>CM065589.1:155671261-156271261 GCA_033119425.1 Bufotes viridis | reverse complement strand
ATATATCACAAGGGTAACATTTATAAGTGAATGCCACAAAGTCAATGAACAGACTATGCATAAGGGTTAGGACCATTCATGTCATAGCCAGTTCATGCACATATATATAGGAGGTGTAACTCCTAAGATAGAAAGGCGTGTCTGATCCGTGTCCCATACCAGTTTCCATCAGCTGTACTTACTTTGATGGTTATTTGTGGTGTATCGCACTTTGTGTGTTTGTTTTTACTTGCTTTTAATCTTTGTACCAATCATGTTTTCTATATTGATTAATAAAAATGCATGAATTATCTATCACTTTGTAGTTTATTTCTGACTCTGGTATCAATTAATTTGGTCAATAACAACAAATTCTTGCCTGCTGAAATTATTATTGGCTAGGCAGGAAAATGTGGGCTGTGGTTGATGGAAATAGGGCACATTTATTAAGACCGGCGTTTTAGATGCCGGTCTTAATAAGCTCTAAACCTGGAGGTGGGTCAGCTGAGGTTATGAAGAGTCGTAGGCCTCCACATAACTTCAGCGGATCCACTGCTGCTTCTTAATGTAAGACAGCTTCCTTGCTGTCTTACATTTAGACCATTTTCTACACCTAAAACAGGCATAGAAAATGGTAAATGAGACAGGCTCTCCCATTCCCCACCCACGCCACACCCACTTTTTAATACCAGGGGAGAAGTTGCAGTTTCTAATTTAGGTGTATTTCTGTTTAATAGATGACCCCTATATTTGTATGGCATGATTAGCTAAACTTGGTCAATCAGTTGTCATTGTGCTTAGCGACCATTTTTTCTACAACTCACTTCCATTGTCAGTTATAGAGATGAGCGAATTTATGAAATATTCGATTCGGCCAGTTCACCGAATTTTCCATAAAATTTTGGTTCAATTTGAATTTATTCGTGGTAAATCGTGTAAAAAAACATCTGTTTCCTGGCTGCAGAGAGCCTTTATAGTGGTGTAGAACACCTTGCCTTGCAGTAACATGAATAGGGAGTCTGCTGTGGTAGTGAAACAATACTGTGAGTCAGTATGACGTGTAGATGACAGGTGTTGCTCTTAGAATCACTGCACACTTTACTTATTTGGGCAGTTACATGGCCAAAACTGACCAAATAACTAAAGTGTGATCTGAGCCTTACAGGTCTATGTTAGCGCCAAGTATAAAGAACTGTGCAGAGGCCCAAGATCCTACTAAAGCATGAAAGAGCACACTCCTTTTACACCAATTCACTGATTCCACTTAGATTTCTACAGAACCTGTTCTAATAAATGCTTATACAAGTAGAGCCCCCCTGACAGAGTGGAGCGGGGGTCAGCAGTAAGTTTGTTTTGAAGTTACTTATTAGTTTACCCTTTCTCTGATCTGTCAGAACATTAACTTCCAAAATATGGATCCTGTCTGTGGAGCATCCAACTTCACTCGGTCAGCATTTGGTCAGTAATCCATCAGTATTGCTGAAGCAAAAAAAAACAGGAGTGGATTCTAAATAGAGGTGACACGTGAATGGAATATTTTTATGTCTTCTGTGTTTTGTACCCACTCCTGCTTTTGGCTACCAAATCATAAGCCAATTCTGATGCAAAATAAGGACCATGTCATAGACAGGATCCATTGTGCATCTAATTTTTCCTTCCTTCTGACAGATCTGAAGAAGGGTCAAATAAATGGGGATGTCAACCAGGCCGAAAGGCAAACTAGTAGCCCAGTCATGAAGTGGGGAGGGTGGGAACAGCAGGAGAAGTCCATAAAGGTGCCTTATGACATAGTGTTGTGGTGGAAGCAGCATATGAGGAGACCACAGAGTGGCCCAATCACAGAGTCTGGAAGTGGCAGCAGTATCAGGAGGAGGCCACAGAGTGGCACAATGACAATGTGGAAGTGGCAGTAGCATCAGGAGGCCACAGGGTGGCACAATGACAGAGTGTGGAGGTGGCGGCAACAGCAGCATCAGGAGGAGGTCACTGGGTGGCACAATGACAGTGTGGAGGTGGCAGTAGCAGCATCAGGAGGCCACAGAGTGGCACAATGTCAGAGCATTGGGGTGGTGACAGCAGCAGCATTAGGAGGAGGCCACAGAGTTGCACAATGACAGTTTGAAGGTGGTGACAGCATCAAGAGGCCACAGAGTGGCAAGGTGACATAGTGTGGAGGTGGCAGACGCATGAGGAGACCACAGAGTGGGGAGGTGACATAGTGTGGAGGTGGTGGCAGCAGAATGAGGAGACCACAGAGTGATCCGGTGACATAGTGTGGAGGTGGCAGCAGCATCAGGAGGCTAAAGACTGGCAAGGTGACATCGTGTGGAGGTGGCAGCAGCATGAGGAGACCACAGAGTGGCAAGGTGACATAGTGTGGAGGTGGCAGCAGAATGAGGAGACCACTGAGTGATCCGGTGACATAGTGTGGAGGTGGCAGCAGCATCAGGAGGCTAAAGACTGGCAAGGTGACATCGTGTGTAGGTGGCAGCAGCATGAGGAGACCACAGAGTGGCAAGGTGACATAGTGTGGAGGAGGCAGCAGAATGAGGAGACCACAGAGTGATCCGGTGACATAGTGTGGAGGTGGCAGCAGCATCAGGAAACCACAGAGTGGCAAGGTGACATAGTGTGGAGGTGGCAGCAGCATGAGGAGACCACAGAATGGCAAGGTGACATAGTGTGGAGGCTGCAGCAGCATCAGGAGGCCACAGAGTGGCAAGGTGATATAGTGTGAAGGTGGCAGCAGCATCAGGAGGCTAAAGACTGGCAAGGTGACAGAGTGTGTAGGTGGCAGCAGCATGAGGACACCACACAGTGGCAAGGTGACATAGTGTGGAGGTGACAGCAGAATGAGGAGACCACAGAGTGATCCGGTGACATAGTGTAGAGGTGGCAGCAGCATGAGTAGACAACAGAGTGACAAGGTGACATCGTGTGGAGGTGGCAGCAGCATGAGGAGACCACAGAGTGGCAAGGTGACATAGTGTGGAGGTGGCAGCAGAATGAGGAGACCACTGAGTGATCCGGTGACATAGTGTGGAGGTGGCAGCAGCATCAGGAGGCTAAAGACTGGCAAGGTGACATCGTGTGTAGGTGGCAGCAGCATGAGGAGACCACAGAGTGGCAAGGTGACATAGTGTGGAGGTGGCAGCAGAATGAGGAGAACACAGAGTGATCCGGTAACATAGTGTGGAGGTGGCAGCAGCATCAGGAAACCACAGAGTGGCAAGGTGACATAGTGTGGAGGTGGCAGCAGCATGAGGAGACCACAGAATGGCAAGGTGACATAGTGTGGAGGCTGCAGCAGCATCAGGAGGCCACAGAGTGGCAAGGTGATATAGTGTGAAGGTGGCAGCAGCATCAGGAGGCTAAAGACTGGCAAGGTGACAGAGTGTGTAGGTGGCAGCAGCATGAGGACACCACAGAGTGGCAAGGTGACATAGTGTGGAGGTGGTAGCAGAATGAGGAGACCACAGAGTGATCCGGTGACATAGTGTAGAGGTGGCAGCAGCATGAGTAGACAACAGAGTGACAAGGTGGCATAGTATGGAGGTGGCAGCAGCATGAGGAGACCACAGAGTGGCAAGGTGACATAGTGTGGAGGTGGCAGCGGCATCAGAAGGCTACAGAGTGGTAAGGTGACATAGTGTGGAGGTGGCAGCAGCATCGAGAGGCCACAAAGTGGCAAGGTGACAGTGTGGAGATGGCAGCAGCATTAGGAGACCACAGGGTGACCTGGTGACAGAGTGGGGAGGTGGGTGGCAATAACAGTACCCGCTGGCGATGGTGGGTGTAAGAAGGAGCACTTTGCATCAGGTGCGTGGCATCAGGTGGGTGGCAGCATCAGAATAGTAGCTGAGGCAGGTAACGAAAAAAAAAACGGTCTCTTTTGTCAAAGTGTTGTTGTGGCACCATGGATGATCTAGTCTGATGCATCAGATGCATCCACCCACCATGATGCATCATCATTGGTGGGTGGAAATCCTGGCTGATTCATCTTGACAAATGTCAGTCTCTCCACATTTTGTGTGGACAGGTGAGTTCTTCGGGTACCTATGGCCCCCACCGCACTAAACACCAGCTCTGATGCCACACTACTGGCCGGGCAGGACAGCTTTTCCAAGGCAAATTTTACCAGTTGCAGCCACAAGTCCAGTTTGGCTGCCCAGTAGTCCAGCGGATCTTGAATGTGGCGTGGCAGGGTGCTGTCCAAGTATGCCACCACCTGCTGGTTCAGGTCCTGCTCTAGGTCTAGCTGCTGCTGAATAATTTCTTCAATATGTGGGTGAAGGAAGCTGCTCATCAGCGACTCCAGACTCTTAAATGCTGCTGATGGAGCTGGAACTGCAGCTAACCCCCCAGCCTGCCACAGCGACCATGGCAGAGCAACGTGAGTGCACAGGCCCCTCCCCCCCCCGTCAGACCTGCGAGAGGATGGACTATGGTGCAGATAGGCAGCGGCCAACTGACTACATAGGATGTCTCTATAGTAGTTTCGTTTGTCCTCCCCCTCAACGGGTGCAAAAAAGGTCCCCATTTTAGACAGGTAGCGAGGGTCCAACAAGGTGGAGAGCCAGAAGTCATCCCTCTGCCAAATGGTGACAATTTGGCTGTCACCACACAAGCAAGTGAGCATGCAGTGGGCCATTTGTGCAAGTGACTCGGAGGGACTCCCTGCCTCCATCTCCACTGCATACTGCCACGGTGTGTCTGCATCCTCTGCCTCTTCTTCCACATCACCCTCTAGCTCCTCTGGCTGTTCCCGCTACTACTCTCCTGTCACCTGTGTAGAAAAACCACCTATTTCGCTACACATTGCTTGTGCTCCAAAGTCCTCCTCCTCCTCCTCCAGTTCAGCCCCCACAGGGCTCATGTGGCCTTGAGATGTAGGCGCCACGTCTCCAGTCCCCTGACCAGCCAGATTTACCAGCATCTGTTCCAGGACATGAAGCAGTGTTATGACGTTGTTCATCCCGTAGTCCTGGCGACTGACAAATAACGTTTCCTCCTCAAAGGGCTTGAGCAAACGGCAGGTGTCCCGCATGAGCTGCCATTGGCTGACATCGAAGTGACCACTTGGATCATCAAGAACTTGTTTATGGCCTTTCTCTGTTCGTATAGTCAGTCCAACATATGGAGGGTGGAATTCCAACGGGTGTAAAAGTCGCATATCAGCCTTTGTTTGGGGATGTGGTTCTGCCGCTGCAGCTCAAGGAAAGAGTGGTTTGCGGTGGTTTGCGGTGTACGAGTGGCTGAAGTGCATGCAAAGTTTCCTGTCCATTTTTAGGATGTCTTGCAGATGGGTGGAAGAATTCAGGAACCGCTTGACAACCAGATTGAACACGTGTGCCATGCAGGGCGCATGGCTCAGCCCTCCTTCAGGCAGCACCGACACCATGTTCTTCCCGTTGTTGGTCCCCATGGTTCCAATTTTAAGTTGTCACGGAGAAAGCCAGGATTCGATTTCTTGATGAAGGACACAGAGCAGTTCCTCCCCTGTGTAACTCCGTTTGCCCAGGCAAACGAGGTGCAGAACAGCGTGACACCGCCATGCCCTGCACATGTGGTATGCTGGATGGGCACTGTAAATTGTCCTAGTTGCTGGTGTGGCTATGCAGGAATCACATTCACCCAGTGGGACGTAAAGGACATGTATTGTCCCTGACCATAGTTACAGCTCCACAGTCGGCACTGCCGTGCATTTTGGGAGACACCGACGGGCTCAAGGACTGGCCATTCTTCTGTTCTACATGTTTGTGCAGGACTGGTACTGCCTTTTTGGCAAAGAAATGACAGCTTTGGACTCTCCACCTCGGCTCGGCACAAGCCATCAGTTCTCTGAAAGTGCAGAGTCCACCACTTGGAAAGGGAGGGACTGTAGCACCAGCAACTTGGACAGGAGCACGTTCAGCTTCTGCGCCATTGGATGAGTGATCGATTGCTGACTGAATGACTGATAAGGAGTAGGAGGGTGAGGAGCAGGAGCATCTGGACCAGTAGAAGATGGGAAGGACAGACAGCTCCCTTCGGCTGAGGTTGTGGAGACTTGAAATTGTCTGCTTGCCACTGGGTGATGCAGCGGTTGTTGCGGCAGGCTGGACCACCACATCTGAGCCACAGTTCTCCCAGGCCACTTCATGGTGACTCTGCAAATGTTGACGCAGGGCCGTGGTGCCGAGTGATTTTACTCTCATCACTACGCACTGACTGACGGGCAAGATGTCGCGACCATAAAATTTTCCGTTCGCAAACGGCGAACGTGAACTTCCGCAAATCTTCGTGAACAGGCAAACTGGGCGAACCGCCATAGACTTTAACAGGCAGGCAGTTAAAACCCACAGGGACTCTTTCTGGCCACAATAGTGATGGAAAAGTTGTTTCAAGGCGACTAACACCTGTACTGTGGCATGCCGGAGGGGGATTCATGGCAAAACTACCATGGAAAATTACCGTATTTTTCGCCCTATAAGACGCACCTAGGTTTTTAAGGAGGAAAATTTAAAAAAAAAATAATTTGAACCAAAAGGTATGCCTAATGGTGTTATGTGGGATCTGGGGATGGCACTGTTATGGGGGGTCTGTGGATGGCACTGTTATGGGGGTCTGTGGATGGCACTGTTATGGGGGTCTGTGGATCGCACTGTTATGGGAGTCTGTGGATGGCACTGTTATGGGGGTCTGTGGATCGCACTGTTACGGGGGGTCTGTGGATGGCACTGTTATTGGAGTCTGTGGATGGCACTGTTATGGGGGTCTGTGGATCGCACTGTTATGGGGGTCTGTGGATTGCACTGTTATGGGGGTCTGTGGATGGCACTGTTATAGGGGTCTGTGGATGGCACTGTTATGGGGGATCTGTTGATGACACATAAATAGCATTTTACGCTATGTGTCATCCACATATCTCCCATAACATTGTCATGTCATCCACAGAGCCCCATAACAGTGCCATCCACAAATCCCCATAACAGTGCTATCCATAGAATGACCCCCAATAGGGAGGAGGGGCCGGCATCTAGCTCTGTAATTACAGCGGGCCCGATGCAGTCACTGTATTCTGCTACACCAGGCCCGCTCACTGTAGGAATCCTAACTGCAGGCAATGCTAATAGTAGCCTTTTATGCAGCCTATACTTACGATACTAACTTTCCGGCAGCCAGCAGGCAGGAGGCAGGAGGCTGGGTGGGCGCTGACAACGTAACTCACTATGTCACGCGCCGCCTCTCCCTTCTTCATTCATAAAGTGGGCGGAGCCGGCGCGTGACATAGTAAGTTATGTTGTCAGTGCCCGCCCAGCCTCCTGCCTGCTGGCTGCCAGAAAGTTAGTATCGTAAGTACAGGCTGCATAAAAGGCTACTATTAGCATTGCCTGCAGTTAGGATTCCTACAGTGAGCGGGCCCGGTGTAGCAGAATACAGTGACTGCACTGGGCCCGCTGTAGTTACAGAGCTGGATGCCGGCCCCTCCTCCCTCATCCCTGCCTACTAATACACCTGCCACCGCGCTGCGCAGCATGCGGTCGGCGGTATACAAACTGAAGTATTCGCCCCATAAGACGCACTGCCTCCCCCCCCACTTTTTTGGGGGAAAAAGTGCGTCTTATACGGTGAAAAATGCGGTACGTAGTTGACGCAGAGTCCGGTTTTAATCCATAAAGGGCATAAATCACCTAACATTCCTAAATTGTTTGGAATAACGTGCTTTAAAACATCCAGTGTGTGTATACGATCAGATATGATGTTGTCCGGGAGATGGAAAAAGATGGTTGGTCGGTCCTCTTCCTTCCAATTTGGGGCACAGCGCGTGCGCCGTGCAATGTACTGTGCCACCCTATATGAGTGGTGTGTTAAGTAGTACTATTCCTATCAGTTTAATCCCTGTTACGTCCCCTATCAGGGGACGTGTATCGAATAGATTTTTGGAACTGGCAGATGGAAAAAGATGATTGGTCGGGCCTCTTACTTCCAATTCGGGGCACTGCGCGTGCGCCGCGCAATGTACTGTGCCACCAATACAAATAGTGTGAACTACTATTCTTACCATTTTAATCTTTGTTAAGTCCCCTATCAGTGGACGTGTATTGAATTGAATCCTTGCATGGGGAGATAGAGAAAAAAGCTTGCTCTGTCCGCTTCCTTCTAATTTTGGGCACTTGCAATGTAATTTGCCACCAATGCAACTAGTGTTAACTAAGTACTATTCCTATCAGTTTAATCTCTGTTTTGTCCCTTATCAGGGCCAGGGCTGGTGTAGTAAATAGATTTTTGGAATCGGGAGATGGAAAAAGACCCATGCTCGGTCCGCTTCGTTTGAATTTTAGGTCACTGCGCCTGCGCAGTGCAATGTACTGTGAAGAAGAAAGTTCCCAGCAACAGTAGCTTCTGTAGAAAGCTTCTTTTAATTATTTCAAGAATAATAATACAGGGTTTTAGCCTTATAAACCCTGTATTATTATTCTTGAAATACTTAAAAGAAGCATTCTACAGAAGCTACTGTTGCTGGGAACTTTCTTCTTTGTTTCATGGGGATAGCCCCTTCCCGCGCAACTTAACCAAGGATCGGATCGTGGGCTGTCATTTTGGACTATCGTGCAATGTATTGCGACACCCTATATGAGTGGTGGGCAGTGGGCACAGTACAGTCTGTGGGCCTGACACACACTGGCAGGCAACTGCAATTATATTAAAGTGTAAAAATTAAATGAATTTTTTACCTGCAAGATACTGTGCCACCCTATATAAGTGGTGTGCACACAGTACAGTCTGTGGGCCTGCGGCCTCTCACACACGGGCAGGCAACTGCAATATATATATAGAAAAAATAAATAAAAGCAGACTGATGTACCAGCCCTAAAAAGGGCTTTTTGGGGTGCTGTGAGGATGCTGTCCTTAGAGCAGATGAAGCAATAAAATCAAATCGCAGGCAGCATCCTCTGTGTATTTCCTTTATTCAGGATCGCAATCCCAGAAACTTGTGCAAGTACAAAAACAGCTACGTTTCGGCTATCTACTAGCCTTTATCAAGCTTAGTGTGACTATGAAACAATGGCTTTAAATATCAAAAACCTCACCCCTTCAAACTAATCATAGCCAATGCCGTGATATCTCACATTAACCCATATTTGCATAGCATATTCAAACATATGTGCAATCATGTGTAACTTAAAACACATACCGCTTGCCTCTGGTGGTATCCATGTGCGGCTTCACTCGCAATCCAGCGCGTCTACCTGTCTCTACTGCGCATGTCAGCGGCCGCTTCCCTACTCACGTGATCGCTGACGCACTCGTCAATGCATCCATCATGTGATGGCCGGCTCTTCCGCCCTCATTGTCACTGCGCTCCGGATGTCGGGTTCGCTGCCATGGATACCACCACAACAAATCAAAACTCTTCCGTTAGTATACAGAGATACATTTGCAATACATGTTCCAATAAAATCAACAGTGGGACCATCTGTGATCCCTATGTGGACATAACACCGGTGAACCTATATATGAAAAATTTAGTCATATGTGACGGTAATGTGCCTATAATAAAACCACTTTAAAATCACAATCATGAGGAAACAGATTATAACACTCTCATATACTTAGACATTATTAACATTGAATTCTATATTCATCCCATAAGGTTGGAGCGCTCTCAACTCAAAAATCCATCTGAGTTCTTTCTTACGCAATATAGGATTTTTGTCCCCTCCACGTCTCAATTGTCCCACGGAATCGATAATGCTGAACCTCAATTGGTTCACTGAATGAGCAGAATCTACAAAGTGCTTAGCCACCGGCTTGTCCACCAATCCTCTCCTAATATTACTTTTGTGGGAATTAATCCGTTCACGCGCCTCCATGGTGGTCTCACCTATATAAATGAGACCACAGGGACATGTGATCATATAAATAATATCACGGGACCGACAGGTGAAGAAATCTCTGATTTTGTATCATTTGCCACTGTAGGGATGGGCGAAGGTATCACCCTTCACCATGTTTCCACAATTGCAACATCCGAGGCATGGGTAACAACCCAACTTCCTCGGGGCCAGATATCTCTGTCCATCCCCACAGGGATTCATCACATCGGTCTTCACCAGTCTGTCCCGTAAAATCCGATGTAAAATCCGAGTGTCTGATGTCACTGATGTCACTTGCGACGAAGTTGATGATCGAGTAAACCATTCAAGGGTTGCTGGTCAAGACACGACTGCTAGCTGATACTGCGGAGCTCAGGCCTCTCGAAGTGACCCGTGCTGCCACGGCTCCTTACTCTGTTGCGACCTGTGCCTGGGCCAGTAACATTTAGGCCTCGGCCACTCCCCTGTGCAGGGCCTGGCACTTCTCTGTCTAATATACTGTTAGATGAAATAAATAAA
Organism: Bufotes viridis; assembly: GCA_033119425.1. Taxonomy (NCBI): domain Eukaryota; kingdom Metazoa; phylum Chordata; class Amphibia; order Anura; family Bufonidae; genus Bufotes; species Bufotes viridis. The sequence continues at coordinate 156,260,903 of CM065589.1, read as the reverse complement.
AAGAAAATCGAAACACCCCTAAAAAGTTTGTAGTTTTCTCACTTCACCACACAACGGCTAATAAGCCCTCCCCCCCCCCCACTAATACACACAAAAAAGGGCTTTAGAATATAACTGCACCGCTGAACGGCAAATATATTTTTATTTTGCCACTAATACAAGCCACAAAAGGCTTTAGAACATATAACTGCACCGCTAAACGGGAAATATATTTTTCTTCTGCCACTAATACATGCCACAAAAGGCTTTAGAACATATAACTGCACCGCTGAACAGCAAAAATATTTTACTTTTGCCACTAATACACTCCACAAAAGGCTTTAGAACATATAACTGCACCGCTGAACGGCAAATATATTTTTCTTTTGCCACTAATACCCATCACAAAAGGCTTTAGAACATATAACTGCACCGCTGAACGGCAAATATATTTTTCTTTTTCCACTTATACATGCCATAATAGACCTTAGAACATATAACTGCACCGCTGAACAGCAAAAATATTTTACTTTTGCCACTAATACACTCCACAAAAGGCTTTAGAACATATAACTGCACCGCTGAACGGCAAATATATTTTACTTTTGCCACTAATAACCATCACAAAAGGCTTTAGAACATATAACTGCACCGCTGAACGGCAAATATATTTTTCTTTTTCCACTTATACATGCCATAATAGACTTTAGAACATATAACTGCACCGCTGAACGGCAAAAATATTTTACTTTTGCCACTAATACACTCCACAAAAGGCTTTAGAACATATAACTGCACCGCTGAACGGCAAATATATTTTACTTTTGCCACTAATACCCATCACAAAAGGCTTTAGAACATATAACTGCACCGCTGAACGGCAAATATATTTTTCTTTTTCCACTTATACATGCCATAATAGACTTTAGAACATATAACTGCACCGCTGAACAGCAAAAATATTTTGCTTTTGCCACTAATACACTCCACAAAAGGCTTTAGAACATGTAACTGCACCGCTGAACGGCAAATATATTTTACTTTTGCCACTAATACCCATCACAAAAGGCTTTAGAACATATAACTGCACCGCTGAACGGCAAATATATTTTACTTTTGCCACTAATACCCATCACAAAAGGCTTTAGAACAAATAACTGCACCGCTGAACGGCAAATATATTTTTCTTTTTCCACTTATACATGCCATAATAGTCCTTAGAACATATAACTGCACCGCTGAACAGCAAAAATATTTTACTTTTGCCACTAATACACTCCAAAAAAGGCTTTAGAACATATAACTGCACTGCTGAACGGCAAATATATTTAACTTTTGCCACTAATAACCATCACAAAAGGCTTTAGAACATATAACTGCACCGCTGAACGGCAAATATATTTTTGTTTTTCCACTTATACATGCCATAATAGACTTTAGAACATATAACTGCACCGCTGAACAGCAAAAATATTTTGCTTTTGCCACAAATACACTCCACAAAAGGCTTTAGAACATATAACTGCACCGCTGAACGGCAAATATATTTTACTTTTGCCACTAATACCCATCACAAAAGGCTTTAGAACATATAACTGCACCGCTGAACGGCAAATATATATTTCTTTTTCCACTTATACACGCCACAAAGGGCTTTAGAACATATAACTGCACCGCTGAATGGCAAATATATTTTTCTTTTGCCACTAATACACACAACAAAAGGCTTTAAAACATATAAGTGCACTGCTGAACGCCAAATATATTTCTCTTTTTCCACTTATACACGCCACAAAAGGCCTTAGAACAGGGCTGCCAACCTGCGGCTCTCCAGCTGTTGTAAAACTACAATTCCCTCCATGCCCTGCTCTAGGCTTATAGTTGTAGGCTGTCTGGGCATGCTGGGAGTTGTAGTTTTGCAACAGCTGGAGAGCCGCAGGTTGGCCAGCCCTGCTTTAGAACATATAACTAAACCGCTGAACGGCAAATATATATTTTGTAGGGGTCGACCGATATTGATTTTTTAGAGCCGATACCGATACCGATATTCGTGAACTTTCAGGCCGATAGCCGATATTTTATACCGATATTTTGCGCACTTTAATTATTATTTTTTTTTTGTTACAGCGTTCAACGCTTTTTTAAAAAAAAAATTTTAATAGTTTGGACTTTTTGGGCACGGCGATATGTTTTTTTTATTTATTGTTTATATATTGTATATGTAAAATTGGAAAAGGGTTAATTTATACTTAATGTTTTTTTTACTATTTTAAATTTTTTTACTTTTTATTTTATTACCATTTCTCCCCTTAGGTGTAGAACCTGGGCTCTTTACATCCCTTGTCCTATTCACCCTAATAGAGATCTATCAGGGTGAATAGGATCTTACACTGTCCCTGCTGCCCTGTGCTATGGGCACACAGCAGCAGGAACAGACCATGGCAGCCAGGGCTTCAGTAGCGTCCTGGTTGCCATGGTAACCGATCGGAGCCCCAGCATTACACTGCTGGGGCTCCAATCAGAAGAGAGATGGTATGGGGACCCTTTGGCCACTGCCACCAATGATATTAATACTGAAGGGATGGGGGAAGGAGGGGATGGGGAGGCGCACTGGCCACCAATGTTTTTATACTGTGGACAGGGGCTGAGGGCACACTGGCCACCAATGATAATAACGTTTAAGATATTAATTATCATTGGTGGCCAGTGCGCCCTCAGCCCCTCCTCCTCCTCTTCTCTCATTGGTGGCCAGTGCGCCCTCAGCCCCTCCTCCTCTTCTCTCATTGGTGGCCAGTGCGCCCTCAGCCCCTCCTCCTCTTCTCTCATTGGTGGCCAGTGCGCCCTCAGCCCCTCCTCCTCCTCTTCTCTCCATTGGCAGCGCGGCACAGGGGGAGGGAGGGACTGCCTCCTTCTCCCCTGTGCTGTTGAGGGAACATGGCCGCGCTGAGACCGGCGCGCTCATGTTCTGTGATAGCACAGTTATCGGTATATCGGCCTGGTTAGGTGCCGATACCGATAATTGTGCAAATCATGAATATCGGCCGATAATATCGGCCAAAGCGATAATCGGTCGACCTCTAATATTTTGTTTCCACTAATACACGCCACAGAAGGCTTTAGAATATATAACTGCATGTCCTCACATGTGCAGCAGCCATTTTTGGAAAAAATGCGATTCGTTACCACGAAGAGTGAGGAAATTCGGATTCGGTGCGAATCGAATAATTCCTGAAATTCAGTTCGAATTCCACTTCGTCAGCTTCGATTCGCTCATCTCTATACACCACCCAAGGAATTTTTAAGAGGTGTAGCGAGCACTTCACTCAACAGGTTTCATAGCATTTTAAATACTTGCGTGTGAAAATGAAATTTTTTATTTTTTTTTACAAGAAAATGGTGCTTTAGGCCCAAACTCTTTTTCCACAAAAGATAACAGGAGAATATCCACCCACAATTTGCTACCCATTTTCTCCTGAATACAGTAGGACCCCAATTGTGGTTGTAAACTGTTATTTGGGAATTAGCCAGGGCTCAGAAGGGTAGCAGCGGCAACTGGGTTTTCTAACATGGAATATTCTGTAATGGTTTTTAAGAGCAATAATTTTTTTCTTTTTTGTTGAATGAGCTGCCATCACGGCTGTAGTTTTTATTGGCACCATTTTGGGGTACATTTGGCTTTCTGGTTGCTTTTTATCTCATGAAGTCACAAAAAGAGCTGTTTGATGTCATTTTTCTATTTTTTTTCTACACCATTCACTTGATGGAGTAGATCATGTGATATTTTTATAGATCATGTCATTATGGATGCAACAATACCAAATATGTCTTTTTTTTTTACATTCTATACAATAAAAACATTCTTAGAAAAAAAATCATGTTTTGTATTGCCATTTTCTTAGAGACATTTTTTTTCATTTTTCTGGCTACAGTCTTGTGTGAGGGCTTGTTTTTTGCAGGATGAGGTGCCGTTTTGATTGCTACTATTTTGGGGTATATACGACTTTTTGATTAATTGATATTATGCTTTTTGTGAGATGAGATAAATAAAAAAAGCTGTTTTGAAATAATATTTATTTGTTTTTGTTTTTTTTACACTGTTCACTTGATGGAGAAGATCATGAGATATTTTTGCAGAGCTAATTGTTATGGATGCGGCGATACAAATATGTTTTTTTTTTTTTTTTACATTCTGAAGAATAAGAGCATTTTTAGAAAAAATAATCATGTTTTTGTGTTGATATTTTCATAGAGCCAAATATTTTTTATTTTTCGGGCTATGGTCTTGTGTCGGGGCTCATTTTCTGTGGGATTAGGTGATGTTTTTATTGGTACCTTTTTGGGGTACATAGAATTTTTTGCATGATTAACATTATGTTTTTTGGGAGGTGAGTTCACTAAAAAATCTGTTTTGGCACAATGTTTATTTATTTATTTTTTTACAGCGTTCATTTTAAAGGGTAGATCAAGATGATATTATTTTAGAAACGGTCGTTGTGGACGCAGTGATACAAAATAGGTCTATTTTATTTTTTCTTCTATTTTTAACATTTTTTTAAATAATGGATTTGTGGGGAATTTTTTTTTTTTATGTGAAACTTTTTTTACTTTTTTTTTTCAAAACACTTTATTTTTTATTTTATACTTTTGTGTCCCCCATAAGGTCATACAAGACTTCTGGGGGATATTTAACTTAAAAAAATTTTAAACTACATAGTAGCCCCAGTTACAGTGGAAATATACCCCCCAGAGAGGCTGTACAGCATAATACTGTGCTGTACAGCCTCAGTGCAGGGCTGATCGTGGTCTATGGAAGACCCGACACCTCCTGCACTCCCCTGGCCCCGGCAGTCACATGACCACCGGGTCGGGACATGAAGCGGCAGATCGCTGTATGATCTGAATACACAGTGCTTCTTTCGAGAACGTCTATTCAGAGATAAACTCGACCACCCAGGAGGACGTTTATAGTCAATGGGCGGTCAGAAAGTGGTTAAGAAAGAAGACAATTGAGACCAAATTAAGTCAAGCAATGTATTTTAATAAAATCCAGCAGTGAACTTTAGTAAACAGAATTGCAAGTAAAATGGCACTCAAAGTGTTTTGGTTACTTTTGTGTTTAAAAGGCATAATAATCTTGATAGTTGCAGTAGGCACTCAACAGTGTCATTTCTCTAAAGTAATGGATAAACACTAAACAGCTGTAAAATTATGTTGGGCCTCTGTTTGCCAAACAGAGACCACATCGCTACCATGTTACTTCACGTCAGGCATCCAATCTTTCTGTCTACAAGGCTCTACTCACCACAAATGCTGGTTCCCTTCCCATTACTGTCTATTTCAGCAGCCCCAGAAGACCTCACAAAGCAAACCACGTGACCGGACAATACACCTCAGCCATCACTTTCTAGGCTGCTACCCACACAGAAAGCCAAGAGCTACATCTTACACACGTGATAGCCTTTTCAGGCCAGAACTATAATGGTTATTTGCTAGCTCTGCTATGTGAAGAGCACTTCTGGCCTTGCTTAGTAAAGCATCTACAAAGCTCGCCTCTCAGGACTTGCTTACTCTCTGTAGATTAACTCCTCCTCAGCCTAACAGGCCCAACGGGCCTATGCCAAAATCTACCATCCGTCAGTCACCGACACTTTAAAGCAGATTGCAGTCTCTCCCACCTCACTTAAGAACAAAGCGTTCTACAGTTAAAGGGGTTCTGGGTTATACCATCCATGGCCCACAGCACCAGGTCCAGCACCTCATGTGGAACACTGCACTCTCCCAGAACGGCGCCAAACCTCCTCTTTGTATCTCTACTTTATAGTGTGTCCTTAGCCAGGCAGCAGGTATTTCCTAGGCCTAGGGAATCCATGTGCCTCACCTGTATCCCAGAAGATTCTCAGTTTGCCTTATAGACACAACAACACACTCTGTGTTAGTTCAGTGCACCACAGCTTGTCATCTGACCAAACTGTAAAACAGTAAAAAAGCATACGTGTAGAGACTATTATCTGCAAATGAGGGTATCTAGTTACCTCTTTCACTTATGAGGTTATTATATTGTGCAAAAAGGCTAATTAAATATGCTGTTTCATAAAAGATAACAGCAAATTGATTCCATCAATTTTATTAGCTTTTATTATACAACCACCTTTGGGAGATGCCAATATGTGTTCATCACCTTCCTTTCTACTTGGCACACAGTTATTTCTACTGCAGAGACATGCAGGGAATAGAGGACGATTAGATAATCAGCATCTGCTAATCTCAACAGGATCTGATGTGTGTTTGGGCAGCCCTACTATATCCTGTATTCTGTGGTAGTGTTAACGAGGTTCAACATTTTTAACTGATTCTTTTATGAACCAAGAGATAGGCACTGTCCATGGTAGGCATGAGAGTGGAATGCCAACCCTTAAGGGGCATTCCGGTTTCATGATACTGATGACCTATCCTCAACATACAGTAGGTCATCAATATCAGATCAGTGGGGCTTTGACGCCCAACACCTCTGACTACAAGCGTTTTGAAGAGGCTGCGCTACTGAGTATTCATCAGTGTTTACCTGGACACAGTCTACATTGTAGTGGCAGTGCAGGGTAATTACATCTTCCTCTTCTATTCCAGTTAATGGGACGATAAGCTGTAATTACCCTGTACCACTACTAGAATGTAGATGGTGTGCACTGCAGGTAAACATGGAAAAGGATGCAGTGCTCGCACAAATGCCACAGCCCCAAACAGATTACCTTTTTTTTCTCCTCGGAGATAAACCTCCACCTGAAATGTTTGGCAGCAGCAGCTTCCCCTCTTCATTGACAACATATATGCACTCAACCAAACCAAACGTGTATGCGTATATGAGAGTTGGAAGGGAGTCGGGAGAGACAGCTGTCAGCCATCTGACAGCTATTGAATTTGCATGGCTGACATAAATGGTGTAGGCCCCTAAGTTACTACCCATTTTACCCTTCCTATGATATGGCACTCATTCTAATAGGTGCTTGATTCAGTTCTGGGCAAAACTTTTGTGCTTATTTTAGTTATCCTAAATACTAGACAGCTACTTCTCGGTGTGTCTGTGCAGGTGAAGCAACTAAGTACCCTGGATTGAGTAAGCTATGCTCGAGACACAACAGTTTTTTTTTTTTTTTTTTTTCATTTTTGCTCTGGAATCTAGGACCAAATATCTCTTGTATAAAAAAGAAAAAACAAAACATGTCAAATAGTAGTCTGGCTAATAATTTCCCTATATAAAAAAGCACAAAGCTATAATTTCACAGCACTCAATTAGCATATCTATACATTTTTGCATTTTTTTTTTACAAAATTATCAAAATGTGAGCCTTTAAGTCAGTAGTTGCCATATCAAAGCAATGTAACACTTCGTTTATTATGAGCTTACATGTGTGTGTGTGTGTATGTGCATGCTTGTGTATATACTTTTCTCCTCATTTTAGAGATGTAGCCCTGAACCTAAGTGAAATCTGATCCCCATTAAACTAGATGGTAGCAATAAAGCACACTTATTTTTCTTGGATCAAACATAATTTTGATTTACTGGATGTCAGGTATTATCCTGAAGAAAGGTTTTGAAGTTCAAAGAACAAATTAAATCAATTTAATTTGCTACACACAAAGTGAGAGAGAGAGAGACGAGGGAAGACTAAAGAGGGGAGTAGAAAGAGTGGGTGTCAACAAGAACTAAGGAAGAAAGACATCTTGAAGAAAGAAAGCAGCCATGGGCATACAATCCCCGGGAAAGATTTATAATGAGGAGCAAAGAACATGTTAAAAAAATTCTAATAAAAGCAAATAGGAATAGTTAAGCAGAATTCACACAGAACCATAGTGATGAAGTTATGAACCACATCAAAACTAGCAAAACAGTGTGTGTTTATTAGCTAGCTCAATAGCATAGTGACTGTAAAGAGGCTGGCCAAGTCCTTACAGCTCCATACTTTGGCATTAGCCTCCATGTAAGCAAGGGAGGAAGGTAGAGTCAACCTTCACTAAGTGCCAACCCCTTAAGAGATAAGTGGTGCTGCTGCACTGACACCACTGCACCAACAGTCTGGCATTTTTAAAAGCCAAGTGGCACAGCTGCTCAGACATACAGGGGAGAAGAGTCACATGGCTAGCTTGCCACTCAGTAGCCACTTAATAGAGGAGAAGTGAAAAGGATTGTAATGGACAGTGGGTGCGAACCCACTGTGCCAACTAACCAGTCTGACTTTGGGCTAAACCCAAGGACGTTCACCCTATTCACCCTTTAACCCCTATTCAGGGATCTGGACTTCGCCACAGGGAACCAAGCAGGCCTATACCTTCTGGAGTAGTCCTGGTGTAGTTGGCTGCAGATTCACGGGTGTCAGAGACACTGGTGTGAAGCACAAAGGATTCAGGCAAAAAGTGTAGTCTGAACATGGTCCAAAGTCAGGGCAAGCTGAGTACTTGCACATTCCAAATAACAATTCCAAGGTCGGGGCAGAAAGAGTACGTACGTAGTCCAGGTTACAATGTTGGGAAAGGATCCAAGGAGCAGAATCGGTAGACAGACAAGGTTCGGTACACAGGAATTCAGACAAGAGATCACCTTCGCTGGTTACTAGCAACTAGAAAATCTCAAAGCTGGCTGGCACCAGGATCCAGGCAACTGTTAGGAAAAGGCAAACTAGATAGCCTTGTGCATTACTGATGAAGTTGGTTAGGAGAAAAAGTAGTTTCATAGTTGGGTCTACAGGGAGATGCAAGGAGCATAATGATCTGTTCTAAGAGGAAATTATAGAAAGTTGGATTGCAAAGTTGGACTCAACCACCAATATGGTAGAATGAGCCTATGTCAATGTTACACATCTGGTCTTACCAGATTGTCTTCAAGAATGAAGAATTGAATTCAGACAGCACAAAAAAACCTAGCAGAGGCTTGTAATAGAACACCTCATGTTTCTTAATACACATTATACTGTCCTAAACCATCCTGTAAAACGCAGCTCGTAAACAACTGTCTGTGTGCCATCAATGCAAACATGCTAAAACTTGTGCAACACTAAGACAGTGTAGAGGAAATCCCAAGGATTATATGGAAATGCGCAAGTCTTGTTATATTCTGCTGAAAATATTTTTGACTACATTTAGCTTAACAGTATTAGTTGCTTGTATGAGTGTTTCTGAATATATACTGTATATATACCTTACATATAAAATTAATCTACACAAAAAGCTGATTTCATAAATATATTGCAGAATTTATCTTGTACAGCCCGTGCCCGGTTATGTTCATGGTTTACATGTTTGATCTTGCATTTTCCACCAGGTATTTTGCAGTTTTTTTTTGGTAAAAATGCCATATTTTTCGCTTTATACGATGCAACTATTGATAAGATGCACCTAGGTTTTTTTTTTTTTTAAATCAGGTTCAAGTTTATTGAAGTAAAGTGTATTTTCTTACTTTTGCATAAGACAATCAGGAAACGATCCCAATACACTATGATATTCAGGCATACCCCGAACATTCGGGTAGTATGCCAATACACATGTTCCATTTAGACAATTAGGTGCATTACAATTGGTTATTGTCAGAACTAATAACAAAACAAATATATAAAAAAAAAAAAAAAGAAAAAAAATCCCCAAACACTCCCACCCCCCACTCTAGACAAGATATAAAAAAAAAAAGGGAAAGGCAAAGGAGATTGAAAGAACCGTCCATCAATGTGATACTGAGTTCTTCCCATACTTTGAAGCATTGCCCATTAGTAATCTGTTCAGGGATCCAAAGTATTTTAGGACATCATGGACATCTGTCCCCTCACACAGTCTCTTGTTAAAGCTAAAGAAGCCAGATTTCCCGATTCCAGCCAGCCAGAAATTTCTGTGGACATTTGCGCTTAACATATACCCCTCTTTCCAGGCGTAGCACAGTGTTTAGTCTATTAACATATTCTAGTCTAGTTGGAGGTGCTTCCCGAATCCAGTGCTTGGCGATCAGGACCCTCGCCTAAAACAACATCCGTTGAATACATAATGATTTCAGGTCATCTATATCCGGTGGATCGAGCAATCCCAATACACACACCCTGGGTTCATTGGGCAGCATTATCTGGGTAACTGTAGTAACAATCTCTCTTATCTCCTCCCAGTATCTGCACCTAGGTTTTAGAGGAGGAAAATCAGACCTCAGAACAGACAACCAATCTTTATCAGACCAGATCTCCATATCATACCTCAGCTCAGATCCCCATATCTAACCTTAGATCAGACTCCCCATATCAGATTAGACCCCCACATCAGACCTTAGATCAGGCCCCCATATCAGATCAGAACTCCATGTCAGACCTCAGATCAGACCCCTATATCAAATCAGAATCCCATATCAGACCCCTATATCAGATCAGATCCACATGTCAGACCTCAGATCAGAACCCCATATCAGATCAGACCCCCCATGTCAGACTTTAGATCATTCCCTCTATCAGAGATAAAATAAATAAATGAACTTACTTCTCCTGCTCTACTACCACTCTGCAGATTTGGCGGTCTCTAGTGCACTCACTGTTCTCTGGTCTTCTCTGGGCCCATGCTGCACTGTGACCTGACTGTGTACAACATCAGGTCATAGTGCGCACACTACTTTCTGATGCTGAATGCAGTCAGGACAGTGTATCATGAGTCCGGAGGAAGCACTAGGAGCGATGAGTACACCGCATCTTCTGGATACTAGTAAGTGCTTTTAGAATGGAAGTGCTCATTAGTATTCACTTTATAAGACACATTGCCATTTTGCCCCACTTTTTTGGGAAAAAGTCCATCTTATAAAGCGAAATATACTGTAATTATTTTCTTGTCTTTTCTTTAACCAAAATATCAAAACAAACATTAAAATCGAGTTTCATTCCTTATTCCTTAAATACTTTACTTCAGCTATATACTTTCAATGAACAAGACCAATCAATTTATTACGAATATAACAAATAGTGATGAGCGGCAGGGGCAATATTCAAATTCACAATATTTTGTATATATTCGTATTCAAGATTATTTTATTGATTGCAAAAAATCGGCAATGTAATATTCGCGTAATGCGAATATTCTAAAACACGAATATATAGCACTATAGAATATAGTGCTATATATTCATTTTTTAGAATATTCCTAATTTTTTTCCATATGAAGTCATTATTCCTACATGTTTAAGTTGCTTTTGGGCCAATGACAGTTCACATTAAATTGGAAAAAATTAAGAATATTCTATATTGCTAAATACTCGTGTTTTAGAATATTCGCATTATGCGAATATTACATTGCCGATTTTTCACAATCAATTAATTTAATAATGAAGAATATTCTAAATCATTACAGACTACAATATTGCATAATCTCACATTGGCCCACAAGCAAGAAGCAGGTAGGTATACTAGGTAATGGGTTCAGATGAAAAAACCAACAAAAAAAATCAACGAATATTCGTTTTTACGAATATATATCACTATATTCGAAATATTCGCAAATTCTCGAAGTTGCCGATAGCCGTGATAAAAATTTGCAATTTGAATATTCGCGCTCAACACTAATAACAAATGGAATCAGTGAAAACATAGTTCATAGTGACTAAACTTGAGACCTCAAGGGTGGCCTAAAGTGAATGCAATGAAGCTCCTAAATATGGTGGTATGCATGAGGCTTAAAGCTCATTTTCTAGAAATATGTTAGTTAAAAAACTATTACAGGCAGTGATAAACCAGGGAAAAATAATAGCAAAATTACGTGATATACTGTAGTTTCCTTTTTGAAAAACATAGCTTCACCACCAGCACTTCTACAGACAGGCAAGGTTCTGACGCTAGTCTCCACAGGAGCAGAACTCCTGTGTAGTCACCTGCTGATTGCCGCGCCTGTTGCTAGGCAATGGCCCAAAGCTGCTTAGATACTATCTTACAAGCACGATACTTGAAAAAAGTTGTAAATGCAGCAATAACTTTCTTCTGCATCACAGATCAGAATCTACTGTGTATTTGCTACTACTTTTCCAGTATTCCAACTTGGGATCAAGGTTAAACCATGGTATTTTCTATTTTTTTTTATCATCTATAGAAATATAACATCCTTTTTGCAAAATTCCTTCCTTGTTACAAATCGACACTTCCTTGACTTCCTCATTTTATCCTGATCTCATAGTTTTTCTAGCAAAACTTTTATTATTATATTCTTTGGATTTGATAGAAGTTATTATTATACTAGATTAAAGAAAGTTTTCTGTACAGTTAAGGAAACTTAAAAGCATTGCTGAACTTGTATGTGTCTCTGACCTAAATCGTATACTGAAACAGAGTCAGGGAGATAGTAGCTCTTTGTTGCATCCAGGCTTTGCTTTGACTAGGACCCATTCTGGGCATTATATTTTGTTCCAGCTTTTGAATTAGCTCCCTGACTGGTACTGCTCAGCAGGTCTAGAATTCCACCCAACAAAGGACAGGTCTGCAAAATAGGTGAATCTTGTAATGATTACATATCACTGCTACAACAAAGGAGCTTTCCAGGGGACAGACTGGAGAAGATACTCAGATTCCTCTGCAATTAGTACATTGGAGGAATCCAAATGTTAAATATTTCAAAGCAGAATGCAAATTTCGGCCTTTGAAAAACAGTCCTGGATGTTAATGTGCTTCAGCAGTAAAGTTACCATAAAGTTAATAGCATGCAATATCGAAGTTTTGGAGGACACATGGGAAATATTAAGGCAATACAGTCAGGTCCATATATATTTGGACACTGACACAAATTTTGTTTTTATTACCTGTTTACAAAAACATAAATTCTAGACGTTTAGATTTCATTTTTTAGAGTATCCACGTTAAAATTGGATGAAGGGTTTAGGAGTTTCAGCTCCTTTACATGTAGCATCCTGTTTTTTAGGGACCAAAAGGAATTGGACAATTGACTCAAAGGCTGTTTCATGGGCAGATGTGGGCAATTCCTTAATTATTTAATTCTCAATTAAGCACATAAAACGCCTGGAGTTGATTGGAGGTGTGGTCCTTGCATTTTGAAGATTTTGCTGAGAAGTAAAGATGCGGTCAAAGGAGCTCTCCATGTAGGTGAAACAAGCCATCCTTCATCTGTAAAAACAGAAAAAAACCATCCGAGAAATTGCTACACTATTAGGAGTGGCAAAATCTACAGTTTGGTACATGCTGAGAAAAAAAGAAAGCACTGGTGACCTTAACAATGTAAAAAGACCTGGACGCCCACAGAACACAACAGTGGTGGATGATCGCAGAATAATTACCATGGTGAAGAGAAACCACTCCACAACAGCCAACCAAGTGAACAACACTCTCTAGGATATAGGCGTATCAATATCCAAATCTACCATAAAGAGAAGACTGCATGAAAGTAAAAACAGAGGGTTCACTGCACGGTGCAAGCCACTTATAAGCCTCAAGAAGAAGAAGGCTAGATTTGGACTGTGCTAAAAAAAAACATCTTAAAAAACCAGCACACTTCTGGAATAACATTCTTTTGACAGATGAAACCAAGATCAACCTCTACCAGAATGATGGAAACAAAAAAGTATGTTGAAGGCATGGTACAACTCATGATCCAAAGCATACCACATCATCTGTAAAACACGGCGGAGGCAGTGTGATGGCTTGGGCATGCATGTCTGCCAGTGGCACTGAGTCCCTAGTGTTTATTGATGATGTGACACAGGACAGAAGCAGCCAGATGAATTATGGGTTTCAGAGACATACTGTGTGCTTAAATCCAGCCAAATGCAGCCAAACTGATCAGTCGGCGTTTCATAATACAGATGGACAATGACCCAAAACATAAAGCTAAAGCAACCCAGGAGTTTATTAAAGCAAAGAAGTGGAATATTCTTGAATGGCCAAGTCTGTCACCTGAACTTAACCCAATAGAGCATGCATTTCACTTGTTAAAGACTAAACTTAAGACAAACAAACAGCAACTGAAAACCTCTGCAGTAAAGGCTGGCAGAGCATTAGAAAGGAGGAAACACAGCGTCTGGTGATGTCAATGAGTTCAAGACTTCAGGCAGTCATTGCCAACGAAGGGTTTTCAACCAAGTATTAGAAATTAACATTTTATTAACAATTATTTAATTTGCCCGATTACTTTTGAGCTCCTGAAATGAAGGCATTGAGCCTAAAAAATGTTTTATTTCCTCACATTTTTATGCATTTTGCTCAATCTATTGAATTAAAGCTGAAAGTCTGAACTGCAACTGCATCTGAATTGTTTTGTTCAAAATCCGTTGTGGTAATGTACAGAACAAAAATTTGAAAAATGTTGTCTGTCCAAATATATATGGACCTAACTGTATCTTATTTCCTGCATATAATGGTAAAGACACTTTGAATAGCCTACTAAAATACAATAGGGTTCTCTGATTTAATAGCCTACATATTGCTAACCACATTAGTTGTCATGAGTAGGAGTAAGATGTTTTAGAAAATACTTCATTGTTGACACTTCAGAGTATCTCATAATTCAGAGAGATTGCCTACTTGTTAACAGAATAGGAGTAATAGTTGGAAAACAAAACTCCTTTAAGAACAATCTATTATCTGTTGACATTGGCCCAAGCAAATGAAAAAATAAAATAAAAACATAATTTAGATACCAAGTATGGAAACCAGACAAGACCTCAGGTCTACCACACAGTATATTACCCCAAATGCATTAATATTCACACTTTAAACACTATGTGAAAAGATACATAAAATAAGCAGTGTATTTACAGTATAATTATGACACACACACAAGAATATTATAAAAAATAATTGCCTATCTATATGGTGGCCTCCAGAACACCCCCCAATAACAGATATTAGTCTTGTCCAGTCTAAGTGAGTGCCATCTCTCTATTTTTGAAGTGTGTACATATGTATAGAACTTGGGAATGTAATATCTGGCATAATCATGTGGCATTATACTACATATTTTGGTAATTACTCCTTAACTCGCATTTTGGATTTCCACATGGATTTCAACATATTTAATATTATCCCTCCATCTCCACCATGCTTGTTTATAGAGTTGAGATATATATAGCTATAGATATTGGTATAGATATCGGCCACATGAGCAACTACCTAATGTGTAACTATTTCAAGTTACAAGTACAGATATAGCCCAACAATTAGTAGTAAAACACGTGTTACCTGTGGCTCAGCCACGAACATACCAGAAAGTCTCTAGTGTCATCTGAAGTTGCGAATATCCCAGTATAGGGGCTGACAGCAGCTGCGTTAGAGAAATGAACAGTTTACAGTGGTCACATTGAGCTGACAAAACTGAAGATTCATTGTGAATAAAAAGAACTTCAGGTATTCAGACAAAGAAAAAAATCTGTTTTATTAGCCCTGTTCAATCACAAATTACTATAAACTCCAGGGGTGGACTGGGAACCTAAAATGGCCCTTGAAAAAAAAACTAAAAGGGACTCCGATCCAGATTGACAAAAGGCAGGGCAACATAAGTAGGCAGGGAGAAACTTGAGCAGATCCATGTTTTCGGCAAACTATATCATGTTCTATTTCAGAATGTGATATTAACAGTTCTCTCAATTACCATTATATGAGATATCTGATTTTGAAGATGAGCTTTGATGAGTGTGTAGGAGGGAGAACATTCCACCAGTAGAGTAGTAATGCTAATGCCTTCCCCCAGGTCATGTTTTGGAGACTGTAAGAGTTGGTCTGGTGTGGTCTGGGAAATACTAGGCTGTTATACTGTGTATGATTAAGGCGTGTTTGAGAACATACAAGGCATGTGACATAACAAAGCACAATATAATCTTTGTAGCATATTATAGTCTACTGCATGTACCAAATGGATTACAATGCAACAAAAAGTGATATACATACGGATGTGGGTAAGAGGGGGCAAAGTCTATGACAGATGTGGTGTGGGAGGATAGGGGTTATCTTGTACTATTATATGATTTGTAAAAAAAAAAAAAAAAAAAAAAAATGTAAAGTCAATGGTGGGAAATCCCATAGTTGATATGGCTGCCATAGGTGGGACCAGTGAATGGCTGTCACATATTGTTAATGTCACATCAGTTGCATCACTGCTACAGTCAGATAAGCAAGCCTGATGGGGATAACCACAGTGGCGGTGCTGGCTCTAATAAGTAAGTAGAGTAATCTTACTTTTATTATTTTATTGCTTTTCTCAGCATTGCCTTTTTTTTCTTGAAACTGGCAACCATTTTATTAATAGTATGGTACGAATCCTAATTTATGATGTCATAAGTATGTACAAATTCTTCAGTGCTTTTTTGAAGATTCTTACAGTTGCACTCCAGGCATGAATTAATGCTATATTCACTATGTAAAATGAATATGAGGTACTTAGTGAATATATTTCGATCATTTGTGCCCATCCACCACAGCAAGGTAACCTCTTTTGGATGGGAACCTACTCTATATGATACCATTCATTGTGCCATCTGGTGTCAAATGAATTCAGGGAGAGCAGGCTCCAGCTATATACTGCACTAATTAAAAACACCGTGTGAGAAAAATAATAAGTGTTATGCCTATTGCAATGCCTAAGGTGGTAGTGAATAAAACCAAAGAGTGCATTAATGTGTCATGCACCATCATTTTACTACAAATTTCATGGGACCAAAATTTGATTTAGTTTAGATTTGAAGTTCAGTAATGTTCAGACAAGTTTTATTAAAATAGAAATGGTAAAGTGGAAGAAAGAGTGGTAAAAGAAAATGGAGGCAAAATACTGTAACATTACGTGGTATATGAACCATAAAAAAGCCAAATAAGAAACTGAAAAGCCTTATATTAAAATCAATGGAAAAGATAGAAATATCCATAGTTTAACCCCTAGGCCTTTATTTCACTCGGCTTAAGTCATAACTGTGGATAATACCTGACATAATTTAAACTCATTTATCACACATTGAGAAGATATTAATCATCTTTTCCTGAATTCACACTGCAAACACTTCCCAGTCTTTTTCCTGCAGGCTACTAATGGCATTGTGTCTCTTCTTTGTACGCAGCTTTACAAATGTGTTAACATATGAATATTGTGATACATAATATTTCTCAGTTCCCTCTTTTTTTGTAGGGAAGTAATATTGCAAAGTATATATATACAGTGTCTCACAAAAGTGAGTACACCCCTCACATTTTTGTAAATATGATATCTTTTCATGGGACAACACTGAAGATATGACACTTTGATAACAATGTAAAGTAGTTAGTGTACAGCTTGTATGGAGTTCACTAGAGATTCACAGGTTGCCTCTGGAATCCTCTTCCACTCCTCCATGACAGACATCATGGAGCTGGTAGATATCAGAGACTGCATTCCTCCACATCCCGTTTGTGGCCATTTTCACTTATGGGTGTACTCACTTTTGTTAACAGCAGTTTAGACATTAATGGCTGTGTGTTGAGTTATTTTGAGGGCACACCAAATTTACACTGTCATACAAGCTGTACTGTACACTGTCTACTTTACATTGTATCAAAGTGTCATTTCTTCAGTGTTGTCCAATGAAAAGATATAATAAAATATTTACAAAAATGTGAGGGGTGTACTCTCTCTCTCTCTCTATATATATATATATATATTGTAAGAGGGCGCAAGGTTCCGTCATCGACGGAAGGTACGTGTCACCGAGGTTCCTGGCCTCGGTGAGATAAGAGCCGGATTTTTTGTGTCAGCAGCAGCTAGTGCTGCTTGACACATTGATATTTAGTATGGCTACAAAGCCGATCCGGGCCGGCTCTTATTGGGAATAGTCAAGTGCTGGGTGGGAGACTATTCCCCACGGTCCAGGCCGGACTTTTTCCGGGCCTTTAAAAGGCAGCCACCTCAGCAGGTGGGAGGTGATTATCCTGGAAGCTGCTGGTGTGGCTGTGGAGCTCTCAGGGCTGAGAGCAAGAGTCTGCAAACAGGCGTGCAGTCTACCTGGAAGCCGCTGGTGGAAACTTTGCGTGGCCGACCTAACTGCCCGGTGTGAACTAACACCGACCACTCAGGTGACCTTGCTGTGGGACTTATGTTTTTGCCGGGTGTTTTGCCTTGTGTGAACAAGCACTAAAGACTGTTTCTGTTTTGCCTTGTGTGAACAAGCACTAAAGACTGTTTCTGTTTTGCCGAGTGTGAATAAAACACTTCTGCTTTACCCAGAGAACTGTGTACCTTGCCTCTATACTGCGTCCGCAAGCCTGTCTACCAGAGCAATTCCCCACATTTGGTGTCGGATGCGGGCATGCGCAGTGAGGCTGGCGTGAACGCCGAAAGTTTTTGTTTTTGCTGTGTTGGACTGCATGTCATATATCAGGCCTGCAACTTTTGTGGTTTCTGGCAACATGGAGGCTGCTGTGAAAGCTCTCATGGAGGCTAACGTGCAGCAGAGGGAGACCAATCAGCTACTTTTACAGCAGCAACAGGCTAATGAGCTACAACAAAAAGACATGAGGAGGCTAATGAGCTACAGCAAAAAGACATGAGGAGGCTATGTGTGCACAGCAGCAGACGAACAATCTCCTAGTGCAGCAGCTGATAGCCTTGCAGGAGTCGGTGCGAACGTCCCAGCCAGGAGTTGCAACCACAACAGCCCCGACTGTGTCTAACGCCAGGGACAAAGTCCGATCTGCCCTCAGGAAAATGGGTCCAGAAGACGATATAGAGGCATTCCTGATGGTGTTTGAAAGAACCGCCGAGCAAGAGAGGCTGCCATTGGAGCAATGGGCT
Source organism: Bufotes viridis (assembly GCA_033119425.1). Lineage (NCBI taxonomy): Eukaryota > Metazoa > Chordata > Amphibia > Anura > Bufonidae > Bufotes > Bufotes viridis. The sequence continues at coordinate 156,242,168 of CM065589.1, read as the reverse complement.
GAGGTGGTGGCGCCTTTCTGGTGGGGGATGCACAAAAGGCCTATTTTGACCTCAGCTGTGAGGAGGCAAAGGACTATGAGAGGCTAAAAGGTGAGGTGTTGGCCAGGTTGGGAGTAAACACCTATGTGCGAGCGCACAGAGTGTGTCAGTGGGTGTTTTCCGAGTCCCGACCCGTCCGGTCACAAGCCTATGACTTACTTCACCTAGTAAAAATGGCTCCAGCCTGAACTGTTGAGCCCTTCTCAGATGGTTGAAAGGGTCGTGGTCGACAGGTTTGTGCGTACCTCCCGAGAGCCATACAGCGCTGGGTGGGACAAGGCGATCCAGGCAACCTGGAACAACTGGTTAGCCTGGTGGAGAGGTATATGGCCACTCAGGATTTGTTGAAGGACTCTGCTGTACTACCGAAGTCACGTCAGCCCCAGTTGCCAACCCGGATCCTGGAAAAGGGATCCTACCTCATAAGGAGGGGAGTGTATCTCCAGTCCGTGGGAGGAATACCCTGGGGAGGAGGGAGGCTGCGGGGGTCAGGTGTTGGCATTGTCAGGACTGGGGACATGTGGCCGCCAACTGCCCTAGGGCATCTGGAACCCATGGACTGCGGGTTCGCTCGCCGGTCCTCTCTTTTGCCCAACCAGTGTATATAGCTGACCCCTGCTGGCCGCGGACACCCCTCCGATGTGTGACATCATGGTTAATGGACACTCCGTGCAGGCCCTGCTGGACTCTGGGAGCCTGGTAACTCTGGTCCATGAGTCGTTGGTAACAGAAAACTCCCAGAAGGGCGTAACCCTTACCATTGTCTGTATACATGGGGATCGCCGGAGTATCCCACTACTAAGGTTACCCTGACGGTGGGTGGGAAAGAGGTGCCACATGTCGTGGAGTGGGGAGGCGGCTCCCTTATGCCGCAATATTGGGGAGGGACTTTCCCTGTTCTGGTCTTTGTGGAGGAACGGGTTGCCTACTTGTGGGGAAGAAAATGTCCGGGTCCCGAACCTGAGGACCCCGAAGCAGAGACACCAGCAGTAGGGGTGACCACTACTTCCGTGATAGAGGGGGAGACAACCCCACTAAGTGTAATGGTGGGAGACGTGAGGGCTTGCCACCGGGACCGGAATTGGCAGACCTCAACGTCTCCGGAGAAAATTTTGGGACCGCACAACACCGGGACCAAACCCTAGCCAGGGCCTGGGAGAACGTTGTGGTAATTGATGGTAAACCCCAAAAACCTGGGGCGGAGTTAATGCTTCCCCGCTTTGTTGTTCACCAGGAAATGTTGTATCGGGTGAACCAAATCCGGGTGAGAATATTGAACAGTTGGTGGTGCCCACGGCGCATCGCAAGCTCGTTATGGAGCTTGCCCACCAACATGTTCTTGGGGGACACTTGGGATGGCAGAAAACCCAGGACCGCATACTGCAGCGGTTTTATTGGCCCAGTGTTTTCAAAGAGGTAGAAAATTATTGTAAGTCCTGTCCAACCTGTCAGGTAAATAGCCCCCAGCCACATTTCCGTAGTCCTCTGGTACCTCTACCAATCATAGAGGTACCGCTTGAGCGAATCGCTATGGATCTAATAGGGCCCATACCGAAGTCCGCTAGGGGCCACCAACACATTCTGGTCGTTCTCGATCACGCCACTCGGTATCCGGAGGCGGTGCCCCTGCGACATACATCAGCTAAGCTCATAGCTAAGGAGTTAATGGAAATGTTTTCCGGGTGGGCCTGCCTAAGGAGGTTCTGACAGACCAAGGGACCCCTTTTATGTCCAAGGTTATGAGGGAACTGTGTAAATTGCTGCGTATAAAACAGTTGCGGATCGTCCGCTTACCATCCGCAAACGGATGGTCTCGCCGAAAGGTTTAACCAAACGTTAAAAATATGTTAAAAAGGGTGGTGTCTAGAGATGGGAAGGACTGGGACCTGCTTCTGCCCTATCTCATGTTCGCAGTGCGAGAGGTGCCCCAGGCCTCTACTGGGTTCTCGCCCTTCGAACTGCTTTATGGCAGACACCCTCGGGGCCTGTTAGACATTGCCAAGGAAGCGTGGGAACAACAACCCGTCCCCACAAAAGTGTCATTGAGTATGTCACCCAGATGCAGGAACGGATGGAAAGGGTGTTGCCGCTGGTCCGGGAGCATATGGAGGCAGCGCAACAAGCTCAGAGTAGGGTGTATAATCGTCAGGCTCGGGTACGGGATTTCAATCCGGGAGATCGGGTTTTGGTTCTGGTACCTACCCTTGACAGCAAGTTCCTAGCTAGGTGGCAGGGGCCCTATGAGGTGATCGAGAAGGTAGGGGAAGTAATTACAAAGTACACCAGCCAGGCGGCGCAAGCCGGAGCAGGTGTACCATGTGAATTTACTAAAGCCGTGGAAAGATAGGGACTCGTCCGACAACAGCCCCCGTCCAGGGCTTCTAGGTGAAAAGGGTCCAGCCCCACAGTTTGAGGCCTGTGACGCAGTAACCACGGTAAAATTGCAGACAGCCTGTCTTCCAAACAAGTTCAGGAGGTAAGGGAGTTCATCAGTCGGAACACGGATGTGTTCTCGACCTCCTGGCCGCACTTCCTCATCCAACATGATATCGCCACGGAGCCTCAGGCCAAGATCCGGTTAAAACCATACCGGGTACCCGAGGCTCGGCGACGGGCCATCGCGGAGGAAGTGCAATTAATGTTGAAGCTTGATGTCATTGAGGAGTCGAAAAGTGAATGGGCAAGTCCCATAGTCCTAATACCTAAGCCAGATGGGACGCTATGGTTCTGCAACGATTTTCGTAAGTTAAATGAAGTGTCCAAGTTTGATGCGTATCCCATGCCCCGGGTAGACGAGCTTGTTGAGAATTTAGGGCAAGCCCGTTATTTTTCTGTGCTAGACCTCACTAAAGGGTACTGGCAGGTACCCTTAACGGAGTCGGCCAAGGAAAAACTGCTTTTGTTACTCGCAGGGCCTGTATCATTACAAGGTATTACCCTTTGGCCTGCATGGCGCCCCTGCCACTTTCCAAAGGTTAATGGACATTGTGCTGCGACCTCATCGCCGGTACGCCTCGGCCTACTTAGATGATGTAGTCATCCACAGCACCGACTGGGAAAGCCATTTGCCCAAAGTACAGGCGGTAGTGGATGCCCTTAGAAAAGCTGGACTAACCGCTAATCCAAAAAAGTGTGCCATTGGGTTAGAAGAGACCAAGTATCTGGGGTATGTCATTGGGCGGGAGTCATCAAACCTCAGGTAAATAAGATAGAGGCAATACGTAATTGGCCCCGACCGGTCACCACCAGGCAGGTAAAATCGTTCCTGGGGATTGTAGGGTACTACATGAGGTTTGTGCCCCACTTTGCCACGATAGCAGCACCATTGACAGACCTGTTGAAGGGACGGAAGTCCGGAAAGGTTCACTGGAGTGAGAAGGCAGAAGAGGCTTTCTCTGCATTGAAGTCGGCCCTGTGTGGGTCCCCGGTTTTGGTGACACCCGACTTCAACAGGGAGTTCATAGTACAGACGGATGCCTCGGAGGTAGGCCTCGGCGCTGTACTGTCTCAGGAAGTCAACGGCGAAGAACATCCCGTTGTCTTCCTGAGCCGTAAGCTCAACCCAGCCGAGACCAGGTATAGTATAGTGGAGAGGGAGTGCCTGGCTATCAAGTGGGCACTCGAGTCTCTCCGCTATTACTTGTTAGGGAGGAAGTTCCGTCTGGTGACCGACCATTCCCTCTCAAGTGGATGAGCCAGGCCAAGGAGAGGAATGCTCGGGTCACCAGGTGGTTCCTGTCCTTACAGAACTTCAAGTTCTCAGTAGAACACCGGGCAGGCCGCTTGCAGGGTAACGCGGATGCCCTGTCCCGCGTCCACTGTCTCATGTGTGTTCACCCCTCAGGGCTGAACAAAGGGGGGTATGTAAGAGGGCGCAAGGTTCCGTCATCGACGGAAGGTACGTGTCACCGAGGTTCCTGGCCTCGGTGAGATAAGAGCCGGATTTTTTGTGTCAGCAGCAGCTAGTGCTGCTTGACACATTGATATTTAGTATGGCTACAAAGCCGATCCGGGCCGGCTCTTATTGGGAATAGTCAAGTGCTGGGTGGGAGACTATTCCCCACGGTCCAGGCCGGACTTTTTCCGGGCCTTTAAAAGGCAGCCACCTCAGCAGGTGGGAGGTGATTATCCTGGAAGCTGCTGGTGTGGCTGTGGAGCTCTCAGGGCTGAGAGCAAGAGTCTGCAAACAGGCGTGCAGTCTACCTGGAAGCCGCTGGTGGAAACTTTGCGTGGCCGACCTAACTGCCCGGTGTGAACTAACACCGACCACTCAGGTGACCTTGCTGTGGGACTTATGTTTTTGCCGGGTGTTTTGCCTTGTGTGAACAAGCACTAAAGACTGTTTCTGTTTTGCCTTGTGTGAACAAGCACTAAAGACTGTTTCTGTTTTGCCGAGTGTGAATAAAACACTTCTGCTTTACCCAGAGAACTGTGTACCTTGCCTCTATACTGCGTCCGCAAGCCTGTCTACCAGAGCAATTCCCCACAATATATATATATATATATATATATATATAAATATATATATATATATATATATATTGCAGATAAGTCCATAATTCCTGTTAATATACAAGGCTTATGATGCTATGTACCTTTAAAGGGAACCTGTTACCTCCAGAAACCACCCAAAGCCACCAGCAGCACCTGACAGTATCCAGCAGGGTGTTTCTAATGATCCCTGTGTTTCATCCGAATTCCCTCGTGCTTCATGGTAACATATTGGATTTTTTCTAAAACAGCTGCTGCGCATGTTACACAGTGAAAGTAAGAAGCCTGGGAATAAGGGATCACCCATAATGCCGTGCAGCCAACCAATCAGCAGCTAGCCAGCCCCTGTGATGTCACAGCCCTATAAAAAGCCCCACCCAGGCAGACCAGACCAGGCAGGCTCCACGATATTACTGTGTACTGTGTTTTATACATAAGTAATTCTGTAATGCCTTGATTCTCTAATTGAGGTGAAAAAGAGGACTAATACTACTTCTATTGGGGTGTCCACATAATTTTTTAAATAAGTAATTCAATTAAGTCTTGATTCTGTGATTGGGGTGAAATAGCGCTCTATTTTTTCATTTATGTGGTTTTACACCTTGTTCTTTACATAAGTAATTTTTGGGGTTGTTCCTGTGACAGATGAGAAAAAGGGAAAAATAAATAGCCACCTCAACACAAACTTACTGCTGACACCCTCTCCACTCTGTCATGGGCCCACTACCTATATCAGCATGTAACAGAACTGGTTCTCTAGCAATCCATGTGGAATCAGCAGACAGTAAAGGAGAGCGCTCCTTCACCCTATAGAAGAATCTTGGTCCACTGCATTGTTAAGTACATTATAACCTACACTAACACTGACCTGTAAGGCTGAGTTCACACTTCAGTTATTTGGTAAGTTTTTGACCCGTAACTGACCAAATAAGTGAAGCGTGAACTGAATCTAAGAGTGACGCCTGTCACCTGCCTGTCATACTGACGCACAGTAACTGTTTTGCTATCACAGTGGACTACCTATGGATGTTTCTGCAATGCACAGTGTTGTACACCGATATACAGGCTCCCTGGAAATAGCTGATTTTTATTTTGTCACAAATAAATTAAGACCAAATTTTTGGGAAAAATTTTGCGAAGTATCAGAATCTAATTTTTTAAAACTTTGCTCATCTCTAATATTAATTTTGACCTACTGACTCCTACTAATATTTTATTAAAGGGTAAGGATAGGTCATAAATATGTAACGGATGTTGGTCCAACTCCTGGCACCGCTGCTGATTAGCTATTTGAATTCATTTTCTTAAATCCCAGTCAACAGTCTGATCTTCTTCCCTCATGGAGACACTAAATATATGATGTGGGATTTGAGAGTCTGCATTAAGTACTCAATATTTTATAATCAGTGTGTCACGATTCTTCTGAAAAAACTTTGTTCTCAGATGCCCAGCAGATATGATAGGAACTAGGAAGTCCAGAGTCCCTGACCATTTGCAGATAAGAAGTCCAGATATCGCTGATGTCACCCCTGTTAGCAAACAGAATGTGTATGATATACTCATGAAATTGGGTTGGGGTGCACCAAGAGCTCCTGTCACTGGGAATTAGGAGTATGGTGGTGTCAAGCAGCATGTGACATGGAACCCCCTTTCTTCTATGTTCTCTAGTGTTCCCTAATTAATATTTGTTAATCATGTAAAAGATATTGGATTAAACTTATAATTCCACCCACACCTGTTTTCTGGCATAAAAAAGTTGCAAACCTCGTGTTTATGATTCTTTAAATACCATTATTCCTAAATTTAGGTGCAAGATGTGTTTCTACCGTGCCATCGCCACTTTCCCGGGCATGGCAAGGCACAGAGGGGCCATTGGGCCCAGCATATTTATCTTCTTTTACTTCAGTGTTCTGCTCAGAGCTGGCATACAGTGACTAGATAAACTAGTCATACCCCTTGAATATTTCCACATTGTTCACATTAGGGATGTCCCGATACCATTTTTTTAAGACCGAGTACGGGTACCAATACTTTTATTTAAGCACATTTTATTTTGTAACCACTGACCAACCAAAAGTCCAAAAAACAGAACAGCCTCTAGCCAATCATCAGGCCCCCAGCGTCTCATCAGCCCCCCAGCCTCTCATGTGCTTCCCAGCGTCTCATCAGCCCCCCAGCCTCTAATGAGCCCCTCAGCTTCTCATGTGCCCCTCAGCCTTTCATGTGCCCCCCAGCCTCTCATGTGCTCCTAGCCTCTCATGTGCCCCCCAGTCTCTCATGAGCCCCCCAGCATCTCATATGCCCCTCAGCCTCTCCCTCTTATCAGCCCCCTCTGGTAACTCAATCCTCCGTCCGCTTATAGCATTAGCAATGCATCACACAGACATATGAGTTACTAGAAGAAAGAAGAGTCCGGCGGCCATGGCGAACGTGAGTATAATGCTGCTGACTAACTGACCAGGGCAGCCAGGACTTCAGTAGCATCCTGCCATGTGGCTGCCATGGTGCGTCCTGGCTGCCATGGTAACAGATCGGATCCCCAGCATTACACTGCTGGGACTCCGATCGGAACTGCCGCTGCCACCAATGATGGGGGGGAGGAGGGCCACACCTGAGAGGTTAATTGCGCGGATCACAGCATCCTGTCAGAGGTCAGGTGTCGGGAATGTGAGTCACAGCAAGCACAGCTCCTGTACAGAAGTCCCGCCCCCACGCCGATCTGCTGAGAGAGCCGCCGCGTGCAGGCCAGCAGGTATCGGCAGTGGTATCGGCGACATTTACATGGGTACAAGTACTCGTGCAAATGTCCGGTATCGGTCCCAATACCGATACTTGTATCGGTATCGGGACATCCCTAGTTCATATTATACAGAAAATACATGTATTAAATGTATTTTTTCAGATTTTTGTGATAGAACAACACAAAGTAGCAATATGTGTGAATTGAAAATGATACATGGTTTTCAAAAGTTTTAATAAATATAAATCTGGAAACTGTGGCATGCATTTGTATTCAGCCTCCTGTACTTTTATAACCCTAAATAAAATTCAGTGTGACTAATTGCCTTCAGAAGTCACCCAATTAGTAAATAGTCCATTAGTACACCTGTGTGTCATTTATTCTCAGTAAAACTACAGCTGTGAAGGCCTCAGAGGTTTGTTAGAGAACATTAGTGATCAAACAGCATCATGAAAACCAAGGAACACACCAGGCAGGTCAGGGATAAAGTTGTGGAGAAGTGTAAAGTAGGGTTAGGTCATAAAAAATATCCCAAGCTCTGAAAATCTCACAGAGCACTATTCAATCCATTATCTGAAAATGGGAGTGTGGCACTAACTGAAAACCTACATGGCTGTCCATCTAAACTGGCCCAGGCACGGAAAGCACTAATTAGAGAAGCAGCCAAGAGGCCCATGGTCACTCTGGAGGAGCCGCAGAAATCCACAGCTCAGGTGGGAGAATCTGTCTGGAGGACAACCATTAGTCATGTATGCTACAAATCTGGCCTTTATAGAAGAGTTGCAAGAAGAAAGCCATTTTTAAATGCTAGCGATAAAAAATCCAGTTTGCAGTTTGCCACAAGGCATATAAGGGACACAGCAAACTAGTGGAAGAAGGTGCTCTGCTCAGATGATACCTAAGTTGAACTTTTTGGCCTAAATGCAAAACTCTATGTGTGGCAGAAAACTAACACTGCACATCATGCTGAACACGCCATCCCCACCATGAAACATGGTGGTGGCAGCATCATGCTGTGGGGATGCTTTTCTTCAGCAGGAATAGGGAAGCTGGTAAGAGTTGATGAGAATAGGGATGGAGATAAACACAGGGCACTCCTGGATGAAAACCTGTTAGAGGTTGCAAAAGAATTGAGACTGTGGCAGAGCAACTCCCAGCAGAACAACGACCCTAAAATATGAAATGGTTTAGATCAAAGCATATTCATGTGTTTGGCCCAGTCAAAGTCCAGACCTAAATCCATTGAGAATATGTGGCAAGATTTGAAAAAGCTGTTCACAGATGCTCTCCATCCAATCTAACTGAGCTTCAGTTTTTTTTTACAAAGAATGGGCAAAAATTTCTGATTCCAGATGTGCAAAGCTGGTAAAGACTTCCCCCAAAAGACTTGCAGCTGTAATTGCAGTAAAAAGTGGTCCTACAAATTACCTACTCAAGGAGGCTGAATACAAATGCACGCCACACTTTCCAGATTTTTATTTATTAAAAATATTGAAAACCATGTATCATTTTCTTTTCAATTCAAACATACAGTGCCTTGCAAAAGTATTCACCCACCTTGACTTTTTTCGTGTTTTGGTGCTTCACAACCTGGAATTAACATGGATTGTTTCAGGATTTGCATAATTTAATTTACAGAACATGCCCACAACTTTGAAGATTTTTTTTTTTTTATTGTGAAGCAAACAACAAATAGGACAAAATAACAGAAAAAGTCAATGTGCATAACTATTCACCCCCTAAAGTCAATACTTTTTAGAGCCACCTTTTGCGGCAATCACAGCTCCAAGTCGCTTTGGATAAGTCTCTATGAGCTTGCCACATCTTACCACTGGGATTTTTGCCCATTCCGCCTTGCAAAACTGCTCCAGCTCCTTCAAGTTGGATGGTTTGCGCTTGTGAACAGCAATCTTTAACTCTGACCACAGATTTTCTATTGGATTTAGATCTGGGCTTTGACTAGGCCATTCCAACACATTTACATGTTTCCCTTAAACCCCTCTAGTGTTGCTTTAGCAGTGTGTTTGGGGTTATTGTCCTGCAGGAAGGTGAACCTCCATCCTAACCTCAAATCACGCACAGAGTGGTACAGGTTTTGATCAAAAATATCCCTGTATTTAGCACCATCCATCCTTTCCTCAACTCTGACCAGTTTCCCAGTCAAAGCTGCTGGAAAACATGCCACAGCATGATGCTGCCACCACCATGTTTCACTGTGAGGATGGTGTTCTTTGGGTGATGTGGTGTGTTGGTTTTGCGCCAGACATAGCGCTTTCTTTGATGGCCAAAAAGTTCAACTTTAGTCTCATCAGACCAGAGCACCTTCCTCCATACATTTTGGGAGTCTCCCACTCACAACGTGCCTTTTTGTTTTTGCTGAAAGTAATGGCTCTCTTCTGGCCACTCTGCCCTAAAGCCCAACTCTAAGGAGTGTACGGCTTATTGTCGTCCTATGTACAGATACTCCAGTCTCTGCTGTGGAACTCTGCAGCTCCTCCAGGGTTACCTTAGGTCTCTGTGCTGCCTCTCTGATTAATGCCCTCCTTGCCCAGTCCAAGAGTTTTGGTGGGCGGCTGTCTCTTGGCAAGTTTGCTGTTGTGCCATGTTTTTTCTATTTGGTTATGATAGATTTGATGGTGCTCCTGGGGATCATCAAAGATTTGGATATTTTTTTATAACCTAACCCTGACTTTTACTTCTCAGCAACATTGTTCCTTACTTGTTTGGAGAGTTCCTTGGTCTTCATGGCAGTGTTTGGTTAGTGATGCCTCTTGCTTAGGTGTTGCAGCCTCTGGGGCCTTTCAAAAAAGGTGTGTATATGTAAGGACAGATCATGTGACACTTAGATTGCACACAGGTGGACATCATTTCACTAATTATGTGAATTCTGAAGGTAATTGGTTGCACCAGAGCTTTATATGGGCTTCGTAACAAAGGGGATGAATACATACGCATGTGCCAATTTTCTGTTTTCTGTTTCTAAACAATAGTTTTATTTATATATTTTTCTCATTTCACTTCACCAACTATTGTGTTCTGATCTATCACATAGAATTCAGATTAACAAAACTTACGGCTGTAATGTAACAAAACACCAAAAAAGTTAAGAGGGTGAATGGGCTGGTTGGGAGAATGTTTACACGGCTGGTTGGGAGAATGTTTACACGGCTGGTTGGGAGAATGTTTACATGACTGGTTGGGAGAATGTTTACACGGCTGGTTGGGAGAATGTTTACATTGCTGGTTGGGAGAATGTTTACACGGCTGGTTCGGAGAATGGTTACACGGCTGGTTGGGAGAATGTTTACACGGCTGGTTGGGAAAGTTTTACATGGCTGGCTGGGAGAATGTTTACATGGCTGACTGGCAGCATGCTTACAAGGCTGATCGTGAGAATATTTACACAACTGATCAGAATCATGTTTACCTGGCCAATCAGCTGTATGTTTACATGGCTGGTCAGTAGCATGTTTACATGACTGATCAAAAGCATGTTTACTTGCAGCAATGCTCATAAGAAACATCATATAAAAGCAAAAAAAATGGGGATTAACACATCCCAATACGCAGGTGCATGTCGCCATGGCTGAAATCACAAAAACCAAAAACAAACACAATGCAACAGCCCTCTGCAAACACAAATAATAAAGTAAATACAACAGTGCCATACTCAGTATAGAAAATGTACTAATGCTAAATTATACTAGATAAGGGGGTCTCTTTAGGAAAGGAATCTACACTAAATGCTACCTCCTCTGGTGCCACAATAGCCTCCATTAAATTCAGGGAATACAGGTTCCACATTCATGCTGAGACCACTCTGTATTTTACCTTTTTTGGTGCCACAGTGACCTCCATTAAATTCAGGGAATGCAGGTCCCACAAGCATACTGAGCCCACTCTGTATTTTAGCTCTCCTGGTGCCAAATGGCCTCCAATAAATGCAGTGAGAGCATGATACAACTTTATATTTGCACTAATTAAAATCAGCCTATGGAACAGACAGGTTAGTAAGGAGTGCAAGACCAATGGAGTCAGCCACACCTCCAATGGAGACTACAAAGTATAAAGTGGGGGTTAGTTAGTTCATCCCAATGTGCATGTCGCCATGGCTGAAAGCAAATCTGTAAAAGGGCTGCCATTGTTGTAGAACATTTAACTGTAGCAATTCCCTAATACTGTATACTACTGCAAACAGAGAGGATGGTGTATCTCTGTGCTGTTCTTATCCAGCATTATTAATAAAAGAATACAGGTGCTATTATTCTCTTGTATTCTGTCAATGATGTGAGGAGACAGGGCGTGGGGAATCGCTACTGTTATTTGAACGCCTCTCACTAGTAAAGGTCCCTTGACATGGGACAACACAGCAGGCGATTGTCTTCCTTCCTGGCAATCTGCTGCTCGTTAGCAGAGGAGACTGCTGTATTTACATGCAGCGATCTCTTCCACAGTATGGGGAGCAGTGATCGCCAATGTCATCACTCATCCCCATACTGACTAGTTATTTGCTGGCAGCAGATGTTGTTTATACAGCATGATCTGCTGCCTGCAAACAATAATTTTTGTGACCGTATGAACAATCTATTACCCGATGGATGAGCATTTTGGTTATTTAATCGGATAATCGGCAGCACATGTACATGGCCAGATAATCACTAACGAATGTTCCTATGAATGGTCATTAGCGACTATCTGTGGGATTCTGGGCCCATGTAAAGGGCCCTAAAGGGGAACAATTTGGGTAATGCAATAACTGTAAATGTAATTCCCTAAAATACTGAACAAGTAAAATCTCCTAACCAAGGTAATCCTATTCTTCAAGACACCGTACAGACTATGTACAGGCTATATGCGTTTCCAGACTGTGAGAGTAATGACAGAAATTGAAATATGGTAAAACTATACACATAGGAACACATTTATTAAGACTAAGCTTTCTTTTACCAGTCTAAAAAAAAAATTGTTGGAGAGATTTGCGCCAAGTTTATTAAAAGAAGCACAGCTCTCAATAAATTCAGCACATGTGGGACTATTTAAAAGTCAGAAAATGAAAGCTATTCCTGGTAAATCTTCTTAATAAGTCTAAAAATTTGAGACCCACACTTATTGAAATTTGGAAAATGCCACAAAAAGCTGAAAATGTTTACACAAATTTAGCCTGTGTAATGATTTGGTACTTTTGAAAACACAGTTTACCTCTGGAACTGGGTAAATAAATGTAAGTCATAAAGTTTTTCATTTGTGTATGTTTATGAAATTGCTATTGTGATAGATAAATATATCATACAAGTAAAATGTTGGAAAATTAGATTCCTTATGGTTTTTGTGAAGTGTTTTTGTATGGGGTTACCATAAACTATATACTAAGAATTCTTTGTGTATGTGAAACATTTTGTAGGGATCATATTTGTTGAGTGCTATAAAACAAATAAGGGAATGCTCAAAAGTGCTTTATTATTTTTTTGGTATGGAACTTTTTTATGAGTGGAATAGATTGGACAACTGAGCTTTCTTATTTTTGAATCAATTATTGGCATCTGTACCACTCAGCATGCTACCTGTGTATCTCGACATCTGATGTGGGTAGGAGTGGGTAGGTCAAGTGTCACTGTAAGCTTCCCTTGTATCAGTAAGTAAGGTAGTGTGTGCATCAAACTATCTACAAGGTTTCATATTTTTGTCTTAAGGATGATTTATGTCATAAAACCAGCATTGCCATGGGGCCCTTTTGAATATAATTAAGAAAAATCCCACCATGTTTTGAAGGGGGAACAGAGTGTAATTTATGTGTCTTTACCAAACATGTATGAACTAATCTGTTTTTCATCATTTTCTTTGAACGTTGCTTGGAGGTCTTATAGAGTATTCTCTAATCCACTGCACAGAAGGAACTGGTTTTAGTGTAGGAAAAAATAGTTGTAGACTTAGTTGAGATCACAAAAGATTACATATAACTGGCTATATGGTTTGCCATATAAAAATAGTTTGCTTTGTTAATTCCTGTTATGGATAAACAAGTGGTAGTAAAGAATGGTCTGAGATAAAGAGTTTGTCCAAGTGAAAGGAACATTGCCACCAAATTTTGTGTGAATAGATGGTTTTCTGGATACAATGTTTTGAAGTCACTTCATGTACTCTACTTCCTGACTGTTTAAAGGGGTTTTCCAAGAGGTTAATATTGATGACCCATCCTCAGTATAGGTCATCTATATCTGATCGGTGGCGGTCTGATTCCCGACATCCCTGTCGACAAGCAGTATAAACCCCACCGGTCAGATATTGATGCATTATCCTGAGGATAGGCCGTCAATATTAAACTCCCAGAAAACCCTTTAAGAATGTTGTTTAACTCACTCAGTCAGACTGTCACTAAGACCAGAGAGAATGTCTCTACAGTGACTTAATTAGAGCATCTTACCTTACACTAATCAAAAAGTTAAATGGCAGGGAAAGCGCCCCTGCTCCAACCATCACAGCCACTGCAGCAGTGACATCATATGTACTCTTATTGACAGTGATGACCACTACACCATTAATTGTTTGCCATGGTCATGTGTGGGATATGGGGATGTCACCACTGCAGTCATGTAAGTAAAGCCCTGTGGAGAGCAACGGTGCATTGGATCGCAAGGTGTTTGAAGAGGTGAGTAGAAGCTAATTTTATCATATACAACTTCCCTGCCCTCTAACATTTTTTAACTTGGACAACCCCTTTAAGAAAAGATGCCATCAGTTTTACCTATTTTTTTTTTTTAAACATTTTGTAGTTGACTGTCAAAGTCAGTGTCAGTTTCAATTATAAAATATATTTGGGTCAATTTCTAGGAAAAATAGGGACATGATTCAGTTCAGTACAGTAAATATTATTCAATAATAAGGAATTTAGTATTAACTTTTTGCATCCAGTGTTTTATTTAGGGATTATCTGTCCTGCATAATGTCAACTGCTTCTAAGATTATGTACTATAGTAGAGAAAGTACCCAGCTCTGCCTGAGTATACAGTGTCTGCTTGTGTGTTCTCTGGATTTACTCCAAGGGTGCCCAGGAAGCCAACTCATGTCCTGTTTTTTTTTTTTTGGGTGTTTAGGAAGCAGTTATACACTACCTCCTAAACACCAAACAGCTAGACTTGTAGGATATGCAGTCATAAACCTCTAAAAACAATATTGGCAGTTTTATTGTCACATGCATAGACATGAAGATTTTTACCTGATCCAGCTTTTGAGCAGGCAGTATGCAACTGTCCATGTGAGAAACATGCGAAGTCCATATTTATGCCATCCAGCAATGATTGGCCTTGGATTTTATTTATCTTCACTACAAATGATAATTGGAAACTATATTGTTTCGACCGAGTTAAGCCTTATGCACAAGACCGTTACGTTTTTTGCGGTCCGCAAAACACGGAAGCCGTCTGTGTACCTTCCGCAATTTGCGAAACGGAACGGGCGGCCTATTATAGAAATCCTTATTCTTGTCCGCAAAACGGGCAAGAATAGGACATGTGATATTTTTTTTTGCGGTGCTACGGAACAGAGCAACGGATGCAGACAGCACACAGAGTGCTGTCCGCATCTTTTGCGGCCCTGTTGAAGTGAATGGGTCCGCACCCGAGCCGCAAAAACTGCACACGGTCGTGTGCATGAGGCCTTAATCAGTGGAATTCGCAAATTAAAAACTGCTGCTCCTGCAGCACACCCAAGATGTTTGCTCAAGCACATTGGGGATGTCATGTTTTAATGCACATCCTGGCAACTCCTTAAGAATTTACATGACCGTATTTATAACATCACTGAGTGGCTCCGGAGGAGTTTGCAAGCCTGTTATCTGTACCTTGCCTCCAGAGCAGAACATACCTGATGGCTCCTTGAGAAACTTTAACTTACTACAGAAAGTGCATGGAATTTCCATTTTGCCAATCACAGTCAGTCAGTCAAGCTACAGTATGTGAGTTATAGGCTATTGTTTGACATGAAAGACCACTCATTAGTATGCTGAACAACATGATGTGCTCTATCAGTTTGCCTTCTGGCCTGGTTTTGGGCAGGAGTCCTTGCGTTTCTGGGAGCCACCTGTCTTATCTGTTGCTGAAAAAAGCAGGCCCAAGTTTGCTGAGGAGCTTTAGGAGCCCAAGCAGCAGCATGGCACATTTGATCAGCTTGCAGTCAGGCAAGAATTTGCTGAGGAATCTCTGCAGCTCGTGATGCAGCTTTCCTCCTGGCCATTGGAAAACTTTCTGCCAATAGAGAAAGTTCTTTTAGCTGGCATTTTCCAAATTGAAGTTAACCATTTAAACCCTGAGGATCTAGTTGCTGGCGTAGAAGCTAAGTCCAATACACTTTTGAAATGTGAAAACAAAATCTCATGGCCAGAGAGACCCCTGAGGGAATTTTAGGAAGATTCCTCAATGTGACCGGTCTTGTCAATGGAATCATACTAATTGTATCCCAACTGATGGGTTCAAGCTTCTTCACCCGCAAACCGCAGCTCTCCAGTCTCCCCATATCAGCATCCGGTTTGATAATGACAAACAATAACAATGACAATTACACAGTCGACTAGAGTTGAGCAAACCCGAACTGTAAAGTTCGGGTTTGTACCGGACTTTAGGGATTTTCGTACCGGGACCTGAACCCAAACATTTTCATAAAAGTTTGGGTTCGAGTTCGGTGTTCGGCCGTTTATTAAAGCTTGTTAAAGGCTTGTTAAAAGGCTGCAGTGCAGCTGATCAACAAGCGTTTAACATGTGTGCCCTTAAAAGCCATCACAGCCATGCCTACTAATGGCATTGCTGTGATTGGCCAAGTGCAGCATGTGACCCAGCCTCTTTATAAGCTGGAGTCACGTAGCACCGCACATCACTCAGCTCTTACTAGTGTAGGGATAGGATGCTGCTTCTGTGAGGGAGAGATTAGGAAAGAATCTGATATCAGAACTTGTTGTTAACTCAGCGATTTTTTTTTTTGAGGGTGCAAAGAAACTTTTTTTTTTTACATTGCCCTGAGCCCAGTGACACAGTAAAATAAGTTTTATCCGTTTGTTAGTTAGGTGGGTGTGTCGGCGGCCATTTTGTGTAAGTGTAGTGCACTTGCACCTGCATATGTGCTAGGGACAATAATTTAATCCTGTTTTTGTAGTTCAGTGGGCAACATATACCCATTTTTTAAGTGCACCTGCATATGTGCCAGGGGAAGAGAAAATAATATAGATAATCCGTCTGTGAGTTCAGGGACATACCTGGTGCCTCCTTAACATATTCACATTTTTTTCTGTAGAGTAACCCTGTGCTGCATATGTGACAGTGTAAGCAATTCAGTAAATCCATCTGTTAGATTCTGGGAGGACAAATTAATTTTTTTTTAATAAAAAGTACGTTTGCAGACTGCACTGTATTTCTGAGAGTGAAATAAAACCAGTAAATAGAACTATGACATTGTTGGTGAAAAAAACATTATTTTTTGCCATAAAGTACATTTGCGGCCTGCACTGCATTTCTGAGAGTGCAATATAACCAGTAAATACTACTGTGACATTCTTGGTGAAAAAAAAACACTTATTTTTTGCCATAAAGTACATTTGTGGCCTGCACTGTATTTCTGACAGTGAAATATAACCAGTAAATACTACTGTGACATTGTTAGTGAAAAAAACACTTATTTTTTTGCCATAAAGTACATTTGTGGCCTGCACTGCATTTCTGAGGGTGAAATTTAATCAGTAAATCCAGCTCCTAGATTGTGGGTGGACATTTCCACGGATATCAGACCTGTCATTCATAAGTGGCTTGGAGGGTGTGTAAATTCGGCAGCGTTTACATTGTTGGGTGATCTGTACCCCTTTTTTTTATTTCTCACTACCCCTGCACTGCATACCTGACTGGGAAATATATTCTGTGAATTGGGGGTGTTTACTTTGTTGGGTGCTGTAGTTACAGTATATGCTGTAAAATCTCCATGATGTCTCCATGATAAATCTGCAGCGTGGGGGCCCTGTGTGGCTTCTACACACTTTCAAAATAATCCTTCAGCGGGGCGAATAGATGACGGGGACGCTCCATGACCCCGTTTTTCTTTCAAACTACCCTTGCCCTGCATATCTGACTGGGAAATGTATTCTGTAAATTCGGCGGCGTTTAGATTGTTGGGTGATCTATACCCCTTTTTTCTTTCAAACTACCCCTGCACTGCATACCTGACTGGGAAATATATTCTGTAAATTCGGCAGCGTTTAGATTGCTGGTTGATCTGTACCCCTTTTTTCTTTTAAACTACCCCTATACTGCATACCTGACTGGCAAATATATTTTGTAAATTCTGCGGCATTTAGATTGTTGGGTGATCTATACCCCTTACAAGCGCACGCTGGTAGAAGCGCTGCTGATGAATTCCCACCTGACACCGGCCTCAGTGGAAGCACAAGGAATAGGCAGAGGAGGAGGAAGAAGTCGCCAACGCAGCCTGGGCACCGCCAGCACCTCAGAAGGCAGGGTTAGCATGGCCGAAATGTGAAAAAGCTTTGTCAGCACACCACAAGACCTAGCACCACCAGCTGATACGGAACGTCTTAGCAGGAGACAGCATTTCAGCAAAATGGCTGAACAGTATGTGTGCACATGCCTACACGTACTGACTGATAGTTCTGCCCCATTCAACTTCTGGGTCTCCAAATTGGGCACATGGCCTGAGCTTGCCATTTATGCCTTGGAGGTGCTGGCCTGCCCTGCGGCCAGTGTATTGTCTGAACGTGTGTTTAGCATGGCAGGGGGCGTTATCACAGACAAGCGCAGCCACCTGTCCAAAGCCAATGTGGACAAGCTCACGTTTATTAAAATGAACCAGGCATAGATATATACTCCAGTGCACTTTCTCTTT
Organism: Bufotes viridis; assembly: GCA_033119425.1. Lineage (NCBI taxonomy): Eukaryota > Metazoa > Chordata > Amphibia > Anura > Bufonidae > Bufotes > Bufotes viridis. The sequence goes on along the minus strand of CM065589.1, from coordinate 156,224,023 downwards.
GTTTTCTTTTCTATATTTCCCAATGTTTGGGGGTTTACCCCAAAAAAAAAATAAAAAAAAAGTAAAAAAAAAAATAACAGTGTTGTTGGCGACTGCCTCCTCCACCACCGCTTCCACCTACACCGCCATGTCCACCGCCCCCCAACGTCCTACTCCATATGGACCTCCTCCTAGTTCAGGATTATTATTTTTAATTTATTTTATTTTAAGTCATTTCCCTATCCACATTTGCAGGGAACTTGTCCTGCTCTTACCCACATTCTGCTGCCTTTTGCAGCCCTCTAGCCCTTTCCATGACTCTTTTAGAGCCATTTTAGTGCTGCAAAGTTCGGGTTCCCATTGACTTCAATAGGGTTCGCGGTCAAGTTCGGGTCCCGAGCCCGGACATTGCGGGTAAGTTTGGCCGAACTCGGCGAACCCGAACTTCCATGTGTCCGCTCAACTCTACAGGTGACACATATGGCCAATCCAATATGGTTGTCTATAAAAATATATTAGAAGGAAGATGGAGTTGGTCTAGACTGTTACAAAAACCTTCCCAGATTTACCTATGTGCCAAAATTGGGGTCAAACGGTTCAGTTTGGATGCCTATAGAACAATGCCCTTTTTCCAACCAAAACTGTTCTTTCATTTGCCTTGCCAGACAAAAAACAATGCTTGCAGTGGTTTTTTGTCTGGCTGAATCCCAGCACTAATGTTATAGACAATGGGCTCCAGCAAGTAAATATCCAGCTATGGATACATTGAATTCTGGCAGGCTGTTCATCTGCTGGAAGAGTTTGCAGGAAGATTTTAGCGCTAGTGTGAAACTAGCCTAAGCTGCTCCTTTCCCACCGAAAGAGGTTGGTAGCCAGGCCTCCATTTAGGATAACCTTCAAAGAACAGATCAAACCTTTATCAATCACCAAAATCTGGCCAATACATGCTGTACATACAGTGATGTTAGACCTAAATCCAACTATCATCAAAACAACATATCTGCTGTAGTGGAATGCAGACACAAGATTTACTAGTTTCCAAAGCCAGGTATCCTGACAAACTGGTCAAATGACTGTTTTCACTAAACAGTGCTGAGCGTGAGAATATAAAGTGAACTGGGTGACCTTTTCTTTTTTTTTCTTTAATGAATTTGGTTTAAATATGAAAGTTATTAAAGAACATGAGATCCTAATGTTATGTAATAGATTTGATCCTCCTACTGAGATACTAGAGTTGAGATCTGAAAGTAAACAGATCTAGGAAGGGGTTAAAAAAACACAGTAAAATATCCCAATTGACGGCCACACGGCTTCTTGGTGTAGTTTTGGAAGCCAGTAGTGGATCATGGAAGTATTAACAACAGCTACGTCTTCTCCTCTTTTTTAAATTCACTCCTGGTTTTGGTTTCCAAAACTGCATGCAGAAACCTGACTGTGTGGCCGTACCCTTGTAGAAAGGGTATTTATTTTATCAATAAACCTTCATTTCCATGGTAGCAGTGAGATAGGAGCTTGTCTTTACGTCTTTAATAGCACTAGTTTATTGTTCATTTAGAGGCATATTTAGCACAAATTAGCATTTTACTCCTACAGTAAAAAGTTGTTTCTTTCAATCCAACTACGTGGACGGCTGAATACTTGTAGGACAGCATATGTTTACAGTGGTTCTGCCTGGGGGAACACGCTGCAGATTCAATTTAGATAGCAAAACTAGAGCAACCACTTACATTTTTACATACGGTTTTACAAGGAGATCACTTTTCCAGCTCAATTAATTTAAATTATATTATTGGTGACTAAAGCAAAAAAAAAAAAATGCTATAAAATGGTAGATATGGTGCAAAGTACTTCATTTTATGTCTAACAACACATTTCTAAAATGATTCAATCATATATTAACAATAAATTGATTGCACAGAACACTATTTAACCTAATGAAAGTTCCCCTCCAAAATGTTATATATATCACTGAGCTCAGCTTCATCTGCTCCACAATGTGTAGAGGCAAGAGGCAAATTTATTTGGGAGAATTTATGAAGACTGGGATTTTGTACTCTGTTCCTAAAGGGGCTGTCTTGCCAACCAGAATTTTTCTTTTTTTCTGGACAATTTATCCCAAAATCACAGACAGCTAACATTTTTTACGGACAAATTGGAAAGCCATAATGAACGATGATGATTATAAGTAATACAGCTCTACAGCTCAATATACTAATAAGACCTCATTACCTCCATTTGCTCTGAGCTGTAAAATGATAATAATCATCACCAAAATAATCTAGCTAAGTACCACCAGCCTCCCAAAAAATTACGGACACGTCTATTTTTTTTCACGGACACAGGTTTTACGGACTGTCCAGAAATTTCTGGATGGTTGGCAAATCTGCCAATGGACGCAACCGGCGGCAAGTAAAAAAAACTCACTTGTCCACAGACCTGCTGGTTCTGTATTCCTGACCTGTTCCAATGTGTTTGATTTAAAATTAAAAATAACATGAAAGGAATTTACATTAAAAGTATATTTTTCCGTGCTTATTTTGAATGTTTATTATGACTTTGGTTGGAGACAAAATGTACGTACTGTACCAAATAAAATGTGATGCTCGTAAAATGTATATGGCACTTTCCATTAATAGGAAATGTGGTCTACAGATGGAAGAGAACAGCTTTGTGTTACCTGTGTTGTACAGCGCTTGGTGTAGAATTTCATCCATACCTGTGTGCTGTATTGCCAGAGGTTTGAAGGTTTTAAAGACTGCAAGGGTCAAAATAAAACGATAAATTTGTCAGGATGAGTACAAGCATATTTCAGAAGCGATAATATCCTGAAGCTATGTTGCTTTAGAACAGTCCCATTTAACTCGACAAGTAGAGCCATGAAACGGCTGAAAGAGAAACCAGGTACTTATGCTCAGGGGTCAAGTGTGCACTGAATGCTGTAACTCAGAAAAGAGGGATTCTGCTTGATAGAAATGGCTTTTTTTTTCTTTGACTTTAAAGGAAAGCTTTGTACTTTTAATAGGTGTGGTAACAATTTACCCCTGTGGCATTTTTGACATTTCAAAGCAGGAAAATAAAGCTTAAGTGTGGGGGGGTTGATGCATATCACCACGTGGTGTCTGCAGGGATTAAAGGTTTTCCTGTGACTGGTCATTTTCTTTCTTCTTGACCCTTTTATAAATGGAGGAGATTTCATTGCAGCAGGCTCCTGTTTTCTCTCTGCTTGTTTTAGATCCATGTAGTTGTTAACAGGTGTTTCCACCTTGGCAGCACAAGCTTTCTACAGGCTACAGCCAGGAAAGCACAATTCAGATCAGCATAAATTCAGGTTTCACAGCAAATAAAGGTTAAGTATATTGAATAAAGTATGTGTTTATTTAATAATAACACATTGCTGGTAGCACACCCTTATACTGGGAGAGCTAAGCATATATTAGCTTTCATAAGTCTACTTAAAATGAAATGGGCATGGTGCTATGTTAAACTAGACTGTCCGATGCCTTCTTTTTTAAAGGCAGGGATGCTGTCGCAGTAGCCATGATGTAATGTTTTGGGTGCAGCGATGACATGCAGCTGTCTACAGCAAATGACTGTTGAGGCTTTTCTCTGACCTCAGCAGTACACAGCATAAGACTGCTGAGGTCAGTTACTGGCTGCAGCAGTGGTGTATGGTATATGGGCACATCACCACTGCAGTTAGGACAACAAAGTCATAACTCCCATCCTTGCCTAAATTCATACACCACTATCTGGGAAGAATTGCACTGTGTGTTATCATTGGAGGTATTATAACTTCTATTTTGCACTTCAGTAAAGAGAGACGTGTATTCTGATACATCTTGGCTGGTTACTCCTGCACAATATGCCAGCCATTGTTCTCTACATACCCTGCCTTGCACCCATACAAACTCTTAACATCACAGGCACCCCAACTGCTATCAGGCAGGAGCCCCAGAACCAGGGTGGGCCCGGAGGGAAGAAAGGGTGTGCCCTATTTTCACTGCACTAGCCCTGGGGAGCAATGGTGTGAGGAAAGCCATTGTGATTGACTCTGCTCTGCTCCTCAGGGACTTGCTGGACGTGTACTGTGTAGCACTACACAATGGCTCCAGGGCTACTGGTTCTTGCATAGACTTTAATAGAAATTCCGAGAGGTGGTCAAGTAGGGAGCTATGGTGCATGCTCTAGCATGCATGCCCCCAGGATCCAGGCCATCCACATTATAATTTGAAGTAAAAAATAACACAAGCAGAGCCACCACTGCTGGACCATGGCTGTATCTTTAGACAGAGAAGGATAGAAAGACAATTATCACCAAACATTTAAGGAAACCCTGGGTACAGAGGCTTCTGTTCTGTAGATTGGTATATTTTAAATAAATGAATGTATGTTTATAATGTATATATATATTTTTACGTTATATGTCACATTAAATAAGATTGCTGAGATGGAAATACCTCTTTGATAGGGAAGTGAATCCACAAAGGAATTTAACCATAGGGGATTTATGCATATCTTGCAGATATACCATATATGTCTCACATGGGAGAATACCTTAAAAGGGTTCCCTCGGAACAGCAATAAAGAAACTTTTCTAAATCATATAGCTTTCTAGCTATCGTACATGTACTGTATAAATTGCATATGTTGTTGGAAAACTATATTCCCCACAATAGTCTGTGCCTCACTCACTTAGATGAGTACACAGCTTATAGGGATCATTCCTGCACTAAAATACAATTTTCTTCTGGCAGGCTGTGTGTAGGGTTCCAGTTGGTAATATATCTGCCCTTATTTACAGTTACGCTATAACAAATAAAATGACTATGTTGTGGACCAGGGATTTCGGCCCCACAAAGTGCAAACCCAAGATCACCTATGCCTGGGCAACTTTCTTGAGGGTGTTTTGCCTCTGTGGGTAACAGAGGAGCCTCCCTCTACCTAACAGAATACAGTGTAGGTGCTGGCAATTTCTAAATGCTACCTAGCACTGCCAAAATCAGCACCTGGTGGAGATGAGAGTGCAGACCCACCACCAACTTTCCACTATGACAGTAGTCTTGTTTAATTATGCTGTCCTTCAACCTTGTATCTAGCCCCTTGCAGGGTCTTTGGGTGTCACTGCTCCAATATCTCAGGGCAGTGCACCAATTTGTCTGCCCCAGTGGCTATCTAATGGCCATTCTGTATTGCTGGATGTTCCTACACAGCTGATGGGGAGTTCCCTCTCTTAGATGTTCTCTCTGGGCACTGTGTGGTCTATACTTCTTGTTCTCTTAGAAAACACCCTTTATAAAGCACAATGGCCCAATATGCCATAGTATTTAATATCGCAGACAGACACTGGCTCAGTATAATCTGTATTTAATATAAGAGGACCACATTTGGCTTAGGATCAAAAGGATAGGACATGACGCAGATGCTGCAGTGGAGAAGCTTTAGACAACCATGTGCAGAGCTAGTTGCACATTGTCCTAAACCAGATCTTACAAACACAGCAGATGGTTCCGACCTGTTAAAAAGGGGCGGAGGAGATGGAGACACAACTAGATCGCCAAAGTCTGGCTTGCTGATAACATTAGAAGATGTATCAGTTTGTGAATGTTTCCAAGCCAGATTCTGTTGGCTTACATCCTCTAGCCAAAAACAAATCCAAACCATAAAATTATAATTCATATTCTGTTGAGATACAGAGGAAATGTGGTTAGGTGAAAAACTTAGATGTAAAATAAGCACTTGAAGAGATGTTCCCCTTAACAACATTTATCACTTATCCACTTGCCAACATAAACATATGTGTTTGCCACCATATGATTTTTTTTTCAGTAGCAAAGTGGTGCGTACAGTGCCTAAGGTCAGCCATACGCATAAAATAACTTGTTGGGCCAACAGCTGTCACTCCCTATCCCCTTATATGTATGCCTGCTAGGCGGAGAAGGCAGTTCTTGGTAGGAAGAGGAGGAGAAAGCCGTGAGACTTCTCTGGCTGCAGTTTATGTAAGCGAGAACAAACAGATCAAGCAGTTGAAATGTCATAATATTTTTTTTAATTCCATTTCCTGAACATGATTATGGGGGCTGCCATTTTGACTAAGCTGTTCTAAACAGCATTTAGAACGTATTTAAAGAATTGCTTTACAGCAGCCACCATAGGCCATAGGCACAATGGACAGGAGCTGACTCATTGGTTTCTATAGGAGAGTTTTCTAGGCATGCTCTGTGACCTGCGCAGAGGTCATTGTACAAGCAAATAGATAAACTTTGACAATCGCCTATTCTAAAAGGTGGATCCTGTGTTCTATGTATCTATAGGTGCTATCTGTCATTCTAATCCTGCCTGTGATGATAAGCAGATAACTGCAGTAAAGTGAGCTACACAGGCCAAGATGTGGCGCTTATTATTAGGCTTAGTTGGCAGTGCAAAAAATGCAGAATGTTATGTTTTTTATGACATGGAAAGTTAAAAACATCACCAGAAATTCTTTACAAATATGTTTACCATAAAACATGATTAAACAATAAGTTATTTTCTGATGATACATTCTCTTTAAAGGGGTTGCCCACTTAGTTCAACCCCTTAATCCATATTCCCTACAAGTAAGACATAAGACTTTTGCCTTTTTTTTTTCTTTTTTTTTTAAATTATAAATAGTTAATTGCTTAATAAAAAAGAAAGGAGCATACATTCAATCCAATCGCATTATTAACATGATTACAATTTCATTTCAAGAGAAAAAGTACACAGTAAAACATATGAAAATTCATTTGAATCATATCATTGATAATAACTTTTCCTCAAGTCAGAGACTTGAGCGAATCAAAGCCTCCAAAGTAGAATTCGATCCAAAGTTTAGGAAAAATTTGATTCGCAAGGAATCAGAATTTCCACACTCTTCATGGTAATGAATAATTTTTTTTCCTAAACTAGTGGCTACATGTGTTATAAAGTGAAAGTAAGAGGCTCGGGAACGTGAAATCAACTATAATGACATGTAGACAGCCAATCAGCAGCTAGTCAGCCCCTTTGGTGTCACAGCCCTATAAAAGCCTCATCCTGTGCGGTGTCAGCCATTTCACTGTGAGCTAAGCATATGGAGAAATGTGACAAGTGCTAGGGACAGTGTTCAAGAAGCCTTTAATTGTGGAATATTGGATAGGGACAGTGCAGGGAAAGTGTAAGGAGATCGTAGGGAGAGTTTTTACATACTGTAGGGTGAACATAGGGAGACTGCAGGGACAGAGCAGGTTCTGTAATCTGAAGCTGAAGAGATACATAGGAGATAGCCTACTTTGCATCAATCCCTATGTAGGGCACAGAGCTATCTAATTGAAGAGTGTCCTTCATGTTTAATAGATAAGCAATTCCATTAGGCCTTGATTCTCAAATTGGGGTGAAAAATGTGTTTAATTTAACTGTTAATGGAGTGTACACCTTGTTAAATAGATAAGCGCAATCCTATTGCGCCTTGATTCTCAAATTGAGGTAAATAAGCTGTCTAGTTCTACTGATATTGGGGTGTCCACCTTGTTTAATAGATAAGCAATTCTATTACTCCTTGATTTCTTAAATTGTTATGAGTAAGCTGTCTAGTTCTACTGTTATTGGGGTGTCCACATGCCTGTCACAGTAACTGTTTCACCACCGGAAAGGACTAGCTATGCATGTTGCTGCAATGCATAGTGATGTACACTAAGATACACTCTCCCTGCAGGTCGGGATATAGCTGAATTAACCCATTTAGTGATGAATTAATTCGGAACTAAGCAAAAAAAAAAAAAAAAATCGATAATTAATAGGCTAAAAGGCTTTGGAAGAGTCCTGTTTCTATATCTAGTTTTCAGACCTGGTTGTTCACAGCAGCATAGGATCTAGAATACATCATTGAACACAAAGTCAAAAGTTATCGGCTTTGAGCTTCAAATGGTAATATGTGATGAAAGAGTACATTAAAACCTGACCAATGTGAGATAAAGCTGTTTGTATTGCCAGACATCAGTGTAGTGCAGTATGTGCGTCCAGAGAGGCTCATAACACAGGCCAAAACAATTAGAGCACAAATTTGGCACAATATGCCATAGTATTTAATATCGCAGACAGACTCTGGCTCAGTATAATCTGTATTTAATATAAGAGGACCGCATTTGGCTTAGGATCAAAAGGATAGGACATGACGCAGATGCTGCAGTGGAGAAGCTTTAGACAACCATGTGCAGAGCTGGTTGCACATTGTCCAAAACCAGATCTTACAAACACAGCAGATGGTTCCGACTTGTTAAAAAGGGGCGGAGGAGATGAAGACACAACCAAATCGCCAAAGTCTGGCTTGCTGATAACATTAGAAGATGTATCAGTTTGTGAATGTTTCCAAGCCAGATTCTGTTGGCTTAAATTTTCTAGCCAAAAACAAATCCAAACCATAAAATTATAATTCATATTCTGTTGAGATACAGAGGAAACGTAGTTAGGTGAAAGACTTAGATGTAAAATGAGCACTTGAAGAGATGTTCCCCTTAACAACATTTATCACTTATCCACTTGCCAACATAAACATATGTGTTTGCCACTAGTGTTGAGCGCGAATATTCGAATTGCGAATTTTAATCGCGAATATCGCCACTTAGAGAATTCAAGAATATTTAGATTATAGTGCTATATATTCGTATCCGGCAACAGTGTTTTTTTGCGAATATTCTAATCGCGAATTTATTGCGAATATAGGCACTTAGCAACATCCCTAGCAACCAATAGGAAAGTTTCCTACCCCTTAGTGTTGATCATGATTCATGAATATTCTAATCATAAATTTTTAGCGCAAATATATTACATTGCCAATTTTTACAATCAAGTAAATAATGACTGGAGATCCAGAATTCTCAAATTTGCGAATTTATGGCGAATATTCAGCCAAAAATTCGCAAAATATTGCGAATTCGAATATTGCCTATACTGCTCATTACTATTTGCCACCATATGATTTTTTTCCTATCAAACATGCTAAAGTAGCAAAGTGGTGCGTACAGTGTCTAAGGTCAGCCATAGGCATAAAATAACTTGTTTGGCTGGCAGCTGTCATATATATGCCTGCTAAGTGGAGAAGGCAGTTGTTCTCAGTAGGAAGAGGAGGAGAAAGCCTCTGTGAGACTTCTCTGGCTGCAGTTCATGTCACCGAGAACATACAGATCAGGCAGTTGAAATGTCATAATATTACTAAAATGTGCTATTATGATTAAATCCATACCACCAGTAGTTAAAGGGAATGTGTCAAAGTGTTTTTCTGATTGTAGATTTTTTTTTAATTCTATTTCCTGAACATGATTATGGGGGCTGCCATCTTGACTAAGCTGTTCTTAACAGCATTTAGAACGTATTTAACCCCTTAAGAACGCAGCCTTATTTCACCTTAAAAGGGTTCTCCAGGAAACTAAATAAAATTTAAAAAAGAAATATTATGTCATAATAAAAACATTGTTAAATGCCTTTATTTATCAAAATAACTTTATTTCCCCTAGGGAGTCATCATTGTGGGACCCTGCAATGGCTGTGATCAAGTCATAGCAGGAGAAAGACGTCCTAGGATGGGCAGCGTCACCAGCAGCTCCAGACACTGTTCAGAGTTAGGTTACAGCTACTTCCAGGATCAGCTGTGAGATGTGCACATGAAGGAGGACGGGAGAAAACAGCTCCCTGGAGACTGTGTTTACCATCCATCCCAGGGGTCAGAAGCTTCAATGCAAAAAGGTATCTAATGCTCTTATCACAGTGTGTGCGGTCAGCCTGACAGGAGGGCGGGAGGTAGGCCGGCTACATAGTCACAAATCATTTCTCTGTGGCAGTTTTAGTGTCTCCATAGTCTGAGAGCCATATTTTTTCATTTCATTTTTTCTGATATGGTACACTCCAACACCAAATTCCAAATATTTACAAAAAATTATTATCCATTCCCTCCGACTACCCCCCTTCCCTCCCTATTATTATCACAGGAGCCAACTGAGGTCGTCCACTTGGGTCTAGGAGCATAGGCAGGGGCGTAGCTAACGGCCTATTTGCCCTGGTGCAAGAGTTCAGCTTGGGCCCCCCTTCCCTTAGTGCTTTGTGTGTCTTCTTATGCGGCACATGGGTCTTTGGGCCCCCTCAGGCTCCTGGGCCCGGTAGCGACTGCTACCTCTGCACCCCCTATAGCTACGCCCCTGAGCATAGGCGTGCGCATGGGGTGTGCCGGGTGTGCCTGGGCACACCCTAATCAAGTCTCAAAATTGAGGTTCTGTCACCTCTGTGCTCCAGTGTGCACGAACACCCCTACCCCCCGCGGATTCCCTTTAATGCTGTGAATACTAATCAGCGCTTTAATTTTGGAAGCGCTGATTAGTACCGGAGGACCAGGAAGCGGTGAAGGATCTGTACTCACCGCCTCCTGGTACTCGGCTCTCTGCTGTGCAGGGCTGCACACAGCGTGAGTCGCTCTGTGACGTCATGCTGTGCGCGACAACGGACAGTAGGAGAAAGAAGATCGCGGGAGGTGCCGGTGAGGACCGGCGGCGTCCAGGAGCAGGAGAGGTAAATGTTTTATTTATACTATCTGAGGCTGCTGGGGGCAATCGTGGCATAATGACTGAAATGATCAAAATCAATGTCAAACTGGCCAAAACACTCAATTTCAGTGGGAGTTGAATTATTTTGAACACAACTGTAGATCCCCAGAAGTCAACTTTTCCAATACAATGTAAAGAAACAGAACCAGCGAGTACCTCTGGTTGAGACCTACAACTCACAACTAGAGGTACTGAGGAAAACTGCCAAAAAATTACATTATGTCCTACATAAGGATGATCGCCTAAAAACAATCTTCCCAGATCCCCCCTTACTAGCTTACCGACAACCTCCAAATCTAAGGAATATTCTGATCAGATCAAGTTTAAGGCCATGTACCACAGGAAAAGGAACCCATCCCTGTAATATCAGAAGATGCAAAACCTTTGCCCATATAATGACAACAGATAAGATCTGGATCCCCAACACATAGCATCAACATTTATTCTAGCAGTTGGACAGCTATATAATAACCACACACACTTAATAAAGTTTTCCCCCATATTCATTTTATTCATAGCCTTCCAGAGGAATTTCCACTCTGTCGAATGCTTTCGCTGCATCCATCGACAGGATGGTGCGGTCCTCCCCCTCCCCTAGTTGAATATTTACCAATACTCTATGGATATTTCTTTGGGCATGCCTTTTAGGGATAAACCCTGCTTGAATCATATGAATCAGCCTATTTACCACTTTCTTAAGCCTATTTTCTAATACTTTTGCACATATTTTAAAATCTGTATTTAATAAAGATATTGGTCTATACAATCCTATTTCCTGTTCATTCTTATCTTTTTTTAAGAGGAGCATAATAACAATTTCCGATAAAGAGGGTGGTAGACTTCCTACTTCCCTAGATTCATTCAAAACTTGATACAGATATGGTAACAACAACTCCCCATATTGCCTATAAATTTCAAATGGAAGGCCATCTGAGCCTGGGGAGGAATCCCTTGGATATCTCTTACAGCTTCCATTAAATCACATAACTGTATGGGGGCATTTAATATCTCTTTTTCATCATCCGTTAAAACTGGTATATCTAGTTCAGTGCTCTCAATAAGAGAAACAAAATAAGAGTATTGCAGGTTTGATACCTTTTAATGTCTAACAAAAATAGAAGTAATGATGTTACACAGCAAGCTTTCGAGACATCACCAGTCCCTTCATCAGGCGTACTACAAGAATCTATAAAGCAACAGCAATATATATATACTATAAGAACAGACAAATGGGGGAATGAATGGGCATTTGAAAGATAACAGAACAACATATCAAAGATCTTGAGAATGAGTCCTTAATTATCTTACAGATAAGGAGTGTGAAAGTTTTATGGTCTCTAAATTGATGTTATCTCAGAGACCTGGTGCCTCGACTATGTTTATAGAAGACTTTAGATCTTGTAGTGTGCCATAAATCCCAGGGACAAATTCAGCCCAGTATTCAAAGTGTCAAGCAGTGTTATAAATTTGTATTCCCAAATTCTTCTAGCTCTTTGGGATTTGAAGTTACCTTTTAATATGAGAACTTTCATGTGTTCTTCATTGTGTCCTGGGCTACAGAAATGCTTAGCCACAGGAAAGTGTATCTTCTTCTCTTTAATTGTGTGATGGTGGGACCTCATCCTTGCATTGAGTTTCTGTCCTGTTTCCGGGATCTTATAGTACCTGCTATGTGTTGGGGATCCAGATCTCATCTGTTGTCATTATATGGGCAAAGGTTTTGCATCATCTGATATTACAGGGATGGGTTCCTTTTCCTGTGGTACATGGCCTTAAACTTGATCTGATCAGAATATTCCTTAGATTTGGAGGTTGTCAGTAAGCTAGTAAGGGGGGATCTGGGAGGATTGTTTTTAGGCGATCATCCTTATGTAGGACATAATGGAATTTTTTGGCAGTTTTCCTCAGTACCTCTAGTTGTGAGTTGTAGGTCTCAACCAGAGGTACTCGCTGGTTCTGTTTCTTTACATTGTATTGGAAAAGTTGACTTCTGGGGATCTACAGTTGTGTTCAAAATTATTCAACCCCCACTGAAATTGAGTGTTTTGGCCAGTTTGACATTGATTTTGATCATTTCAGTCATCTTGTTTACAATTAAATCAAAGAGGCATTTGTAAGTCAGACAAATATAACATAACATTTATAATGAAATAACCACAAATGTCTTTTCTCTGCTCACATCATTATCAGTTTTATTCAACCCCCAAGTGACATTCAATCTTAGTACTTAGTACAACATCCTTTTCCAGTTATAACAGCTTTTAAACGTGAAGCATAGCTTGACACAAGTGTCTTGCAGCGATCTTCGGGTATCTTCGCCCATTCTTCATGGGCAAAAGCTTCCAGTTCAGTCACATTCTTAGGCTTGAGCGCTGCAACTGCTTTCTTTAAGTCCCACCAGAGGTTCTCAATCGGATTTAAGTCTGGTGACTGCGATGGCCACTTCAAAATGTTCCAGCCTTTAATCTGCAACCATGCTCTAGTGGACTTGGAGGTATGCTTGGGATAATTGTCCTGTTGAAAGGTCCAATGTCTCCCAAGCCTCAGGTTTGTGACGGACTGCATAACATTTTCATCCAATATCTCCTGGTACTGAAGAGAATCATGGTACCTTGCACACGCTGAAGCTTCCCTGTACCTGTAGAAGCAAAACAGCCCCAAAGCATGATTGACCCCCCACCATGCTTCACAGTAGGCATGGTGTTCTTTTCTTCATAGGCCTTGTTCTTCCTCCTCCAAACATAGCGTTGATCCATGGGCCCAAACAGTTCTAATTTTGTTTCATCAGTCCACAGAACACTATCCCAAAACTTTTGTGGTTTGTCCACATGACTTTTGGTATACTGCAGTCGACTCTTCTTATTCTTTGGAGACAGCAAGGGGGTGCGCCTGAGAGTTCTGGCATGGAGGTCTTCATTACGCAGTGTGCACCTTATTGTCTGAGCTGAAACTTCAGTACCCGCATCTGACAAATCTTTTTTCAGTTCCTCAGCAGTCACATGGGGACTTTTCAACACTTTGCGTTTCAGGTAGCGCACAGCAGTCGAAGTCAGCATCTTCTTTCTGCCACGACCAGGTAGCGTTTCAACAGTGCCCTTTGCCTTGAATTTGCGAACAATGCTTCCTATGGTGTCTCTTGGTATGTTTATCATCTTTGCAATCTTCTTCTAGCCATTGCCCTTCCTGTGAAGAGAAATCACCTCTTCTCTTGTCTTCCTGGACCATTCTCTTGACTTCACCATGTCTGTAAACACACCAGTAAATGTCTAGAAGGAGCTGAGTATCACAGTCATTTTACATCTGCCTAATTGGTGCTTATTATGCTTGATTGCTGCTCCTTGACATCCACAGGTGTTTTCAATACCTGACCGAAAACACTTGAATGAACCTCTGTTCTTAAGAGTGGTAGTCTTTAAGGGGTTGAATAATTGTGTCAATGAAGAAATCACAAAAAAACATTTAATACTGTATTACAAAAACAATTGATGTCATTTTAGTTGCATTTGGTTCTTTAAAAAGTCCTTGTAAGATTTCATTCTGAACACAATTACAAATGTACACTAAATTCCCTAAAACCCTTTACAGCATTGGGTTTGAATAATTTTGAACACAACTGTAGGTGGCTCTTGTGATCTGATCTTCAACTTAAGCAGGATGATAGCCCTGGTATAAAAATGTCCTTTTTAGATATTGTAAATGCTCATTCGTGTCTGATGGGCTGGAACAGATTCGGTTATATCTGATGACTTGACTATAAATGATGGACTTTTTAATATGTTTGGAGTGGAAGCTTTCCCATTTGAAGTATGTAGGCCGATCAATAGGTTTTTGATACAGGGATGTCAGTTTTGAGCCGTCCTGAAGTTTTATGGTGGTGTCCAGAAAGTTTACTTCTGGGTGTGAATAGTTGAGGGTCAGGTTTGTAGTGGTTCAGTTCATGTTCAGAGTCGGTCCAGATTATTAGGATGTCATTAGGATATGGAAGTAGGCCAAGGGTTTTTTGGGGCAGGATACCAAAAAGTCATTTTCCAGTTTTGCCATGAAGAGATTAGCATATTGGGGTGCCATTTCACTGCCCATGGCAGTCCCAGTGCACTGTAAATATATATCCTTGTTAAAAGAGAATTAGTTATGGGTGAGGATGAATTTGGTCAGTTGTAGTACAGACTCTGAGATGATCCCATTTGCCTCCAGGTATACTTGGCAAGCAGTTAATCCATCATCATGTGGGATATTCAAATACAAGGATTCCACATCCATGGTGGTCAAGATTGTGCCTTTAGGTAGGGGACCCATGGTTGACAGTTTGTTCAATAAGTCAGTGGTGTCCTGTAGATAACTTGTTGTGTTCCTCACTGGTATATCTATTATGTTTAAATATAAAACTATTTCCTCATCTTTCCCTCCCACCTCAGATTGATATAATGTGGAGCAATAGTCGACAAACTCCCGTCTAATAAATTTCCGATTATGAGTTATATTACCATCCTTCATCTTAATACACCTGATTTTATTCTCTTTTTGATTTTATTGATCGATGTTGATCGATGCTAATAGTCGTCCAGGTTTCCCTGCTTCACAGAAATGTCTCTGCCCAAGAAAAAAAATTCTATGTTTTGCTTTATTGAGTAATTAACTTATATATTCCTCCCAAGCCTTTGCTAACTTTTGTTGAGTTACTATGTTATTAATTTTTAGAACCTTTTTCTCTAATCCACTAACCCTCTGCTTCTCCAATTTAAGAAAAGGTTACACTCATTGTTCTTATTTTCCCATAATATAAACCTCTGAGAAATGCCTTAAGTGCATCCCAGACAAAGTGAATATGAGTTGATCCGACATTTCTATTCAAAAACCTCATCTCTTATGAGGTCTTGTACTTTAACTAACAAAATCCAATGAGGATTCAATCTGAACCTCCTGGCCTCTCTATCAACCTCCTTTTCTTTCACCACCAGCAGTATAGGGGAGTGGTCAGAGACACTATGTGCTTCATGTTTCATACTAACCACCTTCTCTATAAAATTGGGACTAGTCAATGCAAGGTCAATTCTTGACATAGTGTTGTATGAATGACTATAGCATGAAAACACTTTCCTATCTTTATATAAGTAGTGTCAATATCAATTAATGCCATTTCCTGACATGTTCTAAAAAGTAAAGTGTTACCTCTTGTTGTTTCTTTCCGCCAGGTATGGTAGATACTCTATCCTTCTCCATCTCCATTACACTATTGAAATCTCCCACCACTAGTATCGGACACTTACTCTTGCTGCGTACAAATTCGGCTAACCATGACATAACCTGCATTGCAAATGGTGGAGGAATATATACAAAAGCTAACACACAGATCATCCTGTTCCAGCGACAATATTAAAAAACAAATCTTCCCTCCTTATCTATCATCTGTCCCATTGGTTCATATTCTACCTTCTTATGTATATATACACTCACATCACGTAAGTGTGTTGAAAGGCATGAACAATATTCATACTTAGCCCATTTCTTGTTCATATAATCCATTTTCTATAATATCAAATGAATTTCAACTAAACCTGCAATCGCAGGAAGATGTTTAGTTACTAGATCAAAAACTGCTCTCCTTTTAATCTTATCCACCAACCCTCTCACATTCCACGTCAATATACTATGGGTCATAACCCTATATTATAATATACATTCATACAAACCAGTCCTGAGTGGAACACCCTTTTCTACCATCTTTACACTCAGTGGGTCCTGCAATAACTCCCTCCCCCCCTCCCTCCCCTCCCCCCCTTCCCCCCTTCCTCCAACCCATCTTTATGATTCATGAGGAAATACCACCTCATAAACCTTTTACCATCTACCTATCCCCCCTGCCATACCTTCCCCCACCGAATACATAATAGTACCTATAAACTCATACCTTCCCAAAGAGGCATGAACTCATAATCCCTTAATATCTCACCATTCCACCGCTTCTTCAGGTTTAGGGAAAAAAAAGACTTGAAGATCCTTATAAATAATTCTCAATTTTGCCGGGTATAACATGGAGTATTTAATTTTAGCCTGCATAAGCCTTCTTTTGATGTCTTGATATTCTCTCCTTTTATTCTGTGTTTCTCTTGAAAAATCGGGGTAAATTTCTATTCTACTGCGATTATATTCTTTCTCCTGCAATTCTCTCTTTCTTCTCAACACCAAATTCCTGTCTTTTGAACACATCATCATGCCAGAATTGATCTCGGAGGGCTTCTAGCAGGAGGTTTTTTAGTTGGAATCCTATGGGCACGTTCCACCGCCAACCATGGGGATAGGTATTCAGAACCAATTACCTCTATCAACCACTTTTGGATAAACCCTGATGAGTCATCTTTCTCTATTCATCATTTAGGGAAGCCCACTACATGAAGATTATATCTCCGTGCCCTATCCTCTAAATCTATGAGCTTCTCTTTCAACACGATTTTATCAGATTCCATTTCGTCATTTCTTTTATTAATCCTAACCACCTCCTTTTTCATGTCTCTGATAGATATTTCTGCCTCCCTAATCCTATCCTGCATTTTATTCACTTCATCTTTTACCAGGGTAATATCATTTTGGACAGAGGCAACTTTTACTGTTAAATCTACCAAGGATTGATTGGATTTATTCACTGCACCTAGTATATCTTCCAGTTTGTTATCAATCATATTTATCTTTATATCCAACCCCTCCTTTTTACTTTGGACATTCTCATGACTCCTTCCTTGGGGTTCCCCGATATTATGTTGATCACCACCATCCCCCTTTCCTTCCATATATCACTGGTTCTGCTGTGCCATTCTGGTTTCACCCGGTGGGGATTTCAGATATTTATCCATCTTTGTTAAAGGGCTGTTTGCCACATCACCTTTAGGCGATACCATCCCCACCGATTTCCTATTCTGAGCTTTAGCTGGCATTTTTTTTATATAGTTTAAATGAGCTCAAATATCCCGCTAATCACCCCCCAATGATCAATATCAATTCATATAGAGATTAGTTCATAATCTTAATTACATAATCCAGATAAATCAATAAATTAAGTAAAAGGAGAGAATCTACCCCATTACATAATATTCAATGAATATCCCAAATATACATCCATCCTGATTAATAAACTCATTACATTAAATAGCAGGGGAATAATCAATAAGTTTTTACCACACAAAGTCCTTATATATTGAGATTATTTCTTCTCCATGTATTACCTATCTTTAATACCTTAATTCATAACCAGTCCATTAGGGGTAGAGTCTCAACTTGCCATTTACAAAAAGTGGATCCATAATTGATAATGTCCAATCAATGTCCCAAAATTACTTCTAAAAATCAAATATCATCAGTGGTCACATCAAGTAGGGAACAAATAAATAACCACACTCAGCCACACCAGCTCCTTGTCCATTAGATGATATTAAATATGTAGTATCTTCTCCATATATATTCACATTTTATGTTGCAGCCTTGTGCTAAAATACATCATAATAAGAAAGTGAAAACAGAATTTTGGAAAGGTTACAGATTTTTTACAAAGATAAAACTAAAATTTTGCATGGACCCTTTGCTATACAACTTGAAATTTAGCTCTGGCAGCCTCCCATTTCTGTTGATCATCTTTGAGACGTTTCTACACCTTGATTGGAGTCCACCTGTTGTAAGTTCTGTTGATTAGACATGATTTGGAAAGACACACTCCTGTCTATATAAGGTCTCACAGGTGACAATGAATATCAGAGCAAAAACAAAGCCATGAGGAGGAAAGAACTGTCTGTAGAGCTCAAAGAGAGGATTGTGTGGAGGCACAAATCTGGAGAAGGGTACAAAAAGGGTCTGATGAATTTAAAGTTCTCAAGAGCACAGTGGCCTCCATAGTGGAAGATGCTTAGAACAACCATAACTCTTGCTGCCCCACAAAACTAAGTAATTGGGGAAAAAGAGACTTGGTAAGAGTGGTGATCAAGCATCCAATGGTCACTCTGACTAAGCTTCAGAGATCCTGTGTGCAGATCGGAGAAACTTCCAGTAGGTTAACAATCATTGCAGAATTCTTTCAATTTGGGCTTTATGTCAGAGGGGCCAGTAAAGATGGAATCAGACAAACCAATAATCATCCAGATTATCAGAAACGACCGTTGCTGCAAATGCTTGTTATCAATAATCTGGCCATCTAAATGTGCCACCGGTCACCTGATGAACGACTGAAATGCTTGTTCATCGGATGATGCTGTCGTTCGTGCAGGCACCACCAATCATCATTTCTGGAAAGCAGATTGTGCTGTCTAAACAGCGATCTGCTGCCCAGAAACAATGCAGTTGAATGAAGACAAAGTATCGCTATAGCGATCCCTCGTCCTCAATCATACTGTGAAGGAGATTGCTGCATGTTTAACAGACACATTAAAGTTTGCAAAGGACCTAAAGAACTCTCAGACTGTGAAACAAGATTTTCTGGTTTGATGAAACCAAGATGGAACTTTTTAGCCTAAATTCTTATCGTCATGTTTAGAGGAACCAGGTACTGCCCAATACCATCCCTCCAATGAGGCATAGTGGTGGCAGCATCGTGCTGTGGGGTGTTTTTCAGCGAACAGGTCACAGACACTGGTCAGAATTGCTGAAAAGCTTATGGACCAAAGCAAAGAGATATTCATAATGAAATCCTAATCCAGTTTGCTCTGGATCTCAGGATGTAAGTTCTAGATATAAAGCGGCATGCAGTCACTCACCAAGAGGAGACATTAAAATTTGCAGGAGAAAGAGTGGGTGCTGGAATAACTTTATTTCAGTTTTGGTAAATTCAACCACAGCTTAATAAAAGTACACAACTCTGCTCAGGCAGGCTGAGTGACTCAGGCTTATTGTCTTCTTGGCGGGAGGATACCTCTGCAGTGGATTCTCTAGTACAGCCACTTACCCCTCGACCACAACTGCTGCTCTCTCCCACACATCATTGAACTCCACTTGGGTTTTCCAGCTCCAGGTCATAGTGGGTCAGACAACATTCTACTACTGCCCTATCACATTGCCTGACTAGTGGGAAATGAGCCTCGTTCTACAGTATATACCAGCCTAAGCCCACATGGTCCAAGCAATGTCACAACACATCCGCATTCCCACGCTGGTCACACAATGTTATATTTTAAATAACATTTCTAGACAAACGTGTCAAGTTTATTGTTTCAGCTACATGGCAATCTTGGCTGCAGCAGCTGCAACGCTATGGAGTTGTCATAATAATGAATGGATTTGCAACATGACTTGTATTTTTGCCGTGATCCCGAAATGCAATTCGCAAAAAATACAACACTCCTTACATTTTGCAGGACTTTTTCTCCCATCTAAAATAAAAGATTTCTATGGAATTGACAAAAAAAGATGCAAAATGAGCATAACAGATGCTCAAAATAAAAGATCCGTTTATTATTTTTCTGTTCTTCTGATAGAAGAATGGAAAACAAAATGGTGATGTGGACAAAGCCTTAGTGACCCAGTTGAATTTATTTTGTCTTAAAGGGAATGTGTCATCAGAAAATTTTCCACGACAGTGTCTATAATAAAAAATAACTCCTTAAAATCTGTTTATCATTACAGGCAGGATTAAGGTGGATTTACACGATCCAATAATTAGGCAGATTATTGGGAACGAACGCTTCTGCGAAAGTTGATGGCTGACAACCTGCCCATCTAACCGTGCTGCCAATCACCCCATCTTGTCGTTCATGCAGGCACATAAATTATCATTTTTGGGCAGCAGATTGTGTAGTCTAGACAGTGAAATACTGCCCAGAAACAAGAATTCTGTACGGGGACGAACGATCGCAATAGCAATCCCTCGTCCACATACTGTGAAGAGATCACTGCATGTAGATGCAATGGTCTCCTTTACTGAACGAACAGCCGATTGTCGGGAAGGAACTACCTTCCTGACAATCGGCCTTAGCTTGGCCCACCTTTAGAATGACAGATATAACATTTGTGTATAGATAACACAGGATCCACAATTCACAATAGGTGATTATCATATCTTTTCAGCTCACTCGTGAGTCTGACCTCTGAACAGGTCACAGAGCATGCCTGCAAAAATTACCTCTAGAAGTCAATGAGTCCCCTCCTGTCTAAAGTGTCAATGGTAAAGTATGTTTGAATGTTTCTAAATGCTGTTAAAGGACCTATTAAACTGCATGATTTTGGGCCAATTATCATTCCTGTATAATGGATCAGATGATTGGGCAGTGTAATACCACACTAAGAACAGCAGAGGCATGATGTCGGGCCCTATAATAATGTTCGGGAAATAGAATTAAAAAAAACCCATCTTCAATCAGAAAATAAAAACAGATTAGTAAAAAGAATACGTGTGACTCTCTGGTTTCAACTGGCAGATAACAGTTTTGGTGACGCATTTCCTTTAATTGTTTTACATTCTGATTAACATATAAGTGATTCATATGGCATGTAAAACCTGTTAATAGTCCATAGCTATACAGAAATTATAATAAGTAAACCTGTGTGGAAATGTGTTTTGCATTACATGAAAGGATGTAAAATGTGGCACTTGAAGACTGTAGTTATAGGAGGTACTGCTCCAAGTTTATTGCAGTACAATAGTGATCTGCACAGGTCCCCTGCTGTTTTAAACTGTTTACCTGGATTAAATTCAGAGACAAACTCGTAAAAGAAATCTGTTAGGCTCCCAAGGGAATTAAAAGGATTAGTCGGATGCTGGTTTCTCATTGAAGCCCTGGTTGTCTCAGGTTAGAAGGCCTTTGATAAAAGATACCATCCAGACTGCAATACTAATAGCAGGATAGGAAAAAAGCAAATGGGGCAAAAGGCATAATGTAAAGAATGACAAATAGCTGGCTGGTGCTTGTAGGATATTGTGGTTTTCAAACACTGTACTTAGCAGTACACATCCGACCCGCTATCTCCACACCATCAAAGGAAACAAGTCACCTCTGATGAATGAAGGTCAGTTGTGAGCTAGCCTTGTTCTAGCAGATGTGTACTGCTAACATATTAGATAAGCTGAGGTCATACTCCGCTTCAGAAAGAACATGGTATATGACTCACTTGTGGTTAACGACCATGGTGTTTTTAGTATAGGGACAAGTGATGAATTTACTAGCAATTTTTCAGCGTCCTTATGGCTTACATAGTTTATGGAATTTTAAATAACCCTTAACAATGTATTGAAAATGGTTAGATTGGTTATTCAAATGGTTCTCAAAAGTAATGACGATTTCAGGTTAAGGGCTCATGCTCACGACCATATGTATTTTGCAGCCCGCAAACAACAGATCTGCAAAAAATACGGATGACGCCCATGCGCATTCTGGATTTTGCGGAACGGAACAGCTAATAGAACAGCACTATCCTTGTCTGTAATGCGGACAATAAAAGGACATGTTCTATTTTTTTGTGGAACGGAAATACGGACATACGGAAACGGAATGCACATGGAGCAACTTCCGTTTTTTTTTCTGGACCCATTGAAATGAATGGTTCTGCATACGGTCCGCAAAAAAAACTGAATGGACATGGAAATAAAATGCATTTGTGTACATGAGCCCTAACGCTCACATTTACAATGCTTGGTCCATTATTAGCATCAGTTAAGATTTGAAGGTATAAAGTATGTACAGTAAATGTAAAGTATGGGCCCATAGACTACTATATTCCTCTGACTTCTGTATACTTGGGCTATCAGATGTCCATGGCATATAAAAAAAAGCATAGA
The DNA here is from genome assembly GCA_033119425.1 of Bufotes viridis. Lineage (NCBI taxonomy): Eukaryota > Metazoa > Chordata > Amphibia > Anura > Bufonidae > Bufotes > Bufotes viridis. Next base: position 156,201,706 of record CM065589.1, on the reverse strand, counting down.
GGATGTAAGCAGGGTTAGACTGGGGTTCTTTAGTCCCACCAGAGAAAACTATTCTCTAGGCCCAACCCCCATATCATTAACAAAGTCTAATAGATTTGATTTAAAGAAATAGATCCAAGTGGCAATTTACTATCTTCAAAGGCAGTTCCAAATGTGCTTTTTTTTTTTCTGGACCTTTAAGGCCCGCTATGGTATCAGGTATTCTGGTGGGCCAGTCCAATGCTACATTAAGAATATACTTTTTGAACCCCGAAACGCGTCTGGTGTGCACAGCAGTGAGAGCAGGAGCTACATCCACACCCACATCGGAGGTGCGATTTTTTTCCCCACAAAAGGCATCATCCACTCCTACCTAACGAAAGGATCCTTTAAACCGAAAGGTACTTGCGCAAGCGCAGTGAACCTCTGCCGTCAGCACAGGGTCACGTGGGACGCCGCGTGTAAACCCGGAAGTGCGCGGGACGCCGCGCGCGGAGATACACATGCTGCAGCTGGTAAGCGCTTGGAACCAGACGGAGTGAGGTACGCCCGAGGGGGTAAGACATTCTGATACTATATGTGGGTGGACTGTAATAGCTACTGGATGCAACTATTAAGTGGACATCTCCACAGAGACATTACAGTGGAAACTGCAACGGATACCTAGTAGTAACAGCATACAAATACACCTTGGGACTTGTAAGGACAAGGGAGTCCATACTGTTTTGCATTGCGTTTTTGCACGGACTGCTTGTTTATTCTGGTTGCGCCAGTGACCTACACTTTTGCACAGAGTTATTTTGCACAGAGTTATGTATGATGCACTGAGTTGATACATGTTATAAAGGGAAGTTGGATACTTTAATTTTACGGTATAAAGGGAATTTGGATACTTGCAATTTTATGTGTGGAATACAATAAACAGATTATATACTGATACACTGGTATTAGGCTATTCCTCCACGCTTCCCAGAAAAGGTGTAGCCCCTCCATTCGTTAAACTAGTTTCTTCTATATATTTTTGGCTTTAAGGGTGAGCCTTGGAGGTGAGCACCCTAGTCCTCTGACCTACCAGGAGTAGCCACCCAGGCACTCTTTTAAGAATATACTTTTACTGCTAAAGGTTTGCAAATAAAATGAGATTAGGGATCATCATTGCTAAAATCCAAAATCCTGGGAGATCTTGCACTAGAAATGACTGCATAGGTGTAGTGAGGTGGCTCAATAAAATATATATATATATATATGTTTGCCTTCTATGGGCTTCCACAAGGCAAATTAGTTGTCACCAAAGTCTTGCGGGACTTTGGTGAATATCTTCGAGGTTTGATTTTTCAACTTTAAAACCATTTAAAAACATGTATCCAAAGTCAGCTTTGGTACCAAGTTACCAGCTGTTACCGAAGCCGACTTTAGATCCATGTTTTAAAATGGTTTTAAAGTTGAAAAATCAATAGCAAGACTTTGGTGATAACTGTGTTCACCTCGCCTGAGCCCACACATTTTAATGCTTTACGGAGACCCGTCCAGCCATTCCTGTATTATTTCTACTAGAAGTTATAAATACAGTAGATTATTACCTTTTTTAATGAAGGTCCAGGATGGATGGATCCTGCTGGGGATGTTCAAGCCTGGCAGCAATGATTAGATAATGTTGAACTGTGCAGGGACATGTTCCATCTGGTAACACCCATCTGGATCTTCACTGAAAACTGCTAATAATTTATTCATAACTGCTAGGAGGAATATTAAAGGAATGGAACAACTTACATTCATAAAAATAGATGCTCCAGAATTTCTATTACATGGGGCATGCAAGTAGTTAGTAAACAGGCATGTCAGGAGAGGAGAGGGGTCCTCTTTAATGTGATAGAGAATTATTAAGTTACATCGGTATTGATATGTGTACTACTGTATTTTCCTGATTTTTGCGCTCTAAGCACTATACAGCTAAGGTGCTCATGCACACAACTGTTTTTTTTGTGTGCATCTGATCTGCATTGTTATGGGTTGGACCCATTCATTTCAATGGGTGGAAAAAGATGCTGTGGTTATGTCCATTTTGTGGCTCCTGCAAAAAATAAAATAAAATAGAACATGTCCTATTCTTGTCCGTTTTACGGACAAGGATAGGACTGTTATATAGAGGGCAGGGCGGCCGATATCCATGTTTTGCTGATCCGCACTGTGCAATGAGACTTTATAGAAAATTTAGTAGTCACAGATCAGAATTGATAATTTCCAATTCATGTGCACTATGATAGAACTTGGCAGGTAGTTGGAATCCAGTTATGTCACCCTTATTTTCTAAAACAGTAAATGTACGTGTCTGCTTGAAAGAAGAAAAAATATAATGATATGAAGTGACCAGAGTGGAAACAGGGAAGATGGCAGTCAGCCAGACTTGACGCATACACAGGAATCAGTAACCTTATTTTCTTCTCTACTTAAGAGGCACAATTTTCTTGATGGCTGCACAATCCAGGAGAGGTCCGGAGCCAGCCAACTCATTGGATTTTCTTATCCTTAACCTGCCTTTCTAACTAGCCTCTGGAGTCCAACTGACTCTCTCACTGTCACTCAGCCATTGGTGAATTCAGTAAGGGGTGCCCCAATACTGAGCCCACCTCAACTTGAACCTCAGTGCACAACTAGCCTCACTCTAAGCAGCAACTTAGGACTCTACCTAGGGCACTTCCCAGGGCCCGCCCACTTAGGGGCTCTGGGGCACCAACCTCTCCCTTACTTAACTCACTTAGTTAAATTTTATCCAGACAGGCAGGTTCACATCTCCCCTGACGTCAAAACTTAATGTTTTGTACAATATGTAGATGCATCAACATCCTGAAATCCTTTCACTGTGACCATGGGTAGATACCCAACAGTAGAGGTCTTCTGTGCAAGGAAGTAAGGAAAAAAAGCAGCCTTTTAGTACCTATATTCCTAACCTCCCTGGCGGTATGTTTCCGGCAAGAATTTTGTATCCAAAGCGGCACAATCTTCCGGAGCTGCGGACGGAAGTTCCCGAAGAGCTCCGGAAATGCGCATGTGGACAGCACATTATGTGCTGTCCGCATCCATGCCTGCCCCATTCGAATCATCCCATGGTAATCCCGAGTGTCGCTCGGGGTTACCGCTGATTGCAGTGTAAATTAACCCCGAGCCACACTCGGGATTACAGCTAAGGAGGTTAAAGCGGTTGTCCACATCTTTGGACCTGCAGAAGGATACATACTTACCTGCTTCGTTCCACTTGGCTCGGGTTCCTTTGGTCCTCCCCTGCCACTGATGCTGTCTGGTCCCACTTTTCAACATCTGGTTTGATAGGGATCACGTGTGCCACTGCAGCCAGTGATTTGCTGCAGCAGTGATGTGTCCCTCATGCGTCATGTGACCCATTGACATGATACATGAGATGGGAGATATATCACTGATGGCCACCAAAGAGACCAGTGTCACGTATTGTCGATGTGACATCACCGCTGCAGCTGGGTAAAAAGATCCAGGTCAGGAAACCAGAGTGACAGTGAGGGGTCTGCCAGCTAAATAATGGTGACTAATTTATTGCAGGTGGACCCCTGTGTTATCTGGTTTCCTTGTGAAACTGGACAACCCCTTTAAGTACCTTTTAGGTTTATGTTGAACAGAGGGGAGACCTGTATTTAAATGATAGCTGCAGCAATCATCCTCTCTGTATGGGGTGAGCTAACGCTCCTGTGACCGGTTGTCCCCATACAGATTCATTGCTTGCCAGCAGCAGATTCCTGTTTACACAGGACAGTGTGTTACCAGCAAATAATTTTATTTGCCGCATTAAAGATTCATCGGGTACTGTAATTGTTGACACATTTGCATGGAAAATTTAAAGTACGTTATTACGAACACTCAACCCCGAATTGCCTCAATTGAGGCCAATGTGAAAGGACCCTTAAGGCCTCATGCACACGACCGTTGTTTGTTTCCGCGTCCGTTCCGTTTTTTTCACAGATAGGATGCTTCCCCATTCATTTCAATGGATCCATCAAAAAATGCAGATGGTCAACCGTTTTTGTTCCGCATCCGTGGTCCGTGTTTACATTCCGTCAAAAAAATAGAGCATGTCCTATTTTTTTCACGTTTGCAGACAAGGACAGGCATTATTACAATGGATCTGCCATAAAAACGGATCCGCCCCAGTCATCTGTTTTTTTTGGGCGGATGCAAAATTTGCGGACGGAACGGACGTGGAAACAAACAAGGGTCGTGTGCATGAGGCCTAAGGCACATTTACATGGGACTATTATCTTGTCAATTAGTGGGAATGAACATTAGTAGGAAGTACATTTGTTCCTGGTAATCGGCCTCTATAAAGATGCCACCGGTCACCTGATAAACAAATGCTCCTTCATTGGGTGGACTCAACAGTTAGGCATCACATTAAGTCATCATTTCTGGGCAGATGATTGTTCTGTATAACCAGGGATCTGCTGCTCAGAAACAATGATTCTGTATGGGGACCAGAGACTGCAGTAGCCATCACTTGTCCCCATACAGTGGGACGAGCAGCTGGTTATCGGGAAAGAACGATTCTTTGCCAATAATTGCCTGCTCAGTCCAAGCGTTTAAATGCAAATAATATGGCAAATAAGATTATGTAACTTGGGGGACAATAAATGCAACTTAAATGTCCTAACACTATTTTTTTACTGATTCGGTTTTCTCCATTTAACATCTAACCTTCTCTTTGGCTTATTCTCATGTATGGCCTCAGTGAGATAACAGAAGGGATCTTTTATTAGATGTGGTAGTTTTGGTTTCCATGTGCACTGGAAGCTGCAGGTCATATGAAAAGTATGTGCTGTGACTCAGTCCCTACCACCTTTAAGCTGGTAAAAAAAAGATAAATGTTTTCGTAGGGTGGAAACAGCTATGCTTCCCCCTGTAAAACAGGGAACACTTTGGGAACTCCTCTAAGCTTTTGCACTCTCCATCTTTTGATCTTACACCCACGCTAGCCTAGTAGTACAGGTATGGTTACTCCACAATAGCATGAATCATATCTTTTTTCTTATCTAATGCAGACTGTATAGCTATATAAACCCAGCTATAATCTGATGTCTTGTTTAACCCTTACACCTCTGCAAATCAAGAGTAGTAGTAGTGCTGAAAGCATACATGAGATCTGGGAGATGGTGCTGCACCTCCAATGTTTCATTTCTAGATATTACCTGCATGGAATGCTACAATCAGATCTGACAAAGGAGGTATTCAGACAGTAGTCAAGGCAGCAGTCTTCTTTTCATCACTAATGAGTATTCTGTTTTTTAGCGGCTACATGTTCCATTATTTATCCCTCATGGTGGATGCCATAATAAGTCTCATGTACCCCAACATGTTACTTCAGTTTATTCCACAAAAATAAGCCCTCAAGAGGGTCTGTCCATCAGGGGACAGAATGTGGCAGCACAAAAACTATTTATTTCTTAATTTTTTTGTTTTGTACAAGTGTAGTAAAACATTAACCACTTGAAGGGGTTTTCTAGTTTGCATCAATATCCTTTATCAAAATCATATATGAAGAAAGCTGTAATTTTTCCCCCTTATTGTTCCCATCTTCCATTTTGGGATATGGTCACATGACTAGGCTTGAGCAAATTATAGATCCGAAGTCAATTAGTTAAAAAACTGTTTCTGTACAGCATTAAAATGTATGGGCTCCGTGTAGCAAAACTTCATCTCGGCGAAGTTGCTCGAGACCTCGGTGAATTACTTCAGTATTCCTAGCTGCATTTTTAAAAATATTTTAAAATAGCAATCTGAAGTCAGCTTTGGTACCTTTGCTACCTCTCACTACCTAACACCCTGCACTGGAACCTATTAGCTACACTATATCACAATCTAACCTACACTGACTATCTTACACTAACTTTCTGTATTATATATATAAGCTAACTAACTATCTAATCTAATGTAATGTGACACAGCAAAGCACAGAGCACAGCAATGACGCTGCTGTCTCTCTCAGAACTGCAAAAAACAGCAGAAAATGGCTGCTGGGGAGTTTCCTATATAGTAAGGGGTAGGCAACTTTCCTATTGGTTGCTAGGGATGTTGCTAAGCTCTGACAGAGATGTTGCAGCCTTTTCATTGGCCCACAAGCAAGAAGCAGTAATACTGATGAAAAAAAAAAAAAAACTTGAATATTTGCGATTATGAATATATAGCAATATATAGCACTATATTTTAGAATATATAGCACTATATTTTAGATTTTCACAAATTCTCCAAGTGCCGATATTCACGATAAAATTTCGTGGTTAGAATATTCGCGATCAAGACTAGTCAGGAGAGTCCAAACTTAAAAAGCATGAGGAAGATATACGTGAGGTAAGCAACTACTGACAGCATTATGTCAGTGTTATCCAATATTATTGTCCGTGTGACAGATCGACTCTTATAAAAATGAACAAGGCCTTGATTGCCCCTGACTTCTCTACTCCTCCTCCTCCATCATCATATCAACATGCTTTTTAGGCTGCCCTAATGTTTTAGAGGGTCAGCTCACCTGCAGGCCCTCACATATAATGTTTTAAAGAGTCAGCTCACCTGCAGGCCCTCACATATAATGTCTAACAGGGTCGGCTCACCTGAAGGCCCTCACATATAATGTTTAGGAGGGTCAGCCCACCTGCAGGCCCTGAAAAATTATATAAACATGCTTTTTAGGCTGACCTCTCTTATAATGTTTTAAAGGGTCAACTCACCTTCAGGCCCTCACATATAATGCTTTACAGGGTTAGCTCACCTGCAGGCCCTCACACATAATGTTTTAGAGGGTCAGCTCACCTGCAGGCCCTCACATATAATGTTTTAGAGAGTCAGCTCACCTGCAGGCCCTCACATCTAATGTTTAAGAGGGTCAGCTCACCTGCAGGCCCTCACATATAATGTTTTAGAGGGTCAGCTCAACTGCAGGTCCTCACATAAAATGCTTTAGAGGGTCAGCTCACCTGCAGGCCCTTACATATAATGTTTAACAGGGTCAGCTCACCTGCAGGCCCTGGAAAATTATATTTTTTAGGGTTATCTCACCTGCAGTCCCTTACAAATAATGTTTTCCAGGGTCAGCTACCCTGAAGGCACTCGCAAATTATGTTTTAGAGGGTCAGCTGACCGGAAGGCACTTCCAAATAATGTTTTTGAGGGTTAGCCCACCTGGAGGCCCTCAGCTACATTCTTTTACTCAGTTCATCGTGCTCAGGGCCACGGCCTCTGCGTGCACATCAGCATCACGGCCATTTCCACGGCCCTTACTGGCCGCCTTCTTAATATTAAATGTTATATATGCATAAAAGTATGTCACACCTACAGTAGCGTAGGATTTGTATGCGCTAATAAATTAAAAAAGGTATTTGGGATCCGCACACATTACACAGGAGATTTAGAGTTGATAATGTCACAGACAAGCATACACCATCTAAGTACAGTATATAAATTTGTGCTACAGACACTGTTTTCTGAATGTAAAGAATTTGTCACAGAAACCCACAGAATATGGACACTATATGAGGCCCAGATTATTGGAATTTGCAATACAGACACTGTTTTCAGATGCAGGACAGTATATGTCACAGAAACCCGCAGAATATGGACACTATATTAGACACAGATTGTTGGAATTTGCAGTACAGGCACTGTTGTCGGATGCAGGACAGTTTATGTCACAGAAACCCACAGATTATGGACACTATATTAGGCCCAGATTATTGGAATTTACAGACACTGTTTGCAGATGTAGTTCAGTATTTTTTACACAAAGCCACACACTAGGGACACTAGATGTGGCCCAGATTATTAAAGACACAGTCTGCGGATGATGTACAGTATATGTCACTAATAGGTATAAAATAAAAATATCTTGCTGCTGTCAAACACACACACAGTAGTCCTTAAAAGGACTTTGGGGTCTTTGAAAAGCTTTTGGTAGTAAAAACAGCAAATGTCTCTCCCTGCACTATCTGTGCAGGAGGTAAATAGATTGCTGCTCTAAAACACACACACAGTAGTCCTTAAAGGGATTTTTGGGTCTTGGAAAAGCTTTCTCAGAATAAAAACTGTGAAATTCGCTCCCCACTCTGTCTTTCCCTTCCTATGCTCAGCTCTCTCTGTCTACATCTGAGCTGAAAAAGCGTCATTGGGTGCTATATAGAACCTGATGACGCGTTCAAGCCAGTCAATCACTGTAATGCCAGCAGCCAACATGGCTACTGGTATTACAGTGAGGGCAGTACTTACCTGCACCTTTACTTGCTGCTTTAAACCTGTGAAACGTGCGGGGCGGAGACTCGAGCATTGCGCTCGAGCACATGCAGTACTCGGTCGCCATGTGCCGAGCATAGTGATGCTGAAGTCGAACAGATATTCGGCTGAGCATGCTCGCTCATCACTAGTTAACACATATTTGAAGGCTGTTTTTGATGCATTTTGTCCCTATAGGAAAACTAATGAAAAGCAGCTGAAAAATGCCATTACTTCACCATGCTGCATCTTTAAAAAAAAAAATGCAGAGACACAAGCCACACCATCAAGTTGAAAAAATAAACAAACAATGACAACAACAAGAAACGCTAGTAGCAAAAAAAAAAGTATGTCCTGCATTCTATTTTCCCATAGAAAGACTTTCAGCTAGCATTGGGAGCCAGCATTGTTTCAACAAGAAACACAAGTGCAAGCAATGCGTCCATAATTAAAAAGGGTATTAATAGACTTTGTGAATCTACCCTAAAGGCCAATTTACATGCGCCGTGGAGAAACCAATTGTCGGGAAGGAAGCGTTTACATGCAGCCAGGCTGGGATTGACCTATCGGGGAGGCGGGGGATTCATTGGTAGGCCCCCAGTCTCCTGGGAGGAATAATTATTTCTCTTGTGGCCATCCTCCTGCCCTCCCTGCTGTCAGAAAACTGGGGTTGCTGAAGAGAAGGACTCCTCTGCGGTGCTGGGCTGATTTCTCAGGTGTGTGACAGTAGTGAGCTGTAGTAGACTGTAAGGGGGAAATAGGGGATTTGTTTATAGTAAACTCAGATCTGTGTATGTGTGCTGCTCTCTGCAGAGTGGCATTGGGGGGACTCTGCCCTAGGTCCCCCCAATGCCTCTGCCTTAGGTGAAGACCCTTTAGTGCCACAGCTCTAGATGCCCCCCAATGCCCCAACTCTAAATGCACCCCTAATATTGCCTCTTCTCCAGTTGCCCCCCTAATACCTCTGCTCCAGGATCACCACTATTACTCTGCCTCAGGCGACCCTAATGCCTCTGCTTAAGGTGCACTCCCATAAATGCCCAGCTCCAGATGCCCCCACTCTAATTGCACTGCTAATATTGCCTCTTCTCCAGTTACCCCTGCTCCAGGATCCCCAATATTACCCTGCCTCAGGTGACCCTAATGCCTCTGTTTCAGTTATGACCCTCCGTTTGTGTCCTTTGCTCACGTCGCTTCTCTAGCACCTTTGCTTGGGCTTTGTTAAAGGTTATGATCTGCAAAGGGGTTGTACTCATGACTTAAAAATTCTGCACAGTGAGTCACATTCTCCAATATTGACACGTATGGTTTATATGGCGGTAGTGATGATATTCCATGTTTACAGGCATCACTGCTGCCATGTATATAGATACTGGTGGTGGAGTGGTGGAGGATTTAAAGGGGTTGTCCAGGTTTTCAAGTTATCCTCTCCACACCATAGGGCATAACTATATGATTAGTGGGGTCCGATTCTGCGACTCCCACTGATCCCAGGAACGGGTCCTGTTCCCCCTTTTTGATGGTGTGGCAGGCCACACATATGCCCTGCCCTCCATTTATTCTCTTTGGGACCACTGTAAATAACCAGCGCTGTACTTTGCCATCTCCAGCGACCCCATAGAGAATGGATGGAGAGGCACTGCATATGCTTGACCTGCCACTAAATCAAGAAGGGGGATTAGTGGGGTCTCCAGCGTTCAGACCTCGATCCTGTGGATAGAGGATAACTAGAAAAGTGGACACAGGTCCTTTAACATGCGAGCATTTCTATTTTAGTTTTACACATATTTTGGGCCAGATTTTTTATTTTTATTTATTTATTTATTTTTACACCCAAAGAAAACCTTTAAGGATAGGGAATGTGAAAAGGTCCAACAGCTATGACACGACATGTGATAAGTGTCTGATTGATGGGGGTCTCACTGCTGGGACCCCCCATGATCAAGGGAACGTGGTCTTAAGACCCTTGTGTACATAGATTGGTGATATTGTAATTGAATGTCTCAGGACCCCTTTTTTCATGATCAGTGGGTGTTCCAGCAATCAGACCCCAGCAATCTGATATTTATCACCTATCCTGTAGATAGGCAATAGGTCATTATGGTAGGACATCCCTTTTAACTATAATTTAGATTATGTACAATATGAGGAGGTTAAAAGGTTATTATTAAATTTTATGCCAGACATTTATGCTTAAAGGGTTTTTCTCACTTCAGTAAGGACCATTTTTCCTGCAGTTAATACAAGGCACTTACTAATGTATTGTGATTGTCCATATTGCCTCCTTTCCATCACATTATACACAGCACGTATCCGTGGTTATTACCACCGTGTAATCCAGCAGTGGTGGCCGTGCTTACACACTATAGGGAAAGGCTAGAAGTGTGCATAGACCAACACCTTTACCCAGGGGCGTAGCTAGAAATGACTGGGCCCCACAGCAAATTTTTGTATTGGGCCCCCCTACCCGCGCGTTTCGTTCCCCCTCTATAATGTGCCAGCCATATAGCCCCCCTATAATGTGCCAGTAGTCAGCCATATAGCCCCCCCAGCCCCCCTATAATGTGCCAGTAGCCAGCCATATAACCCCCCTATAATGTGCCAGTAGTCAGCCATATAACCCCTCCTATAATGTGCCAGTAGTCAGCCATATAACCCCCCCTATAATGTGCCAGTAGTCAGCCATATAAACCCACCCTATAATGTGCCAGTAGCCAGCCATATAGCACCAGATGCCCCCATAGTGCTCCTCTCCCCATAGTGCCCCCTATAATGTGCCAATATCAAGTGCCTCTGTCTTCCCCCATCCCAATATCATAGTGCCATCCTCTCCCCCTGCCCCTAATGTGTGTGCCAATATGAAGTGCCTATCTCCCCCCATTTGCCAATATCATAGTGCCAATAGCCCCTCCTCCCCTGTGGCAGTAAAGTAAAAGTCCAGTATTTAAAAAAAAAAAAAAAATCTTTCAGAAAAGTTTGTGAAGGGAATCGAACCTGTGACCATTAGGATGAAAGGCAAGCCACTTATCCACAAGACCATTTCAACTGCTTAGCTAGATAGCTAAAAAAAAAAAATAAGACCTCTAGATAAGGAGAACTTTGATAGTGTATCCATACACATTACAGCTGCCCCAACACACCAAGCTCTGCTACATCCATATACAATGTGCTGGTGCAGCTGTAATGTGTATGGATACACTATCAAAGTTCTCCACATCTAGAGGTCATATTTTTTTTTTTTTAGCTATCTGGCTTATCAGCTCATATGGCTTTGTGGTTAAGTGTCTTGCCTTGAACCTAATAAGTCGCAGGGACAAGACGAGAGGATACTGCGATTCACTGAATAATTAGCGAAGGGAGAGGAGTGAGGACAACACGTGCTTGCCGGGCCCCCTGTAAGCCCGGGCCCCGAAGCAGCTGCTTCCCCTGCTTCCCTGGTAGTTACGCCCCTGCCTTTACCTATAGTGTGCCAGCACGGCCACCGCTGCTAGATTACACGGGTGGTAATAATCGCGAATAAGTGCTGTGTATAATGTGATGGAAAAGAGTCAATATGGAGAATCACAATACATTAGTAAGTGCCTTGTATTAACTTTCGCTACATGATAAATGCCAATTGCTGAAGTGAGACAACCCTTTTAACCCCTTTAAGTGTGCTACACTTAATAGGGTTAGGCATAAGTGTCTTAATGTGTGCATTGCGTGTTTCCTATGTGTGATATGTGTGACATATGCATCAGTGGCATGTGAGCCATGTATAAGTGTCTGGTGTGCCACATCTGTCCAATGAGTGATTGGTGTGCGCTGCATGTGTCTTGTTTCTGACTGACTTAAGTGCAAGCTATCCATATATGTGTAAATTCTGCCACATGTATGTTTGTGCATTTTGCTGTGAATGTTTGCCATCATACTTCATCTTTAATATTTCCGTTATCACTTAAAGGCTGGGTTCACACGGGCGTCATGATTGACGCCCAGATAAAAGGCGGGTGCATTGAGGGAAAATGCGCGATTTTTCCGCGCGTGTGCAAACTTTTGTAATGCGTTTTGCACGCGCGTGTGAAAAATACACATGATTGGTACCCAGACCCATCACTGAAGTCTGGTTTCGGGTTGAGTATTCTTTATATTTTATTATTTTCCCTTATAACATGGTTATATGGGAAAATAATAGCATTCTAAATACAGAATGCTATGTTAACAGGGCAATAGAGGGTTAAAAAAAAAAATTGAACTCACCTCCTGTCATTGATCGCGTAGGTGCAAGGAACATCTTCTATCTAAGTGCTCATGAACATGACCGTTGGATGTTTTGCAGTCTGCAAATTGCAGATCCGCAAAACATGGATACCGGGTGTGTGCATTCCACATTATGCGGAACAGAACAGCCGGCCTCTAAAAGAACAGTCCTATCCTTGTCTGTAATGCCGACAATAATACGACATGTTCTATCATTTTGCACGGCCATGCGGACATACAGACCCGGAATGCACACGGAGTCTTTTTTTTTTCTTTTTTTGCGGCCCCATTGAAGTGAAGTGTATCCCAGTCTGGCACTGCATGCAGCGATCATCTCCACAATATGAGGACGAGAGGTTGCTATTGCTACTGCTACTACATTGTTTCTGAGCAGCAGATCGCGGTTTATACAGCACAATATGCTGCCCAGAAACGATAATTTAGTTGCCTGCACGAACAACAGGATCACCCAATGAACGAGTGTTTCGGATCAGGTGATCTGCTGCACCTTCATATGGGCTGCTCAATAATCTGCGTATGTAAATTCACCTTATGGGTATGTTCACATGGGCAATATACTTGACAGAAAAATTCTCATCGGTTTTTGACCTTTGCTTTTTCTGCTCATCTGCATGCTGATCAATGGGGCTGATGAGTGTGTGGCCACCTGCCACTGTCTTAGCACTGTTTCTGGCCAGCATAGCAAGATAGAAGCGATTTTGGGGTTTCAAACTTGGTTTCCGCATTGGAATTAGCATCAAAAAGCTCCACGTGAGAGAGGCCCATAAATGTTTATAATGTGTTAATTATTTGTTTCCAGCACGACCTTGAAATACGGTCCTAAACTTTCTATAAATGTCTTTTTTTCCTTCAGTGGTATTCTTTCAGTTAGGATGCTCTTTGACAGCTTTAAGTCTTAGGGCTCCTTAACACGGCCGTAGGTGGTCCATTCCGTGCATTGGGGACCGCAATTTGCTCCATTTATAAGTTCCACAAAAAGATAGGACATGTTCTATCTTTTTGCGGAATGGAAGTATGGGACGAAACCCAACGGAAACACTCCGTAGTGCTTCCGTAGTGTTCCTTTCGGTGGGCCCATTCCGTACCGTACCGGATTTGCAGCCCCATTGAAGTGAATGGGTCCGCATCCGTGATGCGGAATGCACACGGAACGGGGCCTGTCTATTGCGGATCCGCATATGCGGTCCACAATACGGCAACGGGACACCTACGTTCGTGTGCAATAGGCTTTAGGGATGCAGATTATAGGCTTCTCTTTAAGCTTACTTCTCAGAAGCACTTGCACATGTTGCCTCTAGTCCTGATGACACTTACTAACCCAGGGGTAGGGGCCAGCCCATCACCCTGGAAACTGGGCAAAGACCGCAGGTGTTAACCAATTGTTGCCCATACATAACCATTTGGGATATACATAGTACATATGGGAAATAAGTACTTTAACAATAAATCACAAATAACTCTTTAGCATAAGGTTAAAGGGGTGGTCCAGCTGTTAATATTGATGCTTATTAGGTTAGATAAAGCATTGCAACTGGCACTGCCATGTGTGTCTACTAATGTCCACAATATACGGTGGTGCTCTGCAGGATCCACAGTTACTATCACAATGTCCACAAAAAAGAAAATATTCCGCGGCACTCATCATATGGTGAGTGCTGCGGAATATTTTCTTCTTTGTGGACATTGTTAATATTGATGACCTATCGTCATCAATATTAATGGCCGGACAACCCCTTTAACTCTTTAGCATTAAATTAACCCTTGCAGTGATCCACAGGGTAAATGCATAAATAATCTTGCGATTTTTGCACTAGCCACTAGGCCTATAATAGGTCATTATTTATAGCTACCACTGGATCCACCATTTACAGTAGGTGACTGTCAAAGCTTATCAGCCCCCTCCTGACCTCTACACAGGTCACAGATCATCCCTAGAAAACCCCCATATAAGTCAGTGGGGTCCCCTTCTTGTGTCTATGGCCCATGTAGCTGCTCTCAAAAGACAGGAAGTTGTAATATATTTCAAAATGTCCATACAAAAAAAGGCTTGATGAGACGCAGGTAGCGCAAAACGGCTGTTGCCTGATTTATCTGTGCAGTGCCCGCACTTTCCGGTTTTTAACCAGAATAAAGTTGCAAGTATTATTTCATGGTGAGTGCCGCTATTCATCTTTTCTTCATTCGTTGACTTTAACATATCTCAAGCTAGTGACCATTGTGAAAACTGCACAATTGTCAGTAGTAAATAGAAATGCAATACACAAGGTTATTAAAGTTAAATATGGACAGAGAGGCATTTCTGATCACTGCCCACTTATGGTTAGTATTGGGGAGGATAGGGGAGGGAAAGGTGCTAGGGTTAAAATTTATTTAGGTTGGATAAGTATTAAGGGGGTCACCCACAGGACTATTGTAATGGATATTAGATAACAGAGTAATACAAAAATGGGCAGGATACAGATGATATAATATCGTCTAATTCAATCCTGAAAGCATGACTAAGGCGCGCTTTGTTAGTCATGCCAATAGAATGGTGCCTAGTGGGAACTGAGGAAGGTGTGCGGATTTGTTGTAGACACTATTGTGTTCATATGCCTCAGCCCACCAAACATAAGATAGCTAGGCTCGACGCGTTTCCATACAGCATACAAGGGGAGTGCTGTATTTCATCAGGAGCCACCGCACCATAAAAGATTAAGGAGATTCTTATAATCGTGCACTACACTACAAGGGAGGTTAGCACCTCCTCTGTGTGTGCACAGCCTGCCGCAATTTCTTATGTGTTAGAGGAATTATTACAGCATTCAACAGACACACGACCTGCCTGGTGCCCCGGTCCCTAGTGTGGGAGCTGGCACGTGGGTTGTTATCTAAGGTCCTGCCTGAGCCGACCACCTCCTAGTTTAGAGGGGCAGCGTGCTGACATGCAGTATTCGGCTCTGTGATGGCCGCAAGCAGCTCGCAGAACGCCGAAGGAAATAGGTATAACCCCGCCTCATCATCCGCCCACCAAGCCGCCGGCCAATCCCATTACCCGAAGGCAGAGGATTGCCGCATGGAGGTGAGCACATTGGATAACAGGAGGAGGCTCTGAGCGCTCAATATTAAACAGGGGGAACTTCACGGCGGCTAAAGTAACAAAAGCCCAGCATAGTAAAGTCAGAGACGAACAGGAGACCCAGTGTACAAAATGGTTTCCACGTAAACCTCTCATTAACAACCAGATGTAACTCTATATGTGTGCATAACTGGGGCGCAACATCTATAAGTATATACATGGAGCATCATTAGCGATATTACATGAAAATCCTCATATCAGCTCCATATATAGCCCAAATAGTCGCCACCCTTATGTACTTGTAAAAAAAAGAAAAAAAAACTGATGAGCGAGTTAGAATTACAAGTCAAAAATGAAAGGGAATATGCTGAAAATCCTACTGGAGCTAACTTTGAGAGCTGGTATGAGAGTCAAACTAAATATAAAGATGAACAATATTTGATAGCCAAACAACAAAAGCTAATATATGCAAAAGAACAATATACTCAGGGACATATACCAGGGAAAAGGCTGGCATCTATAATAGCTGCACAGAAAAAATATATATATTATATCTTTCAGTTGGAAAATGAGTTTGAGCAAGAAATAGTAGAGCAAGCAGATCAGATACAGTTACTGAGGAGATATTTTGAAGGTATATATAATAGTAGATTAAATAAGGGAATGGATGTAATAAATGAGTTTCTGGAACATATAGAAATAAATCAATTAACAAAAGAATAGAAAGAAATGTTGGAAAGCCCAATTAACCCATCAGAAATAGACAAGGTACTTAACTCTATTGCCATGAATAAGTCCTCAGGGTTGGACGGTATCCCCTTAGAGCAGCGTTTCTCAAATAGCGCGAGGCTCCGTAAAGGGGGGCTCCAGGTGACAGGAGATGAACGCTTCCACTGTGGAAGCGTTCATCTCCATAGTGATCTGTATCGCCGTCCTCTGGACAGCGATACAGATTGCTGTGCTGTGCGGCAGGGGAGGGAGAGGCGTCTCCCTCCCCTGCTCCTCTGATAGGCTGCGGGCCTTGTGCCGGCAGCCTATCAGAGCGGTTCAGGCGGCGCGATGACGTCATCGCGCCTCCTGAGCAGAGTGCAGAGCAGGACACAGGCCGGAAGAGGCCTGCATCCAGCGCTTCCAGGGAGGTAAGTAGTGGGTGGGTGGACCCTGGACCCTATTGGGGGGGGAGAGCCTGCACATAATTTGGGGGGGGAGCCTGCACATGATTTGGGGGGAGGGGGGAAGCCTGGACCTTGCACATGATTTGGGGGGAGGGGGTTAATGTAGCCTGCACATGATTGGGGAGGGGGGTTAATGGAGCCTGCATATGATTGGGGGGGGGGTTAATGGAGCCTGCACATGATTTGGGGGGGGGGGGTTAATGACCCTCACCTGTGGGGAGATTGGTGTACTTATAACAATTTTATAGACAAATGATACTATTTACAGTCGCGCGGGGGGCGCGAAATGTTTTCTTCTTCCTAGGGGGGGCATGACAGAAAATAATTGAGAAACACTGCCTTAGAGGTATATGACACATACAGAAAAGTATGTAACGCGTTTACACGAAGCTCTGATAACACTAATATTAAAACCAGATACAAATCCTAAATTAATGGAATCATATGGCCCTATATCATTGATAAATAATTACTAACGAAGGTATTAGCGACTAGACTAAGAGGGGTTATATCAACACTAATTCAAGAGGATCAAACCGGATTTATGCCCGGGAAATCCACATCGGATAATATTAGGAGATGTTTTTTTAATATGCAGGTGGAACCAATAAATAGTGACCAGCGACTAGTTGTATCAATAGATGCATCTAAAGCATTTGATACAATAGAATGGCCGTTCCTGGTTGCTACACTAAAGAAAATGGGGTTTGGGAAATATTATATTTGATGGATTAAACTTCTATATACGGATGTTAAAGCTAGAATATTAGTGAATGGTGAGGTCTCAGATTCTATTAAAATCCAGAGAGGCAAGGCTGTCCCCTATCCCCACATTTATTTGCTATAGCACTGGAAACCCTAGCATCTCTAATAAGACAAGATAAAGAGATAATAGGGTTTAAGTATTGGAATACTGAAGAGAAGATTTCACTGTATGCAGATGTTCTGATGTTGTTTGTGGGGACTCATGATTCCCTGACATGTATATTCAAAGTGTTTGAGTCCTAGGGGCAGGGGTGGATTGGCCATAGACCTTACAGGGAAATTTCCCAGTGGGCCAATGCCCAGGGGGCCTCCTGAGCCCTCCTCACGGCCGGCCAGTGAAAGTTTTTGGGGATATATTTTGTGCTGCTGGCAGTATTTTGTGCTGGACAGTGGTATTTTATATATATTTACAAATGGTCCATAAGACTAATGACACCCGTGACAGTTACTAAAACATAACATTTATTAAATCTATTATTAAAAGTCAGCTGTTTCAAATAGTTTTTATGTTTCTTTAGCTCTTATACATATTATTTTTCCCACCATTCGATATAGCTCTCCAGACACACGGCTCACCGCTAACTGTTCCTGTGCTGTATTGCTTCTTATCTAAATCCTACATACTTCATGGATACCTATGTGCACACACTGTGTTAAAATACTCACACACTGCCCCCCATTTGGCTCTGTTGGGATGGTATAATGTGCCACAATATAGTATTGCTGGCCCTACCTGCCATCAATTTGGACCTGACTACAAAACAGGGCCACTTTTAGTATTTTTTCCAGGGCCACTTTACGTTCCCAGTCCGCCCCTGCCTATGGGAAACTAGCAGGATTGAGTATAAAATGTAATAAGTCGCTTTGTATTCCTTTGGATCAAATTGGTAATTTTACTTCCGGGTAAGGGTATCGCGGTGTCCTCAGGACTATGTAAAACTAAATGTAATACCTTTAATAAATAGATACTGTCGTTTTAATTAAAACGTGTATACTTCCTATGATTAATTACGTACTATGGAATTCACCGATAGAGATACCAAAGGAGACTATCAAAATTCTAGAGAGTCTAATTAGTGAGCTGATATAGAGGGGGCGGCGACCTCGAATGAGATTTCAGCTTCTACAGCTGCCAGAAGGGGAGGATGAATTGTCAGTCCCTGATTTGAATTTATATATTTTGGCAGGCCAGTTAAAGAACTGTTCGGAATGGGGTAAAACCCCCGTCTATAGGTCTATAATCAGAGCCATAGATAAATATATGTTTAAGGCTACATGCACATGACCGTTGGTGTTTTGCAGTCCGCAAAACACGGAAGCTGCTCCGCGTTCCGTTCTACAATTTGCGGAACGGAACACGGCCCATTATAGAAATGCCTATTCTTGTCCGCAAAACGGACAAGAATAGGACATGCTCTATTTTTTTTTGCGGGGGCACGGAACGGAGCAACGGATGCGGACAGCACACGGAGTACTGTCCGCATCTTTTGCGGCCCCATTGAAGTGAATGGGTCACCGCCCGAGCCGCAAAATATGTGGCTCAGACGCAGACCACAACAACGGCCGTGTGCATGAGGCCTAATAGTGGGGTATTAGAGGCAGGTATTCATTTGCAAGAGCAAGTCAGAAGATCTCAAACAATGAAACTGATGTTTAAAATATGGTAGTCAAAAAACTATGGGATAATATAAAAATACACGAAGATACCCTGTTATGGAATAATCTATTTTTAAAAGAACTAAGTGTAATAGATAAGATACCTTGGCAGAAACATTATATATATAGGTTTGGAAAGATCTGGAATAACGGGGAAGTGATAGGGTTTCAAGAACTCAAGGATAGATTTGGTTTTCCGGACAAATAATTTTTATACTATACTAAACTAAGGCATTCGATTAGATTTAGTCAGCTAGGTAGGACAGGTCTACCTGAATTTCCACAACCTTTAAAAAAGATTAATAAGTTGACAAAAGGGAAGAAAAGGATATCAATAATTTATAATAATTTATTTAAAAATAACATTACGGTTGGAGAAAAAGTGATGGGAAGGGATAATGGATTCTGTGGACCCTGAAAGGTTGGAAAAAAATCTTAATGGAAATAAAAGCAATATCCTTAAATCCTGCTCATAGACTGACACAATTGTCGTGGTTCGTCGAATGTGCTGCTCACCAGCAAAACTAATAAAATATTATGAAAATAAGGTATTTAGATGTAAAAAAAACCTGTAGAGAAATCTGAGTCAATGATGTGCATTTATTATGGGAATTAGAGATGAGTGATTTTTTCAAAAATTCTATTCAGCCGGTTCGCCGAATTTTTGGGAAAAATTTGCTTCGATCCGAATTTATTCGCGGCGAATTGAGTTAAAAAACAGCTATTTCCGGGCTGTAGAGAGCCTTTATAGTGGTGTAGAACACTGTGACTTGCAGCAACACGCATAGGGAGTCTGCTGTGATAGTGAAATAATACTATGAGTCAGTATGACATGCAGATGACAGGCGTCTCTCTTAGAATAACTGCATACTTCACTTATTTGGGCAGTCACGGGGCTAAAACTGACTAAATAACTGAAGTATCAACTCAACCTTACAGGTCGATGTTAGTGTCAAGAAGAAGCGCACTAATTTTACACCGTTGCCAGCTGATTCCACATCTACAGAACCTGTTCTATTAAACGCTTAAACAAGTAGAGCCCCCCTGACAGAGTGGAGAGGGTGTCAGCAGTAAGTTTGTGTTGACGTCACAGATTAATTTTCCCCATTTTCTGATCCATCAGAACAATTACCCAGAAAAAAGGATCCTGTCTGTGGAGCATCCGCCTTCACTCGGTCAGCATTTACTCAATAATCCATCAGTATTGCTAAAGGCAAAAAAAAAACAAAGTGGATCTAAAACAGATGACACATGAATGAAATATTTGCATGTCTTCTGTGTTTTCTACCCACTCCTGCTTTTTGCTACCAAATCTCAAGCTAATTCTGATGGGACCATACAGGCCTTACAGCTGCTACTCAGAGAGGATCCATTGTGCGTCTCATGAGGAGACTACAGAGCGGCACAATGACAGAGTCTGGAGGTGGCAGCAGCATGAGTAGGCCACAGAGTGGCACAATGACAGAGTGTGGAGGTGGCAGCAGCTTGAAGAGACCACAGAGCAGCACAATGACAGAGTCTAGAGGTGGCAGCAGCATGAGGAGATTACAGAGCGGCACAATTACAGAGTCTGGAGGTGGCGGCAGCATGAGTAGGCCACAGAATGGCACAATGACAGAGTGTCGATCGACCAAGATACTTCTGGTGAAACCTGCCTGGCATGTACAGGCCTCTGGTAGCTACAGATAATGAGAAGACAAAGGGTCAAGATAGCTTTGAGCCTGGAAGAGTCGCGATGTTCATCAAGATATGTCACTAAAGATGTTACCGTATTTAACTGCAGCGCTGACCGCAGAATAAATTTTAGTTTTTCGACCTAAATACTTTAATGAATATTTTACCGCATAAACCCGCAGCACTGACCACTGAATTAATTTTGTTTTTCGACCGACATACTTCAATAAAGATTTTATCGCATATAACCGCAGCGTTAACCACTGAATTAATTTAGCTTTTTGACCGACATACTTCAATAAAGATTTTACTGCATATAACCGCAGTGCTAACCACTGAATTAATTTTGCTTTTCGACCGACATACTTCAATAAAGATTTTACCGCATATAACCGCAGTGCATACCACTGTATTATTTTGTTTTTCGACCGAAATATTTCAATAAAAATTTTACCACATATTACTACAGCGCTGAACGCTGAATAAAATTAGTTTTACCACCGAAATACGTCACAAAAGATTTTACCACATATAACTGCAGCGCTGAACGCTGAATAAAATTAGTTTTTCCACTCAAATAAGTCCCAAAAGATTTTGCCGCATATAACTACAGCGCTGGACGATGAATACAATTTTTTTTTCCACCAAAATACTTCAATAAAGATTTTACCACATATAACGGAGCATGGAGATGAAAAGAGTCTTCCGATTCCACCCGCACTATACGGACGTCTCAGAAATGAACCGCTGCTCCAAACAGCAGCTCCTGGGAAGGTCATAGAGAGTCCCAGTCATCCAGCATCTATTCGCTCAGCTGAAGGATTATTTTAAAAGTATGTAGAAGCCACACGGGGGCCCCACGCTGCAGATTTATCATGGAGACATCATGGAGATTTTACCACATATTACTACAGCGCTGAATAAAATTTTGTTTTTCGACCGCAATACATCAATAAGATTTTACCACATTTTACCACTGGTGTCATAGAATACAGTGACTGCATCGGGCCCCGCTGCCATTACAAAACCAGATGCTGGCCCCCACCCCCTGTATTGGGAGTCATTCACTCACGGGGACACTGTTATGGGGGGATCTGTGGATGACACATGTGTCATCCACAGATTCCCCCTATAACAGTGCCATCCAAAGAGCCCCAGAACAGTGCCATCCACAGAGCCCCATAACAGTCTCATCCACAGATCCCCCATAACAGTGCCACCCACAGGTCCCCATAACAGTGTCATCAACAGATCCCCATAACAGTGCCATCCACAGATCCCCATAACAGTGCCATCCACAGATCCCCAAAACAGTGTCATCCACAGATCCCCCATTAGTGTCATCCACAGATCCCACATAACAGTGAGTCATCCACAGATCCCCTCCATAACCGTGTCATCCACAAATCATACATAATAGTGTCATCCAAAGACCACCCTTAGTTCAAAACCCACTAAAAGCACACCTTTTGGTTAAAAAATTTTTTCTTATTTTCCTCCTCAAAAACCTAGGTGCATCCTATGGACCGGTGCGTCTTATAGGGCTAAAAATACGGTAAGTGCAGCAGCGAATGGCGAATGTATATTTCTTTTTCTGCTGATATACATCACTAAAGGTTTTTCAAGATATAAGTGCAGCAGTGAAAGGCAAATGTATATTTCTTTTTGCACTGATAAACGTCAATACAGTTTTTTCTACATATAAATGCAGCAACGAATGGCGAATGTATTTTTATTTTTCTACTTATATACGTCAATAAAGGTTTTTCTACATATAAGTGCACAAGCGAATGGCGAATGTATATTTCTTTGTCTACTGCAATACGCTAGTAAAAGCTTTACCAGATATAACTGCAACAGTGAACGCTGAATATATTTTTCTCTTTCAACTGAATTGCGCCACTACATGCTTTTGAACAGATAACTGCAGCGCTCAACGCAGAATATATTTTTCTTTTTCCATGTATATCACTATCACTGTCCCTAGCGCCTTCTGACGTCTCTCCCTGCACTAAGATGCAGTGAAATGATTCCTCCCTATCCTTTCCTTGCACTTATAAATCATTTTTTCGGTCTTTTTTTTCAACAATCGTTATTTCCACTTGCTGCCTCTAGCGCTTTCACACGTCTGTCCCTGCACTCTGAACGCTGGAAAATGTCTGACTGTAAGATGGTTGACGTATTTATAGGTCTGTGACATCACATGGCTGGCTGGCTGCTGATTGGCTGTATGCAGGCATGTAAATCTGGGTGATCCCACCTTCCCAGAGTTTCTTGCCCCATGTCCTCAGTCCTCGCACGTGTAGCCGCCATTTTAGGAAAATAGTGATTCGTTACCACAAAGAGCGAGGAAATTCTCATTCGTTGTGAATCAAATTTTTTCAGAAATTCTAAACGAATTCCACTTCATCAGCTTTGTTTTGCTCATCTCTAATGGGAATGCCACTATATACAAAAATTCTGGAATGGGGTACTTATGCAAATAAGGAATTATCATCAGATCGATATTCCTAAGAGCTTTGAGGTGTGTATATTGGGTAGTATAGTGGACAAATGTAATATCAGAATGCAAGAGCTAGTAGGTAAATTATTGTTCCAAGCAAGGAGATGTATTATGAAGAACTGGATAGAGAGCAGGGTTCCAACAAGCCAAATGTGGGAAAGCACAGTTAAGTGTTCGATAGCCTGTGAGTAAATGTATTATAAATCGCAGAAAAAAGTACAAAAATGTGATAAGATGTGGGAGAGATGGATGAAAAAGATGAGTAGAGGGCTGAATGGGGAGAGGATGTGGAAAGAGAGAGAGAGAGAGATAATGGGTAAGGTTTTTTTCTTTTTTCTTAGGTTGGGGGGAGGTGGGGATGCTTATAGGACGTTTCTATAATTAGGACTGTATGTATGTCCTTTAAAAAGGTATTTTGAAAAATGAAATATTGATGATTTTAAACTTGGAAAAGGCTATCATATTCATTATGTATGAATTTATGAAGAAACTGTTCTTACATAACTATTTAATAAAAAATTATAAACAAAAAAGAAAACTGCACAATTGCTTGATTGTTTTTGAATATACATAATTTTAATTCTTAAAAAATGTGTTGTGTGTAAAAACACGGGGGAACGTTTAACAATGTCTTCATGCCATTGTGGCGTAAAAAGTGGCAAATTATGGTGGATGTCACATTTGCAGTATAATTTGCAACTTTTTCATCTTCTTGTTACTATCTAAAGTGGTGAGAAAATAGTTGGGCTTAGTTAGCGGAGCTTTGTTGGGCCTGCTGGATTTACTGGCATAAGTTATAGCTGAAGTCTAGGCCAGCCCCTAGCTGGCTTAGGTCCCATTCACACGTCTGCAAAAGGGTCCGCATCCGTTCCGCAATTCTGCGGAACGGGTGCGGACCCATTCATTCTCTATGGGGCCAGACGTGAAGCGGAGAGCACACTATGTGCTCTCCACTTCCGCATTTGCGGAGCGCAGCCCCGAACTTCTGGTCCGCAGCTCTGCAAAAGATAGAACATGTCCTATTCTTGTCCGGAGCTGCGGCCAAGAATAGGCATTTTTATGGGGGTGCCAGCCAGGTGTGTTGCGAATCCGCAATTTTTGGATCCGCAACACACCATGGACGTGTGAATGGACCCTTAGACTTCAGTTTGTGCTGCAGAGAGGGCCAGAGATGCAACTAATTTAGGGCTCGTTCACATGAACGTTTTTTGCTTTCCATATACGGTCTGTATATGGAACCATTAATTTCAATGGGTCTGCAAAAAAAACGGAAGGTACTCCGTATGCATTCCGTTTCCGTATTTCCGTTTTTCTGTTCTACAACATTTGAATCAGGTCCTATTATTGTCTGCAAATCACGTTCAGTGGCTCCATTCAAGTCAATGGGTCCATATAAAAAACGGAATGCATACGGAACACATGTCTGTATGTCATCTGTTTTTTGCGGATCCTTGCTGTAGAAATGCTATGCCCAGCCCATTTTGCACATGTTTGGTGTTTGCAATGATTACAAAGTTCCCGTTTTTGCGGAAAAACGGAACGGAAATGGAACGGAAACACAACGGATCCAAAAAAACAGAACAACGGATCCGTGAAAAGCGGACCGCAAAACCATACGGTCGTTTGAACAAGCCCTTACTAAGAGGCATCTGTTTTTTAATAAATTAGGCACATCTTCATACCTCCCAACCGTCCCAGATCCAGCAGGACAGTCGCGGATTGCAGTGGCTGTCCCGCTGTCCTGGTACGGGGGACGTATGTCCCGCTTTCTGGCAGCTGTCTCTGCATCCATAGGAAGCAGAGACAGTTGCCTGTATTATGATTAGGGATGAGCGAGTTGACTTTGGATGAAACATTCGCGAGGCTTCGCAAAGTAATAACTTCGGCTCATCAGAGCCAGTACATTCTAATACTGTACGACGCGCTCACTCCATACAGTATTGAAACAAAGTTTTATGCGAATCGACTTCGAATATTTAATCCGAAGTCGATTCGCTCATCCCTAATTATGATGAAGCAGAGAGCTGGTGTAACATTACATTTCCGTACTTCGTGAGATTTCCCTACCGGTCACACCGGAAGTGACGTTAGTAGGCGTTCCTGGCGTTGTGACGATCTTTTGTGCATGCGCCGGAGAGCCTCAGTAGAGATGTGTCCCTCTTTATTTGTTTACAAAGTTGGGAGGTATGCATCTTAATCCAGGGGATGGCACATTCATTATCGTTCATGACAGTTTTGTGGCTTAAATGATGACATCTGCAGCAACTAGGAGCTGCCGCCATGCGCCTGGATGAAATTGTTATACATTAATGCATCCTTTGGCAGTGCAGGACATGACAAGACCTGCATAGCACATGCCGATCTTGATAAATCTCCCTCTCATCTCTTTCTACAAAAAATTGCAGTGCAATTGCAGCTTATAGAAATGCATTGAATATCCTGGAAAGCTACTGCAGTCAAGCCGGTTATATATTCTATTATTATAATTTCTTAGCATTCTATTATTTTAATTACTACATGCTGGGACGTTGGAGTCATTTTAAAGGGAATGTGTCAGCACAAATGACCTATTGTTTAAATAATGTTTTTAGGTTAAACATATTTTTGGTAAGTTTTTTTTACTTTTCTTTGTCAGTGACAATATTTTTTTTAAAAAGGAACATAATACTGCAACTCTCACACTGTCCACTAGGCCGCCTAAACTATGTTAAGGCTTCCTATGTTAAGATTCCCTGTCTTTTAAGAGCAGCTGTATGCGCCATGGATATAATGGACAGAGGGGACCACATTGACTTGTATGGGGGGGGGGGGGGTTCTAGGCAGTGATTTGTGCAGAGGCCAGGAGGGAGCTGATAAGCTGTGATATCGCCTATTGTGAATTAATTCTGTCTTATCTATATAGAGGTGTTACTTGTCATTGTTAGTCTGCCTATGGAGATGATGATAATACTTACTGCTAGGTCACCTGTACAGAACAGAAAATCATGTCCTATTATAAGACCTAGTGGCCAGTGCAAGAATTGCAGGATTCCAAAAACAAACAAAAATTGGATTGCACATCTACAAGCTCTGCATTAATCTGTTGCTTCTCAGTGCAATTTATATTGCTTTAACCCCTTAAGGACCCTGCCATATTTCACCTTAAGGACCAGGCCATTTTTTTGCAATGTGTCACTTTATGTGGTGATAACTTTAAAACGCTTTTACTTATCTAGGCCATTCTGAGATTGTTTTCTCATCACATATTGTACTTATTGTACATATTGACAGTGGTAAAATTGAGTCCAAAAATTAAATATAAAAAAATACAAAATCTACCAAAAATCTCAGTCTGCCCCTGGCTTTTCAGCATACTAATGTACACAAGGCCATTTGTGACATTTTAATCAAAGTGCATAGCCCACTCATCATGTCAATGTTTCCTCTTTTGAGTGGGCCTAATCCAATTTGGCGCAGCACCACATGGCAACCACTGCCGCCAAAACATAGCACCTACAGGCGTTGAGACCCAGCAGCCCAACAGCACCTGTGCTGTCAGACTGAGTCACCTTGGCACCAACTCACAGGCCTAGCATCAAAGCCACAGCAGCAACCACGCTGCAGCAACCATACTGCACCATGTAAACAGGTTTCTAGATCTCATTTGTCCATGTGGTCTCAAAACTTAAACTAAGACCAAGTAGCCTTCAACTGAATGGGAGGAGTGCTGATATCATGAGAGAAAGACAGAAAACAAATAAAATTCCAAAATGAAACAAAAAACATGGATCACACAGCCATAAGCTCTGCATTGCTCTCTTGCTTCCTAGCACAATTTACATTGCTTTTCAGCATAATCAGTAGTGTACAATGCTGCATAGTCCTGCAAATGAAAACAGCAGAATTAGGCCTCATGCACACGACCGCGGTCCATTGTAGAAATGCCTATTCTTGTCTGCAAAACGGACAAGAATAGGACATGCTCTATTTTTTTTGCGGGGCCACGGAACAGAGCAAAGGACGCGGACAGCACACAGAGTGCTGTCCACATCTTTTGCGGCTCCACTGAAGTGAATGGGCCCCCGCCCGAGCCGCATATATATCGCAGACCAAAACAACGGTCGTGTGCATAAGGCCTTAAGCTACATTCACACGACCATACCTATCCGTTTTGGGGTCTGCAAACAGTGTATCCGCAAAATGCTGATACCAGCCATGTGCATCCCACACTTTTCTCTGGCCCCATTGTCAAACTGCCTATTCTTGTCCGCATTACACACAAGAATAGGTCATGTTCTATTATTGCAGACAACACTTTGATGGCATCTGTGTGCTGTCCTCGTTTTTTGCGGTTCCATAGAAATGAACGGGTCATTGCGGACCACGTGCAGACCCAAAATACAGTCATGGGAATGAGGCCTTATATACATTTAAAAAAAACATAGTTACATGGAAAACTGAAAAAACGAAATTACCAAAAATTCCAAAAAAATAATTTTAAATACAAACGTGATTTAAACATGAAGTCATTTTCTGATGACACAGTCCCTTTAGGGTTACAGCTACACCTATACTCTTTGTAGTATGGCTTTTTTATAGAGTAATCAAAGTTTTACAGGGGCTGTTCCATCTGGACATTTATGGCATATGCACAAGATACATGTCCGATAGGTGCCCATCCCACCTCTTATCTCAAGAACGTGAGGGGAGAGGAACTCTGGAACTTCCAGCACTATTATCATTATCCTCTATGAAGAGAAAAAAGAAGCTATTATTAACTACTTTTGATAGATCCCAGCATGTAGCTATAAAAAATGAAATTACCTAATCTTTTGACTTAGATCTTCAAGCTGCTCAGTTTACACATTTCTGCGGACAGCGATTTCACAGCACTTTTGTGTAGTGAGGGATAAAAAGTCTAGACACCCTTGCCTACAAAGGGCAGCTAATTTTTTTCTATACTAGAGTACAATGAAAATTGCTTGTTTGGTTTTGATTACTTTGATTACTGATCGGATTACTTTGATTACTTTATGACTGCTGGGGAACACAGAGTACCTTTAAGCAACCCATAAGTTTATTCCTAATGTTCAAGGCACCCATGGTTCAGTGTAACTGCTTGTTGCCACTTTTATTTCCATATTTATTTACTATTGCCACCTAGTGGCATCTTGTTATATTGCACCTCAGTACTAAAGTACTGGAATAAAATTGATAGCCTGTTGGCATCAGTTTAAGGGGTTATGCAATGATTTAATATTGATAGCCTATCCTCAGGATAATGCCTCATGCACACGTCAGTGTCAGTTTTGGATCAGTGGTAACACGGACAGTGTTCAATCCATGTTTCCTCCCGTGACAGATCCGTGTTGGGTCCGTGGGTCAGTTTTTTGCTGACCTTGTGCCATCCATTTTTCCCTGACACTGATCAACTGGAAAATAATTTTCAAACAATCTCTTTTTAATGATCCGTGAAACACGGATGCAACACGGATGGCATTCGTGTTGCATCCGTGGTTTTCACGGACTCATTGACTGGGCGTGAGGGATCCGGGAACACGGACAAGATAGGACATGCATCCATGCTGAAAACATGGACAGACGGACCGTGCTAAAGCACTGATGTGTGAATACACACATTCAAATGAATGGGGACGTGTGCTGTCCGCGTAGAACACGTACAGCACACGTCCGGGAAACACTGATGTGTGAATGAGGCATAAGTCATCAATATCAAATTGTATGTGGTCCGACACCTGGCACCCCCTCTGATCAGCCCTTAGGCCTCTTCCTAGGCCAGTGCAGATCAGTCCCATTCAAGCGAATAGGGATGAACTGCAATACCAAGCAAAGGCGCTGTACAGTGTATGGCGCTGTGTTTGGAAAGCTGCAAGGAGGCTGCAGTGCTCACTGGAGCTCCCGTGAGAGCAGCAGCCTCTTTAAACAGTTGAGTGGCGGGGTGCCAGGAGTCAAACACCAAACATTTCAAATTCCTGGATAACCCCGTTGCCATTTTTTGACCTAGGAAAAGCTGGAGAAGGCTGCTGCGCTCTCTGGAGTGACGGTGCCTTCTCAGACAGCTGTGCAGAGGATAGGTCATCAGTATAAAAATGTCAGAAAACCCCTTTAACTCTAAAATATGGCAATTTATGTGTTTTTCATCACTTGATCCAAGATTCGTTGGTTCAAGTAAACAGTGCCTTTCAAACGTAATGACCCCCTATAAATACCGTAATTGTGGAATATCACTATCATTATAGCAGTTGCATGGCCTGTCTCTATGGTAAGTACAGAGTTGACCGAGAGAAAAAGGGTATGGGCATGTTCACACACACACACGAACACACACCAGATTCACTACATAAAATTGTCCATAACCATGCACATGCTACAGAACCAACCCAAGACTTTGGGAAGATATATATATATATATATATATATATATATAGATATATATACTAGCTGAAGGACCCGGCTTCACCCGGCTTTACTTAATCTATTTCCTTTAATGTTTGTGTGTTTCGTTAAAAGATATTGACAGTATCTACTATAACAGTGACATATACAGCATCCCGCCCCTTAACAGTGACCTCCATAGCCCCCCACCCCTTAACACTGACCCCCCACAGTGCCCTGTCCCTTAAAATGGGACCTCCACAGCAGCCCACCCCCTTAACTTTTACCTTTACAGCAGCCTTCCCCTTTAACAGTGAGTTTCACAGCACACCACCCCCTTGACAGTGACCTTCACAGGGGCCCTCTCCCTTAACAGTGGCCTTTACAGCAATCTTCCCCTTAACACTGACCTCCATAGTGGACCATTCCCTTTACTGTGACCTCCACAGCAGCCTGCCCCTAGGGTGGCCAGAGGTCCAGTTTTAGGCCGGACAGTCAGGCTTTCAGACTCCATGTCCTCCGTTTAGCACAGGGCCTGGATGGACACAGGGATATCCTTTTGAACAGCTTACTCTCAGACAGCAGCACTGTGCTGTCTGAGCGTGAGCTGCAAGGAGAAAGTCATCCTCTCGCCCACCCCTGCAGCTGACAGAAGTTGATGTTTAACTTCCGTTGGCTGCGTAGGGGGAAAGGGCGTGGCCTAACCAGGTTAGCGTTGCGGCTTAGCAGGACCTAGAACTTGATTTTTAACTTTGTTTTTTTAATCCCTGTCTGCTGAAGAGTGGTAATGGGCAAGGCCTAACCGGACAGGGGGCATGGCCTTATTAACAGCTCACCCTAAGACAGCAGCACTGTTCTGTCTGAGAGTGAGCTGTAGAGAGAAAGTCACTGTCCCTCCCACCTCTGTAACTGACAGAAGTTGATTTTTAGCTTCATTTTTGCAATCCCTGTTGGCTGTGGAGGGTGAGGGTGTGTGGCCTAACCGGGTCATGGATGTGGCTTAGCAGGACCTAGATCTAGTTGATTTTTAACTTTTTCAATCCCTTTTGGCTTTTTCAATCCCTTTTACCTTCTGAAGCCTCCATTTATCACCCCATTGTTAAGAGGGGACACATTTTTAATCAAACCTTCGTATCTTTAAAGGCAGAGGTGTACACAGATCTCATGGGGCCCCATAGCAAAACTTAAAGGGGTTGTGTTACTTCAACAAATAGCATTTATCATGTAGATAAAATTAATACAAGGCACTTACCAATGTATTGTGATTGTCCATATTGCTTCCTTTGCTGGTTGAATACATTTTTCCATCACATTATACACTACTCATATACACTACTCATTTCCATGGTTACGACCATCCATCAGTGAAGGCCGTTCTTGTACACTGTAGGAAAAAGTAGCAGCCTATTTGAGCTCCCACTGTCACAGACACCAGAGGGGTCGAAGCTTTTTCCAAAATTGTACAAGCACGGCCACGCTGATGGATTGGAGGGTGGTCATAACCATGGAAATGAGCAGTGTGCGATGTGATGGAAAAATGAATAAAGGGACTCCCTGCAGCGACTTCAAAAAAGTGGATCTCTTGGAAAATGGGATACTGTCTGACTGTTCTGTCTCTATATCTAGAAGTCATCTTAGCCAGATAATAAACCAGGGTAAAAAATCTGGCCAGTGTTTGGGACATCCGATTCCCTCAGGACGTGTTTCGCATTTAGTTGGTCACTTCGTCCTGACGAAGTAAACGCAAAATATATATTGAGGAAATTGGATATCTAACTGGATATCTAATTGGATATCTAACAAGTAAGCAGAGTTCACTTTTAACCCTAGTTTTCCAGTCTGAAGACCAGCTTGCATAAATCCACATATCCCAACTTCCTTGACTCCAGTGGGTTGGACATATTGGTAAATGGAGTATTGGAGTTAAAAGGAATGTGTCATCAGAAAATAACCTATTGTTCAAATCACATTTTAATGTTTAACATATTTTAAAATAATTTTTGATGGTTATTTTTAGTTTTGCATGTTAATATATATAGTTAAACAAAAACCATAAAATCCAGCAGCTTTCGCACTGGCCACTAAGCCTAATAATGGGTGCAACTTCTTGGTCTGTACAGATCACTTTACTGCAGTTACTTGCTTATCTGTCATTCTAATCCTGCCTGTAATGATATCACCTCTGTGTATAGATAAGACAGGATCCACCATTCACAATAGGCAATTGTCAGAGCTTATCCTTTCCTTCCTTGTACAATGACCTCTGCACAGGTCACAGAGCAGGCCTAGAAAACTCTCCCACAGAAGTCACTACTCTCTCTCCTGACCATTGGAAGTCTATGGACCATGGGGCGACCATAAAACAATGTTTAAATGCTTTCTAAATGCTATTAAGAACAGCTCAGGCAAGATGGCTGCCCCCATAATCATGTTCATGAAATAGAATAAATACATCTGTAATCAGAAAATAAACAGATTAGAAAAATAGGATATGTGTTACTATCTGGTTTTAACTGGCAGATACAATTTTTGGAGACACATTTCCTTTAATTGTAGTTACACCTCTCATTTGCAACTTTTCAGTGAAATGAAGAGTACTATACAGGCAGTATGAAAAGCTTAGGCCAGGTTCGCCTGCTGAATATTATCCAGGCAGGGCTAGCCATATCCAAAATCCTGATATTCTGCGCTAATCTTTTGAAATAATGTTGTTCAGATCTTCACGGCCATAACTGTATAAAGAAGAGCCTTTGAGACATGTTTACAATGCATAAGTACATTGCTTCTGTCGGTAGGAAATTGAGATGATGACCTGAGGATCATGTGCACAGACATTGTTTCTTTACTGGATATTTGCTTTGATGTAGTATTATCGACTGATTTATAAAACAGATCTCTCATCCTCCAAGCCTTTAACAGAACCTCAACAGGGTCACTCATCAAAGGTTTTAAGAAGTGCAAACATTGAGGTGACACTGTGGGCATGTTCCTCTCAGCATCTAAGCGGAAGGACACTGAACTTTTATGACTTACCATCTGTGCAGATGAAATGTCTGGACAGAAGTTATCATGAAGTGGACTAAATACTTTGAAGAAAAGTAAGATGCATAGGACACGTCTATAAAATCCTTATTCTGCTTCATTGCATTTCATGAAAACGCACAGACATATTTGAGTTATGATTTGTTTCAAAATAGTCAGATAGGATTGGATTGTAAAATATATGGCCTTGATTAGTGTGAACTTAAAGGGATTCTGTCATCAGATTTTACCCCCTTAAGAGAAGCATATGTCCATGTCCGTCCTGATAAGTAGATTCTTCTGATGGCATTATTATATGCCACTGTGGCTCTATTTCTTCATAAATTAGATTTTTGTAATATGTAAATTACTCACATAAGGTGCCCACCGCCACCTTCCTGTGCCCAGCGCCGCCTCTACTATAATTTATGCCTCCCCGTTACTCTGCCGAGATCCAGCGCCTGCGCACTATGTTCTGCCGGCTGCGGCCGTGCGGACTCCTGGCAAAGGCATTGTTGAGCAAAGTGCGCATGCGTCGGCACATATTGCATATGATGTAGTGGTAAGCGGGAAAACAATTCCAAATGCGGTGAAATTGCAAGAAAAAAAGCAATTCCACCACAGTTTTGAGTTTTTTATTTTATTTACGATGAGCCATAAAACCAACCAGTTACTGTTATTCTACAGGTCAGTACGAATCCGGCGTTACCTTATATGTATAGTTTTTCTTTCATTTAGGTTTTGTTGCCATATTTTGACCCCTATAACTTTTTTGTAATTATACGGAGTGTACGGAGCTGTATGAGGGCTAATTTTTTGCTGGGCGATCTGAACTTTTAATTTATACCATTGTGGGGTGTGTATGACTTTTTGATCACTTTTTATTAAATTTTTGGTAGAAAATGAAGCAACCAAAACTGGCGAATCGGCCATTTGAACACTTTTTTCCGTTTTGCTGTTTGCCGTATGGGGAATATATTTTTATGCTATGGGAGTTTTCGCACATCGTTCTTTTAGTTCTTTTATTTTTCTTTTGGGAAAAGGGGGTGATTTGAATTTTTATGTTTTTTTATATTTATTTTTATAAACCTTTTTTTTTTTACACTTTTTTATAGTTCCCATAGAGATCTATAACAATATATCATCTGATTGCTATTCTCATAGACTCCAATGCACTTGCATTGAAGTCTATGATGATTTCCCTACCTTCCTTTGGAGCCCTATAACAGGCAAGGCTTCATAGAAAATACTGTGCAGCAGCCTCCTGTAATTCACAAGGACAGGGGTGCTGCACACAAGCTCCGCTTTCGGTTTTCAACGCGCTCAGATGCCGTGGTCAGGATTGACCACGGCATCTGAGGGGTTAAATGTCCGCGATCGGCATAACTGTCAGTTACGGACATGAGCTGCTGGTGTCTGCTATGAGAAGCAGGCGGCCACCCGCGGCTATGGAGCCCTCAGCACTCAGGAGCGGGCGCCGTCTTTAAAGACGCGGCCAACGCCTTACTATTACAGTGAAATAAATGCAAAAATTTACAACACGTGTTCTACCATTGAAATTTGAAATCTCAATAAAAGCACCTGAAATACTAGCCCAGGGTATTACACATATTTAAATTTTGTTTGCTTTAAAAAAGCAAAATTTAGCCAACTTAGAGAGGCCATAGGCCTAACTAACTGGGACAAAGTCCTCAAAAATAAAAATGCAGCCACAAAATGGGATATTTTTAAAAGCATCCTAAAATCTAATTGTAAAGGGTACATACCTTATGGAAACGGTTAAGGAACAAGAAAAAAACAATGTGGATAAATAGAAATGTAAAGAAAGCAATAAATTACAAAAATAAAGCATTTAAATCACTAAAACAGAAGGGTAGCAAGAAAGCATTGAAAAACTATAAGGAAAAAAATAGAATATGTAAAAGACAAAAAAGCAGCCAAACTAGAGACCGAGAGATTAATTGCCAAAGAGAGCAAAACTAACCCTAAAATGTTATTCAATTATATAAATGGTAAAAAGTCTAAATCTGAAGGTGTTGGCCCTTTACAGAGTGATGAGGAGGGAGTTGCAGAGAGCGATGAGGAGAAAGCAAAGCTATTAAATATTTTTTTCTCCACTGTATTCACTGAAGAAAATAAACTGTCAGATGAAATGCAGAATGTAAAAGTAAATTCCCCATAAAAAGTGCTCTGGCAGACCCAGGAAGATGTACAGGCGCATCTTAAAAAGATTAAAATAGACAAATCACCGGGACCAGATGATGGCATATGCAGTGTCCCACTACCCATGTAGGTACTGCAAAGTTGTTGTATTATGCTTTGTATGCTTGATATAACCTGTTTTATGCTGCAGTGCATCTTTATGCATAATCCCTGCCTACAGGTGTGTTAGATTACATTACACTGAGCCTACCACTAGGGGGGAACAACACATCTTATATATAACCACGCTCAGGCCTAGTGAGAGAGAGTAGTCTTCTTCAGCACTGAGCTGAAGTGTCCACATCCTGTTCAGAACTCTGCTAAGAGTTAGTGGACATCAGCTAGAAGTTTAGCTTCAGAAAAGGAAAATAATCCAGAAAGAACATAGACCCAAAGGGTTACTGCCATCTCTACAAGCGCCTTAGGACCTTTGGAGTTAAAGGGAGTCTGTCACCAGCATAGTAGCATAATTTTTTTTTCATGAATCCTTGTTTAATAAAGTACCTTATTTCCATAACTGTTAGTGGTTTTCTTTTTCGTCTTGTCATTTCTTGTAAAAACCGCTTATTCAGATATGCAAATGAAGGTCTTAGGAGCCCAGAGGGGCGTTCCTCCTTTAGCAAGGAGCAGAGTATTTAGCCTCGCCTCTGGGAGGCGATTTTACAGATTATAGGCGTTAGTTTTTTAAAATTTTAGGCGGGCACGGCACATCAGGGGGGCGTTCCTGGGCTCCTTGCTAAAGAAGGAACGCCCCTCTGGGCTCCTAAGACCTTCATTTGCATATCTGAATCCTTTAACTAGTGAAGGAATTACCAGCCTCTGGCAGCCTCACTAACCTGCACTGGGATAACAGGGACCAGCGTTGAAGTCATCTACCAGTAAGCATAAAACCTACATCATTAATAGCTTGAGAGACAGACATCACACCTGTGAGCAGTGAACACATTGTACCGTTACTTCTGTCTATTTTAAAGAGACTGTATTTCATATCTGGATGTTCTAGAGACTGTTTTGTATTTGGATGTAACTATTACCAGGAGCAACGTTCAGT
Organism: Bufotes viridis; assembly: GCA_033119425.1. NCBI lineage: Eukaryota > Metazoa > Chordata > Amphibia > Anura > Bufonidae > Bufotes > Bufotes viridis. The sequence goes on along the minus strand of CM065589.1, from coordinate 156,165,710 downwards.
AAAAGTTATAAGTTGGACTGCACCATCCTTGTCTCAGTCTCCAATTCCTCAATTACTACTACTATAAATGGTTGTACCACTACTAAAGGTACTGGTGTCGCGACAATAAGGGACCTTGCCATAGGCACATTAATAGAGACCACCAAGGGCACCTCGAACGAATATCTGGCCTGTGTCCCTTTATCAGAGCGTGCCCCAGAGAATCATTGTGCCGTTCTTCTCATCACTTATGCAAGCCTACCCAGGGACGACATAACTGTGAGTAACCAGAATTGTGTTTGCCTCGGCCCGCTTAATACTCACACCGTGACCTCGGATATAATTCCCCTGTCGGTCTGGCTCACCGCACATACACCCCCATAGAAGTGAATGGCAGCGCACCGAGCACGACCGGCCGCCGCTACCATTCACTTCTATAGGCTCGACGGAAATAAGGACTCGATACTGACAGGGAGTGTTCAACAGAATTGGCACATAGCAAATGTGGTGCCAATATTCAAAAAGGGTCCAAAAACAGAGCCTGGAAACTGTAGGACGGTAAGGTTAACATCTGTCATGGGTAAACTGTTTGAAGGTTTTGTAAGAGATGCTATCTTGGAGTACCTCAATGATAATACTTACAATTATTAATCGCTTTCGGAATCTATTTGATGCCTCTATTTGATTGTATATGACAGTTGACTATGACTACCACCAATGTTCTGCTGCCTCCAGAGCAAGATATCTAAACCCCGAGGGGCCATTTGGGCGTTTTTGATAGAAAACGCATCAAAAACGAATCTGCGTTTTTATAATTTCTTTCATTTTTTATTTAATTTTTTTGTGTATTTTGCCACATTTGGTTGCATATTTACATTTGGTATAGGCAAATATGCAGTGGCGTTGCTAGGTCTGGTGTCACCCGGTGCAGTAGAAAATGGTGTCACCGCAGACCCCCGAAGCAATAATGTTTTAGTCATATGACCAAAAATAACAGATACTCACTAGTGCTTAGGCCTCTTTCACACTTGCGTTTTTCCTTTCCGTGCTAGAGTTCCGTCCTCGGGGCTCTAAGACGGAAAGATACTGATCAGGATTGTCCCAGTGCATCTTGAATGGAGAGCAATCCGTTCAGGATGCATCAGGATGTCTTCAGTTCAGTATTCAAACGTTTCTTTGCCGTTGAAAAATCCACAGCATGCTGCGGATTTTCCTTGGGCCAAAAAAATTGAAGGCATGCCGCAAGGACGGATCTGGAATTAATGCCCATTGAAAAGCATTATTCCGGATCCGACTTTAAGCTAAATGTTGTTTCGGCGCATCGCCGGATCCGACGTTTAGCTTTCTGAATAGTAACCATGGCAGCCAGGACGCTACTAAAGTCCCAGGTGCCATGGAAAAGTAGTGGGGAGCCAGGGGAGAAGCTACTTACCGTCCGTGTGGCTCCTGGCGCGCTCCACAATGACGTCACAGCGCACCTACATCACATGGATAATGTGATAATGCGACGTAGGGGCACTGTGACGTCATTGTGGAGCGCCCCAGGAGCCCCACGGAAGGTAAGTAGCTTCTCCCTGGCTCCCACTACTTTTCATGGCAGCCGGGACTTTAGTAGCGCCCTGGCTGCCATGGTAACACTGAAAGCATTTTGAAGACTGATCAGTCTTCAAATGTTTTCAGGTGTGTTGCGTTGTGACGGATCCGTGGGCATTTCCGGTGACGGAAGTGCACGCCGGATCCTCACAACGGTAGTGTGAAAGCGCCTTAGTTATTAATTCACTTACAGTCCGGTGTGTACGAAGTGTCTTCACATATAACTAAAGAGGAATTGCTGCTGTTATGTTAATGGATGCTATAACATTGCACCATCCTTCTGAACATACACATCTGTCATCCGCCTTACCTCATGATCCTGGAGCTGTGCTGTAGAGCTCGGCGGCCACTGTACAGCACAGCTCCAGGATCATGAGGTAAGGCGGATGACAGATGTGTATGTTCAGAAGGATGGTGCAATGTTATAGCAGCCATTAACATCAGCAACAAGTCTGGGCTGGTTCAGGCTGTGCTGTGCCTGTGTGAGTGACGTGACCTGGGCCGGTGCAAGCTCAAGCGAAGCTACATCTTGGCGACCCCCCGCCTGCAGCTCACCTGGTCCTGTGTGCAGCAGCTGGCTTCTCCTCTGTGTGGTCCTGGTATCTTCGCTATGCTTCAATCGCTTGAAGACTGTACTTTTCGCCCTATAAGACTATAACACACACATAGGTTTTAGAGGAGTATAATAAGAAACAATATTTTCCACTATACCTCAGGTCAAACCCCCAATGTTAATCACACCTCAGATCAGCCCCCCGTGTCAGACGTCAGCCCCCATCCATCATGCCCCCCCATGTCAGTCATCATGCCAGCCGTCAGCCCCCCATGTCAGCCGTCAGCTCCGATCCTTCATGATCCCCAATGGGGGAAATGTTGGAGTCTGTACCATCGGCCGGGGGGGGGGCCCTTTGTGACATGATGAGGGACAATGTTGAAGTCTGACTGTGCCAGGGGGTGGTAACATGATGTCACCCCCCCCCCCCCATGGCACAGATTCCAACATTGTCCCTCTCTTCATCATTGTCCCCTCATCATGTCATTCCCCCCATGGGTGGCACATTTCTTTTCTTCCCCTCCAGGCTCCATGGCACAAACAGACATTTTGTGATTGTCCCCATCATTTCTCTTTTCTCACCCCCAGGATTGAGGCGCACATAGTGCCCCATAATAATGTGCCAGTAACACGTGCCTCTCCATGCCACCACATGTGCTAGTAATAAGTGCCTCTCTTGTGCTTCCCCCATGTGCCAGTAGCCCCCTTATTGTGTGCCAGTAGCCCCCCCATATGTGCCAGTAGCCGTCTCCCTTATGTGCCAGTAGCCTTCTCCCTTATGTGCCATTAGGCCCCTCATGTGCCATTAGGCCCCTCATGTGCCATTAGGCCCCTCATGTGCCATTAGGCCCCCTCATGTGCCAGTAGCCGTTCCTCTTATGTGTTATTAGTCCCCCTCATGTGCCAGTAGCCGTCCCCATTATGTGCCAGTAGCCGTCCCCTTTATGTGCCAGTAGCCGTCCCCTTTATGTGCCAGTAGCCGTCCCCTTTATGTGCCAGTAGCCGTCCCCTTTATGTGCCAGTAGCCGTCCCCTTTATGTGCCAGCATCCGTCCCCTTTATGTGCCAGTAGCCGTCCCCTTTAGTGCCAGTAGCCCCCTTTATGTGCCAGTAGCCCCCTTTAGTGCCAGTAGCACCCTTTAGTGCCAGTAGCACCCTTTAGAGCCAGTAGCCCCCTTTATGTTCCAGTAGCCCCCTTTAGTGCCAGTAGCCCCCTTTATGTGCCAGTAGCCCCCTTTAGTGCCAGTAGCCTCCCCCCAAAAAAAAAAAAAAGAACACTTGTACTTACCTCCAGCGATGCGATGCAGGCCTCTTCCGGCCTGTGTCTCGAGCTGTACGGCTCCGGCGGCACGATGACGTCATCGCGCCGCCGGAGCCGGCCTCTCATAGGCTGCCGGCCTAGTGCTGGCAGCCTAACAGAGGAACAGGGAGAGAGAGGACACGCCTCTCCCTCCTCTGCTGCTGCTCCGCACGGAGATGAGCGCAATGCATGCGCTCATCTCCGTCGCCCTGCGTCTGCCAATATTCAGTCCGCCCCTGGTGACACCCCATCAGACTGGTGTCACCCGGTGCGGACCGCACCCCCCGCATCCCCCTCGCAACGCCACTGCAAATATGGTAGTCTAGATCATGTGTCTATACCAAAACCTAGGATCATTGTTTGACAGCATATTTTCTAAGCCATATAGCTGAATATAGATTTGGGCAGAGTAATGATCTAGACCTGTGTTTCCCAACCAGCGTGCCTCCAGCTGTTGCGAAACTCTAACTCCAAGCATGCCTGCGATGTTCGGTCCACCCACTATCATTGAGTAAACTTTGACCCTCTACCTCACAGTCAGCAGACATATTCCAGCCAATCAGCATACCCTCTCTCCCATCTCCTGGACAGCATCCATTTTAGATTCATTCGGAAGCTGCAGTCTTACCCTGGGTTCACACCTGAGCGTTTCTGAGACGCACGTTTTACGTGTGTATTTGTCGCGCGTTTTTATGCGCGTTTTTGGCAATAGTAAACACGCGTTTGACGCGCGTTTGTGTGATTGACTGCAGTGTTGTCCAATGACCAAATATCATAGGGCATTGTAGGTGTGAAATTCCATGTGTGTTGGTAGAGAGTGTGGTGTGTAGTCATGGAATGTTATAGACGGCGACGTGTTGCGGCACTTGTTGCAGCTATCGAACTGAAACGCTTGAGGAGAAGGCGGGACAGCGGGCGACGTTTCTGGGTCCATCCAGTCATTGCAAATAGACAGGAGAGGGGCCAGTTCTGGGCACTGTATGCAAACCTCCGTGCCCATGAGGACAAGTTTTTGGACTACACCAGGATGTCCATCCACAGGTTAGTACGTATATGTTGTTGCAATGTTTTTTCAATGGTTAAGCTAAGTGTTTTGTGCTTTTTGTATTGTTAACCATGAACATTTTATTGTTTCACAGCTTTGACGAGCTCCTGGTGCTGTTGTCCCCTCATTTGCAGCGTCAGGACACCTTTATGCGGGACTGCATCCCACCAGTGGAAAGACTGGTCATTACTTTGCGGTAAGTAGCCTATTATTGTGGCCATTTAAGCCATTTGCAGTGTGTTGTGCCAGGATCTGAGTTTCGCCGTGTTTCTCTTGTTGTTTGTGACGTATGAGTGTTTGTGTGGGGGGTATGTGATGTGTATGTTGTCAACGTGTGGCATAGATATCCCATACATGCATCATGTATCCACATTTGGCCATGTTTTACCCCTCACTTTCAAAAAATAGTCCAAACATTTGCTTCAAATTTTTTATCTTTGGTGAATATAATAACATCGTACATTTCCAACTTAAATTTGTTAACTCTGTTTAACATACAAAGGAGTAATTTTTTGTAAACAACATAAAAATATTAGGAAACTTTTCCGATATATATGACCTTTTTGGCTCCAAAACCCTTGAGCCTGAGAATTGCCCTCTTATAATTTTCAAAGGGTTTCATATTGCGGCCCTGAAAACTCCGCCTCGGGATCCCGCCATGTCTCTCTGGCTCCGCGAGACTGATTGGCGGGTGGCATTTCAGTGGTGGTGGTGGTGAAGGTGCTTGGGCCCGTGCTTGTCGAGGGATATGGGTATGATGTGTGTTGTGTCTGCCATGTGTCAGGAGGGTGTTGTATGTTACTTTGTGTGTATGGGTGTGCTGGGTATGTGTGAGGGTGTTGTTGGGGATGTAGTGGCCCATATTGTGGGCCATATTGGGGCCCATATTGAGGCCCATATTGTGGACCATATTGTTGCCCATATTGTGCTGGCTGCAGTGGGGCCTGCAGTGTGGCCTGCTGTGCTGGCTACAGTGGGGCCTGCAGTGTGGCCTGCTGTGCTGGCTGCTGTGTGGCCTGCTGTGCTGGCTGCAGTGTGGCCTGCTGTGCTGGCTGCAGTGGGGCCTGTTGTGGGGCACTGATAGACGTTGGGATCTCATAAGGGATGCAATATTTATCAATGGTCTTAGACACCTCATCCCTTACTTGTGTGATCAGATTTCTGGGCACATGTAGCATTTTCTCCTCTAGACTGAGGAGAAAATAGGCATCACTTGAAAGTTTTGGCACAGGATGTGCCAGGGCATCCAGGCAGCCTATTAGCCTGTCCTCATGCCTCTCTGTTCTCCTCCTTTTATATCGGGGCTGCCGACTTGCCTCTGGGACGGTTGGGACAGGCTGCGTTGGGCTCACGAAACTCGGAGTGGGTGGGGGGCCTGGAGGACTCATTGGCCCCATAGATGGTCCGGGCTCACTGTAAATGGTTGTGCCCTCGTCCTCTTCTTCGTCATCTCGCGCCTGGCTGGGTTCCCAGCTACTATCGGTGCTGTCAAGTGGAAAATATAGGTAAGTATGTTCCCCATATGAAATTGAATGTATGTCATGTCATGCCACATCCTCTCCTCAATGTGTATGCCCTTGACTCACCTCCGCATTTCCGTGCACGGTATCGAAAATGACATCTGTTGGGCATGCACGTAACTGGAGCGTGCGCTTGGGGAACATCCGCTCCTCTGCTCCCTTTCTTTGCGCCTATGGTGGATAAAGGCGTCTTTCAGGCTTTTCCATTTGCCTTTGATAGTGTTGACTATGAAAAAAGAAAAAAAAAACATCCGTCAATGTCTCTTTATTTTCTTACATTTGTTTCAGGTAATTAGCTACCGGACAGTTATTGGCCAGTCTACACTTCGCCTTTCTCATCGGGAAGTCCACAGCCAGTATGGTCGTCCGGGAAACCTGCGTGGCAATTTGGGACGTCCTTCATCCTGCTGTGATGGCCCAACCACAGAAGGAGGACTGGCTGCAAATTGCGGATCTTTTTTTTACAATCCTGCAATTTCCCGAACTGTGTCGGCGCAATAGACGGCAAGCACATCCGCGTTAAGAAGCCCATCAGGAGCGGGAGTCAATTTTTTAATTATAAGAAATATTTTTTGTTTGTTATTTTCACGGTGTGTGATGCAAACTATTGCTTCAGGTACATTGACGTGGGGTCCTATGGCAGCAGCTAAGACTCTGCTGTTTTGGGGCCTTCTGCCTTTGGGCAAATGCTCAATAATAATGAGCTGGACCTCCTGGGGAACACCACACTGCCTGGGACCACTTATCCGGCGATGCCCTTTGTTTTTGTGGGGGACAAGGCCTTTTCGCTGGGGGAGCATCTGATGAAGCTGTACTCCAGCCGGGGACTCTCCATTGCCAGGCGGGTGTTTAATTACCGGCTGACAAGGGCATGCACGGTGACGGAGTGCGCCATCGGCATTTTAGCAAACAATGGCGCTTTCTGCATTCTCCTATTCATTTAAAATCGGAGACCGCCATCTCGGCCGTGAAGGCAGCGTGTGTTCTGCATAATTTTGTTCGTGTACGGGATGGCTTTAATTTTGAAGATTCCCTCAGCCATTCCTTGGAGAGTCCTAATCCAAGCGGTGTGCGTGGGACCAGACACGGTGCGGCTGTCCGGCACCACTTCACCGCATATTTTTTATCACCACATGGGACGTTACCCTGGCAATTGGAAGCCATCTAAGTTTATGTTAATTTATATTTTTCTGCTGAAAAGACTGTTTCAATATTATTTTATTTTTCATTTTGGTTGTTTATTACTATGCCTGAATAACAAAATTTGAAAAGATCATTTGTGCATTTCTGTTTTTTCACCTATATAGTGCCCCTTGTGGATGCCCCTATAGTGGCCATCAATAGTCGCCCATTAACACTGGTTTAAAATGTGGGCGAAATAATGTGTCCCATTTAAGTGCCCAATACTCGGCCAGTAGAATATAAGCCAATGTGGGTGAAATAAGGGATCCCATCAAGTTGCCCAATACTGTCACGTTAGAAACAGAAGCACCTAAAATATGCCAGCCCACCCATAGCCCACAAGCAGTCTAATTTGAAAAAGTACACAATATCAATAACAACTTAGGATTCAAATCCCTCACCCCAAAATTAGGCCTACATTTCAAAATGCCACTACATTTGCGGATTGAAAGAGCGCAGTCTGGCACAAGACAGTGGGACCACTGCAAATTGAACATACTGGGCCATTGCATTGTACCAGAATGTGGGGGAGGGTGAACCAGGAGAGTACTAAAAACTAAAGGGGTGAGGGGACACTATACAACATGTAATGTGCACATCATTCTTTGGAAACTAAGGCCACTGAGTGCCCATATACAAGAACAGGGATGGTGATGCTGCGTCCCTCTAGCTGTGGCTAAAATCCAACTCCATGCATGCCTGCACACGCTCCAGCAAGTAAAATACAGCCCAGCATTTGTGGAGGTGGCGTTTGACAACAGCTAGAGGGCTGCAGGTAGAGCTGGCCTGGGCTATGACATACAGTTGGTACACCACTGCACACAAGGAGTTTACTTTTCACATTAGAACACACATGGAAATACCTTTTCCCTGTTTGACTGTCTTGCTGAAACTTGTCCAATCTGGCCAGATGGTTTTTGCAATATCCTCCCAGGCCTGCTGCCTGCTCCTCCTATTTTTGTACTTGGCATTCTGCGTATCATACAGGCAGCGTTTGACTTGCACCAGCCTGATCAGGGTCTCGGTGTCACACACAGACTCCTCCATGCTGGATTCTCTCCAAAACGGTGCTTTGCACCTGGTGTGGAGCCTTTTCCAGCATGTTGCAAAATCCAAAACGCGCGTTCGAACGCGCGTTTTCAGTGTCCAAAATGCGCAAATTACAAGCATTGAGCGTTCCCATTGAAGTCTATGGGCCAAAACGCGCGACAAACGCCCAAAAAAGCTCAAGAACTTGTTTATGCGTCGGGCGTTTTTCAGCGCGTTCGAACGGGCTGTAAAATGCGAAAATGTGAACCAGTCCCATAGGGAAGCATTGGTTTGCATCAGTTACGCGTTTTACAGCGCGTTCGAACGCGCTGTAAAACTCACAAGTGTGAACTTAGGGTTAGTGAGAGGAGGGACAGTGTAGCTGCTGCTGATTTAATAGGGAAATCGCTAGGCTAGTGTATTCAGTGTCCACTCCAGTCCTGAAAGACTTATCAGATCTCTGCTGTAAGGACAGCGTTCTGACAGCACCCCAAAAAGCCCTTTTTAGGGCTAGTACATCAGTCTCCCTCCCAGACCCTTCCACCTCCTATCAAAAAGCAAGGACGGCATCCATCTTAGATTCATTCTGAAGCTGCAGTGTTAGTAGTTATATATAACCTGTATTAATCACATTGCGAATTCAACTTAGAGCTGGGTTCCTAATGGTTGTATTGCTAGAATATAACGAAGATTGAGAATATAGCGCTATATTCTCAATTTTCGTTATATTCTAGCAATACAACCATTAGGAACCCAGCTCTAAGTTGAATTCCGCAATGCGATTAATACAGGTTATATTAATCGCATTGCTGAATTAAACCTAGATTTGAGTTCCTAATGGTTGTTGTATTGCTAGAATATAACAAAGATTGAGAATATAGTGCTATATTCGTTATCTTCGTTATATTCTAGCAATACAACCATTAGGAATCCAGCTCTAAGTTGAATTCACAATGCGATTAATATAACCTGTATTAATCGCATTGCGATTACAACTTACCACACTCTACGTCAACTACGTAATTTTTCATGGGAGTTTTGCCATGGATCCCCCTCCGGCATGCCACAGTTCAGATGTTAGTCCCCTTGAAACAACTTTTCTATCACTATTGTGGCCAGAAAGAGTCCCTGTGGGTTTTAAAATTCGCCTGTCTATTGAAGTCTATGGCGTTTCGCACTGTTTGCATGTTCGCGAACATTTCCGGAAGTTCACGTTCGCGAACGGAAAAATTTATGTTCGCGACATCACTATTCATGAGGAATTGGTTATGTCAAACTAATTTAATCAGTTTCTATGAGGAGGTAAGTTCTAGACTTGACTGCGGCGAATCAATGGATGTCGTATATATCTGGACTTCTCCAAAGTATTTGACACTGTACAACATAAAAGGTTATTATTAGTGTTGATCGAGCACCCAAGTGCTCGTGTCAAACACATCGGGATGCTCGGGTGCTCTATAGAGCACCTGAGTATAATTGAAGTCAATGGGAGAACCCAAGCATTAAACCAGGCACCCCCTGCTCTGAAGAGGGCAGGGTGCCTGGTTCATAGGAAAAGGTCAGAAATTGATGGAAACACCACCAAAATGGTTTGGGAACAGCATGGGGAGGATGTCTGGATGCATCTTGGACTCCCAGGTGGCTACTGGGAACAATGTTGTCCGAGTAGCACGCCACTTTTACGGACTAACAATAATAAGCACAAAACCAAAGATAAAATCAATATTAGAGGAAAATTGTTAGGAAACATTCTTTCCTGTATATTTACTTGTATATAAAGTGCAATTGCTGCCAAAACTTACAAGCAAGTGGCACTCCAATACAACCTGTATATCACATAAATGACAGCCTCATTCACATTGTGGTACAATTGTTCATGTAGTGGGACTCCTACATTCATAAAGCCTATGCACTAAGTGAAAGGGCTGCCAAAAATTACAAGGAACCAGCAGTCCAATACACCCTTTATTACACATAAAGGAGGGCATCATACACACCCTTGAAAAATTATGATTGATGGCCTGCTGGTGCCCCTTAAAAACATTTGAAGCAAGGGCCTGCTGATCTGGTGCAGATCCAGAGCCTGGTCTCGGGAGGGGCACTTCCGGCAATCAATGCTCCGATCACTACAAAAATACAGCCCCACTTACCGCTTACATTCAGTGACGTCTCCTTTGATGTAGATGTTTTCTTTCCTCATCTTCTCCTTTCAGACCTTCAGACCAGACCACCAGTTTTCGTCTCTGCAGTTTGACAACAAAAAAAAACCTCAGTTTACTACTTTTCCATCATCCCCCTATCTTCTGGACAATTCATCCTACTACCCCCAATACTGTGCCGCTGTGGTCCCCAATATTATACTGCTGAAACAGATAATACCCCTGATAATACTATTACCACACAGAGCCCCCATACAAAATACCCCTTCTTTGTGGCCTCAGTAGATGTCCCCATAGTGCCCCCCAATAATGTGCCAGTAAGGGGTGCCCCATAGATGCCCCCCAATCATGTGCTAGTGAAAAGTGCCTCTCCCCTCCCCCATCATGTGCCAGTAACAAGTGCCACTCTCCCTTCTCCTCCCTTATGTGCCAGTAACAAGTGCCAGTCTCCTATCCCCCCATCAAGTGCCAGTAACAAGTGTCTCTCTCCTCTCTCCCCCCATCATGTGACAGTTCACCCCCCCACTCATGTGCCAGTCTCCCCCCCATGTGCCAGTAATAAGTGCCACTCTCCTCTCTCCCCCCCATCATGTGCCAGTCTCCCCCCCCCCATGTGCCAGTAATAAGTACCACTCTCCCTCCATCATGTGCCACTCTCTCCTCTCCTCCCATGTGCCAGTGATAAGTGCCACTCTTCCCCCCATCATGTGCCAGTCTCCCCTCCCCCCCTCATGTGCCAGTGATAAGTGCCACTCTCCCCCCCATCATGTGCCAGCCTAGTCTCTGCAACCCCCCCTTCCATGTGTCAGTGATAAGTGAAACTCTCCCCCATCATGTGCCAGTCTCCCCCCTCATGTGCCAGTGATATGCCACTCTCCCCCATTATGTGCCAGCCTCCTCTCTGCAACCCTCCATGTGCCAGTGATAAGCATGTGCCAGCCTAGTCTCTGCAACCCCTTCCATGTGTCAGTGATAAGTGAAACTCTCCCCCATCATGTGCCAGTCTCCCCCTCATGTGCCAGTGATAAGTGCCACTCTCCCCCCATTATGTGCCAGCCTCCTCTCTGCAACCCCCTCCATGTGCCATTGATAAGTGCCACTCTCCCCCATCATGTGCCTGCCTCCTCTCTGCAACCCCCTTCCATGTGCCAGTGATAAGTGCCACTCTCCCCCCATTATGTGCCAGCCTCCTCTCCCCACCTCATGTGCCAGTGATAAGTGCCACTCTCCCCCCATCATGTGCCAGCCTCCTCTCTGCAACCCATCTTCCATGTGCCAGTGATAAGTGCCAGTGATAAGTGCCACTATCCCCCCCATCATGTGCCAGCCTCCTCTCTGTAACCCCCCCTTCAATGTGCCAGTGATAAGTGCCACTCTCCCCCATCATGTTGCACCCCCCATTCCATGTGTCAGTAAAATTGTCCAAAATAATAAAAAAATTAACACTTATACTTATCTACATGCGATGAAGGCCTCTTCCAGCCAGTGTCCCGCTCTGTATTGCTCAGGCGGCGCGATGACGGCACAAGGCCCTCAGCCTATCAGAGGAACAGGGAAGGGAGACTCCTCTCCCTCCCCTGCCGCAGCACAGCCATCTGTATCGCTGTCCTGAGGACGGCGATACAGATGGCTATGCAGATGAGCGCTAAAACAGCCTAAAACATTAGGGGCGAGGGCCTGCTGCTGAGCTAACCCTCTAAATCATAAGGGTGAGGTTCTGCTGGTGAGATTACCCTGTAAAAGATTGCAGGCGAGGGCCTGCAGGTGAGTTGACCCTCTAAAAAATTATATGCGAGGGCCTACAGGTGAGCTAACCCTGTAAAACATTATATGTGAGGGCCTGCAGGTGAGCTGACCCTGTAAAAGATTGTAGGTGAGGGCCTGCTGCTGAGCTGACCCTCTAAAAGGTTGTAGGTGAGGGCCTGGAGGTGAGCTGACCCTGTAAAAACATTATATGTGAGGGCCTGCAGGTGAGCTGACCCTGTAAAAAATTATATGAGAGGGCCTGCAGGTGAGCTGACCCTGTAAAAGATTGTAGGTGGGGGCTTGCCGATGAGCTGACCCTCTAAAAGGTTGTAGGTAAGGACCTGCAGATGAGCTGACCTGTAAAACATTATATGTGAGGGCCTGCAAGTGAGCTGACCCTGTAAAACATTATATGCAAGGGCCTGCAGGTGAGCTGACCTCGTAAAATATTGCAGGTGAGAGCTTGCTGGTGAGCTGACCCTGTAAAACATTATATGCGAGGGCCTGCAGGTGAGCTGACCCTGTAAAACATTATGGCCTCTTTCACACGAGCGTGTCCGGATTAGGTCCGGATGCGTTGTGGATGCGTTCAGTGAAAACTGTGCGATTTTCACAGGCAAAGACATTCAGTTTTGCCTGCGATTGCGTTCAGCTGTTCAGTTTTTTCCGTGCGGGTGCAATGCGTTTTGATGCGTTTTTCACCTGCGTGATAAAAAACTGAAGGTTTAGAAACAATATCTCCTACCAACCATAAGTGAAAAACACATCGCCCCCCACTTGCTTGCTGAATGCGTGGAAAAAAAAGGCTCATGCACTCAGACCCATTGAAATGAATGGGTCAGGATTCAGTGCTCGTGCTATGCGTTCACGAGCGAACGGACCCCATTAAAGTCTATGGGGTCTTTAGGCTCCGTTGGTGTCAGTTAGGTTTCAGTTATGTACAGCATCCCTCCTTTCCGTTCTTCTGCTCCTTAACGGAGCCGGAGAACAGAAAAGACAAACTGTGATGTGAACGAGCCCTGAGATGCACAATGCGAAAATATTACTTTGCCTATTTTTGGCAGTAAATAAAATAATGAGTTAGTATTCTATTTATTGAAAAAAAAAATAGGTAAAAGTAATATTTGCACATTGCGCATCCAACTTAGAGCTGGGTATAGTTAACTTTCCTACTGACTTGCTAGAATTAGCGAATATAGAGAATATAGTGCTATATTCGTATTCATCATACTCATTATTCTTCCCAGTCAAGTAAACTTGCCTATACACAGCTCTAAGTTGGATGTGCAATGAGAGAATTTTAAGTAATATTAGTCGCATTGCGCATCTAACTTAGAGCTGTGTATAGGCAAGTTTACTTGGCTGGGAAGAATTAACGAATATGACGAATACGAATAGAGCACTTTATTCTCTATATTCGCGTATTCTAGCAAGCCAAACAATAGTAAAGTTGCCTTTATATCCTGTTCAAAGTTCAATTCGCAATACGCAAATAATTTAATCGCATATTATTTGTGATAAATAGAATAATGACGAATCGAATATGGCACCTCCCACTCATCATTATTACTGAGACTGGACTTGGTGGAAGACAGGGTGGTGCTTCACCGACTAGTAGCATTATCTGCTGCAATCCAACCGACCACCTGGTAGCACTGGTCTGACTGCACCGCCCTGCAAACTGGGACATGAAGCTAGGTATCGTGGATGGTTGTTTTTCTTGTGTTCTGGCAGCAGGCACAGTTTCAACGCACCCAGGGCTATGGCTTCTGCGTGCACCATCAGCATCATGGCCACTTCCCGTCCCTTACTGCTCGCCTTCTTCATTAAATGTTATATATGCTTGGAAGTATGTCACACGTACAGTAGCATACAGTAGCGTAGGATTTGGAAGTGTATTTGGGATGTGAAAACATCACACAGGAGATATCCCGCAGATTATGTCAATGCTTTCACCAGCGGCTAATAAAAAATTACAGGGAATGTCGCAGGTATTTGGGATGTGAGGAAACGTTATACAGGAGAGGTACCACCGGTAATGTCACTGTCCGCAGCGTCTAGGGAAAAAGTATACTGTATGTCACAGATAAAAATTTTATGCGCACACGTTACACTGGAGATGTGGCACTGGTAATGTCACTGTCAGAAGCGGACACTGTCTATTGACAAAGTACACTGTATGTCAGAGATAAATTTTTTAAACGCACACATTACACTTTAGATCTGGCACTGGTAATGTCACTGTCAGAAGCGGACACCGTCTATTGAAAAAGTACACTGTATGTCACTGATACATTTTTTCACCACACACGTTACACTGCAGATGTTGCACAGCTAATGTCACTGTCCGCAGCGGACACCATCTACTGAAAAAGTTCACTGGATGACACAGATATTTTTACACAGGAGATGTGGCTCAGCTAATTTAACTGTCCGCAGAGGACTCCGTGCACGAGAAAAGTTCACTGGATGTCACAGATATTTTTGGAATGTGCACACTTTACACTGGAGATGTGGCGCAGATAATTTAACTGTCCACAGCGGATACAGTCTATGGAAAAAGTATGCTGGATGTCACAGATATTTTTTGGGATGCGCAGACTACACAGGACATGTGGCACAGATAATTTAACTGTCCACAGCAGTCTATTAGACGCTATTTAGCGTAGGATGCGCTAAAAAAATATATTGCTGCTGCCACACACAATATTCTTTAAAAGGACTTTTGGGTCTGTTAAGTTTTAGCAATTTAGCGCAGGCTGCGCTACAAGTATGTATTGCTGCTGTCACACACAATAGTCCTTAGAAGGTCTCTTGGGTCTCTGAAAAGTTTTTCTAATAAAAATAGTCCTATATCAATTCCTACACTGTCTGTCCCTTCCTATGCACAGCTCTCCCTGACTAACACATAGCCGAACACGCGCCATCGAGTGCTATATAGCATCCGATGACGCGTTCCAGCCAGCCAGTCACTGTAATGCCAGTGACCAACCTGGCTATGGCATTACAGTAAGGTCAGTACTTACCTGCACGTTTATTGGCTGCGTAGCAGCCAAGAAACGTGTGGGAAGGAGACTCAAGCATTGCGCTCGAGTACATGCGGTATTCAGCCGAATACCCGCATGTGCTGAGCATAGCGAAGCTCGAGCCGAACTGGTGTTCGGCCAAGCATGCTCGCTCAACACTAGTTATTATATAAAATGAGAATGCTTGGACTGGGTAAAAATGTCTGTATGTGGGTAACTGGCTCAGTGATAGAAAACAGAGGGTGGTTATTAATGGTACACACTCAGATTGGGTCACTAGTGTGGTACTACAGGGGTTAGTATTGGGTCCTATTTTCTTCAATATATTTATTAATGATCTTGTAGAAGGCATGCACAGTAAAATATCCATTTTTGCAGATGACACTAAACTGTGTAAAGTATTTAACATGAAAGAGGACAGTGTACTGCTACAGATAGATCTGGATAGATTGGAGGCCGGGACAGAGATGTGGCAGATGAGGTTTAACACTGACAAATGTAAGGTTATGCACATGGGAAGGAATAATGCAAGTCACCCGTACATACTAAATGGTAATACACTGGGTAACACTGACATGGAAAAGGACCTAGGAATTTTGGTAATCAGCAAACTAAGCTTTAGAAACCAGTGTCAGGCAGCTGCTGCCAAGGCCAATAAGATAATGGGTTTCAAAAGGGGCATAGATGCCCGTGATGAGAACATAGTCCTGCCACTTTACTAATCACTAGTCAGACCAGGGCCGGCGCTACCATTAGGCGAACTAGGCATTCGCCTAGGGCGTCGGCCTTCTGGGGGCACCCTGGTGGGCTCCCCCTGTCTGGGGCTGCAGCGCTGGGCGAGCGGCTCTTGAGCCACACCCAGCGCCATTACAGGGGGTGGAGGTCCTTCTTAAATATGGCAGAGCAGGCACCTGCTTACCCTGATGGCAGGTGCCTGCTCTGCCAGTAAATTACCGGAGCAGAGGAGGCGGGCGGCAAGGGAGGCTGCCCTCTGTGATGCCGGGAGCCGGAATATGACGTCATTCCGGCCCCGGCATACTAAACGGCGCGCTGAAGGACTGAGGAGCTGCACCACACTGGACCCCAGGGAGGTGAGTGTTTAAGTGTTTGACTGAGTGAGTGAGTGTCTGCCTGTGTGTGTCTGTCAGTGAGTGAGTGTATGTCTGTCTGTCAGTGAGTGTATGTGTGTCTGTCATTGAGTGAGCGTGTGTATGTCAGTAAGTGTGTGTATGCCTGTCTGTCAGTGAGTATCTGAGTGATTGTATGTCTGTCAGTGTGTGTCTGTCAGTGAGTGTGTGTGTGTCTGTCAGTGAGTGTGTGTGTGTCTGTCAGTGTGTGCTTGTCTGTCTGTCAGTGTGTGCGGGTCTGTCTGTCAGTGTGTGCGGGTCTGAGTGTTAGTGTGTGTGTGTCTGTCAGTGTGTGCGTGTCTGTCTGGCAGTTTGTGCGTGTATGTCTGTCAGTGTGTGTGTCTGTCTGTCAGTTTGTGCGTGTCTGTCTGTCAGTGAAGCAAAAATCCTTGCACCGGCCCGGAGTCAGACCACACATGGAGTAATGTTTACAGTTCTGGGCTCCTGTGAACAAGGCGGACATAGCAGAGCTGGAGAGGGTTCAGAGGAGGGCAACTAAAGTAATAACTGGAATGGGGCAACTACAGTACCCTGAAAGGTTATCAAAATTAGGGTTATTCACTTTAGAAAAATGACGACTCAGGAGAGATCTAATAACTACATATGTATAAATATATCAGGCGTGAGTACAGAGACATCATCTATTTATCCCCAGGACTGTGACTGTGACGAGGGGACTTCCTCTCCGTCTGGAGGAAAGAAGATTTGTACACAAGCATAGAAAAGGATTCTTCATGGTAAGAGCAGTGAGACTATGGAACTCTCTTCCTGAGGAGGTGGTGATGGTGAGTACAATAAAGGAATTCAAGAGGGGACTGGATGTATTTCTGGAGTGTAATAATATTACAGGCTACAGCTACTAGAGAGGGGTCGTTGATCCAGGGAGTTATTCTGATTGCCTGATTGGAGTCGGTGGGGAAAATTGGCTTCTGCCTCACAGTTTATTTTTTTGCCTTCCTCTGGATCAACCTGCAGGCTAAGGGTACTTTCACTCTTGCGGCAGAGTGATCCAGCAAGCAGTTCCATCGTCGGGACTGCCTGCCGGATCCGTCGATCTGAATGTAAACTGAATGCATTTGTAGATAGATCCAGATGCGGATGCGTCTCACAAATGCATTGCAAGAACGGATCCGTCTCTTCGCTTGTCATACGGATAGATGGATCCGTCTTGTATTTTTTTTTGCAGTTTTAAAGGTCTGCGCATGCGCAGATCGGAAGGACGGATCCTTCCTTCAGCTATTTCTAATGCCGGATCCGGCACTAATACACTTCAATGTAAATTAATGCTGGATCCGGCATTCCGGCAACTGATCCGGCATTTCGGACGGAGATAATACCGCAGCATGCTTCGGTATTATCTCTGTCCAAAACGCAGTTTAGTGACTGAACTGAAGACATCCTGATGCATCCTGAATGGATTTCTCTCCATTCAGAATGCATTAGGATATAACTGATCAGTTATTTTCCGGTATTGAGCCACTTTGATGGAACTCAATGCCGGAAAAGAAAAACGCTAGTGTGAAAGTACCCTAACAGGCTGAACTGGATGGACAGATGTCTTTTTTCAGCCTTATAAACTATGTTACTATGTTAAAAATCGTATAAAATATGCTGGTTAGCAGACAAAAACGACAGTGAATAATATTAGGGCTAAATCATTTATTTCTATCTCTACACAGTTCAAATTATTTTTTTGGGGGGTTATTGAATTTATTCAAGCCAGCATATAGGTGATTACTACACCAATACACAGGGTAGCTCACAAAATGATCTGTGAGGCCCAAAAATGTCAGGGCTACGGAAGCAGCCCCAGCAGTAGGCCGCAGTTGTCCCTGCTGGCTTTGGAAAGGCACATTATTGTTGAGGAGAAGGAGGATGAGATTGTGGAATGGATAGCTCACTCCTCCTCTCAGTCACAGTAGAATGATGTGGAGGTGACTTCTGAGTCTGACACCGTTCCGTATAGCCAGGGGTCACAGCATTCCTACTCCTCCTCCTTGCATCCCAGAGAAGGTTTTCAGTGGAGTCTCAGTCTTCACGGCCACTTCCTAGTGGGGTGCCTACCTTTTTCTTAAGAAGTGGCAAGAAAACCCTACCAATCCCTACAGCAGATAGTCAAGCCTCCCCGAACCTGGGGGAAATAACACATGCTCGCTGCATGGCACATGTCAAACTATTCATGCAATCCTTACTAAATAAGTACACTGTCTTCCGCAAGGTGCTGGCAAGGTCCAGAAAACTGTCCAAGCATTTCTCTCCTGGACTTGCTGCGACAGAATGTCCTGCCACTACACCAATTAATCCATGATGTGCCAACTCTCTGGAATTCAACATTGCACATGCTTGAGAATCTGTATGAGCAGCAGTAAGCTGTGAACAATTTTGTCATGCACCAGACAGAATCAGCAGCAGGGGTTGCTTCGAGGTCAGGGAGTGGCAGCTCATTCAAGGTGCCTGTCGGGTGTATCAGAAAGGCCACAAAGTTTGTCAGCAGGGACAACTATGGCATGAACAAAGCCATCCCTTTCATATCTGTCTTAGAACAGACACTGACACTCATGCAGCAGGGGACGACTGAGGAAGAAGTATAGCTAATGCACCTTGCTGTCTCCGTTCTGCAGCTGTTGGGGACCCACAAAAGGAATTTGCCATGGAGGAGGATGAGGAGCTGCCACTGCCAGAGGAGGAGTTGGAGGTGGAGGAGCAAGAGGACGATGACGATAATGGCACCGGCCAGGACAACCAATCGTCTTGGGGGTGGGGGGTGGATGATGGAGTCGGAAAGAACTGGCATGTGGGAAAGGATATAGACCTGTATACTTACAAAGTGACAGGCATATCATTGAAATCAAGCAGTCTGGTGATTGAGTAGCCATGCTTTTAGACCTTCACTATCAATGCAAAATGGGGGAATGTTTTCCTCCTGCAGAAATGGAGGACAAATTACGTTATTACAAGCAAACAATGTGTACAGAGCCTCACGCAGCTTTCGGGCAGCTGTTTGTTAGAGCAGTTTTTCCACGTACCATGCCAGGCTGAGTCTAATCAGTGAGCTGACAGCTCCCACCTTAACGCCCAGGTTCAGACCTACCTAAAATCTAGCCAGTTTCTGGTACATGCCCAGTTTCCTGACCCTATGGGTTTCTGGGTAGACATACTGTAACAGAGACCTGAACTGGCACAGCATACTTTCTTTCTTCTTTCTTGACCAGCCTCCAGTGTCATCTCGGAGAGCGTTTTTAGCGCCTTGGTGGGTGTGGTGACACCCAAACAGACCAAAATGAACCATGCTTGGATTCAGGAGGATTTTCACACTCCTCCTGGTACTCTGGCAATGCTACATAGATGATGTCATCCTTATTTGGAGAGACACAGAAGACAATCTAACACGGTTCATACAATAATTAAATAATAATACTAGAAACTTACTTAACCTTTTCCAGTAACATTAGCAAATCAAATATCGAATTCTTAGATCTGAAAATTTTGGTAAAGTATGCAGTACTTATTATAAGCCTGTAATGAAAAACAGTTGCATCTTATACGCTAGTTGCCATCTCCCCCGCTGGCTAACAAATGTCCCAACTAGCCAGTTTAAACGACTTAAGAGAAACTGCACAGAGGGTGAGCAGTTTGAGAAAGAAGCCATAGACCTAAAAAAACAGTTTGAGGCTAAAAATTATCCACCAGACATTATAGATTCATCATTAGAGAGAGTCAGAAACATGAGAAGGGAAGACTTCTTTGCCACTAAACCCAATCTAGAATCAATTAATCAGGAAACAGAATTACGGATTATACTACCATACAACATCCAAAACAAAACCATAGAAAAAATAATAAATAAACATTAGTCACATCTATTAAAAGATAAAATCATTGGCCCAGTACTGACACAAACCAAAAATTTCATACACAAGAGCACCCAATTTAGGACTCTTAATAGCCCCCTCTATAAGGAGAAGTAAATCCCAGACAACAAAACAGAGTTGGCTATTTTAAAAGGGCTTCCACAGGGGTAGCTCCTGTAGCAACTGTAGGATAACCAATTTCCCAAGAAGAACCATAGAAATCCAATCCACATCTAATAACTTATGTCATAAAATTAAAGATAGCTTATCTTGCAACCCAACGGACGTAATTTACATCATAGAATGTCCCTGCTCCAAGCAATATATTGGTCGCACAAAAAGGACATTAAGAATACGTGTTGCTGAACATATGAATGACATCAGAAAAGGAGTAGAAACCCATTCATTGTCACTACATTACAAAACACACCATAACAAAGACCCATCATCATTGAAATTTGCAGCATTAATGAGAGTTAAGAATCCATGGCGGGGAGGAGACCATGTAGCTAATATGTCAAGGACAGAATCCAGGATGATCTTCGAATTCGATTCCATGATCCCTCATGGACTAAATGCAGAGATAGAGATTTTTGGTTTCATTTGATTAGCCCATGGGGCGCTGGCCGGTGGGGGACAGGGGGTCAACTGCACGGCTGTTTATCAGCGTGCCGACCGCCCCTTCCCCGTCGGCCTACACCCCATTCACACCACTTCCCTCACCCATAACACCGTAAGATAATCTCTCCCAAAAAAGTTACAATAAAGCCATAACAACGTTACAAAACCTACAGTTAAGTTATGAATACACGTATGACACACAAAATATTCAAATAGAACAGTGCAATCGATAATTAATAGACATATAATAATCCCTAATCAGCTTCTTCCTAAGAAAGACCAATTGAATAATGTATGGAATCCCATGGTCCGTGTATCAAGTAAAATCATCTGAACAACATTTTCTAAATTTTTTATATTATTACTTTATTTTAATCTTTTCCTATTGTCCGTCTATTCATATTCTATTGCACAGTTACCTGCATCTGGATAAGTACACATTATATATAAAGAGTTTTTCCCCTAGAAGGTTGTCAATCAAAACTAAAATCCTGCCCCATGAGTGACCTCACTGATGGCGTCACCTGCATACTAATTATCTTCATGACTATAAAAAAATCACCAATTGCAATATGCTGGTAACCACTGAGGAAGGGACTGTGCATCCTGAAACGTGTCTGGTGCGATTACTACAATTGCCAGCATACTAAAGACAAGCACAATTGCAATTACGGTCTGAATACAAATTTTGAGCGCTCAAAATTCCCGCATCCGTTCCCAGCCGGCAATACTAAGCAACACGTGGGACGCCGCGTGCATCGCCATCAGGACACAGCACTCGGCCCAGAGCAGAACAACATTTCGCAGCACGGAGGAGAGGACTTTACCAAAGATCAGCTGTAAGGAGACTGCGCGCAGCCAGCATCCTAACCGGAGCGGTAAAGTGGCCAGTACGGCACCTTCTCCCATTACAGAGCAGCACATAATCCATACATTTACGCAATATGTGACTTCACTCCGCTGCCTATAAGAATTGAAACTTTAGATCTGCCACTTCACTACTGGGTAGATCACTGAAATCCCCAGATAGGAAATCACAGATCTATTCCAAAACCAACCAGAAGTGAAATCATCAATTTTAAACCGGATTATAAGTGTACAAAACACTGATACAGAGGAATATTATCTTCTTTCCAGCAGAAGGACAACTATTAACTATACAACCCCTTAACAATTACTATGAACACTTTCTGACACCTTCTACAGGGTTCTATGGTCAATAGACTCTTTAGTATCATTATAAGGCCTCATGCACACAAACGTTTTTTTTTGCGGGTATACGGGCCATTCTTATGAGTTCCGTATACGGTCCGTATATGGAACCATTCATTTCAATGGGTCCGCAAAAAAAATGGAAGTGTTTCCGTGTGCATTCCGTTTCCGTATTTCCGTTTTTCCATTCCGTGCAAAGATAGAACATGTCCTATTATTGCCCGCAAATCACAGTGCGTGGCTCCATTTAAGTCAATGGGTCCGCAAAAAAAACAGAACGCATACGGAAATGCATCCGTATGTCTTCCGTATCCGTTCTGTTTTTGCGGAACCATCCATTGAAAATTTTAAGCCCAGCCTAATTTTTTCTATTTAATTACTGTGTACTGTATATGCCATACGGAAAAACGGAACGGAAAAACGTAACCGAAACGGAAAAACAACGGAAACACAATGGATCAAAAAAACGGAACAACAGATCCGTAAAAAATGGACCACAAAACCATACGGTCGTGTGCAATAAGCCTAAGACTACAGCACTCTTTATTTTTATCCACATTGTATTCAATTGTAATTTAACAACGGTTTTACAAATATATATATATATATGCAGAGGCTTTTATAATCTCTCTTTGGGAATATAATTTCAACAAAACTATTGTTGATTATCATGGAGTGAGACTTGCCACCAAAGAGGGTTGTTAACTACATACAACCATAAACCTATTTTGTTTTTTAATTCTTTATGTATTGTGATTTTTTTTTAAAGCAAAAATAAATATAAATATATTTTTTAACTAGTACTGCTTTTATATGATCAGATATAGGAGTGCCCTCCCTCCACAATCAAATAACCACTTTCTGTGTTTCCTGTAAGGTTTATCAGGGGTTAATGATTTTATGAACTAATTAACACAGGAAAGAATGTGGCTTCTAATGGTCTGTGGGGTAATATACCTCACCTCAACAGGGCTGGTAGCAAAAACAAACCAATTTCAATACCTATTGTTTCCTCTAATAAGGAACAACAAAGCCATGAACTTCCAGTTGGTCACCAGTCCAGGAAGCACTTGGATTAGAAACAGCCTAACAAGTGCTCAGCACAGTAATCACGGCTCAGGAATATTGCTTAGCCCAGCAAAATGAAGCTGTGCTCAGACCAGTCGGACAGGAAGTGTTAATTGTCATAATTATGGAGGGTGTAGTAGGATTACACAGAACATTTGATTTGAATGAATAGGATCTATGTGACCTTATATATGATAAGACTGAGGCTGATTCTATTGAGCAAACCTGTCAATTCATCCAAAAATACTCTGAGGTAGTTGACATGCAGAAGGACACTCACTGTTCTCCACACACATTAGCCTCTAGCAACAGGGCAGATTCTTTCCGCACTGACTATGTACTTACTACAGATTTATCAGGCGGTTGCCACTAGTCAAGGGACAGTCTTTTTGCTTAGTATGTGACAATGCGTCTCACATTAGACTTGTCAGGGCCACTCTTTACAGTCCACAGTACACACGCAGCATGTAGTTTGCAGGGCAAAGCAGTCTGACAGGGTCCTCATTTCTGGACACTTTTAGTTTCAGAGTCTCAGTCTTGGGCTTACCATGTTACCCTAAGTAAGTAACCACTTGCATTTGGCAGGGCATACTCATCACACCTAGCCCTGTCAATCAAGAAGATAAGGGAGGAGCTGTCAGAGGAGACAGGAGGGACATGGGTGGAAAGAGTGGCCTTCAGAGCACTTTATTTAAGCTTTAAGTTTTCAGGACCCCTTCTTCATCCAGGCAGCCCTTCTGAGTGGAGCATCAGTGCATTTCATGCTTCGATGCTCTCCCTTGCCCTGAGCTACATTGCGCAGGGCAAGGGTTGTTTTGTTTATTTTTTAAACTGCTAGATGGAGGTTTCCACCTAGCAGTGTTCCCATCATTGGCACTAATGAGGGGGCTTTAGCGCTGCCTTAGTCTGTTTTACAGGCTAGGGTAGCTTTAAAGCCTGTCCATTAGTGCTGGTGACATCACTGGGCTCACTGCTAGGTGGAAGCCTCCACCTAGCCTTCCCATACTGAGACCGAGCACGTCACTGGATCTGTCGAAAAAGCCCTTGCCCTGTGTGATTCAGCAAAGGGCAAGGGAGAGCATCGTGGCACGAAATGCTCCGATGCTCCATTAAGATGGACTGCCCGAGTGTAGAAGGGGTTATGTCCGGGTTCAGCTCTAAACCCGAACAACCCCTTTAAAAGAAACTTTACTATGGCAGGCCTGGGAGCCTAGACTGATATAGGAACCAAATTACTGCCACTATCTCATTGCAGGGGACTGTTTGTTGCAGCTCCCACCCACCAAATGACTACTCATATTCCATGGTCAGTTTTTTTTAAATACTATCTTTTATTAACCACTTGATGACCGCCCATAGGATATAAACGTCCTATGGGCGGTTGTCTATCCCTGAATGGACGTTTTAGAATGTCCATTCAGAGATGGCAGCTGCACGCTAATCGTGCAGCTGCCGAGCGGGTTGCCTGCTGTCAGTGACATCAGGGCAACCCAGGGAGAAGGCAGGGACAGTTCCCAGGTGTCCCTGCCTTCTAGATCGCTGCAGACACAGCGCTCACCGATGTGCTTCCTGTCCCGACACGGTGGTCATGTGACCGTCGGGGCCGGGAGAATGCAGGAGCTGTTGGGTCTTTCACAGACCTCGATCAGCCCTGCACTGAGGCTGCACAGTGATGTACTCTGCTGTACATCCTCTCTGGGGGGTGTATTTCCCCCGTAACTGGGGCTACTATGTCAGCCCCAGTTACAGGAGAAATCCATAGTGAAAAAAAATGTCCCCCAGAGGTCTTGTATGACTTTATGGGGGACTCAAAGTGTAAAAAAAAAATAATAATAAAGGTTTTAGACATATTTGGTATTGCCGCGTCTGTGATGGCCGGCTCTATAAAATTATATCACATGATCAATATAACACCATTAAAACAAAAAAAAAAACTGTGTCAAAAAAAGCTATTTTTGTCATCTAATATCACAAAAAGTGCAAAAACAAGTGATCAAAAATGCATATGTCCCACAAAATGAAATCAATAAAACCGTCACCTCATCCCACTAAAAATTAGCCCCTACATAAGAAAATCGCTCAAAAATAAAAAAAAACTATAGCTCTCAGAACATGGAGACATTAAAAGATCATTTTTTGTTTAAAAAATGCTATTATTGTTTTAAAGAGAAATAAATAAAAAAAGTAGACATATTAGGTATCGCCGTGTTCGTAACAACCAGCTCTATAAAAATATCACATGACTTAACCCCTCAGATGAACGCTATAAAAATAAATGAATAAAAACTGTTGTAAAACAACCAATTTTTGGGTCACCCTGCCCCATAAAGTATAATAATCAATGATCAAAAAATCATATGTACCCAAAAGTTAAACCAATAAAAACACTAACTCTTCCTTCAAAAAACTAGCCCCTGTACAAGATGATTGGCCGAAAAATAAAAAAAATATGGCGTGGTGTTACCTTGCCTCACAAAAAAACGTAATATAGAGCAATCAAAAATCATATGTACCCCAAAATAGTACCAATAAAACTGGCACCTTTTCCCCTAGTTTCCAAAATGGGGTAAATTTTTGGGAGTTTCTGGGAGTTTCTACTGTAAGGGTGCATTAGAGGGGCTTCAAATGGGACATGGCATCTAAAAACCAGTTCAACAAAACCTGCCTTCCAAAAACCATACGGTGCTCATTTTCTTCTGCGCCCTGCCGTGTGCCCTTACATCAGTTTACGACCACAAGTGGGGTGTTTCTGTAAACCGCAGAATCAGGGTAATAAATATTATGCTTTGTTTGGCTGTTAACCCTTGATGTGTTAAAGAAAAAAATGGATTAAAATGGAAAATCTGCCCAAAAAAGTGAAATTTAGAAATGTCATCTTCATTTTCCTTTAATTCTTGTGGAACATCTAAAGGGTTAACAAAGTTTGTAAAATCAGTTATGAGTAACTTGAGGGGTTTAGTTTCTACAATGGGGTCATTTATGGCGGGTTTCCACTGTTTAAGCCCCGCAAAATGACTTCAGACCTAAACTGGTCCTTAAAAAGTGGGTTTTGGAAATTTTCTTAAAAATTTTAAGAATTGCTTCTAAAATTCAAAGCCTTCTAACATCCTAAAAAGACGTACATTACTCTTACCGGTAATCGTTTTTTCCTTTAGCCTCCACAACGGCAGTCACATGGAGATGATCCCTCCTTCTCAGGGACAGGAACAACTTTTGGATCAGCCTATATATGGCCCCCTCCCTCTTACCTCTTCAGTTAGTAGCCTAGTACTCAGAATAGATGCAAGAAAAATTTTAATCAAGAAATCAAAAACAATACAACATATTGAAACTGAAAAATTTGACTTTTTTCTTGGGTTCAAAAGCCTTTGACCCCGAACTCAGACTTTTTTTTTTTTTTTTTTTTTTTTTGGGGGGGGAATTCCTCCTGCCGTTGTGGAGGCTAAAGGAAAAAACGATTACCGGTAAGAGTAATGTACGTCTTTTCCCCACGCCTCCACAACGGCAGTCACATGGAGGAAATAATATAGGAAACACAATTAGGGTGGGACAACTGCCGATAGGACTCTACGCCCAAAGGCCAAATCTCTATCTGCAGAGATATTTAATTTGTAATGTCTAAAGAACGTGCATGGATTTGACCATGTAGCAGCTCGACAAATGTCCTCCAGGGAGGCAGAGGCCCCTTCGGCCCAGGACGTGGCTAAGGCCCGAGTTGAATGGGCTCTAAGGAAAGAAGGAGGAGTTAGACCTTCTGTCTGGTAGGCCAGGCTAATACAGGACTTAATCCATCTTGCAATAGAAGTCTTGCTGGCTGCTTTTCCTTTATATAGGCCCATGTGCTGAATGAGCAATTGATTGGTCTTCCTAAGATCCCTTGTGGCATCTAAATATTGTAGGACGCATCTTCTTACGTCTAGGTTGTGGAAGAGCTTCTCTTTCTCGGCTTTTGCCTGGGAACAGAAGGAAGGAAGTGTAACTTCTTGCTGACAATGGAATTTTGACACTACCTTCGGCAGGAACTCAGGTGAATGTCTTAAGGTGATCCTGTCTTCTGCTATAGACAGGTAAGGAGGCAAGATGGAAAAAGCCTGAATTTCTCCTACCCTTCTAGCTGTAGTGATAGCCAGGAGAAAGGCTGTTTTCAGTGTGAGAATTCTTAAGGGCATTTCAGAAATAGGCTCAAAAGGGGAATGCATTAGCCTGCCCAGCACTAAGTTGAGGTCCCAGGGGGGACAAGAGATCTTACTCTTGGGCGAATCCTGACTGCCGCTTTGAAAAATCTTTTAACTATTTCAATGTCTGCCAGCTTATGATCTAAAAAGACACTTAAGGCCGCAACCTGTACTTTTAATGTACTCACTGCCAGGCCTTTATCCAGGCCGCTCTGAAGGAAGTCCAAGATAAGAGACAGCTGGAGTTCTCCCGAGGATCGTATCCGTCTTTTCCAAACTGCAAAAAAGATTTCCAGGCTCTCAGATATATTCTTGAGGTAACTGGCTTTCTACTTAATAGTAGAGTTGAAATCACCTTATCTGAAAAACCTTTGTTTTTCAAAATCTTCCTCTCAGCCGCCAGGCTGTCAGACGGAGTTGAGAAACCTGAGGATGGCAGACTGGACCCTGGAGCAGGAGGTCCGCACGAGGAGGAAGAATCCAGAAATCCTCCCCGCAAGAATCTTCAGAACCGGGAACCACGACCTTCGGGGCCAAAAGGGTGTGATTAGAATAATTTGGACCTTCTCCTTTAGGATTTTTGCTATGACCCTCTGTATGAGTGGAAACGGAGGGAAGGCATATAAAAGAACCGGCGGCCAAGGAACCGAGAGGGCATCTATCTTCAAGGGCTGATCTTGGATTGCCAGGGAGTAAAAGACTGGGACCTGCCTGTTTTTCCTTGATGCAAATAGGTCGATCTCTGGTACGCCCCATCTGGAACAGATCTGTTCGAATACCTGATGATTCAGCATCCACTCTCCTGCATTTAGACGATCTCTGCTGAGGAAGTCCGCAATACGATTTTCCTTTCCTTTTACGTGGGCTGCTGATAAGTATTGGAGATTTATCTCTGCCCAGCTTAGGATCTTTCTTGTCACCTGGCCCAGGGTCTGACTCCTTGTACCCCCTGCCTGTTCAAATATGCTACCGTCGTAGCATTGTCTGACAGAATCTTCACGTTTTTCCCTGAAGAGACGAGGAAAAACTTCTTAGCGCCTTCCAAACTGCCGTCAGTTCTCTTCTGTTGGACGATGCCTCCTGTAGATCGGGTCCCCAACTGCCCTGTGCCAGTTGCCCTTCCATATGGGCTCCCCATCCTTGTTGACTTGCATCCGTGGTGATGACAATCAGATCTGACGGTCTCCAAGGTACACCTCTTGAAAGGTTTTTCCGGTCCAACCACCACGTCAGTGAGGCTTTTACCTGACCTGGAATCCTGATCTTTTTGTTCAAAGATGACTGTCTTTTGTCCCAGGATCTCAGAAGAAACGACTGTAAAGGTCTTGAGTGGAATTGAGCCCACTTTACCGAAGGGATGGTGGACGTCATTAATCCCAGGACTGTCATGATGTCTCTGAAGGAGACCAGACTCTTCTCCCGGAATGTTTTCAGATTTAGAACCAGGCTTTCCTGTTTCTGGGCAGGGAAAATTTTTTGGGTCGAAGGATGCAGACAGGATTTTTGTACATTTATTAACCACCCCAGGCTGACAAGGGTGGTCTGGACAGTCCGCAGATGGTGGAGTAACAACTCCTTTGATGAGGCTGCTATAAGGAAGTCGTCCAAGTATGGAAAAAACAGAATCCCTTTTAGATGGAAGAATTTTGCTACTTCTGTCATGACTTTTGTGAAAGTCCTTGGAGCTGAGCTGAGGCCGAACGGGAGTACTCGAAACTGAAAATGGCATAGCTGTTTCCTGTACCAGACTGCAAATCTCAGGAACTTCTGATCTTCCTCCCTGATCGGAATGTGATAATATGCGTCTGCCAAATCTAGTGTTACCAGAAGGCAGTTTTCTGGAAGCAGGCTGATTACCGACTTCACTGTTTCCATTTTGAACTTTTTGTAAATTATGTACCTGTTTAACATCTTCAGATTTAGAATCAACCTGTATGAGCCGCTTGGTTTTTTACCAAAAAACCGGGAATAGAACCCTTTTTGCGCTCCTGCGCTGGTACTGGAAACACAGCCCCTTTTTCCATTAGCAGGGCTACCTGATGATCCATTGCTTCCTGGTTTTCCATCCCTAAAGGTGAATTTTCCATATACCTCTCTGGTGGACAGGAACTGAGCTCCAGACCATAACCGTTTCTTATCACGGATATGACCCAGGGAGAGGCCTGAATATCTACCCAGGCTGAAAAGAAGAGAGCCAGTCTTCCTCCCACCATGCTTCCGGCGTCATTGGGAGGTGGTATGAGTGGATTTATCTGGGTTGAACAAAAATCCTCTGCCCTTTCCTTTATTAGATTGCCAGAAGGACCTTGTCTCTTTCTCTTTTTGATCAGGTCTACCACGTTTCTGGGGCGAAAGGAGCGCCTCTGATGGAAAAATTTTGATTCCGTAGGAAACCCCTTTTTCTTGTCAGAGGCTTTCTCTAAAATATCATCAAGTGCAGTACCAAACACTCTGTCCCCTTCACATGGTAGCGTGCAAAGCCTATTTTTTGAAGCGGTATCACCCGACGAGGTACGCAACCAAATTGCCCTCCTTGAAGCATTGGATAAAGCGGCTGTTCTAGCTGAAAGCTTCACAATGTCTGCAGACGCATCTGAAAGGAAATTTGCGGCCTGTTTTAGCATTGGAATGGACGCTAGGATATCTTCCTTAGGGGTGTCCGCTTCCATATGTTCTTCCATTTGCCCCAACCAAATAGCCAATGTTCTGGCGGTATAAGTAGCAGAAATTCCAGGCCTTAAGGCGGCCGTGGAAGATTCCCAGGTTTTTTTCAACAGGCTTTCACATTTTTTGTCCATGGGATCTTTAAGGAGCCCAAGATCTTCAAAGGGGAGAGCCGTCTTTTTGGAAATTCTAGCTACTGGGGCGTCTCCAGGTTGCTGAATCCTCCTCAGAGAAAGGATATTTCCTTTTAAACCATCTAGAGGTGGACTGTTTCTTCTCTGGGTCTTTCCATTCTGACTGGATGAGAGCTCTTATGTTTGGGTGAACCGGAAACACACGTTTCTTCTTGTCTCCCAGTCCCGCAAACATCTGGTCCTGAACAGAAAGAGGTTCCCTGGGCTCTTCAAGGTTTATGGTGGCCCTTATTGTCTTTAGTAGGGATTCTGTTTCCTCAACTGAACACAGAGGTTTTCCATATGCTTCTACGGAAGCATCTGAATCAGAACCAGAAGAAATTTCACCTTCGTCTAAGTCTGAGTCTTGAGTTGATATAGTGGTTTTTGACGTAGACGGTCTGGAAGGTACCGTGGAGAGTTTTGCTTCTACCGCTGCTCCCACTTCCTCTTTGATCATACACCTTAGGTTTTCAACTAAGGATGGCGTCTCCTCTGAAACCACTTTATCACAGCATTTCTGGCATAAAGGTTTCTTGTACGAGCTAGACAGAGTCTTTCTACAGATCGCACACTTCCTCTTTAGTGAAGGATCCCTTTTAACAGAATCTCTCCCCTAAGAGACAAAAGATGGACAAGAGTTCCTCAGTCTCTACAACCAAACAAGGGGGATGGAAAAAAAGGACCAACACTAAAGGTAGTGCCAGGAGACCTGAAAATATATCTCTGGGAGGAGGCTTACCGGGCTGGATGGCCTGGATGACTCTGTGGGCCGTCTGGGCGACGCATCAGCTGGCTGGGACATGCTGCTGTAGACGAGGAGCGCTGGATCTGCACGAGGACGCCGGCAGCCAGCGCTCCTAAACTTCCTGGTCCCCACTGATGACGTCAGGCTCCTCCCCCTCGCGTCTGTATGGGCCGCTGCGCCTACTTCCGGGTTGGCACAGGCGCGCGCGCGGCCCCGGGGAGGAGATGGGGAGCATCCCTAGGCCCCGGAATGCTCCCCCGGCTCACAGGATGGACCCGGCCCGCCGACACGGGTCCTTTTCAGCCCGGGGCAGCCCGCATTGCAGGGCTTGATACCGGAGGGAAGGAAGGGCTGCCACAGAACCCCGCGACCCGTTCCCCTGCCACAGCCCTCCGGCTTCAGCCGGGACAACAAACCAAAGGCTGGGCGAACGCTGATTCCAACGATCCTGTCCTTCTGAGGGACAGAAAACAACTGAAGAGGTAAGAGGGAGGGGGCCATATATAGGCTGATCCAAAAGTTGTTCCTGTCCCTGAGAAGGAGGGATCATCTCCATGTGACTGCCGTTGTGGAGGCGTGGGGAAAAAATAAAATGCAATTTACAAAATGATGCCAACATAAAGTAGACATATGGGGAATGTTAATTAATGAATATTTAATGAGATATCACTTTCTGTTTTAAAAGCAGAGAAATTGAAATTTAGAAAAATGCTAATCTTTCAAACTTTTTGGTAAATTTGGGATTTTTTTAAATAAATAAAGGTGAAATATATTGACTCAAATTTATGACTATCATGAATTACAATGTGTCACGAGAAAATAGTCTCAGAATGGCTTGGATAAGTAAAGGTGTTCCAAAGTTATTACCACATAAAGTGACGCATGTCAGATTTGCAAAATTAGGCCTGGTCAGGAAAGGGGAAAAGGGCCCGGTCTGGAAGTAGTTAAGTTTCAAAGAGTACATTCTCCCTCCATTAATTTTCGATGGGGCCAGCGAAAATAGCCAAGCTCTGGCTCGGCTATTTCCGTTGGCCCCATAGAAATAAATGGGAGCGGGGGCCGTGCATGCGCAGTATGCTCCTATTCACTTCTATGGGGAGCCGGCTTGGTGGTGGCCGGACCGGAGTCCTCCAGCCACCACCTTGCGGGGTTCTGTTCTCGATATAGGTGCGGGTCCCAGTATCAGTATAGTAGGAAGCAAACTGGCGACACACATCTCACGGTTCAACCACCTGGTCACCTTGGTCTGACATCACTCCAGCAACCACTGTTTGGGGGGGTTTCTGTGCAAGCTAAGTATGCTAAAGCTCTATGCTAAAGGGTCAATGGCTGCAATAGAATCAAGAGTCTGGGCGCGTGATCCGAAATACCCCTAGGTAAATAATCACTGGTTCTAATATAAGGTAACAGTGGAATGAAGATGGCGCAAAATCTCTATTAACCCATGTGCTTCCGCCCAATGTAGGAGTGATCTGTTATGAGAAGCCTGAGGGTGTAGTCTATCTCTCGAATGGTCCAAAATCGCATTGTAATAACCCATTATGATGATAAAAGCAGTGGCTGAGAACATTGCGATCTTGTTCCTGATAGTATCAAGTATTTCCCTACAAAAGGGGGGCTGTATATATAGACCTACAATCAAATACTGTAACCCCTAATACTGGCATGTAATAACACATATCTTCCTAAGAAATATATTTTAACAGAAGTTGTAAAGGAAGTCTTTTTGCAATTAGTATAGATAGAGACCCCCCCTCGCATAATTAGAGTATACCGAATGATACATGGAACCTACCCATGGGGCGTTTAAGAGCCAAAACTTTCTGACCTGGCAGATGGGTTTCCTGTAGCACAACTATATGCGGGCTATAGCCTTTCAAATAGTTATAGACCAATGAGCGTTTAATCTTGCTGTTAAGACCCCTGACGTTCCATGTCATCAATTTAACTGATGCCATATAGCCACCAAAATAATATATCTGGCTTCTTAGGTCCCGTGGAGGAGCAATCATTCACATCCATAAACCCAGACACAAATAAACAAAGACTGGATGCCCACACCCACCCATCCTGCCTCAACCCGTAACTGAAAGCAATTGGGTATTTTGTTACCCCTCGCTAACTAGACGTATTTAGACCATACACACCATAAAGGCACAGTAGTCGTAAACAGGGCTTTTTTTCTCAGAGAAAAGGTGGTGGAACTCACCCCTCCTCCCCTGGCCACACTTCTACCCACCCTTAGGACCGCCCCCTAAAACTGCCCCTTTAGAGAACAGGGATGCAAGTAAAATTTGGGGGGGGCTATAAAAGTCCAGCCCAGCAAAGAAAGCCCCCAGATGGGGATGGCACTGTTAATGGAGGATCTGGGGATGGCACTGTTAATCCGGGATCTGGGGATGGCATCCACAGATCCCCCATCCTATAACAGTGCCATCCACAGACCCCCCATCCTATAACAGTGCCATCCACAGACCCCCCCCCCCATAACAGTGCCATCCCCGGCATCCCCTCCACCCCTTAATGGTGTCATCCACAGACCCCCCATTGCCGCTCTAGTACAGTTATAAAATGTGCAATTCAATTAATAATGATTCATGCTGCCCCCTCTGTAGTATAACATTCAATATATCCTACTCACAGGGCTACTGTTATATCGTAATGCAGGCCGGCCGGGCAGACGAGCGGCAGCGTGACTGACTGATTTTATGAATGAAGCAGGTGGCGCAGGCACGTGATGTCAGTCAGTCACGCTGCCGCTCGTCTGCCCGGCCGGCCTGCCTTACTATATAACAGTAGCCCTGTGAGTGTAGGATATATTGAATGTTATACTACAGAGGGGGCAGCATGAATCATTATTAATTGAATTACACATTTTATAACTGTACTGGAGCGGCGGGGCCGGAGCACAGTGAACGCACCGGCCCCGCCGCAGTTGCCGGCCCCCAGCTCCTCCTCCCAGTCCCTCCCCGCTAATACATCGCAGCCTGCGATGCTGGAGCTTCGCAGGCTGCGATGTCAAAATGTCAGAATGGTAGGTGGTGGAACTCCGTTCCGGTGCGTTCCGCCAGAAAAAAAGCCCTGCATAGGATTATGATAAATACTTGGGGGGGGAGGGGAGATGAGATGCAGGTGACAGTAGTGAGCCCGCTGTACATATAGGGGAATCCAGCACCACCTACCTCTTACATCCAGTTTCCTCTTCTTCACCGTTTGACCCTGACCGCCATGACAAATGTAGGTGGAAGCGACAGTGGAGGAGGAAGAGGTAGCCAACACTGTTTTTTTTTTCGTTTTTTTTTTCCTTTGTTTTATTTTTATAAAACTGGGAAGACCTTAAAACATTGGGAAATAGAAAAGAAAATGCAAAGAGAAAGTGTGCTGCAGTATAACAATGGCTGGGTGCGGCCGGTATACTTGTCTACTCAGCACAAGATATGGACAACTTCTGGGGGATCTATGCCTGATTCAGTTTAATGAACTTGAGCTTGTCCACGTTGGCTGTGGACAGGCGGCTGCGCTTGTCTGTGATTACCTTCCCTGCCATGCTAAACACACATTCGGACAATACACTTGCTGCAGGGCAGGCCAGCACCTCCAAGGCGTAAAGGGCAAGCTCAGGCCATGTGCCCAATTTGGAGACCCAGAAGTTGAATGGGGCGATCCCATCAGTCAGTACGTGTAGACATGTGCACACATACTGTTCCACCATGTTGCTGAAATGCTGCCTCCTGCTAAGACGTTCCGTATCAGCTGGTCGTTAGTGATGGGCGGTATAGGCAGTGTTCGAATTTGCCATATGAGTGAGATTGGGGCTATGAGCTGGATATCAGAACCTTTCAGACCCTGTTCACACACCATAGGTAGTCTAGTGGTAGGACCCCATGCCATGCTGAGAAACCTTGACGTGGTGCATGAAGGGGCTCCGATATTCTCCTGACTGGGAGATATTGGCGAATGGCTCAGCTTTTAACATCAGCTTGAGGGATTAGCCAGTGTTGTCAGGTTCTTATCCTTGTGGTGAACTTTTTTCAGTTATTCATGTGTTTTATATATTTTCATCCGCACATTATTTCATTTTGTGTAGGATGTTTGTGTGGTGCATGTGGTTTGTGCCGGCATCCTCCATTGTATGCCATTTTTGCTGGGGATGGCCGCTCGCTGCGAACCACATGCGGAGGACCTGCTCCCCCAGTTAGAAACACGCAACAGTGTTTGGGGTTTGAGCAGTTCCACCCATTTAGGCCACGTTTATTTCTGTGATTTTTGCTTTATATGTATTGAATGTGCCATTGCGTATGGCTGGTAACATTCTGTTGCACCTGGGAGCCTGTGTCACATGGTCTGGTGTAGGTGTGTCATGCGGCCTGAATTGTTTCCCATTGCATTGTTGGTCCTGCAGTGCACATGAGTGGGATTGGGGCTGTGAGCTGGATATCAGAACCTTTCAGACCCTGTTCACACACCATAGTTAGTCTAGTGGTAGGACCCCATGCCATGCTGAGAAACCTTAACGTGGTGCATGAAGGGGCTCCGATATTCTCCTGACTGGGAGATATTGGCGAATAGCTCAGCTTTTAAGATCAGCTTGAGTGATTAGCCAGTGTTGTCAGGTTCTTATCCTTGTGGTGAACTTTTTTTCATTGATTTTCGCTAATTTTTGGCCAAATATTCGCCATAAATCCGCAAATTTAAGAATTTGTGATCTCCAGTCAACTTGATTGTGAAAATCGGCAATGTAATATAAAAATTCGCGATTAGAATATTCGCGATCAACACTAAGGGGTAGGCAACTTTCCTATTGGTTGCTAAGGATGTTGCTAAGTGCCGATATTCGCGATAAGTTTGCAATTAGAATATTCGCAATCAACACTATTCACGAATACAAATATATAGCACTATATTCTAAATATTCACAAATTTTCGAAGTGGCGATATTCGCGATTAAAATTCACGATTCGAATATTCGCACTTAACACTACTGGTGGTGCTGGTTGTTCTGTCGTGCTGCCAAAGCTTTTCCACATTTCAGCCATGCTAACCCTCACTTCTGAGTTGCTGGCGGTGCCCAAGCTGTATTGGCGACTTATTCCTCCTCCTCCTCTGCCTTTGCCTCCAACTCTAAGCCCACCCTCCGAGCCACTTGTGAACGATTGGCCTGATAACCGTGGAAATTATCCCTCTTCCTCCTCCTCTTCCTCCTGTGCCACATCCTCTTCCATCGTCGCCCGAAGTGTTTTTCAAGGAGACATAGAAATTGGATAGTAACGCTGAGGACTGTGACATCAGCACTGGCTATGTTGATGATAGCTACACATCTCCTTTTTCCTAATAGGTTTTTATTTTTTGATTACAGTTTTTTATTTTTTATTTACTGAACATGATTATGGGGCGGCCATCTTGCATGAGCTGTTAACAGCATTTAGAAAGCATTAAGAAATTTGCTTTACGGTAGCCACATGGGCCATAGACACAATAGACAGGAGGGGACATCTGGGAGGCTCCCAAAAAAGGGGACACCTCCTGAACTCTAAGGCCCCTTTCACACGGGCGAGTTTTCCGCGCGGGTGCAATGCGTGAGGAGGACGCATTGCACCCGCACTGAATCCGGACCCATTCATTTCTATGGGGCTGTGCACATGAGCGGTGATTTTCATGCATCACTTTTGCGTGAAAATAGCAGCATGTTCTATATTCTGCGATTTTCACGCAACGCAGGCCCCATAGAAGTGAATGGGGATGCGGGAAAATCGCAATCATCCGCGGATGCGTTGCGATTTTCCCGCATGGTTGCTAGGATACGATCGGGATGGGGACCCGATCGTTATTATTTTCCTTTATAACTTAGTTATAAGGGAAAATAATCGCATTCTAATTACAGAATGCAATGTTCCCCGGGCTCCAGAGGGTTAAAAATAATAAAGTGGTCCAATCATAGAAGCATTTGAGTGGACCATGTGACCCATGTGATCCTGTGACATCACCAAAGGTCCTTCATCCAACATCTGTCACATGGGTCACATGGTCCACTCAAATGCTTCTATGATTGGACCATGTGACCCTGTGACGTCACCACAGGTCCTCAAGCAAGAAATCATCAAGAGAGAAGACGTTCTGGGGCTCTGCGCGTACAATGGGAGAAGGTAAGTTAACTCTTTATTATTTTTAACCCTCTAGAGCCCGGGGAACATTGCATTCTGTAATTAGAATGCGATTATTTTCCCTTATAACTATGTTATAAAGGAAAATAATTACATATACAGAATACTCATCCCGAAACCGGACTTCAGTGATGAAGTCTGATTTCGGGTCTGGGTACCAAGCATGCGGATTTTTTCATGCGCGTGCTAAACGCACTACAAACGTTAGCAAACGCGCGGAAAAATTGTGGCGATTCCCGCAACGCACCCGCCTCTTATCCGGGCGTCAAACATGACGCCCGTGTGCAAGAGGCCTAAGAGAAGTTGGTAAATCCCCCACACAAGGCATGGAGGAGAAATCATCAAAGGGGTGGTGCATATACAGAAGGGTGTGGAGTTTCTGGAAAAGGGGCATGTCCACTAGAGATGAGCGAATCAAAGCTGATGAAGTGGAATTCAATCCAAATTTCGGGAAAAATTTGATTCGCACCAAAGCCAAATTTCCTTGCGCTTTGTGGTAACGAATCACATTCTTCCTAAAATGGCTGCTTCACTTGTGAGGACATAGAGAAAGGAACTCTGGGAAGGTGGGATCACCCATACTGACATGCATGCAGCCAATCAGCAGCCAGCCAGCCCTGTGATGTCACAGCCCTATAAATAGCGGCAGCCATCTTAGATTCTGCCATTTACCAGTGCACTTACTGCAGGGAGAGATGTCTGCAAGCTCTAGGGACAGTGATAGGAAAGACTTGATTGTGGTGAAAAAAAGATTATTAAGCAGACTGGGTAATAGGAACAATCCTATTACACCTTGGTGCACTGACTGTGAATACAAATTGTTATTATACAGCTCTGTCATTCCAGCAAACCGTTCTTGTTATTCGGAGGCAAGTGCTGTATGATACAGCCATTAACAGGGTTTATGACAAAAAAATATTTCTACAGTAAGTCTTATTTCCTTTGTGCAGTGCAGTTATGTTGTAAAGCCCTTTTTGCCATGTATTAGTGGTGAAATAAAAATATATTCGCCGTTTAGCGTTGCACGTATCTGTTGAAAAGCCTTTATATGTTGTGTACAAGTAGAAAAAAATTAGGGCCTAATTACCGTTCTGCGGTGCAGTGATCGGTTCTAAAGACTAGTTTGCCATGTATTAGTGGCGAAATAAAAATATATTCGCCGCTCTGCGTTGCACTTATCTGTTGAAAAGCCTTTTGTGTTGGGCGCCGAATTTGCTGTCACACACCACCAGTGTGGCGGCTTCTTTACACCCACCTTAATAGCGCTATTGCTCCTGATGAATATATGCAAGAAACACGTCAAGTCGGACGCTGACTAGTGTGGTGTGAGCTTAGGCTCTAAATGCTAGGTAGTTAGGGTGATGGTGTGTATGTTTTCATTTGCTCATGGCGTGCTCAAGTTGTCCTCCAAACACACCACATGTGTATTGGGGATAGAGCGCCTTCACACCAGCAAAATACGCACTCACCCTAAATGGTGTCTGGCCTACTATTAGGCAGTGATTTTCTGGCAATAGGGGAAGTCTTACACCCCTCAGACTTTTCACTCATTTACCAATTTAATAGTAGCCATACGCCAGTGTGGTTGTAGTTCCCCTTTATTGAACTATAGTCCAAACCATGGTTCCTTTTTGGGCTTCCTGGACACCCATCCATGATTTTTCAATTATAATCCTCTGGATGGTGACAACGTTCAATTTACCAGGAATGCATCTACTTTTTGTTTATTATTTTTGATCCTTGACTTCCCCAAGCAATAATATTTCAATGCAACTTGAATTAAGGTGTATGTTTTAACGTTCCCACTACTCAGTGACTAGGATTGAGCGCGAATGTTCGAATTTTAATCACGAATATCGCCACTTTGAGAATTCGCGAATATTTAGAATATAGTGCTATATATGCATATTCGCGAATATCGGCACTTAGCAACATCCCTAGCAACCAATAAGAAAGTTGTCGCGCGCATTACAACGCATTTTTGCAAATAGGAATTTGTACCACTCTGGCGTTAATCACAATACGCGCGACAAAACGCCCCAAAGAAGCTCCTTTACTTCTTTGGGCGTAGGGCGTTTTACAGTGCGTTCGTACGCGCTGTAAAACGCTCAGGTGAGAACCATGCCCATAGGGAAACATGGGTTTTCGCCTGTTGAGCGTTTTACAGCGTGTAGGAACGTGCTGTAAAACGCTCAAGTCTGAACCCAGCCTTAGTGTTTATCGTGAATATTCTAATCACGAATTTTATCGCTAATATATTACATTGCCAATTTTCACAATTAAGTAAATTATGACTGGAGATCACAAATTCTCAAATTTGCGAATTTATGGCGAATATTCGGCCCAAAATATCGCAATTTCGAATATTGCCTAGTCGTGACCAGCAACCCAGCGGTTCTTGAATGGTTCACTCGATCATTGACTTTGTCGCAAGTGACATCAGACACCCCCAGCCAAGAGTATTGGGTTCTTCAGACACAACCCTTAGTTGGCATGGCCTGGGAGCAGGGAATACCTTGGGGTGTCTACTTTCTAAAATGGGGTCACTTGTGGGGTATTTTTACTGCCCTGGCATTTTAGGGGCCCCTAAACTTGAGAAGTGGTTTGGAATCTAAATGCGTAAAAATGTCCTGTGAAATCCTAAAGGTACTCATTGGATTTAGGGCCCCTTTGCGCATCTTGGCTGCAAAAAAGTGTCACTCATGTGGTATCGCCGTACTCAGGAGATGTAGGGCAATGTGTTTTGGGGTGTATTTTTACAAATACCCATACTGTGTGTGAGAAATATCGCTGTAAACGACAACTTTTTAAATTTTTTTATTCAAAGTAGTCAATTTACAGAGATATTTCTCTCACCCAGCATGGGTATATGTAAAAATACACCCCAAAACACATTGCCCTACTTCTCCTGAGTACGGCGATGCCACATGTGTGACAATTTTTGCAGCCAAGATGCGCAAGGGGCCCAAATTTAATGAGTACATTTTAGGAGGGCATTTTTACGCATTTTTCTTCTCACGCTTTAGGGCCCCTAAAATGCCAGGGCAGTATAAATACCCCACATGTGACCCCATTTTGGAAAGAAGACACCCCAAGGTATTCACTGAGGGGCATAATGAGTCCATGAAAAATTAAACTTTTGTCAAAAGTTAGCGGAAAGGGAGACTTTGTGAGAAAAAACAATAACAAATCAATTTCCACTAACTTGTGCCAAAAAGAAAAAATCTTCTATGAACTCGCCATGCCCCTCATGTAATACCTTGGGGTGTCTTCTTTCCAAAATGGGGTCACATGTGGGGTATTTCTACTGCCCTGGCATTTTAGGGCCTAAGCTGAGAAGAAAAATGCGTAAAAATGCCCTCCTAAAAGGTACTCATTGGAATTTGGCCTTTAGCATCTTGGCTGCAAAAGTGTCACTCATGTGGTATCGCCGTACTCAGAGAAGTAGGGCAATGTGTTTTGGGGTGTATTTTTACATATACCCATACTGTGTGTGAGAAATATCGCTGTAAACGACAACTTTTTAAATTTTTTTATTCAAAGTAGTCAATTTACAGAGATATTTCTCTCACTCCAGCATGGGTATATGTAAAAATACACCCCAAAACACATTGCCCTACTTCTCCTGAGTACGGCGATGCCACATGTGTGACACTTTTTGCAGCCAAGATGCGCAAAGGGGCCCAAATTCTAATGAGTACATTTTAGGAGGGCATTTTTACGCATTTTCTTCTCACGCTTTAGGGCCCCTAAAATGCCAGGGCAGTATAAATACCCCACATGTGACCCCATTTTGGAAAGAAGACACCCCAAGGTATTCACTGAGGGGCATAATGAGTCCATGAAAAAATTAAACTTTTGTCAAAAGTTAGCGGAAAGGGAGACTTCAGAGAAAAACAGAATAGGAGCACATCCGACTTATAGTCCGTTGCTAATGGCAAAGTCAATTTACAGAGATATTTCTCTCACCCAGCATGGGTATATGTAAAAATACACCCCAAAACACATTGCCCTACTTCTCCTGAGTACGGCGATGCCACATGTGTGACAATTTTTGCAGCCAAGATGCGCAAAGGGGCCCAAATTTAATGAGTACATTTTAGGAGGGCATTTTTACGCATTTTCTTCTCACGCTTTAGGGCCCCTAAAATGCCAGGGCAGTATAAATACCCCACATGTGACCCCATTTTGGAAAGAAGACACCCCAAGGTATTCACTGAGGGGCATAATGAGTCCATGAAAATTAAACTTTTGTCAAAAGTTAGCGGAAAGGGAGACTTTGTGAGAAAAACAATAACAAATCAATTTCCACTAACTTGTGCCAAAAGAAAAATCTTCTATGAACTGCCATGCCCTCATGATACTTGGGTGTCTTCAGATGGGTCACATGTGGTAGTTACTGCCCTAGCATTTAGCCTAAGTGAGAATGCGTAAATGCCCTCCTAAAAGGTACTCATTGAATTTGCCCTTGATCTTGGCTGCAAAGTGTCACCATGTGGATCGCCGACTCAGAGTAGTAGGCAATGTGTTTGGGGTGTATTTTTACATATACCATACTGTGTGTGAGAAATATCGCTGTAAACGACAACTTTTTAAATTTTTTTATTCAAAGTAGTCAATTTACAGAGATATTTCTCTCACCCAGCATGGGTATATGTAAAAATACACCCCAAAACACATTGCCCTACTTCTCCTGAGTACGGCGATGCCACATGTGTGACAATTTTTTGCAGCCAAGATGCGCAAAGGGGCCCAAATTCTAATGAGTACATTTTAGGAGGGCATTTTTACGCATTTTTCTTCTCACGCTTTAGGGCCCCTAAAATGCCAGGGCAGTATAAATACCCCACATGTGACCCCATTTTGGAAAGAAGACACCCCAAGGTATTCACTGAGGGGCATAATGAGTCCATGAAAAATTAAACTTTTGTCAAAAGTTAGCGGAAAGGGAGACTTTGTGAGAAAAAACAATAACAGGAGCACATCCTGCACTTATAGTCCGTTGCTAATGGCAATCACCAGCAACGGACTATAAGTGCAGGATGTGATCCCCTACAGAAATGCACAACTGCTTATGGGTATGAGCGCATCCTGCTTTCTTATCACCACATTTTTTGATGGTTTATATATATATGTATGGAGGTGTATAAACTCCATTTTAAATGTGCCTGTTTTTCATCTTCAGGTCACATTTGGGTGCACCTGCCTGGCCTTGGGCTATATCAGTCGGTCTTGGGTAGGGCTCATAGACACCTCCCACCTCCCATTGCAAGCATGGCCACATGCTGGAGGTAACAGAGGAGATGTTTGTGAGTCGTCCTAATGCTCCTGTAATTGCCCACTGGCCCCTGATATCGCCCATATGGCGCAGGTAGGTGAGTGTTAGGGCCCACGGGCTACTTGAGAGACCTTGACGCTGGTGCCCGAGGCTTAAGACACGTCCTCCTAGTAGGATATGTCGAACTAACTCTCAATTTTTAACATCAGTGTGAGGGTTTAGTGTGACGGCAGCGTGCACCTATCTCTGGTTCTGTGTTTGTTCTGAATTCTTGCCACATCCACATAAATTTCATCTTATGTAGGATGTCCATTGTGGTACTTGTAGTCCGTTGCTGGCATCATCCATTGTATGCATTTTTTGCTGGTGATTGCCATTAGCAACGGACTATAAGTGCAGGATGTGCTCCCCTACAGAAATGCACAACTGCATATGGGTATGAGCGCATCCTGCTTTCTTATCACCACATTTTTTGACGGCTCACAATTTAGCCCCGCCCAAAATGCCTGAACAGTAAACTCACCCCACAAATGACCCCATTTCGGAAAGTAGACACCCCAAGGTATTCACTGAGGGGCATAGTGAGTCCGTCTGAGATTTTTTTTTATTTTGGCAGAAGTTATCAGAAATTAAAACTTTTTTTTTTTTTTTCTCAGAAAGTGTCATTTTCCGCTAACTTGTGAAAAAAAATGAAATGATACATGAACTCACCATGCCCCTCCGCGAATACTTTGGGGTGTCTTCTATCTAAAATGGTGTGATTTGGGGGGTATTTATACTATCCTGACATTCTAGCACCTGAAGAAACATGACAGGCGCTCAGAAAGTCAGAGCTGCTTCAAAATGCCGAAATTC
Organism: Bufotes viridis; assembly: GCA_033119425.1. Lineage (NCBI taxonomy): Eukaryota > Metazoa > Chordata > Amphibia > Anura > Bufonidae > Bufotes > Bufotes viridis. The sequence goes on along the minus strand of CM065589.1, from coordinate 156,122,646 downwards.
ACTTTTTTGCACCATAGTTTGTAAACGCTATAACTTTTACCCAAACCAATAAATATACACTTATTGGATTTTTTTTTTATCAAAGACATGTAGAACAATAAATTTAGAGAAAAATTTATAAAGAAATGTAGTTTTTTTTTTTAAATTATACAACAGAAAGTGAAAAATGTAATTTTTTTGCAAAAATGTCGTTAAATTTGTATTAATGGCAAAAAAAGTAAAAATGTCAGCAACAATGAAATACCACCAAATGAAAGCTCTATTAGTGAGAAGAAAAGGAGGTAAAATTTATTTGGGTGGTAAGTTGCATGACGGAGCAATAAACGGTGAAAGTAGTGTAGTGCAGAATTGTAAAAAGTGGCCTGGTCATTAAGGGTGTTTAAGCTAGGGGGGCTGAAGTGGTTAAAGGGGTTCTCTGGGAATTAAGAAAATGAAAATACGTAAATATTACTTTATTATAAATATATTCCAAAATACCTTTCATTAGTTATAATGGCGTGTTTTGTCTAGGGAGCAATAATTAGGAGAAACAAAATGGCCACTGTCCTATTAGCGCACACAAAAGTTACTTCACAACACTGAGGTAAAGAGCTGCCTCATCCTCCTCTCATACTTGTCAGGGATTATGATCCTGAATACAGCTGATGAGATCTTCAGCAGAATCTATGTAGGAATGGAGTGCATGAGGAGACATGAAGTGCAGAGAGGAGGGAAAGGACAGGCTGTGATGATGTGGGGCTGTGGTAATGGAGACTGCATACAAGTGCTGCTGCTCATTAGCCACATCTGCTCATAAACTCTATTCCTACAGAGAGTCAGCTGATAACCATATTAAACTATATTCAGGACCATAATGCCTGAGAAGTAGAGCAGAGAGGAGGATGAGGCAGCTCTTTAGCTCATTATATGAACTAATAGGACAATGGCCATTTTGTTTCGCCTGATGATTGCTCCCCAGACAAAACATGCCATTATAACTAATGTAAAGTATTTAGGAATATATTTATAATGAGGTAATATTTAAGTATTTTCATTTTCTTAATTCCCAGAGAACCCCTTTAAGGACCAGGCCATATTTAGCAAATCTGACCAGTTTCACTTTATGTGCGAATAACTTTAAAACGCTTTTACTTATCTGAGACTGTTTTTTCATCACATATTGTACTTCATGACACTGGTAAAATGGAGTAAAATAAATGCATTTTTAATTTATAAAAAAAATACCAAATTTACCAAAAATTTTGAAAAATTAGCAGATTTCCAAGTTTCAATTTCTCTACTTCTATAATACATAGTAATACCGCCAAAAAAAAATATTAATTTACATTCCCCATATGTCTACTTCCTGTTTGGATCATTTTCGGAATGCCATTTTATTTTTTTGGGGACATTAGATGCTTAGAAGTTTAGAAGCAAATCGTGAAAATTTTCTGAAATTTTCAAAAACCCACTTTTTAGGGACCAGTTCAGGTCTGAAGTCACTTTGTGAGGCTAACATAATAGAAACCACCCAAAAATGACCCCGTTCTAGAAACTACACCCCTCAAGGTATTTAAAACTGATTTTACAAACGTCGTTAACCCTTTGGGTGTTCCACAAGAGTTAATGACAAATGGAGATAACATTTTAGAATTTCGATTTTTTGGAAAAATTTCCAATTTGAACCATTTTTTCAAGTAACCAGGCAAGAGCCAAACAAAAATCTATATTTATTACCCTGACTCTGTAGTTTGCAGAAACACCCCATATGTGGTCGTAAACTGCTGTATGGCCAAACGGCAGGGCTCAGAAGAAAGAAACGCCATATGGTTTTTGGAAGGCAGATTTTACTGGACTGGTCTTCAGACACCATGTTACTGGAAAGATGGATTAAAATGTAAAAATTTGCAAAAAAACTGCTGTTTTGGGACCGTTTTTATTTTTGTTATTTACATAGTTGATCTGACAGGTTAGATTGAGTGCTATTTCTATAGAGCAGGTTGTTACGGACAATACCAAATATGACTACTTTTTGGGGGTTTTTGTTTCAGTTTTTCATAACAAAACATTTTTTTTTTTAAATTTTTTTTTTTTAGTGTCTCCACATTCTGAAAGCCATATTTTATTTTTATTTTTGGGGTGACTGTCTTATATAGGGGCTATTTTTTTGCGGGATGAGGCAACGGTTTGATTGGCACTAACTTGGGGTGCATATGACATTTTGGTCGAATGCTATTACACTTTTTGTGATGTGAGGGGACAAAAAATTTTTTTTCCATAGTTTTTATTCATTTTTTTTACGGTATTTACCTGAGGGGTTAGATCATGTGATATTTTTGTAGAGCAGGTTTTTACGGACGCGGCGATACACAATATGTATACAGTTTTTTTTATTTATTTTACCCTAACACAATAACAGCATTTTAGAAAAAAAAATGTTTTAGTGTCTCCATAGTCTGAGAGCCATATATTTTTATTTTTTGGGGCGATTGTCCTATGTAGGGGCTCATTTTTTGCGGGATGAAATGGCGGTTAGATTGGTACTATTTTGGCAGGCATACGCCTTTTTGATCGCTTGGTATTTTTTTACGGTATTTACTTGAGGGGTTAGGTCATGTGATATTTTTATAGAGCAGGTTTTTACGGACGCGGCGATACATAATATGTGTAGTGTATTTTTTTTTTTTTATTTTTATTCAGTGATGTGTTTTTTTATTTTTACTTTTTTTCACTTTTTTACATATTTTTTTTACCCAGACCCACTTGGTTCTTGAAGATCCAGTGGGTCTGATATCTTTATAATACAGTACACTATATAGTGTACTGTACTGTATTTGTTTTACTTTACATAGTCTGATCAGACTTCTGCCTTTAGCAGAAGTCAGATCAGACTTAGGCCCCTTTAACACAGGCGTGATTTCCGCGCGAGTGCAATGCGTGAGGTGAACACATTGCACCCGCTCTGAATCCGGACCCATTCATTTAAATGGGGCTGTGTACAAGAGCGGTTGCGTGAAAATCGCAGCATGTTCTATATTCTGCGTTTTTAACGCAATGCAGGTCTCATAGAAATGGATGGGGCTGCGGGAAAATTGCAAGCATCCGCAAGCAAGGGCGGATGCAGTGCGATTTTCCCACATGGTTGCTAGGAGACGATCGGGATGGGGACCCGACCTTTATTATTTAACACTTTGGGCATGGTTTCAGCAGGTACCTTGTTCCGATCACTGCCGGCTGAGCAGCAGTGATCGGTAGTACTCATGACGTTACGGTACGTCATGTGTCCTTAAGTACCAAGACACCATGACGTACCGGTAAGTCATGTGTCCTTGAGGGGTTAAATTGTGTTTTAACCAACGCTTTATAAAGTTGAGAAATGTTAACCTTCTGTCTGATATTCCCTATAAATTAATAGACGAAGAGGGGAGATCGAGAAAACAATTACACAAGGCATGGGGGGGGGGGGTCAAACATGGAGGACACAAAGCAACATATATTCGATACCTCAAACCTGTAACCAGGTCCCAGCCGACACCGAAAATCCAAGGAAGGGGGCGGCAAGAAGCAGCAGTGACCGAAACATCAGATGGAGGGTGACCGCCCAGTCTGTAAACGAGGCAGCAAGCAGACACTGCCAGACAAATCCGGTCCTGCAGAAAGCAAAGGGCCCAGAGGTGGGCGTGTCCCGCGGTTCAGATAGAGAGGCTTATTTCTTGCATAGTGCGGCGGGATAGAACGGTCCAAGGGAGGAGCGACACAACAAACCTACGTCATCAAGTCTTCACCCCCTCTGACGAAGGGGCTTTATTATTGGGAGAAGAGGGTGGCAGCTTGCCCGTCTGCCACACTTTCCCATCTCCTACATAACAACTTATTAACATTGGCAAGTATGCTTATTACAGTGAACACTGCACTGAAACTTCCTCCTAGTATACTCCAAAGCAATTACTAAATGTCTTCCAGTATATGGTGGAGAAAGGCTTTGTGTTAGGGCTCATGCACTTGACCGTATGTATTTTGCGGTCCGCAAAAAACACAGATGACATCCATGTGTATGCCGTATTTTGCGGGACGGAAGCAGAAATTCTGACTTTTTGTGGTTGTTTTCTTTGCAGCATTCACCATTTAGGATAAGTTACATGATAATTGTGTAATGCGAATCTTTATGGATGTGGCAATACCAAATATATGGAAGAAAGGTGTATTTTTTTACTTGCAATCTTTTGTATTTACATGTAATACATTTTTTTTTACTTTTCTTTACTATTTAATAGTCCATCAAGGGGGCTATAATAGGCAAACTTTTGATCACTTCTAAAATACATAGCACTATTCCTACAGTGCAATGCATTTTAATGTCAGTGCTATACTGACTAGCAGGTTGTGCCAGAGAGGTGCAGCCTGCTGGGAAACGCTGGAGGCAGGCCTTGGGCCTACACTAGGTCTGGCATGCCTGCACTTGCATCGGCACCTTCCAATCTAATTTGCGGGTTGTCAATGGTAGACAGAGGGAGTCTGCTCCCTCTGTAACCGCTTACATGTGGTGGGCACAGCCTATGGTATGTAAGGGGTTAAACAGCCCAGATCGGCTCTCCGAACTGTTACAGCAGGACTTTTTCAATATAATTTTAGTTTTTGTCATAATTTTATATATTTTAAAGGTTTATCATGCTTTCAGTAATTGTATGATAAAAAGTTATAACATTTTTCAGTATACCTTCTGTATCAAATTCACACAGTGTGCAAGATCTCATCTTGCAGTCATTCAGTAGGAACCTTCAGCTTTTCAAAAGATGAGCATCTATTGAAGTGGGTTCTTCTTAATAGAAACTTTTGGGGTAATTTATCAAACTGGTGTAAAGTAGAACTGGTTTAGTTGGCCATAGCAACCCATCAGATTCCACCTTTCATTTTCCAAAGGAGCTGTCAGAAATGAAAGGTGGAATCTGATTGGTTGCTATGGGCAACTAAGCCTGTTCGACCTTAAACCAGTCATTATGCCTCATTATGCCTCTCAGCCCAATTTATGCCTCAGCCCCCCCCCCATATTCCTCTCAGCCCAATTTATGCCTCAGCCCCCTCCCCCATTATGCCTCTCAGCCCAATTAATGCCTCAGCCCCCCTCTATCACGCCACCGCCGTCCTCACCTCACTAGCAGGCGCGCAGGGCACACAGCATGACCTCAAACTCTGCCTCCGCCCGATCCACCCCCTATGTGAATTGCTAGCCACCGCCGGCAGCCCGCAGGTATTGTAATTTAAAGTGCAGGGGCGGCCAGCGTAACAGCCAGTGGAGGATCCAGAGACTCGTCTCGGGAGGGGCACTTCCAGACTGATTTGTGGCGGCGGACAGAAAGTAATGTGGTGCTTATTTTTTATTTATTTTTTACAATGTGCAGATAGTATTGTATCCCTCCATCCCCCTTCTCCAACCACCCAGCACCCTTACTCATATAAAAAAAAAAGTTATATATATATATATATTATAGCTTACAGTGAATGACTGTAAATACTTACAGTTCTGAAGACTTCAGCAGGTTCAGGATCAGTGCTCTGGGCAGCTGGGCTCAGGGCTGGAAGTGGGCACCACTCTGCAGTTCAGGAAGAAGACCTATAAGATGCACCGGCCCATAAGGCACACCTAGGTTTTAGAGGGGGACAATAGGAAAAAAAATATTTTTCATTACACACCAGGTCAGACCACCAATCAGACCCCCAATGTTAATCAGACCCCAGCTGACAGCCCCAATCAGACCCCCAATGTTAATAAGACCTCAAATCAGACCCCCAATCAGACCTCAGCTCAGACCCCAATGTAAATGACCCCCAATCAGGCCTCAGATAAGAGCCCCATGCCTCTCATCATCCCCGTAATAGCCCCCATGCCTCTGATTAGCCCCCACAATCATCCCTTATGCCTCTCAGCCCACATTTTGCCTCTCTGGAGTCTCAGCCCCCATTATGCCATTGCCTCGCCGAGTCAGCCCAATTTATGCCTCAGCCCCTTGCCCCATTATGCCTCTGAGCCCAACTTATGCCTCAGCCCCCCCCCCCCATTATGCCTCTCAGCCAAATTTATGCCTCAGCCCCTCCCCCATTATGCCTCTCAGCCCAATTTATGCCTCAGCTGCCACCCCCCCCCCCATTATGCCTCTCAGCCCAATTTAGGCCTTAACCCCCCATTATGCCTTTCAGCCCAATTTATGGCTCAGCCCCCCCCCCCATTATGCCTCCCAGCCAAATTTATGCCTCAGCCCCCCCCCCCCCCCATATTATTCCCCTTGCAGCCTGGCCATTATGCCCCGATTGCCCCCAGCAGCCTCAAATAAAATAAATAAAACACTTACCTCTCCTGCTCCTGGAGGCTGCCGCTCCTCATCGGCACCTCCCGCGATCTTCCTCCTTTTGCTGTCCGCTGGTGAGCACAGCGTGACGTCACAGAGCGACTCGCGCTGTGCTCAGCCCTGCACAGCAGACAGCCGAGGATCAGGAAGTGGTGAGTACAGATTCTTCACCACTTTCTGATCCTCCGCTACTAATCAGAGATTCCAAAATGGAAGCACTGATTAGTATTCACAGCATTAAAGGTGAATCCGAGGTGGGGCACCCGGGAGCACGGAGGTGACAGAACCTCAATTTTGAGGCTTGATTAGGGTGTGCCCAGGCACACCTGGCAAACCCCGTGGGCACGCCTATGAAACCAGTTTGATAAATGACCCCATTTATTCCAGCTATAAATATATCCATGCCAAGTGGCAGTTACACTAATGTAACAACTGTATCGGGGCTTGAGGTTATTGACCACGCATACCTTCTCACCCACCCATACCATGGACTACTGTTCGATTTAGAGATGAGCGAACCTGTTGAGATTCGGTTTGGTTCTGGTTCACAGAATCTTTGAAAAAGTTTGGTTTGGATTCAGGCCAATCAAGATTGGCTCCAATTACCCTGAAAACTGGTATATAACACGATCTAGACCCTGAATTTTTAGAAAAACATGTTATCTCTTTTTGTTAATTTTTTATGAATTTTTACTTTTTCTCCGCCCCTCCCCCTTCCTAACCTCTTGAGCGCAATGACAGCAATAGTAAATGATGTCTGATGTGTAGCATTAATAGTGGTCACAGTAGGGTATGAGCAGCAAGGAGTAGCAGCTGAGGCGATGGAAACAGCAGAAGCTATATGGTACATGTTGGCAGGCAGCAGCATGATGGAGGCAAAAACAGCCATACGGAACATGTTGGTAGGAAGGCAGCAGCACTGGCCTGATGGGGGCAGTGGCATGATGGAGGCAGCAGCAGCCAAATGGAACATGATGGTAGGGAGGCAGCAGCAGTGATATGATGGCGGCAGTGGCACGATGGAGGCAGCAGCAGCCTTACGGAACATGATGGGAGGCAGGCAACATGAGGGTAGGAAGGAAGACAGGAAAACAGCCACAGTAGCAAGAAGGGGCACCGTCAGGAAGGCCAGATCTATTCATTGGCCTCAGATGAAAGAGTGTGAAAACCAGACTTAGTTCATTTTGACAAAAGTGATGTCTGTTTGGGTGTTTTTTTCACGCCCTATGTTGCAGTGAAAACTCTCTCCAAAATGACGTTGGAGACTGGGCAAGAAAGATACTGTGCTGGTTCGGGCCACTGTTCTAGTCTGCCTGCCCAGAAATCCGTGGGGTCAGGCAACAGTGTATGTCCTGGAGACAGACAAGAATGTAGGTTGGCCTAAACCTGGGCATTGAGGCAGGAGGTCTCAACTTGCTGATTGGCGTGGCCATAAAAAATAGTGATGAGCGGGAGGTGCCATATTCGAATTCGCGATATATCGTGAATATTCGAATGAATATTCGTCATATATTCGCCGAACTCGAATATTTGTCATTATTTTAGGTATCGCGAATAATATGCGAATACATTATTCGCATAATGCGAATTGAACTTTGAATGGAATAAAGGCTATTGGCTTGCAAGTTCAGTTGGATGCGCAATGCGAAAAAAATTACTTTATTATTTTCTCAATAAGTAGAAAACTTAGTCGTTATTATTCTGTTTATTGCAACAAAAAAAAAAAGGTAGTAATATTTTCACATTGCGCATCCAACTTGGAGCTATCAATAGGCAACTTTCCTATTGCAAATGCATTTTTTGAATTAGCGAATATAGCGACATATTCGCATTCGCCATATTCGCTAATTCAAACAAGCCAATCGTATTTGTAGTTCTGTATTTGTACAAATCGACTATAATGCGAATAATTTTCATAGAAATATTCGTGTGCCTACAGATGGTATTCAACTTCGGCAGTCGGCAATAACTTATTCGTATGTGCGCGTGCGCACATACGGGCGTGGCTTCTTCCTGGGAGCGGTTACAACAAGTTTTGTTGGTGGATGCGATCCATGCGAATAAAGTGGGTTGGAAACAATTTCACCAGAGAGGAGGAAGATATCCTGATCACAGTAAGTTATTGAACATTACATTACAGCTATTAGTACATTTCACACGCTTGTAACATTCAAATGTATGTTTATGGAGATAAAACATTCTCAAATTTTTGCAATACATATAAAATCTCATTTCACATAGTTTGCTTACTGCAGTGCTTACATAGAAATGATTTGTGAAAACAAGTATTGTTGGCATTCAAAAACAATACTTATTGCCCCAAACCATTAATATCTACTTATCTCTTATATATATATATAAAAATGAGTTTCTGTCTGTCTGTTATTTATGGGCAGATGGGTACATCAGGTGTCCGGGAAGGTTTTAGACCAGGGCTCAGCTCTCTAGGACGTATTATTCCTGAGATATTCCCCCAAAAATTACCTGCATTAGCCAAAACAAGCCCCCAACTGCCATCCACACGGCCACATGTCCCTTATCAGCCAATAGAAGCTGGCATGTCCCCAGGTTGCCATAACAAGTGATCACAGGTTTCAATAGTTTGCAGGTCCTTAAATATTCAGTCATATGATGTATGACGACAAAACTACACTGCTACATGCATGGGGGGCAGCAGCCACTATTAAAGGGGCAGCATTGTGGAGTTCACTGTCATTAACCCCTTAACACAAAACGCCGTGCATGTACGTCGGGGGAACTTGTGCCAGAACACATTCCGCCGTACATGGACGGTGAGATGATCGGGCGGGTGCAGGAGCTGCGCCTGACCAATCACTGCAGAGATACTGCAGTCCCTGATAGCCAGGCCCCTGCTGTAGCCGCCGGCATCGCTGTTTACAGCGATGCTGGCTGACTAACCCTTCTATGTCGCGGTCAGCGCTGACCGCGACATAGAAGTGGTTTGCAGTTAGTGAACGAGCGCATCGGGTCCCCGTGCTGCTGTGATGGGGACCCGATGTATGAGAGGGCAGACTGATGCCGTGCAGAGGCTGTCCATTGCCTTGCACTGCATCGGGACCTGCCTTCTACGGGTGCCCAGGGGATCTAGCATCAGGCTCATCTCCTAGGCAACCTGTCCAGCCCCATCTCCTAGGCAACCTGTTAGTGTATTAGTCTGTGTAATACACTCACAGGCAATGCATTACAATACAGATGTATTGTAATGCATTGCAGAGGGGATCAGACCTCCAAAAGTTGAAGTCCTAAAGTGGGACAGAAATAAAGTTTGAAAAAAAAGTAAATAAAAAGTTTTTCTAAAAACAAAAAATATAGTTTTAAGTTAAAAAAAGAAAAATGCCCCTTTCTCATGATTTTTTAAAAATAAAAAATAGAAAATAAAAAGAAACACATATTATGTATCGCCACGTCCGTAAAGACCGGCTCTATACATATATCACATGATACAGCTTGATGAATTTTAGCAACTGCTCGCCTGTGAGGTATACTTTGACCCAGACCGTTGACCTCCAACATTGCATGGTAACACTTTACTTGCCACAAGAAATGGGAAGGAGGGGAAGTGGGAGCAACTCTGTGTCCTGCTGCTATTGGGAAAGCGTATACATGGAGGAGGAGGAGATGGATAAGTTCTTGGTCTGGGAGCCGGGTAACACAATCGTGAGGGGTCAAAAGGACCCGGCCTTGTTGCTGGAGTGCTTCCCTGCCACAAAAACATTGACCCAGTGGGCCAAGAAAGACATGTACTGTCCTTGGACATAACAGCTGCTCCAGATGTCCACAATGGCGTGCCCCTTGGTACACAGTGTCAATCGCAAGTAGCAGCCCATGTTATACGCCACGCGAGAGTACAAGATAAGGAGCTTTTTGGGAGATACAATGGTGGCTAGGTAACTTCCAGCGAGTGCACGCCATCAGCTCCCTAATGGCAGCAGACTCTACTAAATGGTACAGCAGCGACTGCACCACCAGCAACTTGGCAAGGTGGAAATTAAGCTTGCACATCAGTGGATTGCTGAGAATGTAAAGTTGTTTCTGGGTCACACATTCAGTTATCGATGGCTGACGATGGATTGGAGGAGAAGTAGTCTGACCAGAAGAGGCAGAAAGTGAGGATGACGATGTGAAAGAAACCGTATTGCCTGTGAATGTGCCCTGGCTGCTGCAAGGGAGAGCAGGAGAAGGAAGAAACTTTTGTTGCTTTAGCTAGATGCCACCTTTTTTTGACCCGGGATGGGGTGATGCCATTTCATGTGCTTCAATAGAGCTGTGGTACCTATGTTTGTGTTTGGCTGTCCATGGATTTTTTTATTCTTGCAGAGCTTGCACAGGGTAATGCTTCTTTCTTCCGGCAGCTAAGAGAAAAACTGCCAGACGGGAGATACTCGCACAGAGCTAGAGGCTGCTGAGCTTGCCTTAGTTCTGGCATGTTTTGGGCCTAACCCACCCACAGTGTCAGCGGCATTATCAGATCCCGAAGCAAATATAGCACTGTCTTTAGAAGATACGTCACCTCTGCTCTATATTGCTGCTGCTGCCACCACTCTACTACTCTAATGTTGCCTCCTCCTCACCACCTCAATCTTGCTGCCAGGTCCTGTCCAGGTCATCACCCTCATTGCCACTTTTGACTATGAGATGTCAAGGTGGGATCCTTATCCTCCTTCCCCTGCTCTGCGTTTGCTCCGATTTCCCCTGTTGCTGCCCCCAAATGCCAATATTGTGACTATGGGCCCACTATTACCACCACCAATATAGCTATGCATGGGGTCCCCAGCCTCTTCCTGAATCTCCTCCTCAGGGGAGTCCAAATGCTGACTGCTCTCACACAAGTCATCAACAGGGAGTCTCTCTTGACTATCTGCCATAAGGTGTGGTGGGGTTTTCTTGTCATTTCTTAGAAAAAAGGAAGAAGGAGTTCCACTAGGAAGGGGCAGTCAAGACAGACAGAACTCCACTAAAGTCTTCTCTGGAGGAGGATTCAAAGTAATGCTGTAACCCCTAGCTCTGAGGCACGGTGTCAGAGCTACGACAGAGAAGGAGTGAGCCACCCTATCCACAATCTTATCCTCTTTCTCTTCAATGATAATGTCGCGCCTTTCTGAAACCAGACAACTACTACTACTACTTATGACCGGACTACTGATACTGCAACTACCCACATTGTGTCTCTGGGAGGACAAGGCCTGATCATTGGTCTTATGTTTGGATCCCTTCCGCATTCCTGACATTTTTGGGCCTAATACAGAGTCAGACAAAGTATGGAACAGGTTGCAAATCTGTTTTCTGGAACTTAGAGGACAAAGAGGCACAATAAAATGTCTGTCCCTTTCCACAAATACATTGAAGAGACTGCTACTGACAGGTGACTTTGGAAATAATGCAGTATCGGTGCCACTAACAGGTTTGGGACTAATGTGTTTTGTGCGTACAAATATGCAAATTCAGAACAAAACTTGGTGTAACACACATGTTGTCCATCTACTATGAGATTATACACCCGCCACACCAACACTTGAGCTGTCTGGAGATGCCCTGACACAGATTTTAGACTGGTATTTTACATGTTTTTACTCAGATATTTACAATGCTACCCTCTGGATTGCAAAATTTTAAAACACACAATGCACACTTGCATTGCAATATTTCACAAAACAAAAAAAAATATGAACTGTCTGGAAATGCTCTGACACAGATTTCAGTCTAGTATTTCACATTTTCACTCGGAGATTGAAAACGATACCCTCTGAATTCTAAGACACATGTATATACAGTGGATATAAAAAGTCTACACACCCCTGTTAAAATGCCAGGTTTCTGTGCTGTAAGAAAATGAGACAATATCATTTCAGAACTTTTTCCACCTTTAATGTGACCAATAAACTGTATAACTCAATTGAAAAACAAACTGAAATCTTTTAGGTAGAGGGAAGAAAAATATAAAAATAAAATATGGGTATTGGGTATTAAAATTTGGGTATGAGTCTATCAGCATGGCACATTTTGACTTGGCAAAATTTGCCCACTCTTTGCAAAAACACTCCAAATCTGTCAGATTGCGAGGGCATCTCCTGTGCACAGCACTCTTCAGATCACCCCACAGATTTTCAATTGGATTCAGGTCTGGGCTTTGGCTGGGCCATTCCAAAACTTTAATCTTCTTCTGGTGAAGCCATTCCTTTGTTGATTTGGATGTATGCTTTGGGTCGTTGTCATGCTGAAAGATGAAGTTCCTCTTCATGTTCAGCTTTCTAGCAGAAGCCTGAAGGTTTTGTGCCAATATTGACTGGTATTTGGAACTGTTCATAATTCCCTCTATCTTAACTAAGGCCCCAGTTCCAGCTGAAGAAAAATAGCCCCAAAGCATGATGCTGCCACCCCCATGCTTCACTGTGGGTATGATGTTCCTTTGGTGATTTGCAGTGACAGTCCTCTGTTCCAAACTCTTATCCCAGACTCATTGTGAAGGCATAGGAACTCCTGCCCTAAATCTCCCCTAGCAGCTAAGAGGCCTGTCACTGCCTTACATACACCCCCCCCCTTGTTTCAAGCCCGTAGGGGTGAACACCAGCAACAACCCAAGTTCTCTTTTTTGATTCTCTGGCTTCCGCACATGCTCCTCACATCCTTTCTTGGACTGCTGCAACTCTTGACTGAACGGTTTCAGTTCATGGTCATGTCCCGACACTTTCTCCTTTGCCTTGCGGGGCTCCTTCAGCAGAGCAGGCTTGTCCCCGTTCACTTCTTTTGTGTCTGTGGTTCACTTCTTGCTTCTTTCCGGCAGAAGTTTCCCCCGTTTTGGCGGCAGTTTCACAGACCTCTGCTTCTTTAGTGGGCTTTTACATTACAGTAGCCACTCCTTCAGACTCTGCAGCACCTACCTGAGGACTTCACGTCTTCCAACAACTCGACCTTAACTTCTTCAGCTTTTGTTTTCAGCCTTTGTTTTCTTGGACCAAGCATCATATACTTGCCCTTTTAAGTCCATCTCCTCTATCTTACCGAGGTAGGAAACACCGGGGACACAGGGGTCTTCACCAGCCTCATTGACTTCTGGCCTTTTCTCCAGAAGCTCACTCAGGACACTGTTCTACTTTTGGAGGAATTCAGGAGGGCCATTTCACGGTAGTGGACACCATCTGCATGCTGGTCTTTTGTCTCCTGGTATTTCTTCTCCAGCAGACCGCTGGCTTTCTGGAAGACACTGACGGCAGAGGGAACGTCTTTCATGACCAGGTCCTGGCTACTCATTGCCCTGAGACTCTTCGCTTCTGCATCCACATCAGCCCTATCAATGGGTTCAGCCGAAAGATCTTCCATCTTCTCTGCTTAACAGGCTCTGGCTTAGACTTCTTGACATCTTTCAGAGGACTCTCCTCTTCAGGTTTCTCATTTTCCACCTGCTGCTTGAGAGCATGCTTAGACTTCTCCAACTCAGACGTTCTTCCCGACATCATCTTTTGTGCTCATGAGATCTTCCATCTCTGCTCTGAGTTTCTTGCTCTCAAATTCATCTCCCCCCTCAAATGCTTCTTCAAGGGCTCTAGCCAAGGAGAGAGCCTTAGTCTCCTTCTCCAGAGCCTCAGCCTCCAATCGGTCACGTTCTTCAGCATATCGGGCCGAGACATATTTTTCCGTAGCCTGGAGCCGGTCAAACTTCTTCTGCTCCTTCTTAGTGTTTCGCACTAGCTTGTTGGAAGCGCCCCACTCATGGGCCTCTGGTTCCAGCGGCTTTTTACTTTGTTCTGCTGCTGCATCCGACGTAGGAGTATCTCCCAGGGATTCTCCAATCCATTTGTCAATATCTACTGTAGACCTTTGTGTCTTTCTGGAGACTTTTCTCTTCTTCTGGACATCAGGCAGTAGTCCTGTCAGCTCAGCTGTCACCATAGCCTCACGCTCAGTGAGAACTACCTGACAGTCCTCACTAACCACATGTCTGTCCAGCATATTTATCACTTTATCAACCTCAGGTTTCCATATCGTGCTACCTCTTACCTGGGCTAGCATAGGATCTCTAACTTTCACCATCCCACGTCTAGTCTTGATCCGGGCACTTTAGGCAACACAATAACATTCTCCCCTGCAGATTCCTGTGAGGGAGCAATCACAACAGGCTTACCCGCCTGTTCAGACACTGTGTTTTCCACATAGTCACATCCCCTTGCAACAGTTCCTTGCCTCTGCGACTTATCACCTACCGGCCCAACAGGTATTAACTTCCGCCGGCTTACTGTCACTGGGTCTGCGACATAATCAAAAACAGGAACATTCTTACCCAGTGATGTCACGGGTTCGCCAGTCTCAGGAGACGAGGATATTCAAACGATATCTCTACCCAGACCACCCACTTTTGCTTGGTTCCTGATACCATGATCATCGACAGACTCTATGAAGCACCTGTTGCTAATAGAAATGACTTGGCCTGTAGTCAAGACCTTTCCCGGATGGTCACTCCAGCCACACCTTTTAGGACCTTGCGCACAATCACAGGAAACATAGGCACTCCTGGGAACCGCACCGCTCTCCACCATCCTGTCTTCCCGACGGTTGCCCTTAGCAATGGCATACATCTGCTTTCCCTCTGGCACTCCCGACACACCACCGACCTCTTGGAACTTTGTGAAGGGTCCATACAGCGTTGAGGACCCTCTTTTCAGGGCCAGCTGCACCTCCAGAGCCTCTCGCTCTGCATCAAATTTCACCACCTCACTTTTAGTGTAGCCAATAGCAATGGCCATTTCTTCTCCCTGATGTATGCGCCACCGCCGCCAGACGTATTCCTCAATCAGAGACCACACCCGGAAAAACGTCTCAACAGGTCAGTCACATTTCTGGGCTTCTGGCCCTTTAAATCACTGCACAGTTTTTTTTTTCCCTGTCCCACAGCAAAAATAGTCCAAAATAGCATGACCAGCACCTGCTCCACTAGACAAGCTTCCGGGCCTTTAACTCCATACATGACAAAACAGCTTTCAGCAGCACCTGCTGTCTCATCGTTGCCCCTAGCAACCGACTGTTGCCCTTCTCTCATGGTCAACTTTCCTGCATCCTCCACCATATGTAAGGGATTGCTTGACTTTGGGGGTCATTCTCACAAGACTCTTCACCATACACGGTTTCACTATGCAAACTGTGCATTTATTTGGTACCAGAAGAACATAAACAACAAAAACAATAAACACCTTGCCCGTCTGGGCTCTACCTAAAGTCATAAACAGAGTGTCCCTAACTCAGCTAGTAGACACAGTTCATACCTGGTACCCAGTGCGGCATTCTCCAACCATACAGTCCTCCAGCCCCCCCAGGCTGTGCAAAAACAAAGTCCCTTGGGGGATTCGGACTTACTAGTCCACCTGACTAGGACTCTGCGACCCACCCCGGCGTTGCTTTGTCCCCCAAGTCCAGGCTAACACCTAGCCTCGTGGCCCCTCAGCCTGGCCCGGCTGACAGTCTGACTGACAGTCTGGACTGGGCTCTTATCCCAGACTGATTGTGACACCTGGTGCGGCCTCTGACCTGCTGATTGCCAGGAAAAACATGGGAACTCCAGCCAGGCACACCCAGCCTCAACTCCTCACCTCTTACTCCCTGGCTGAAAGCTTTCCCTGCCTTTCCCTATTCTACACAATTCTTCTTCTTTCTAGCTTTTTCACTGTCCCTCACATTAGAATAGAACCTTGATTGTGACTGTACACCGTCTCTAAGATAGTTTTCTGTCAGCCATTGCATCCACCTTCATTCACAGCCGAACACTGACTTTCTGCTAGTTCTGCAAGGACATGTCCTTGCCTGCAGCACTGATTTGCTCATCTAGGCTGTCTGTCAGCCTGTAAGCCAATCAGGGCAACCGTCCGCCACTTCAGTTTAGCGATATGTGAGCATCTTTCTTCTTTCTCCTTCATGCTTTTTCTCATCTGATATGTGCAGTAAAATGGAGCTCCGCACCGTTTTACTGGATTCATCCAAAGCGAACCAGAAAAGGTTTCGGTTCATCTTCCGGCAGAAACTCTGGAAGTTTGTAACAAACCCGATTCATTACGAACTGATTCGCTTATCTTTAGTTCTATTGTAAGAAATTATTATATATAGATATATATTAAATATATACAATATATAATCTATCCTCTTACTGTGTGCAGTAAATGAGATACAAAAGTGAGCGTATAAAAAAAAGGAATATTGTATACTATGGAAAACTGATGTTACAGTTATTCTTCTTGACAAGTACATGGAGATCTAACGGAACAAGAAGGAAAAAAATATTACCAACTAAGGCTACTTTCACATCTGCGTTTTCAATAGGATCTCAATAGCGGAGGAAAACGCTTTAGTTTGTCCCCATTCATTGTCAATGGGGACAAAACTGAACTCTACGAAACAGAATGCACCAAAATGCATTCCGTTCTGTTTGTTTGCGTCCCCATCGCGGACAGAATAATTCTGCAAGTAGCGTTTTTCTGTCCTTGATGGGGTGTGGAGCAAGATGGATCCTGACACACAATATAAGTCAGTGGGGACGGATCCATTTTCTCTGACACAATAGAAAATGGATAAGTTCCCCCATTGACTTTCAATGAAGTTCGTGACTAGAGATGAGCGAACACCTGGATGTTCGGGTTCGAGAGGTTCGGCCGAACTTCCGGAAAATGTCCGGGTTCGTGATCCGAACTCAACCCGAACTTCATCCCGAACCCGAACCCGAACCCCATAGAAGTCAATGGGGACCCGAACTTTTGGGCACTAAAAAGGCTGTAAAAGACTCCCGGAAAGGGCTAGAGGGCTGCAAAAGGCAGCAAAATGTAGGTAAATCCCTTGCAAACAAATGTAGATAGGGAAATATTGACTTAACATAAAATAAATAAAAATTAACCAATATTAATTGGAGTTAGGTCCCATAGCACAGAATCAGGCTTCAAATCACCCACCAATGGAGAAGGTCGCTTACTATTATTTCGACCCCAGCATCCAGACAAAGGAGAGAGGTCCCACAGCAGAGAATCTGGCATCATATCAACCACCACAGGAGAAGGCCACTTTCAGTGACTTAGGCCTTAGCACCCAGACAGAGGAGACATGTCAGATAGCACAAACATTACATTTATACCATCCAGCACAGGAGAAGGCCACTTTTAGTTACTTTGACCCCTGCACCCAGAAAGAGGAGAGAGGCCCCACAGCACATATTCAGGCATCATATCACCCACCACAGGAGTAGGCCACCATTTAGTTCATTTGACCCCTGCACCCATGTCAGCTGGTACAAGCATCAGTTTTACATCACCCAGCACAAGAGAAGGCCACTTTTAGAGACTTTGACCCCTGCACCCAGACGGAGGAGAGAGGTTTTCACAGCAGAGAATCAGGCATTTAGATCACCCACCACAGGAGTAGGCCATCATTTAATGGGACCCCGGCAACCATTTCAGATGGCACAAGCATCAGTTTTACATCACCCAGCACAGGAGAAGGCGACTTTGAGAGACTTTGACCCCTGCACCCAGACGGAGGAGAGAGGTTTCACAGCACCCAGACGGAGGAGAGAGGTTTCACAGCAGAGAATCAGGCATTTAGATCACCCACCACAGGAGTAGGCCATCATTTAATGGGACCCCGGCAACCATGTCAGATGGCACAAGCATCAGTTTTACATCACCCAGCACAGGAGAAGGCGACTTTGAGAGACTTTGACCCCTGCACCCAGACGGAGGAGAGAGGTTTTCACAGCAGAGAATCAGGCATTTAGATCACCCACCACAGGAGTAGGCCACCATTTATTGGGACCCCGGCAATCATGTCAGATGGCACAAGTATAACATTTATATCACCCAGCACATGACAAGGCCACTTTCAGTGAGTTAGGCCTTAGCAACGAGACAGAGGAGACAGGTCAGATAGCGCAAGCATCAGTTTTACAGATCACCCACCACAGGAGTAGGCCACCTTTAGTTAATTTGACCCCTGCACCCAGAAAGAGGAGAGAGGTCCCACAGCACATAATCAGGCATCATATCAACCACCTCAGGAGAATGCCACCATTTAGTTACTTAGGCCTTAGCACCGACACAGAGGAGACAGGTCAGATAGCACAAGCATCAGTTTTACATCAACCACCACAGGAGAAGGGCACTTTTAGAGACTTTGACCCCTGCAGCCACACGGAGGAGAGAGGTCCCACAGCAGAGAATCAGGCATCATGTCAACCAGCACAGGAGAAGGCCGCTTTCAGTGACTTAGGCCTTAGCACCGACACAGAGGAGACAGGTCAGATAGCACAAGCATCAGTTTTTTTTTTAAACTCGTTTTATTGAATGAATAGTCACAAAATTCAAAGTACATCATTATACAATGAGGTGAAGGTATCCTTGAACATGAACATTACCATATACATACTATCCTCTTATAAATGATAGATGACAAGTCACATTTACTTCTTGTACAATAGTAGGGTCAAATCTACGTGTCACATCACATAAAAGTAGTGGGCTCCTGTCCAGGTTAGCCCCTTGCTGCATCGAGTTCCGCGGAAAATCTGGAAGCTGAATACATGGTTTGAGTGGATGAGCACCAATTTCCCCATACTTTACAAAATTTCTGAGGACACCCCCGATTTTTAAACACAATGTTTTCATAAGATACAACAGTATTTACTAAAGTTCTCCATTGATTAAGCGTAGGGCTTCTCTCACCCATCCATCGGATCGCAATTGCTTTCCTAGCAAGAAACAACGTTTCTCTAAGAAAAATTCTGGTATGGTGAGGGTATATTTCTTCATCGGCTATACCAAACAGACACAATAATGGAGTTAGAGGTACCTGGAGATGTACAATCTCAGATAGGAAACTGGTGATAGTAGACCAGAAGGAATGTCCGAGCAATCCCATATGAGATGCCAGAAATCCGCTCCCTCCGAGTCACACCTGTGACATCTAGAGTGTGATAGCCTACCCATTTTTTGTAGCCTGACTGGTGATAGGTAACTCTGATGAATGATACATAGTTGTATTAATTTATTATTAATGGACGGGGATACCAATAAAGAAGATTCCAGAACGTCACACACTTCATCGTCCGTGAGCTCAGGAATCAAAGATTTCCATTTGGAGAGTGCTGAGAGGGGAGCTTTATGCATCTTGGTGCTCAGTAAATGGGTGTAAAGAGCCAATATAAATCCTCTGGGGCCTTGGGAGCGTATCACACCAATCAATGGATAATTAGAAAGTACTACTGGGGTACCCCTAAAGTGTGTGTCTACCATATGTCGGAGCTGTAAGTACTTATAAAAAGCAGTCCTGGGCAAGTCATGTCGGTCCCTCAGCTGTTCAAAGGTGTTAAACACATCGTTGGTAAACAGGTCAGCTATAACGACGATCCCATGTTCCGTCCAAAATGATCTATCCGTCCCAGTCTGGAAAAAGGGGTACATGGGATTGTCCCATAATGGTATATTGGGGATCAGCCCGTCATAGTCATGTATACGTTTACAAGCATCCCATACCTGTATAGCTAATTTGTGTATGGGTAATAGTACTCTGGGAAAAAGTCGCGGGCTTTCCAATATTGGCCACAGGGAGGAGAGGTTCAGATATGTAGCTAGTAGTCTCTCTACTCTATCCAGCTTGTCTCCAGAAGAGATCCATGATCGTAAATGTCTCAACTGTCCTGCTAGATAATATATATGCAAGTCTGGAAGAGACATGCCTCCCTGTCCTCTGGGGCGACATAATATATCTACGGACAACTTGTGTCTGTTGTTTCCCCATACAAATGGGGATATTAGTGATCTGTAACGTTGGAAGGTCGCCTTGGGAACAATGAAAGGTGCATGTTCTAACACATATAGCCATTTTGGCAATATAATCAGCTTGATCAAATTTATGCGTCCTGACACAGACAGTGGAAGACTTCCCACACCCTGAACTTGTCTGCGCTATAAGTCAGGAGAGGTTGAATATTCAGAGCGTGGAAAGAGGCCGCATTTTTAGTGATATGAATCCCCAGATATTTAAAATCATTAACAATAGGTAGTTCAGTGGTAATAGTGGAGGGGGACAGGGAGTACAGCGGAAATAGGACTGATTTGGACCAATTTATCCTTAAACCGGAGAATTGTCCAAATGTCTCAATAAGATCAGTAGCTCGAGGTAGCGTATTTTCCACATCTGACATAAAAAGTATCATGTCATCCGCATACAGTCCCACCCTGTCCTCCTGATCACCTATAAGTATTCCTTTAAATTGCGCATCGGATCTAATGCGGAGGGCTAACGGTTCAATCACCAAGGCGAATAGCAGAGGTGACAATGGGCACCCTTGCCTAGTTCCACGACCTAAATTGAACTGTGCAGAGCACATACCATTCACCAGAATATCAGCCTTTGGTCGGCTATACAGTATGGATATCCATTTTATGAATACTGGTCCAATCCCATAGCATTCCAGAGCGGCCATTCCACCGAATCAAAAGCCTCGGCAGTGTCTAGAGACGCTAAGGCCCATCTACTCCCTTTCTGAAGGCCTATTTGGGTAATCACCTGCACCCTTCGTATATTATCTGTCGTGGATCTGCCAGGCAAGAATCCAGATTGATCCGGGTGGACAAGGCCTGAGATGATCCTGTTCAGCCGCTGTGCCAAGATTTTGGCCAAGATTTTGTAATCAAGGTTCAACAAGGATATGGGTCTATATGATCCACATTCAACTGGATCCTTGCCTGGTTTAAGGAGTATCACAATGGTAGCGTCACTCAAGGAGGGGGGTAAGACACCCTTCGAAAAGGCGTCATGATACATTTGCAATAAGGGAGGAACAAATTGGTCGGCGTATCTGGAGTACACCTCCAGAGGTAACCCATCTGGACCAGGGGATTTTCCATTCGCCAATAATTTAATAGCTTCTAATATTTCTTTATCTGTTATTGGGTTTTCCAAATATTGAGCCAACTCAGGAGACAGCGTGGGGTATTCTAACTCCTGTAAGTAGGCAGCAACTTCCCCTGTAGTGTAATCCACCTGGGCATCATATAGATCCTGATAAAACTCTCGGAATCGGTGAGCTATAGCCTCCGGTTCCATAACCACAATGCCCGACCTATCCTTAATACGCAATATAGCAGGGGAGGCCTGATTCTGACGAACGATATGTGCCAGCAGTTTGCTAGATTGGTTGCCCAGTTCAAAATAAGACTGCTTGGTGAAAAACATTTTGCGCTGTGCTTTTTCCTGTAGCAATATGAGGTATCGTCTTCCTGTTTGTAGCCAATCATCCCTATTCTGGGTCGTCGGGTCCCTAACATATATCCCCTCCTTCCTAGCGCATTCTGCAGCCATATCCTTTTCCTGTTTGGCCGAGTTACGTTTGATGAATGAGATAGAAGATCTCAAACATCCTCTCAAGTATGCTTTTAACGTTTCCCATACCAATGACTTGTCACCATGGGAGGCATGGTCCGTCAAAAACACAGATAGTTGGTCTGGAATTCTATCTGAGGGCGGGAACAATGTTAGCCAAAAGGGGTGAACTCTCATGGAGTGCCTCATATCCCTAACATTAGCCATCAGGGTCAGCAGTATGGGATTATGATCCGAAACACCTCGAGGTCCATAAGTCACTTGATAAGGAAGTGTACTCACACTAGAGTTACCAAACACATAGTCAATGCGGGACAGAGAATTATGGCTAGCTGATTGACATGAGAAGGACCTTTCATCTGGATGCTTAAGACGCCATAAGTCCGTCCACCGCACCTCCATCATCAGTTTAGATAATGGTGAATCGGACTGAGTACTTCCACTCGGTCGTTCATCATCATGAAATCTGCCGAAGGAAGGGTCATAGGTCATATTAAGATCTCCCATACAAATAATCCTTGCAGTTGGAAAAGAAGCAGCGAAGCTAATCGCTTGATGGATTAATTGAAGGGAAGATGGGGGAGGTATATAAATCCCCAGTAGAACATGTAAAACACAATTGATATATGCCGCCACAAAGATATACCTGCCCGCAGTGTCTATCTGTAATTTCTCCACCTCCCATCTCAGAGACTTATGTACTATCAGGGAGACTCCCCTAGCTAAGTTAGAGTAACAAGAATGTTGGGCCCATTGAGCCCATGGTTTAGTTACGCTCCCCGTCTTTTCAGGGAGGAGGTGAGTCTCCTGCAGACACAAGATATGAGGGTCAAATTGTCTGATTATGGAAAACACCATGGCACGTTTTCTGACACTTCCAAGGCCCCTGACATTCCAACACATTATCCTTATATCCGCCATCATAGCAGTTTAAGAGAGAAGTACCACACCCTTCCTCCCAGATTGTTCGCCCATCTTCGGTGACTCATATTCAGACCCCACTTGCGGTGTGACAGTACATAGGTAGATATGCAATGGTAATTGAAAAACATAAAAAAACCAACAGTAAACATAAGCTTGTCAAGGGTCATCCAACAAGTAGATCCAGCACCCTGTATCCCGGTCGGAGTATACCTAGCAGAACACAGGGTGATAGAACCAATGTGGCAAAGTAGTACACGGGGTGTGCAAGTGGTTAACTTAACCTTTCGCACTAAACGGACTTAATAGATACATGGAGAACTGGCGCTCCAACTTCGCACTATGTGAAAACACCATAACAATGAGAATAGATTTTCCCATCATGCCACTAACTATAACATTGCCGCACAATATACATCAACATGTCATAAGGTGATCTGATCATAATGCTGTATAGTAACTTTCAACACAACCAACAGTACTATATGAGGTCATATGTCTTGAAGGCATAAGTTTGGCATGGTGCAGTGAGTACCAAAACATGGGTGTGTAAAGCATGGTGGATATCGAGATAGGGTAAGAATAGGAAGGTAGATCTTCTGGGTTATAAGGAGGCAAGTGATAGGAGGAGGAGGGAAAGGCGGTTGGGAAAGAGGGAAGAAAAAGAGAGGATAGTGTAAAGGAGATACCGGGAGGTAGAGACAGTCGAGCGTGTCTGGTTAAATGTTATTCGCCCAGCAGTCTGCGTTTTCTCGGGGTCCACGATAAGATCCCAGCCATGATCAACTCTGAGGTCTTGCAGCGAGTGTTCATCTCGGGGGTCCCGCAGGTCTCGGTTTGCCCTCCAGCCAGGCCGCAGCCTCAGCGGGAGTGGTGAAAAATCTGGTGGAATCGCCATCTACCACCCTTAGCCTGGCTGGATAGGCCATGGAATACGGAAAGTTCAAATCTCGAAGACGTCTTTTCACCGCCGTGAAAGTCGCCCTCCTCTTCTGGAGTTCCGCTGAAAAATCCGGGAAAAGCATAATAGTTGCATTCTCAAAGCGCAGTTCCTGCTTGCTGCGCGCCATTTGTAGTATGAGGTCACGGTCTGCAGAGGTAAGTAGTCGCGCCAATAATGGTCGCGGGGGTGCGCCAGGCGGCAATGGCTTGGCCGGCACCCGATGCGCTCTTTCAACAATAAAGGCTGATGAAAAGGTGGTGTCTGGAAAAGTAGCACGTAGCCATGTATACACAAATTCACATGGGTTACTCCCCTCTGCACGCTCAGGGAGGCCCACTATGCGCAGGTTGTTGCGGCGTGTGCGATTCTCATAGTCGTCACATTTTTGCTGCCAATAGTCCACTTTCTTCTCCAGCTCAGCCATGCGGGCTGGTAAAGGGTTTAAGTGATCCTCCATTGTAGATACCCGGGTTTCCACCTCCTTAATGCGTTCTCGCATGTTTTGCATGTCATGCCTCAAGAGGCCGATGTCTACCTTTACCTCCTCCATCTTCCCAGACAAAGAGGATCGGCATATAGATATAGCCTGTAGCAGTTGATCAGTCACTTGTTTGAGGGAGGGTTCGGAGTCCGGAGCAGGTTCCTCACTGGGAGCAGGAGAGGCACTCCGGGACGCTGGGGTCTGGGCGCGCTGTTCAGAGCCGGCGCCATCTTGGAGGTCTGGCCGGACAAACTCTTTAAGCTTTTCAGTGGCCGATAACGGCTTGCTTGGTGCCATTTTGGATCTCCGGGTGCGTCCCGTCCCTCTCTCCACCGTGGAGGTTATGATTGCGGTTGGTAAGTTCAGGATAATAGCGAAGTTGGAGCAATGACAGCGGAGCTCAGCTACACACGTCCGTTCATCTCGGTCTCAGGCCACGCCCCCACAAGCATCAGTTTTACATCAACCACCACAGGAGAAGAGCACTTTTAGAGACTTTGACCCCTGCAGCCACACGGAGGAGAGAGGTCCCACAGCAGAGATTCAGGCATTTATATCAGCCAGCACAGGAGAAGGCCGCTTTCAGTGACTTAGGCCTTAGCACCGACAGAGGAGACAGGTCAGATAGCACAAGCATCAGTTTTACACCAACCACCACAGGAGAAGAGCACTTTTAGAGACCTTGACCCCTGCAGCCACACGGAGGAGAGAGGTCCCACAGCAGAGAATCAGGCATCATGTCAACCACCACAGGAGTAGGCCACCTTTTGTTTCTTTGACCCCTGCACCAAGAAAGAGGAGAGAGGTCCCACAGCAGAGAATCAGGCATTTCGATCACCCACCACAGGAGAAGGCCGCTTTCAGTGTCTTTGGCCCCCTGCACCCACACAAAGGAGACATGTCAGACAGCACAAGTATAACATTCATATCACCCAGCACAGGAGAAGGACACTTTCATGTACTTTGGCCCCGGCACCCAGACAGAGGGAAGGTTCATTCAACTCTGGGTTGCACCCCAAAATCCTAGTTAATTTCAAAAATTGATTTTTCAATGAAGAAGTGGCCAGGAGTACAAGACAACATGGTTTGAGGCAGTTATTAAGGACTACGATGCACAAGGGAGGGTCAGGTCTTGTGGGATCCATGCCTGGTTCATTTTTATAAACGTCAGCTTGTCCACGTTGGCTGCGGACAGGCGGCTGCGTTTGTTAGTAATGACGCCCCCTGCCGTGCTGAATACACATTCAGATAAAACGCTGGCCGCCGGGCAGGACAGCACCTCCAAGGCATAACATGCTAATTCTGGCCACGTGGACAATTTGGAAACCCAGAAGTTGAATAGGGCCGAACCATCCGTCAGTACGTGGAGTTGTGTGCAGACGTACTGTTCAACCATGTTAGTTAAATGTTGCCTCCTGCTAACACGTTCCGTATCAGGTGGTGGGGCAGTTAGCTGTGGCGTGGAGACAAAACTTTTCCACATTTCTGCCATGCTAACCCTGCCCTCAGAGGAGATGGTCGTGACACTGCTGCGTGGGCGACCTCTAGCTCCTCCCCTGCCTTGGCCTTGGCCTTCCACCTGTTCCCCTGTGACAGTTGGGAATGCTCTCAGGAGCGCGTCTACCAGCGTGCGCTTGTACTCGCGCATCTTCCTATCACGCTCCAGTGCAGGAAGTAAAGTGGGCACATTGTCTTTGTACCGTGGATCCAGCAGGGTGGCCACCCAGTAGTCAGCACACGTTAAAATGTGGGCAACTCTGCTGTTGTTGCGCAGGCACTGCAGCATGTAATCGCTCATGTGTGCCAGGCTCCCCAGAGGTAAGGACAAGCTGTCCTCTGTGGGAGGCGTATCGTCATCATCCTCTGTATCCCCCAGCCACGCACCAGGGATGTGCCTGCGCTGTGCTGGGTGCCACCCCGCTGTGAACCTGCTTCATCCTCATCCTCCTCCACCTCCTCCTCATCCTCCTCGTCCTCCAGTAGTGGTCCCTGGCTGGCCACATTTGTACCTGCCCTCTGCTGTTGCAAAAACCTCCCTCTGAGCCACTTCTAACAGACTGGCCTGAAAGTGCTAAAAACGACCCGTCATCCTCCTCCTCCTCCTCCTGGCCCTGGCCCACCTCCTCTTCCATCATCGCCCTAAGCGTTTTCTCTAGGAGACATAGAATTGGTATTGTCACGCTGATAACAGTGGCATCGCCACTGGCCATGTTGGTGGCGTACTCTAAACAGCGCAACAGGGCACACAGGTCTCGCATGGAGGCCCAATCATTGGTGGTGAAGTGGTGATGTTCCGCAGTGCGACTGACCCGTGCGTGCTGCAGCTGAAACTCCACTATGGCCTGCTGCTGCTCGCACAGTCTCTCCAGCATGTGCAAGGTGGAGTTGCACCGGGTGGGCATGTCGCATATTAGGCGGTGAGCGGGAAGGCCGAAGTTCCGCTGTAGCGCTGACAGGCGAGCAGCGGCAGGATGTGAACGCCAGAAGCGCGCACAGACGGCCCGCACTTTATGCAGCAGCTCTGACATGTCTGGGTAGTTGTGAATGAACTTTTGCACCACCAAATTCAGCACATGTGCCAGGCAAGGGATGTGCGTCAAACCAGCTAGTCCCAGAGCTGCCACGAGATTTCGCCCATTATCGCACACCACCAGGCAGGGCTTGAGGCCCACCGGCAGCAACCACTGGTCGGTCTGTTGTTCAATACCCCGCCACAACTCCTGCGCGGTGTGGGGCCTGTCCCCCAAACATATGAGCTTCAGAATGGCCTGCTGACGTTTACCCCGGGCTGTGCTGAAGTTGGTGGTGAAGGTGTGTGGCTGACTGGATGAGCTGGTGGAAGCAGAGGAGGAGGAGGAAGCCGAGTAGGAGGAGGAGGCTACAGGAGGCAAAGAATGATGCCCTGTGATCCTTGGCGGCGGAAGGACGTGCGCCAAGGAACTCTCCGCCTGGGGCCCAGCCGCCACTACATTTACCCAGTGTGCAGTTAGGGAGATATAGCGTCCCTGGCCGTGCTTACTGGTCCACGTATCTGTGGTTAGGTGGACCTTGCCACAAATGGTGCTGCGCAGTGTACACTTGATTTTATCGGACACTTGCATGTGCAGGGAAGGCACGGCTGTCTTGGAGAAGTAGTGGCGGCTGGGAACCACATACTGGGGGACAGCCATGGCCATCAGCTGTTTGAAGCTGTCTGTGTCCACCAGCCGGAATGACAGCATTTCAAAGGCCAGTAGTTTAGAAATGCTGGCATTCAGGCCAAGGGCTCGAGGGTGACTAGGTGGGAATTTGCGCTTCCTCTCAAAGGTTTGAGAGATGGAGAGCTGAACGCTGCTGTGTGAAATAGTGGAGACGCTAGGTGACGGTGGTGGTGGTGGTGTCGGTGGCACATCCTCTGTTTGCTGCTCGGCAGGTGGCAACATTCCTCTCGAGGCGGAAGCCGAGGCAGCAGCGGTAGAGGGAGCAGGGGAGCCTGAGCGGGTTCCTTGTTTTTAAGGTGTGTACTCCACTGCAGTTCATGCTTTGCATGTAGATGCCTGATCATGCAGGTGGTGCTCAGGTTAAGAATGTTAATGCCTCGCCTCAGGGTCTGATGGCACAGCGTGCAAACCACTCTGGTCTTGTCCTCAGCACATTGTTTGAAGAAGTGCCATGCCAGGGAACTCCTTGAAGATGCCTTTGGGGTGCTGGGTCCCTGTTGGCGCTGGCCAATAGCAGGCGAACTCTCTGGACGGCGGCTGTTCTGCTTTTGCCCCCTGATCCCTCATTGGCTTTGCTGTTGTCTCGGTCTCACCACTGCCTCTTCCTCTGAACTATTTAAGTCAGCGGCACGACCTTCAGTCCATGTGGGGTCTAAGACCTCATCGTCCTCTGCATCGTCTTCCACCCAGTCTTCCTCCCTGACCTCCTCCTGTTCAGTCTGCACACTGCAATAAGACGTGGCAGTGGGCACCAGTGTTTCTTCATCATCAGAGACTCGGTCACTCTGCTGTGGTGGTATTCCCATGTCCTCATCATCTGGATACATAAGTGGTTGTGCGTCAGTGCATGGAATGTCTTCCACCGCTGGGGAAGGGCTAGGTGGACGCCCCTGGAAAACCGTGGGAGCAGAGTCTTCAAACAGAATAAGAGACTGCTGCATAACTTGAGGCTCAGACAGTTTTCCTGATATGCATGGGGGTGATGTGACAGACTGATGGTCTTGGTTTTCAGGTGCCATCTGTGCGCTTTCCGCAGAAGACTGGGCGGAAGACAATGTGGTGAACGTGCTGGAAGCACTGTCGGCCACCCAATCGACTAATGCCTGTACCTGCTCAGGCCTTACCATCCTCATAACGGCATTGGGCCCCACCAAATATCGCTGTAAATTCTGCCGGCTACTTGAGGGAGTTGGTTCACTACTTTGTGCGCCTGAGGCCGAACAGCCACGTCCTCTGCCAGCAACAGAGGCTCCACGGACACCACCACGACCGCGTCTTCGTCCCTTAATAGAATGTTTTCTCATTGTTGCGATTCAACTCGCACCACAATAGAATATATTATTTTTTAGCCCCCAAATTCCCACACTGGAAGATATAATTCCTTTTTCCGGTATTAATTACAAGAAAACTGCTGCAAATTGGACACCAGAATTTTTAATATGCTAGTTTTGGTACATAGATTTCCACACGGGGAGATATAATTCCTTTTTACAGGAGTAAAAACGTGCGGCCTACTGTTTCTGGTCTAACTAACACCAGATTGATTAAATTGGCCTTTTTTTCACCAAAATTACAACACTGGACAATATAATGCCTTTTTCCGGTATTAATTCCTTTTTACAGGAGCAAAAACGTGATGCCTACTGTTTCTGGTGTAACTAACACCAGATGTATTAAATTGGCCTTTTTTTCACCAAAATTACAACACTGGGCGATATAATGCCTTTTTGCGGTATTACAAGAAGACTGCTGCTAATTGGACACCAGAATTTTTAAAATGCTAGTTTGTGTATATAAATTCCCACACTGGAAGATATAATTCCTTTTTCCGGTATTAATTACAAGAAAACTGCTGCAAATTGGACAGCAGAATTTTTAAAATGCTAGTTTTGGTACATAGCTTCCCACACGGGGAGATATAATTCCTTTTTACAGGAGTAAAAACGTGATGCCTACTGTTTCTGGTCTAACTAACACCAGATTGATTAAATTGGCCTTTTTTTCACCAAAATTACAACACTGGACAATGTAATGCCTTTTTCCGGTATTAATTACAAGAAGACTGCTGCTAATTGGACACCAGAATTTTTAAAATGCTAGTTTGTGTACATAAATTCCCACACTGGAAGATATAATTCCTTTTCCGGTATTAATTACAAGAAAACTGCTGCAAATTGGACACCAGAATTTTTAATATGCTAGTTTTGGTACATAGCTTCCCACACGGGAGATATAATTCCTTTTACAGGAGTAAAAACGTGAGGCCTACTGTTTCTGGTCTAACTAACACCAGATTGATTAAATTGGCCTTTTTTCACCAAAATTACAACACTGGACAATGTAATGCCTTTTTCCGGTATTAATTCCTTTTACAGGAGTAAAAACGTGAGGCCTACTGTTTCTGGTGTAACTAACACCAGATTGATTAAATTGGCCTTTTTTTCACCAAAATTACAACACTGGACGATATAATGCCTTTTGCGGTATTAATTACAAGAATACTGCTGCTAATTGGACACCAGAATTTTTAAAATGCTAGTTTGTGTACATAAATTCCCACACTGGAAGATATAATTCCTTTTTCCGGTATTAATTACAAGAAAACTGCTGCAAATTGGACACCAGAATTTTTAATATGCTAGTTTTGGTACATAGCTTCCCACACGGGAGATATAATTCCTTTTACAGGAGTAAAAACGTGAGGCCTACTGTTTCTGGTCTAACTAACACCAGATTGATTAAATTGGCCTTTTTTTCACCAAAATTACAACACTGGACAATGTAATGCCTTTTTCCGGTATTAATTCATTTTTACAGGAGTAAAAACGTGAGGCTTACTGTTTCTGGTGTAACTAACACCAGATTGATTAAATTGGCCTTTTTTTCACCAAAATTACAACACTGGACGATATAATGCCTTTTTGCGGTATTAATTACAAGAGGACTGCTGGTATTTCAGAACACCGGAATTTTTAAAATGCTAGTTTTTCTAGATAAATTTCCCACACTGGGAGAAATATTGCCTAAGCCTTTTTACAGTATTAATTACAACAGGAGTGCTTCTTCTGGTCTAACACCAGAATAATTTTATTATTACGGTGAAAGCTTTTTTTAATTTATATTTCTGGCACATAAAAAAAAAAATATTTCTGGCTGACAGTATTGGACTTGCAGTTAGTATGGGTGACACAAGCACAGCGAAACCCCTGATGTAGTATATCTATGAAAAAATTGACTATTACATGAGATTAATGGACGTTGTGGCAGCTTTTGCTGTAGCACCACAAGTCCCAAAATGGCCGCCGCCTATCAGCCCAGTAACATGTGCCAGAAAATGGTCTGCCCAGCCAGAAAAAAAATTGACTTTGACTGAGCAGCTGAATCGCTGTTGTTCTGATTCACTGGTGTAGATTTTTCACTTCTTTGGAGCTTTGGTTTAGACTCTGTGGCAGCTTGTGCTGGCGCACCACAAGTCCCAAAATGGCCACCGCCGGTCAGCCCAGTTACATGTGCCAGTAAAAATCGCTCTGGCCAGTCTCAACAAAATAGTGACTTTCAGTGAACAGCTCAGCTGAGTTGTTCTGATGCACAGGTGTAGAAAGGTAGATCATTCACTTCTTTATCCCTGCCTATCTCGCCCTCACAGAAGCTGCGCCCTCTCCCTACACTAATCAGAGCAGTGTGACGTGCGGCGCCACGTGACTCCAGCTTAAATAGAGGCTGGGTCACATGCTGCACTTGGCCAATCACAGCCATGCCATTAGTAGGCATGGCTGTGATGGGCTCTTAGGGCAAGAAGTAAAACGCTAGCTGATTGGATGCTGTGCAGCCCTTCAGAAAGCGGGAAGTAATCGACGAACACCGGACCCGAACCCGAACTTTTTTGAAAATGTCCGGGTTCGGGTCCGTGTCACGGACACCCCAAAATTCGGTACGGACCCGAACGATTTTCGAACTGTTCGCTCAACACTATTCGTGACGGATCCGTCTTGGCTATGTAAGACATAATACAACCGGATTTGTTCATGATGGATGAATGCGGTTGTATTATTGTAACGGAAGAGTTTTTGCAGATCCATGACAAATCTGCAAAAAACGCTAGTGTGAAAGTAGCCTTAGAGACTTATTGCCAACAGTAATTACAGTTACACAACTACAAGATGACAATATGTTACTTACCAGAAGACCATTTGGTAACTCAACAATAACAATTCATTTAACTTTACAGTATACATTTACAACCCATGGACCCTTACATTAGGTCTCTTCACCAGTCTCTCCTCTGGCCCCTCCAACTTCAATCCAGATCTCCCCATATGGCCATTGCATGGGTCTTTTATCCCTGGAATTTATCTACCCCCTTCCCATCCTTTGTTAACACCTTATGTCTGTTATTCAACAATCTGTTGGCCTTTCCATCTCATGCAATATAATCTTAAGCAACTGCTTACCGTATTTTTAGCCCTATAAGATGAACCTACCCCTATTTATTATCAGAACTCAAATCAGACCCCAATATTTATAAGACCCCTACTCAGACCTCAGATCACACCCCAATGTTAGTAAGACCCCCAATCAGACCTCAAAGAAGACCAACACAGAGCGGCGACAATCTCACACTGTGAGCAGGTCACAGCACAGTAAGTGGCAGAGGAAGACTAGGAAGCCGTGAGTACAGAGCCAACACAGAGAGCGCCGCATTCTCCGCTCTCCGGTCCTCCTGTACTAATGAATGTTTCTATATTGGAACTGCTCATTAGTATTTACCCCATAAGACGTCCTGACATTTCCATTTACCATTTTATGGCAGTTTTGCTCTGGTTTGCACACCTTGTAGGCCCATTGTTCACTCCCGAGCAGCACATATAAAGGTGAATTTAGATGGGAAGATAATCGGGCAGATTGTCAGGAACAAACCTTCCTGTAAATGCCTGTTCCCAACAATCTGCCCATCTAAATGGGTAGATGATCACCGGATGAACGAGTGAAATGCTCGTTCATCAACTGAAATGATCGTTAGTGCAGGCACATAAATTATCGTTTCTGGACAGCAGATCATGCGGTCTAAACAGCGATCTGCTGCCCAGAAACAATGCAGATGTATGAGGACAAGCGTTAGCAATAGCCATTACGTCATCCTCATACTGTGGAGGTGATCACTTCACCTCCACTTAACGAGCAGCCAACTGTTGGGAAAGGACACTTCCTTCCTGACATTTGGCTGCTTGTCTAAATACAGCTTAAGGCCTCTTTCACACGGGCGTCATGTTTGACGCCCGGATAAGAAGCGGGTGCGTTGCGGGAATATGCGCGATTTTCCTGCGCGGGTGCAAACGTTTGTAATGCGTTTAGCACGCGCGTGAGAAAAATCGCCATGTTTGGTACCCAACCCGAAGCCGGACTTCATCACTGAAGTCCGGTTTCGGGTCTTCTGGAGAATTTATTATTTTCCCTTATAACATGGTTATAAGGGGAAATCATAGCATTCTTAATAAAGAATGCATAGTAAAATGAAGTGGAAAGGGTTAAAAATAATAAAAGTTAACTTACCTTAGCCACTTGATCGCGTAGTTGCGATCTGTCCTCTCTTTCCCTGCATCAGCTAAGAACTAAAGGACTGTGATGACGTCACATCACATGGTCCAATCACATGGTCCATCTTACCATGGTGATGGACCATGTGATTGGACCATGTGATGTGACGTCATCACAGGTCCTTTAGTTCTTAGCTGATGCAGGGAAAGAGAGGACAGATCGCAACTACGCGATCAAGTGGCTAAGGTAAGTTAACTTTTATTATTTTTAACCCCTTCCACTTCATTTTACTATGCATTCTTTATTGCATAGAGATCGGGTCCCGTTGCTAAGCAACCATGCGACCACTTGCTTGCGGATGCTTGCGATTTTCCAGCTGCCCCATTCACTTCTATTCTACTTCTAAAAACGCACAATATAGAGCATGCTGCGAGTTTCACGCAACGCAGAAATGATGCGTGAAAATCACCGCTCATGTGCACAGCCCCATAGAAATGAATGGGTCCGGATTCAGTGCGGGTGCAATGCGTCCTCCTCACGCATTTCACCCGCGCGGAAAACTCGCCCGTGTGAAAGGGGCCTTAAGGGGTTAATTCACACGACCGTGGTTTGGTTCCGCATCCGAGCAGCATTTATTGTGGCTTTGGTGCGGACCCATTCACTTAGACGGGGGCCGCAAAAGATGCGGACAGCACTCTTTGTGCTATCAGCTTCGTTGCTCCGTTCCGTGGCTCCGCAAAAATTCTAGATCATGTCCTATTCTTGTCTGTTTTGAGGACAAGAATAGGCATTTCTATAAAGGGCCATACGTTCCATAAATTGCGGAGCGCCAAACAAGGCAAGTTCGTGTAAACAAGCCCTAAGTGTGCATTCCCACATGGCAGATTTTGTGGCAGAAAATTCTGCGATTGAAAATCAGGTCCATTCACCTTAAAGGGGCTTGCAGAAATCCATGTGCTTACTGCGCCATTCAAATGAATGGAACTGATTTTCAGTCGCAGAATTTTCTGCCATATAATCTGCCATGTTCGAAGGCACCCTAAAGGCTCATGCACACGACGGTTGTTCTGGTCCGCATCCGAGCCGCAGTTTCTAACATGTCCTATTCTTGTCTGTTTTGCGGACAAGAATAGGCATCTCTATAATGGGCTACCCATTCCATTCCACAAATTGCGGATTGCATACGGGCGGCTTCCATGTTTTGCAGATCTGCAATTTGTGGACCGCAAAAAACTGAACGGTCGTGTGCATGAGGCCTCAGAGATACAGGATACTTAAAGACTTTTATCTGTGAGAATCACACGACCGTATAGTTTTGTGGTCCGATTTTCATGGATCCGTTGTTCCTTTTTTTTTTTTTTATCCATTGTGTTTCCGTTTTGTTTCTATTCCATTTTTCTGCAAAACAGGAACTTTGTAATCATTGCAAACACCAAACACATGTGCAAAATGGCCTGGGCATAGCATTTCTACAGCATGGATCCACAAAAAACGGATGATATACGGACATGTGTTCTGTATGCATTCCATTTTTTATATGGACCCATTGACTTGAATGGAGCAACTGAACGTGATTTGCGGACAATAATAGGACCTGACTCAAAATGTTGCGGAATGGAAAAATGGAATTACGGAAATGTAATGCATACGGAGTACATTCAGTTTTTTTTGCGGACCCATTGAAATGAATGGTTCCGTATACGGACCATATATGGAACGCAAAAAACGTCCCATTTACGGAAAGCAAAAAACGTTCATATGAACGAGCCCTTAGACAAAAGATCTAGATGCATACTAATGAAGTGCATACTATTCAAATATACACTTTCTCCAGTCTCTCAATCTCTGATTCGCACCAATACAATCTCTCATAATATATTCAACATAATGCAATATAATGCATATATCATTTCTAAAACATGTAAGTCTTGCAGTATCAAGGGCATTGTGCTCCTGTGGAACACAGTGCACTCACCCATGTGATAGTCCAGGTTGCTTAAAGGGGTATTCCCATCTTGTGATTTCAGCCTCACCTCAGCCAGCTCTGCTGTTAACTTCCAGGTTTCCTGTTGCTAAGGCTGCGCGGGCTTAGGCAGTTAAGTGAAGGCCGGCCACACCTCCTTATGACACCTCATGCCGGCCGCATCCATGGGCCGCGCTTGCGCACAAGAACTTGTGAGGTGCAGTGTCCGGCACGGCTGCAGTGTCCGGCACATGTGTTTGGACACTGCTCAAAGGAATACAGATCTGCGCATGCGCGGCCGCACGGCACCATGCGCGGTCACAGTTACAATGAGAGGCCGGACACTGCATTGCACAAGTTCTTGTGCGCAAGCGCGGCCCATGGATGCGGTAGGCGATAGGTGCCGTATCCATGGGATACCAAGATAAACAAAGCGGTATGAAAATCTAATTTGGGGGAAAATAATAAGTTTTTTTTAATGAGATATATTTAGGGAAATGATGAATAGCATATGTATATTTAAATAAACTAGGATCACTGAGATGGGAAAACCCCTTTAATGATGTCACACCCAGGTGCCCAGTTCTGAACATGGATGACTCAAAACAACTGACATTGAATGCTTTTCTCCTCCCATTGATCCTGCAATGACTTAGCATGGTTATAGCATGCCAGAACAAGATATAGCCCAATTCAGGGGCATAACTTAAGGCTCAAGGGCCCTGGTGCAAGACTTCAACTTGGACCCCTATCCTTAATACCCCTTTAGACCTCAACTTGATATCTCAACTTCAACCGCAACCTCAACTTTATATCTCAACACACCTTGCAGGTCCCAGCTCCACTCATACTGCAGGCCACCCCCACACCACTCTGCAGGTAGGCTCCATGCTCTGCTAGCAGCTTACATGCATCTTTAAAATCACTCAACCCGTCTGTCTTCCACACTGCATGTCCTCCCCACATGTGGTCTGAAAGTGCTGATTCGCGCTTGCTGCAAGACCATCACATGAAGCCTTTTCCATCTTTTCTAGGAAGCCTGTGCCACATGCATGTGTAATGTAGGGATTCCGCTTGCCGGGAACAAGATTTCAATAATGCGGTTGCGGTCATTATGTCAGTGCTCTGTGGGAAGGGACAGGGGTGCACCTAGCCTTTCTGTTGCCTGAGGCAAAAATTGAAACAGCGCTCCCCCATGCCAAATTCTCAACCTAAGCCCTTCCCTCCAGCCCTACTGTTAAATACATACTTGGAAAGCATTACATACAGCTACAAAACATACAGGGTAATATAGTGCCACATACCTCTTACATCCAATGACGTCTCCTCTGATGTAAATGTTCTCGTTTCTCATCTTCTTCATTTAGACCAGACCGCCATGATGATTTCTTCAAGCCATCTCTTGTCTCTGTAGAGTTTGACAAACAGACATCTTAGTTTCTTACTTTTCCATCATCCTTCCACCTTCTAAACAGCTCATGCTAACACCCCCAATACTGTGTCCACTGTGCTCCCCAATACTATACTGCAAAAAAGGTCCCCCTAAAAATAATATTACCATGTAGATAATGCCCCCTTCAACACTTATAGGCACACAGTGCCCTAAAAGTAACTGTGCCCAGCAAATAGTGTCCCTGACACTAATAGTGTTCTAACCATAATGTGTCCCAAAAATAATTGTGCTATGCGGATACTGTGCCAGGGTGCCTCCCATCAAGCGTGCACCACACCGAACATAAAAAGGAAAGGGATGAGGGAATAAGGCCAGGAAACTAGGGAAAGGATATGGACACCTCCTAGTAAAGCCCTAAACAAAGTCCTGACTACTACCAGTATAAATGGACCCCAGAGGTAGGTGAGTTCATACACAGAAATACCTAATGTCCTAGCTAACCCTATAGGACCCTGGTACTTATGTCAGGACTGAGACAACCTGTTCCTCTCAGGCATTAATATAAATGACAGGGAAATGCAACACACAGAACTCAAACAAAATACAAAGAGGCAAAGGAAAGACTTAACTTCAAAGGAGCAATGGAAGCACCAGGAACTCCTCCGAAATCAACACAACAGCAATCCACAACTGAAACTGAAGCTATAAACCGCACAGCATAGTGGAAGAAGCAACTTTAAGTAAGGAAGGTTAAATGACCACATAAGCAACACCTGAGGCAAGGGGTGTGGCCATTACCAGAAACAACACAGATGCCTATTGATCCACAAGGAAACC
This sequence comes from Bufotes viridis, assembly GCA_033119425.1. NCBI lineage: Eukaryota > Metazoa > Chordata > Amphibia > Anura > Bufonidae > Bufotes > Bufotes viridis. The sequence continues at coordinate 156,085,681 of CM065589.1, read as the reverse complement.
TGTCAGATATAATTGTGCTATGTGGATACTGTGCCAGGGTTCACCACAAAGTCCCATAAATGGTAATAATTCTCAGTGCTTTCAGTGACCTATTGTAAGCCAACAGTCTAATGTGTTTGGGGCCTCCTCTCATGGCAGATGGGGGAAAGAAAGATTGAACAGTTGGATTTCAACATTCCAAATCCTTTTGTTCAAAAGGGTGGTAAACCACAGCCAAAGATGCCTAGCAGAGGCATATTCCCCTCTCCCTATTGAGAACACATGGAAGCAGGGCTGCTATCAGGGCAGTATGGCTGGTATTGCCGTCCAGGACCCAGCCTTCAAAATAATGATACTTTGGTGAAAGGACCACACCCCATTAAATTGCAGGATCCATTTTCTTCTTCAAAAATAGCAATAGAGATCCTTTCTTCTCATCTCCTCCTTATGTAGTTTGGAAGAGCAACTGGAACTTTTTCCTGGTTTGCTGCACCAACAGCATATGACAAAGATAAAGGTCAGACTTCTCACAAGATGACTTGCAAAAAACAAAATCTGTATGCAGTAAGGGACATCAGCATGCCTCATCACATTGTTATTCACCCTATGTGCTGTGTATGAGTGTTAACCTAGAACTAGAAATCTCTGCTGTGGAGCCTTATACAACCACTCACTGTGAATGTAGCCTATCCTCATAACTATCTCTATCACCATGATTTCTGCAGAAACCCTTAAAGAGGTTGTTCTGTGAAAAATATTCTTTACTTTTGAAATCAGCACCTGGATCTGAATACTTTTGTAATTGCATGCAATTAAAAAAAAAAGAATTATTAAAAAAAGTGTCTCTGTATAGCACCACCTGCTGTTTTTTCTCATTTATTTGTCATGTTCACTGAGAAGGCCACACATGCTCAGTTTCATCCTTTCACTGCCTCCTGAGATGTGATAGGAAGATCATAGACACACACCCTTAGCTGCAGCAGAAAAGACATGCCCTTTGAGATGGCAGCTTGATTTAAATCTAGCAGAGCAATGAATGGGGAGATCTCTGGTTCGATGTGAGGTACAGGGCTGCTTCTGGCTTTGTTAGAAAGTGATTGCCATGTACTATATGGTTTCTGATTTAAATTTTTTACATTAGTCATAGGATAACCCCTTAAAGCGCATACCTGTAATAGCTGTTCGCCCAATGATCTTTTGTCTGGTAGCTATCTCTTCTGACTCCCCCATGACTTAAATGCTTGGATCAGGGCTGGCGTCAGCCCCCGGACTACCCGGGCAAGTGCAGGGGCCCACTGCTCCTTGGGGGGCCCACTGCGCTGAGAACATGGCACGCGTTGCCCTCAGCGCGCACCATGTTCTCCTGAGCTGGCACAGTGGAGAAGTAGAGAGTCCCCCCCTCCCCGCTATGAGTCGGCCGCCACTGTTAACACTCCGCCATTAATGAAAGGATTAAAGGGAAGGGTGGGGGAGGCTACTGAGCTACCAATGCATATAATTAACCTCTTAATCAAATGTAAGCGGGGTCTGCCGGCTCTATCACAGCTGGCACCCGCCCTCAATGACAGGGCACAGCGATCCGGCGAACCGCATCTATTAATGTCACGTTCGGGTGTGGGAGGGAAACACCACACCAAACATAGGAGATAAAGAGGTTAGGGAATGAGGCCTGGAAACTAGGGAAAGGAGATGGACACCTCCTAGTAAAGCCCTAAACAAAGTCCTGACTACTACCAGTATGAACGGACCCCAGAGTTAGGCGAGTTCATACACAGAAATACCTAATGTCCTAACTCACCCTATAGGACCCTGGTACTTATGTCAGGACTGAGACAAGCTGTTCCTCCAAAAGGAAGGACAAACAGGAGTCTCCCTCAGGCCTTAATACAAATGACAGGGAAATGCAACACACAGAACTCAAACAAAATACAAAGAGGGAAAGGAAATACTTAATTTCAAAGGAGCAATGGAAGCACCAGGAACATTGCGAGATCAACACAACAGCAATCCACAAATGAAACTGAAGCTATAAACCGCACAGCATAGTGGGAGAAGCAACTATAAATAAGGAAGGTTAAATGACCACATTAGCAACACCTGAGGCAAGGGGTGTGGCCATTACCAGAAACAACACAGACGCTTATTGATCCACAAGGAAACCTGTCAGATCAAACGATATGTTGACAGTCTCACCGATCTCCTGTCACCTGTGGCGGGAACGTCCATGACAATTAACCCTTCAGGTGCCACAGCTGAGGGGTAAATAGACGCTGTTCGGCGGATTGCCGCACCTTGTCATTGAGGGCGGGTGTTGGCTGTTTGACAGAGTATTAACAGGTTAATTATATTCTTTGGTGGTGCAGTGGCCACAAGGTGTCCTTCCCCCTCCTCAGTACATTCATTGGTGGCAGTGGCAGCTTCTGATCGGAGCCCCAGCAGTGAAATCACAGGGCTCAGATCAGTTACCATGGCAGGCAGAATGCTGCTAAAACCATCCGTGGTGGCCATGGTAAGCTCCCTGCTGCTGTATGCACAAAGCACAGGGCAGCAGGGACAATGTAATATGCTATTCACCCTAATAGAGCTATATTAAGGTGAATAGGACAAAGGGTTCTAGGGTCTAATACTTTTTAAATAAAAGGTAAAATTTCAAAAAACCCGCCAAAATATTAAATCATCCCCTTTCCCAATTTTACCATTAAAATGTATAAACAATAAAAAAATGAAAAAAAGTATTATCTCCGCGTCCAAAAAAGTCAGAAATATTAAAATATTAAAAAATATCTCCTATGTGGTGAACGTCGTAACAGAAAAAATAAATAGAAAAACATGCAATTCGCAATTTTTTTGTCACTTTATCCCCCCAAAATATAGGATTAGACTGTCCTATTATAGGCCCGATGTTCCATAAAATACAGAATGCACGTGTTTTTTTGGTGTTTTATTTTTGTCATGTATTTACATATTCATGAGAGCTGCAGTTTTCAGAGCCTGAAAACAAAAGAGAGCAGCCATCTTAGAGGAAGCTGAGACTGAGGAACTATATGAGCAGAGGATCCTATGGCACCTCAGTTAAGCTGATCGTGTCCAAGACCCTTATCCTGTCCAGAGAGGAACTATGATTGCTTCCAGGAACGCTGATGATAGCTGACGAGCAAAGCTACATACACTGTGGGACCGCATGGAGAGGCATTTGTTCTGTTCAAAGTCACCAGCAGATGCAGAGCATACCCGGGTCGGTAAGATCATGCACGCACCTCATTACAATGTTGGTGCCTAGAGACTGAGACCAGGCCTGTAGTTAGTTAGTTAGGGTTTCTGTTTGTGTCAGGCCACAAATGTTGCTGGCTGTTCATTGCAAGGACTCCATAACTTAAAGTGACATTTCACATTGGAGAGATGATAAGCTTCCCACAAACTCAAGCCAGGCTGGCATTTTGCTCAGGAAGAATACTCAGGCACGTGCTACGAGACCAGTTTTGGGAGGGGGAATACTGTAGAGCAGTGATGGTGAACCTTTTAGAGACCGAGTGCCCAAACTGTAACCCTACAACCCACTTATTTATTGCAAAGTGCGAACATGGCAATTTATCCTCAATACCAATATAGTATATCTTCCATGTACTTTTTCATTTAGCTATAATAGCCTGAATATTACAGTCCAGTATATGTACCATAATATCCTGCCTACATTCAATGCGCTGCCTGTGCTGTTCATAGTGCGCCCTGCGCTGATGAATGGCAGGAAACGTCTAAGGCACATTGGTACAGCTTAGACTTTTTTCAGGGTGCGAGTGCCCACAGAGAGGGCTCCAAGTGCTGTCTCTGGCACCTGTGCCATAGGTTCGCCACCACTGCTGTGGATCAATGTAAGATTATAAGCTATTGTGCTGCACAGCAGGCTAGCCCGCACCACGCACCCAAACAATTGTTCTTGTTTTTTTAGGGTAATAACAGGTAAGGTGTGGCGGTTTAGTTTTTCCCACCAGTAGGTAAATTACCACACTTTCCTCCTGCATCCATCAGAGGGTGCCATGCTGTGCAGCACAAGGGTCTAAGCCAATGGGCTGGGTGTATGCAAATTTAGTGTATGTTCCCAGCATTTGTGGTTGTGTTCATTGCCACGTTTAAGTAAAATTCTGTTTTGGCAAAAGCTGGTGTTGGGGTTGTTTTCCTCGTCTGTGACTTCACTGTATACTGGGGAGCCCACCCCAGTACACGATTTACATCTTGGAGTAGTCGGCAGGATACAGCGACCGTTATGGACGGGAACGCAGCAGGAGACCTTCCCCCGGCACCAATGGCACCAGTCAAGGACTCAGCTCAGGGTGTGCCAGTGCAAGGCCAACTTGCCCCAACACTGATACAGCTTGCCCCTGCCATGCCTGCCCTAGTAGGGTATATCCCCATGGGGGCGTTGTTGCCAAAATTTGACAGGAAAAACATGATGTTGTAGGACTGGAATGAAAGGGTGTGAAGTGCTGTTAGAATGTTTAACCTGACCCCCGAGCTGCGGGCAGAGGTTGTGTTGTGGGCTCTAGAGGTTGACGTCAGACGGACAGTGGCCCTGATGCAGTATTCCAATGCCCTACAGGAGATGCTAAATGAAATACAGCGGTGAGACCTAGAGGCTATGGGAGCCTTCCTGGAGGTTGAATGGCTACTACGAGACCAGTTCATAGTGGGGCTCTTCAACAAGTTCTTAAAGGAAAAATTGCAAGAAATGACCCAGATGACAACTGACATGACATTCTACAGCGTCTACCTATCCGCATTGGAGAGAGAGGAAGAGCAGATGCCTGTGGAGGAGAGAGTAGTGAGTAGCACCCATGCTACAGGGGACCAGTTGGAGTCTGATGACTGAATCCTTAAAGGATGTGGTCCAGGCCCTGTGGAAAGAATTGAGAGAACTTCGGCCTGATGTCAAGTGCTCCTTCTTTCACCCACTATCTTCAGCTGGTACTCATATTGCCACCCACCTCCCCACTCTGTCTCCTGATGCTGCTGCTATCTCCTCACTATGTCACCTTGCCACTCTGTGGTCTCCTGATGCTGCTGGCACCTCTCCACTCTGTTGCCGGGTCACTCAGTGGTCTCCTAATGCTGCTGCCACCTCTACACTATGTCACCTTGCCACTCTATGGTCTCCTAATGCTGCTGCCACCTCCACACTATGTCACCTTGTCACTCTGTGGTCTCCTGATGCTGCTGCTGCCACCTCCACATTGTCATTGTGCCACACTGTGGCCTCCTGATGCCGCCACATCCACACTATGTTATTGTGCCAATCTATGGCATCCTGATGATGCTGCTGCCACCTCCACACTCTGTAATTGTTCCACTCTGTGGCCTGAGGCCTCCTCATGATGCCGCCACCTCCACACTGTCATTGTGCCACTCTGTGGCCTCCTCATGATGCTGCCGCCACCTCCAGACTCTGTAATTGGTCTCCTCATTCACACGTCATATCTGTTTTGGATCCACTTCTGTTTTTTTTGGCATTAGCAATACTGATGGATTACTGACCAAATGCTGACCGAGTGAAGGCGGATGCTCCACAGACAGGATCAGTTTTTTTGGGGTTATTGTTCTGATAAATCAGAGGAAGGGCAAAATAATCAGTGACGTCAACACAAACACTGACACCCTCTCCACTCTGTAGGGGGGCTCTACTTGTATAAGCATTTAATAGAACAGGTACTGTTGACATCTATGTGGAATTCGCTGACGACGGTATAAAAATAGTGCTCTGTTTTTGGCGCTAACATTAAACTGTAAGGCTGAGTTCATACTTGAGTTGTTTGGTCAGTTTTTGCCCCATGACTGCCCAAATAAGTGAAGTTTGCAGTGAATCTAAGAGCGATGCCTGTCATCTGCATGTCTTACTGACTCACAGTATTATTTCACTACCACAGCCCTATGCGTGTTACTGCAAGGCACAGTGTTCTACACCACTATAAAGGCAGGAAATAGCAATTTTTTAACATGATTTGCCACTAATAAATTGGGATCAAACCCAATTTTTTTAAAAAATTTGGTGAACCGGCTGAATCTAATTTTTGAAAAATTCGCTTATCTCTACTTGCAATCAGAGCTGCAGTACCGGACAGATTGTCATCCTCATGTCATTGGAACCAGAGGCTGCCCGGGAAGCCCATGAGCCCAAACATTTAAGTGGCTCCAATGGCTGGTATACTGTCCAGATTTGGCAGACATTATGGCCGAGGCATGTCTTAAGTGTCAGCCCTGTGGGCTGAGTAAGAGTACTGAACAGCGGGCTCCTGTCCAGGCCATACGGACCTCAGTGCCCCTAGAGCTCCTTATGATCGATTATGTATAGATTGCGTACTCTTCCTCAGGACACTCGTACTGTCTAGTCATGACAGATCATTTCACAAAGTATGCGTGGCTGTACCGACCAGAGACCAGACAGCAGAGTCGGCGGCTGAAACATTCTTTAAACACTTTATACAGTTGTTCAGGTGTCCACGGAGGATACATTCAGACCAGGGGGCCTATTTTCAGGGTGCTCTAATGAATGAGCTGTACCAATTTTATGGGATCAAACGTTCCTGTACCACCCCGTATCCCCCCCCCCCCGGGAAACGGGGCGTACGAGCAGTTCAACTACACTTTGCTCCAGACTCTGGAGGACAGCGGCCCGAGTACCTACCTGTACTGAGTACCACCGGATACTCCCCACATATGCTCATGTTTAGGAGAGCCGGACGGGAGATTGAAGATCCCCATATGCCCGATCCGATGGAGCCACCACCGAGAAATACCACTGCAAGAGCACCACCACCAGCTGAGAGCAATCCACAAGGTTGTGGGGGAGCAACTGGGACAAATGGTACACTCTAACCCTAGACCAGTGCAGAGGGATGGGTATGCCCCAGGCGATAAGGTGATGGACAGGGCCAAGTGGCCATCTGGGAAGTTGGATGAGCAGTGGGAGGTGGTCCCATACACAGTGAAGAGGAGGGTAGACCCTGCTATTCCGGTCTATGAGATAGAGCTAATAGGGACTGGGGGGCCCTCACGAAACTTGCACCAAAACATGTTGAGGAGTTGACCAGGCCTGTAGTTAGTTAGTAAGGGTCTCTGTTTATTTCAGGCCACAAATTTTGCCCATTGCAAGGACTCCATAACATAACCCCTTAATGACACGGCCATATTACACCTTAAGGACCAGGACATTTTTTGAAAATCTGACCAGTGTCAATTTATGTGGTAATAACTTTAAAATGCTTATACTTATCCTGGCCATTCTGAGATTGTTTTTTCGTCACATATTGTACTTCATGACACTGGTAAAATGGAGTAAAAAAATTTTTTTTTTTTATTTATAAAAAAAATACCAAATTTACCAAAACTTTTCAAAAATTAGCAATTTTCCAAGTTCCAATTTCTCTATTTCTATAATACATAGTAATACTGCCAAAAAAGTTACTAATTTACATTCCCCATATGTCTAATTCATGTATGAATCCTTTTGGGAATGCCATTTTATTATTTGGGGACGTTGCAAGGCTTAGAAGTTTAGAAGCAAATCTTAAAAATTTTCAGAAATTTTCAAAAACCCACGTTTTAGGGACCAGTTCAGGTTTGAAGTCCCTTTGTGAGGCTTACATAATAGAAACCACCCAAAAATGACCCCATTTTAGAAACTACACCCCTAAAGCTATTCACCCTTTAAGTGTTCCACAAGAGTTAATGGAAAATGGAGATAACATTTCAGAATTTCGATTTTTGGGGGAAAATTTTCAATTTTAATACATTTTCTCAAGTCACCCGGCAAGGGTTAACAGCCAAACAAAACTCAATCCTTATTGCCCTGATTCTGTAGTTTATAGAAACACCCATGTGTGGTCGAAAAACTACTGTATGGGCACATGGCAGGGCGTATAGGGAAAGGAGCGCCATGTGGTTTTTGGAAGGCAGATTTTGCAGCACTGGTTTTTAGACACTATATCCCATTTGAAGCCCTTTAGCAGAAGTCAGATCAGACTTACATTACCATGGCAAGCAGGGCACCTCTGAAAGCATCCTGCTGCCATGGTAACCATCACCCACTGCCAGAACAGAGCAGCGGGTGATGGGGATGGAGTGGAGCTCCCTTCCTCTGTGCTCCCATCAAGAATCGGGGCTGCAAGGGCACAGCAGCCCCCGATGGGATAAAACTCCAGTTCCTTCAATGTGGCTAACTACTAAGGGCCACTCTAAATGCGGTCATACGAGATGCATTTGTTGCGAACACACAATAGTTACAAAAGATTTCTGCTCTACTTCTAATAGTAGGGTTTTTCAAATGAAATCGCATTTGAACTGCAACACGAGGTTTGCGATTTATCTTATAACTTGTACTTTGTGTAAATAGCAATATGTTGGTTGCACCACAAATGCAATAAAAACTTGCATTCGCAAGCACATCTCTGATATACCGCACCATTAGAGCTGCAATGTGTCAGCAGCCAGTCTACACTTTGTGGTTTCTAATGGTGGTGATACGGCTGCTATGCGAGTTCAAGGCATTGAACGAGTCACTTTACCTGCAAGGGGGGGAGATCACAGGAGAAAACTTTTAAACAGAGAAACTTATTGGATATTTCAGGTAGATACATGTCAACCTCGGGGGCTCAACAAAAAGTATGACCTTATTTTACAATATTAAAAGCCCGGGCTTTTTCATCTCACTACTTTTTCATGTTTAACATGTTTGCTTTTAATGGTATATGTAGCTTTTAGTTACAGGTTTTTCTACTTATGTCTTAATGAGACAGGGCAGATTCCCTCCTTCCGCTACCTCATGGGTATTTAAACCTGTTCATTAGTATGTAGCTTTGTCATGAGTAAGGACCCAAGAATGTACAGTGGTCCGAAACGCTTAGAACATATCTACATATGATTTGAGATGATGGAAGATTTTATACGTCAATAAAGTGTCACCGTTTGTCTGCTGAGCTGGATCAACGTTTTTTGACTATATAGTGTACTGTACTGTATTTTTTACTTTAGACTTGGTCTGATCAGACTTCTGCCTTTAGCAGAAGTCAGATCAGACTTACATAACCATGGCAAGCCGGACGCCTCTGAAAGCGTCCTGCTGCCATGGTAACCATCACCTGCTGCCAGAACAGTGCTCCCATCAAGAATCGGGGGCTGCAAGGGCACAGCGGCCCCCGATTGGAGAGGAAGGGAGCTCCCTGTTAACTTCTTCCATACAGCGGTCCGTATAGACAGCGGTATGGAAGGGGTTTAACGGCTGGCATCTGAACAAGCACAGATGCCAGCCGTTTTTAGTAGAGTGCCAGCAATGTGCTGACACTCTGCTAAAACCACTAGACCACCATTGATTTTTAGAGAGGAGGCGAGGGGGGATCGTGATTCTGCCTGCTGCACCGCCCGCCTCCTGCACCGCCCACGCAACATCAGCGCCACCCGCAACCCCCCTCCCCCTGAACAGCCCGCCGGCCATCTCGAACAGGGCTGCATGTGGGGGGGGGAGCAGGGCTGCATGATCCCCGCGGTCTGTGCGGTTTGCAGCGATAGCCGATATGGGGGCGTCTTAGGACCCCCCTCGGTATTTGAACATGGTTCCTGCTGCACAACCGCAGCAGGAACCATGTTCCTACCGCGTTTTTTTTTTTTTATATATGCGATTTTCTTCAGCACGTATGGGTACACCCTGTGTCCTTAAGGACTCGGACATCAGGACGTCCTTTGTCCTTAAGGGGTTAAAGTGACATTTCACATTGAAGAGCTGATAACCTTTCCACAAACTCAAGCCAGGCTGGCATTTTGCTTAGGAAGGATACTTAAGACCAGTGCTACAGGACCAGTTATGGGAGGGGAAATACTGTAGAGCACTGTAAGATTGTAAGGTATTGTGCTGCACCGCACGCACCCAAACAATTGTTCTTGTTTTTTTAGGGCAATACCAGGTAATGTGTGGCAGTTTAGTTGTGCCCACCAGTAGGTAAATTACCGCAATTTCCTCCTGTATCCATCGGAGGGTGTCGTGATGTGCAGCACAAGGGTCTCAGCATTCGGGCTGGGTGTATGTAAATTTACTCTGTGTTCCCAGCATTTGTGGTTGTGTTCATTGCCACGTTTAACCTCTTAAGGACGAAGGGCGTACATGTACGCCCTTCGTCCGCACTTTAAAGATGGCGCCCGCAGCGATGCCGATCGCGGACATTTAACCCCTCAGATGCTATTGCATTGGAATATATGAGAATAGCAATCTGATGATTGCATCTTATAGTTCCCTATGGGAACTATAAGAAAGTGGTAAAAAAAAAAAAAAAAAGTTTAAAAAATAAAAATTAAATAAAAAAAATATAAAAATTCAAATCACCCCCCTTTCCCCAAAATGAAAATAAAATAAATAAAAAATAAAAAATTACACATAATGGGTGTCGCAATGTGCGAAAACGCCCATACTATAATAATATTAAAAATATTCACCATACGGTAAACATAAAAACGGAAAGAAAGCGTCCAAATGGCTAATTCGCCATTTTTGGACGCTTCATTTCCTAAAAAAATGAATAAAAAGTGATCAAAACATCATACGCACCCCATAATGGCATCAATTAAAAGTTCAGATTGCCCGCAAAAAATGAGCCCCTACACTGCTCCGTACGCATAATTACAAAAAAGTTATAGGGGTCAAAACATGGCGACAAAAAATAAAATAAAAAAATTCCCACTTTTAATTTTTTTTCACTATCAAAACGCAAGAAAAACTATACATATTAGGTATTGCCGGATTCGTACTCACCTGAAGAATAAAATTAACCAGTCAGTTTTATCGCAAATCGAACGTTGTAATTTAAAAACCCGTAAAACTGTGGTGAAATTGCTTTTTTTTTGCAATTTCACCCCATTTGGAATTTTTTTCCCGTTTCCCACTACATCACATGCAAAAATAAATGGTAGCGTTAAAAAGTACAACTTGTCCCGCAAAAAATAAGCCGTCATATGGCTATGTGAGCGGAAATATAAAAATGTTATGGCTTTTGGAAGGCAGGGAGCGCAAAACAAAAACGCAAAAATCCCAAAACCCCCGGTCCTTAAGGGGTTAAGTAAAATTCTGTTTTGGCGAAAGCTGGTGTTCGGGTTGCTTTCCTCATTTGTGACTTCACTGTATACTGGGGAGCCCACCCGGTACACGGCTTACACAATGATAGGTATGTGAGGAGGCCACTGAGGGGTCATTACACTGTAAGGGGGCCAGGGTTTTAATACTGCGGAAGGGGGCCAACTGGGGGGTCATTATACTGAATTGAGGGCCACTTAGATGTCATAATACTGAATGGAGGGACACTGGGGGTAATCATTCTGTGTGTGGGGCCACTGGTGTCTCATACTATGTGGGGGGGCACTGTGGGTTTATTATACTGTGTGGATAGCCACTGGGGGTCATTATACTGTGTAGAGAGCCACTGGGGAGTCATTATACTGTATGGGGACACTGGAGGGTTATTATATTGTATGGCGGCACAGGGGGTCATTATACTGTATGGGGGCCACTGGGGTTCACTATACTTTCTGGGGGACTTGGAGTCATAAATGAAGTGTGGGAGCCACAGAGGGACATGTAAATGTAAAGAATTTCACAAGGGGGCCCACTGAGATTTATCGCCCAAGGGACCACATGAACCTTGAGCTGGCCCTGGCTTGGATTGGCTGAGCGTGTACATGTTTTCACTGGAAAAAGAGGAGAAAGCTGCTACCAGACACATCTGGCAGCAGCTTATCTCCCTGAAGACTAAAAGCCTCAAGGCCTGAAATTCAACATGTCTGATCCTCTCCCAACATCATAAATGGGAGAGTTGCCATACACTTTAGAATGTCAGCGGACATGCTGAAGAAGCTAGAAGTATCAGACAGCACTACATGCCCAGGCAGCCACAGTTGAAGAGGCAGGGGTGTACACAGATTTCACAGGGGATCATAGCAAAATCTAGTATGGGTCTCCTCTGCCCCACCAAGCTCCCAAGCAATGTGGCATGAAAAATTTAACTTACTGGTTTTCTGATGAAGTTATGTATTTATGAAGCATGAAATGTTAATTAAAATATTGTACATTTTAACCCATTAGTAATGTAACTATTTGTTGCCTTAAGGACCAGTAATATTCCATTATCTCACCCCCCTATGTTCCAGCGGCCATAATTGTCATGTCCCATGTCTCATGGTTTTATATGTCTTTTGGCTGTTATTGCAGTGTATTTGGCTGTTAACATTTGACCCTGCTAACTCCCTGTAGCCATTCTAATCATCTCCTCCCCTGCCTGGCTGCCTTACTGCATATTTGCTGTTACTGTGAAGATCCTGTTGAACTCAATCATATTTTCACCTACTGTTTATGTATAATTACAATGGTTTTTTATACAGTACCTGTCCCTGAATGGAGTTGAACCTGTCTAATAATTAAGTGGTAAGTAGCACAGGTCAATACAGACAACTATAGTTATATTGTCTTAACACTTTGTGCCTAATTTTTGAGTCAGAAGTTCAGAACAATAATGTATTTTAAATTTGTATGTGGTTTTTGGGTGTTTCGTGACACCATTGGTTTATTCATTGATTGAGTTTTGCAGCATTCAGCATGGGAAATCCTCCGCTCTCCCAACTACACCTAACTGGTTTTCTTAGGTTAACAAGATCATGTGAATGGAGTAACTACTGCTGGAAGTAAAAACTCTTCCACACAAGATAAAACCTGTTTTTACTGGATCTTCTAACTATGGCTTCATTATCACGACCGTTTTTTTATGCTGTCCGCAAAAAGGGGTTACGTTGTTCAGTGATCCGTGTCCGTTTTTGCCTTCCGTTGTGTTTCCGTGTGTCTTCCGTTTTTTTTAGCGGACATGACCCAAAAATTTTTACCAAAAGACAGGCTGACAATTTTTGCCAAGTGCCTGCCAAGGGATCCGCAAAAAAAAACGGACGCGGAATGCGGATGACACACGGATGGCCATCCGCATTTTTTCACGGTCCCATTGACTTGAATGGGTCCGTGAACCATTTTTCACGGACAAGAATAGGACAGGTTATATTTTTTTGACGGACTGGAATCACGGACCACGGATGTGGAGGACAAACGGTGCATTTGCCGAGTTTTCCACGGACCCATTGAAAACCAATGGGTCCGCAGAAAATCACGAAAAATCGAGCAACGGACACGGAATCAAACAACGGTCGTGTGCATGAGGCCTATATCTGATTGATACATGTTTTCTTTACCCTTCCTTATTTCCCTTCCCCCTCGTCTTTTTTCTCTTTCTTTACCCTTTCACCACTCTGTTTACTACTTTTCTCTTTCTCCAGAATTTTAAGCTATGTTTTATATGCAGATTATACTCTATTATTAACAAATATTACTGTATTTTTTTGTTTTACTAGTATACCTATATCATTGTATTCTTCGGTGTGTATTTCCCTGCTCTTTGGTGACTTTGACTGCAATTTTTAACTGTACTGTTTAAAATTTTTAAAAACCAATAAAAAAAAGTTATTACAAAAAAAAAGCACAGTTAAGAACGGTCATGTTATCCATGCTTTTCTTGTTGTTTTTTTCTGTCTTTTCTGGATTTTACAATGCATATTTTTGTAATTATTCCTTAATATTTATGCCTATTTTTAATCAAATTTTACTGGCTTTATAAAATTACAATTACAAGACACCACAATAAAAAACAGCTTCCAATCTAATTGTTTACGAATGTTGGAAAGATTTAGTATGTTTTTCCTGTATTTTTGACAACTGTTTAATTGCAATATACAAGAATTCCACATGGTGGCAGGATAGGACCATTATTATTACATTTTACTGGCTGCCTCATAGTAGAGTGTACATATTCATGTGAGATTGATAGTTGTTGCCTTGCTGAATGCACGTTAGCATGGTGTAAGCAATGCTGGGTCTCCACCTAAACATTTTTGCCGCAGTTTTGATTCATTTTAACTATTAAGTGACAGCCACAGTGCACAACATACAAGTCAATTCACTGCTCACGACAGCTGCCTCTTGATGGTTAGAGTTAGTGCTGAGCGAACCGGGCAGAGTGAAGTCATTATTGATGACATCACCACAGCTACCCAGCCTGATGACATCATCATGTCAGCGTTCACGAGATTTGGCACGTTTTCTTCAATCAAGATGGCTGCGATGGCATCTCCGCGAGCAAAGGATGAGGTGAATATGTATTTTTTTAAACCCCTGATCAACCCCTAAAAGGCCTTAATGTGACTGTAAGATGCCGCGATCAGCGTGGAACGCAGCATCTGAGGGGTTCAATGACGGGGGCCATCGCGATCGCCATTCCCCATCATTGTGCCCGCTACATACAATGGAATGTGATTCTTGATAAAGTAATTTGTTACGAATCGAATTTCTTTGTGAACATTGGCAAAGCAGCCGAATTAGATTTGATGACTTCGCAAATTTCCAGTTAAAATATAAGCCCTGCAAAAAGTCTAGGTGTAGCCTAGGCGAGTTTTGTATCAGTGTTTTCAGTTCAGGGAACACACTCCATGTGATGGCTGCATGTCCCAGGACGAACACTGCTCCAGACTCACAGTACCATAATGATTTATAATGCTGTGAGTTCTTTCCTGACAGTGATGGTGTGAGTCCAGATCAGAGGAGCAATGTTCGGTCTGAGAAATGGGGCCTGGGGTGTGTGGTGGGCAAAACAGCAGGCACCAGCAAGCTACAGGCCCACACAGCTCCTTAGTGGGTGCTATCTTTAAGGATCTGACATCCTCCGTACACGTAGGGTGAATATCAAGAACGGGTTAACATTTGGTTACTATATATACTGGAGAGTGAATCTGGATCGCACATCCTCAACACTATGCTTTTGATATAACGACTGTCTCAGCATAATTACGTGGCATATCCGCCCAATTTGTAATACATTGTATGCTGTGCAAAAGAGGCAGTTTGATCAAAGAGCATAGGCCCACTTACCGCGACAAGGAAGCCTCTACAAGTGGGAAACTACTCTAACCTATAAATGGCGCAGCCGTGCGCGGCGACCACCGGCGCCCCAGCACCGCACCGGCAGCAGACGGCGGGACCCAGGAGCCACACAGCAACCCCACTGTGCAGCAAAGCCTCCTTGGCTCTGGGTCCCACCGCCCCACCAGCACAGCACTGAGGCAGCAATGGCAGACACGCAGTACTGCACCATGTGAACGAGTGCAAAGAGCTCACCCAGTCACGACACTCAGGGAATGCATCTGAGAGATAGTAGGAGTTTATAAACCTCTTGCAGCTAAGGCTAATTAAAAACACCTACTCCAAATGGGGAGGAGTGGTGATACCAGAGGAGGAAAAAGAAAATAAGTAATTACAATATATACTGGAGAGTGAATCTGGATCGCACATCCTCAACACTAGGCTTTTGATGTAATGACTGTCTCACCATAATTACGTGACATATCCGCCCAATTTGTAATACATTGTATGCTGTGCAAAAGAGGCATTAGTATACAGTTTGATCAAAGGGCATAGGCCCACTTACCGCGACAAGCAAGCCTCTACAAGTGGGAAACTACTCTAACCTATAAATGGCGCAGCCGTGCGCGGCGACCACCGGCGCCCCAGCACGGCTGTGCCATTTATAGGTTAGAAAATTTTATAGAAAATCTGGGATCAGACTTAAGGATTGCTGTTCACAAGCGCAAACCATCCAACTTGAAGCAGCTGGAGCAGTTTTGCAAGGAGGAATGGGAAAAAGTCCCAGTGGTAAGATGTGGCAAGCTCATAAAGACATATCCAAAGCGACTTGGAGCTGTGATTGCCGCTAAAGGTGACTCTACAAAGTATTGACTTTAGGGAGGGTGAAGAGTTATGCACATTGACTTTTTCAGCTATTTTGTCCTATTTGTTGTTTGCGTCACAATAAAAAAAAAAAAAATCTTTAAAGTTATGGGCATGTTCTGTAAATTAAATGATGCATATCCTCAAATAATAAATGTTAATTTCAGGTTGTGAGGCACCAAAACACGAAAAAAGTCAAGGGGGGTGAATTCTTTTGCAAGGCACTGTATATGCAACACTATTTTTACATTATATATTAATAGTTAAAATCACTTCTCCCTTTTGTAGCCTAAGCCAAAGCAATGTTCTGATAATTTAAAGGGGTTGTCCGACATAAATGAAAAATTATTGACACTTAGAAAAGTGTAAATAAAGGAGGTCCAGCAGCCACGTTCCGTTGATCAGTAGGCATGTTTCTCTGCAAATGCTATGAGTGCGCCTATTTTAAAGTATAGATTGGCTTCAAACTGCACTGGAATCTGTCACCTACATTTATTTTTTGTGAAATGTTTTTTATTTATTTATTTTTTATTCCATTTTCTGTACTGAGCTGCTGTTAAAATCATTTAGAGATATGCTTCACAGCAGCCACATAGCCCATAGGGCACAGTTGACAGGAGATATTAATTGACTTCCACGGGAGAGTTTTCTAGGCATACTTTGTGTCCTTTGTTTTTTGGCCATTGAACAGAGAGGAAACAGATAAGCTTTTACTATCATCTATCATGAATGGTGGTTCCTGTGTTATCTATGCCATGCCCAACTTTCTTCATTCACTGATATGGGACTTCTGAATATAGCCAAGCACGTTTACTTGGCTATTTTCTCAGGAGAATGGAGAGCCATGCATGCGTGGCCTGCACTCCATTCAGGGAAATGGAGTCAAGTTCTGAATTCCATTCAAATGTTGGACCCGCACCTCTTGGACGATTATGACATATCCACAAGTCCAGTAGGTGTGGATTCCAACTGTGAATAGGACACAGTCATGCACTGCAGTGAAAGGAGAACAGGCTCTCTCCCTTCACCACTATAGGACTTCCAAAAAAAGCTGAGTAGGCGCGCCTGGCAATTCATGGAAGTCCCATAGCAGTAAATGGAGTGAGCTGTACATGTTGGTCCTGTTTTAAGACAGCTTTTCGATCTGTAATACAGTCTTGTCTTCAGTCCAGTTAGGAAAAAGTCTAGCACAAGTTAGGGTTAGAGGAACCAAGCCTAGGATATCTGGCTGCGTCAGTTCCACAAATTTCGGCATTAATCTCTTTTTTCTGTTTCAATTGTTTTTATGGAGTTTTTCATTTTAAATGGCTAAAGAAAGTACATTACAGTTTGGTTTGTTACAATGTCAAGCAGAATACCATTATAATCAGGAAATCAAAGAAGAATATAAGTTCCAATATAATACAATTATTCAGATAACATTCCTTATTTTATGTAAAGCATCATCCTATTCTTTATTGTGCTTCAATGAAGCAACCTTCTTGGCATTCATTTTTTCAAAGCTACAATTGACATTTACCTTCTTTTATTATTATTATTATTATTATTTGAGACATGTGAGGAATTGATGAGGATTTCCAATTTTGCGCTATACATTGGAGAGAGGCCGTTAAAATATGACAGAGAACAGGCCTTTGGGGGACCGAGTACCTATCAATATCAAGTCTTAACAAAAAAGTGTCAGGGTTAAATGATAGATTGATTGAAGTGAAGAGTAGATTAGATTAGAAGGGCAGTTTCTTTCCAGAAACCTGTAATGATTAGGCATTCCCAAAATATATGTAGTAAATTTGTGCCGACTTGATTACAGCATCTCCAACATAGATTGAGGGAATCTTTATATATCTTAGACAGCCTGTATGGAGTGTAATACCATCTGAAGATTAGTTTGGAATAAGCCTCATGGGGATCTGCACATGATGTGCTGTGCATTGAAGTTAAATAGGCTTTTTTCTATTTTGTTATAGGGATGCTTGTGTTCAATTGTCTCTCCCGGTTTCGAATGTGAGAGATGTGTGAATCCAGATAGGGTTCTGCTAGTTGTAGATAAAAGGTTTTTATCCCTCTCAATGATTTATTCATTTGATTATTCAGTAATACTTGGGGAGGGATTTTAGGGGGTGAGAACTCGTTTTTATTCAGGAAGGTACGTTTTTGGAGATATTTATATAAATCTGATTTATCTAGTCCATATTTATTGCTCAAGAATAGAAAATTATGAAGAATTGGGCCTTTGTAAAGATCTTGTATGGTTTTTATACTTGATTTTATCCATCAGGAGACTGATAATTCTGAGAAAACAATATCTAGGACTTGTAGGGGAATTTCCATTGTTTTAGTGATTGGTAGAGTAAAGGTCCATTCACACATCCGCACTGTTTTGCAAATCCGCAAAACACCAGGCCGGCACCCAAATAGAAGTGCCTATTCTTGTCCGCAGCTGCGGACAAGAATAGTACATGTTCTATTTTTTTGCGGAGCTGCAGACTGGAAGTTTGGGGACGCGGGCCGGAAATGCACAGTGTGCTGTCCGCATCTTTTCCGTCCCCATGGAAAATGAGTGGGTCCGCACCTGCGGAACGGATCCAGACCTAAAGTGTGGATGTGTGAATGGACCCTAAAGCATATTTTGATGTAAGATTTCCATGTTTGGAGAGTGGAGTTGACTGTCAGCAGTAAGTTGGTATTGTTTATATTGCCCACATTAGAGGCCAGTAAGAGAATGTCTAGTCTTTCAGTCTGACTACTATGTTTCTCTATGTTTACCCAAAGTTTGTCTGATTGGGGAGTCCACCATGCTGTCGATTGATCAAGTAGGGAAGCAATATGTATGAGTTAATCTCTGGGAGGCACAAACCACCATGGTTTTTATGTCTGGTCAGTACCCCAGCTGAGATTCTAGGGTGTTTGACCAAATAAATCTGTTAAATTGAGATTGAAATTTTTGGATTATTGGTTTTGGGATAGCTAGGGGAATTGAGCAGAATTGGTACAGGATCTTGGGTAGTATCATTATTATATATAATGATATTCTTCCCCACCACGATATTTCAAAGGAGTTTAAGTGCTTGGTATCTGTTGGGAGTTTGATTAGTAGTGGTTTAAAGTTCTCCTTAACCATATTTGAGATTGGATATGATAATTGAATACCTAGGTATGGAATGCAATGTTCTTGACAATTATAGGGTAAACTTGACTGTATTATCATTTTATTTGTTTGGGATATATTCATGCCTAGAAGTTGGGATTTTGCACTGTTGACTTTATCATATGATATGGAGCTAAAGGTTTGGATAATAAAGTATATTTTATCTAATGATCTGAGGGGGTTGCCTGAGCAGATAATGATATCATCCCCGAATAAGCCAAGTTTATGCATATAGTCTCCGATTTTTATTACTGAAATTTCTGCGGAAAGTCTAATTTTCTCTGCAAATGGTTCTAGGACCAAAACGAAGAGTATGGGGGAGAGAGGGAAACTTTGCCTGGTCCTTTTGCTATAAAAAATGGTTTGGATAATAATCTGTTGGAGTAAACTTTTTACAGCATGTTGATGTTGAACATATAATCACAACTCCGAATCCACCTGTATACAGATAATCCAGGACAGATATTGACTTCTACCCTGGCCCTTTAAAAAAGAGTCAGAAATGGGGGCACTTTCAACCACTGAAGAAGGGGCCAATATCTAGCCCCGAAACGCGTTTGGTTTATCACAGTCCCCCTTTTGGATGAGACCCCCTGATTGCCGAAAAGGCCAGACAGCAGAGGAAATATACCGGCGTAACTTCACCCGCGCGAACGTAAGCAGTGGGCGGGCCTACAGCATACACGGGCCGACACCGTTTGGCGTGGTGAGCCGGGAGCTAGGAAGCACTCGACACCGGTACTGGAGGTGAACCTGTACGGAGAGGGCAGCATTCTCTACACCAGCTCTCTGGTAAGAATTTTCCACTTTTTCGGCATCAGACCCAGCGAGTGCAATGTCATTTTATACAGCGGGATGCCGCTGAATTGAAGTAAGAGCGGGACGCCGCTCCAAACTGGGACATTATTTGAACATTGCTCCACTATTAGGGGATACTTCATTATCACCAGCAACAGGTGGACTTTGTGAGTGTGACCTTACACGATACATTCCGCTACAAACGGAAATTTTAAGGGACACTAATTATCCAGCAAGAGACATATCTGATTACCATTGGTTTGCAGACTGTTACAATTCAGTTACTGTGTAGCACTTTATTGGCCTATTTTGCACACTGGTTTATATTTGTTGATTATTGTTTTTTATTGATAAGTTTTATGATTATTTTTAGTGAATATTTCAATAAATAATTTGCCTCTTGTGACACCCATTTGTTAGGGAGAGTGCCCTATTATTTATTTATTCATTTATTCCTAGCATTTTGAACAGTTGGGTGAAACTGTGGATAGGAGCACCTTCAGAGGCACTCATTCTACCTAGCGCGACATTCATTTTATCTTATAATCACAATGTATTCTGTCAAATGTCTTCTCTGCATCTAAAGTTAGGAGCAGAGAAGGCATTTTTTAAATTTCTATCCATTTTAAGATATTCATAAATCTACATATGCTATCAGGACCTTGCCTTCTGGCGACGAACCCAACCTGATCTGGTTTTACAAGAAGTGGGATGATATTTTTTAATCTGCGAGAAATTATTTTTGCGTAGATATTTACAATTAGTTACTAATGAGGGGTCCTTGTCTGGTTTGGGGATCGTGATTATAGTTTCTTGCAACAATTCTGTAGGAAAATGACCGTCTACCATTGCTTGGTTGAATATATTCTGTAAGTGTGGGTTTAGAATATGTGAAATATATTTAAAGTATTCATTTAAGAAGCCATATGGGCCTGGTGCTTTTTTTTTTTTTTTAGTTTAAGTGAGTTAATGGTTTTTATTATTTCCCTAGTAGAGAGAGTTGAATAGGGCATAAATTAGGTAAATTGATGGATTCTAAGAAAGCTTTTATTGTATCTTGTTTGGGTTCTGTTGTTGAATTAAGATCTTTTAAGTTATAGAATACGTTAAAATAATCCCTAAAGTGGTTTGTTATATGTAGTGGATGTTATATCTGTGAGGTGAGTGATTATAGTTCCCATTTTTATATTTTTCACACAATTGGCCATGAGGGATGAGGCTTAATTGTTTTGGCTATAGTAATGTAGTTTAAGTTTTACAAGGTTGCGTTCATAGTCATCTAGGAGTAGTGACCCAATTTCATCTCTTAATTTTATTATATGGTCTAGATTTTGTGAGTAGCTAGATGTTTTGCAATCTTTTTCAGCTTTTTTCAATTTATCCAGTTTGTCATTTAGTTTTCTCAAGCCAGGCTTGAGAAAGACTCTTTGGAGTCAAAACATTGCACAGTTAGTGGATAAAACCTCTATACTTTTGAGGACGCTGAGTGCTGTGGTCGTTCATCCCTTCTACAAATAGGAAGTGTAATCTCTTTCATTTGCGTTGATGCAGTGCCAAGAATCATATAAATCCTTCTCAAATAACCATGAGTTCAATGAAGGGGGAGGTCTCGTTCCGTCTAGTAGTTCCTAAGGCTGAATTGGCTATAATTTTGAGGTCACCAAATATGAATATATGACCCTTTTGAACTTTGGCTGGGGCCATATAAATTGCAAATTGTATACGTCATATTATTCAGCTTATGTAATAATATTACAGGTTATAGCTACTAGAGATGGGTCGTTGATCCAGGGAGTTATTCTGATTGCCTGATTGGAGTCGGGAAGGAATTTTTTTTCCCCTTAAGTGAGGAAAATTGGCTTCTGCCTCACAGGGGCTTTTTGCCTTCCTCTGGATCAACTTGTAGGAAACAGGCCAAACTGGATGGACAAATGTCTTTTTTCGGTCTTATATACTATGTTACTATGTTACTATTTTTTCTCTTTGAATTGAATTTTTCTGGAAAGACCAGGGTTTTTCTATCTAAAGACAATGCCATATTCTGCGCACCTGATGTCAATTGTGTGGCATATAACCTGCTTCTCAATGATTTGCCTATATTGGCAGCTTCCTGAATAAATATCACTGTGTCAGAAAAATTGCGTCTGGCATGTATCATTTCCCCTTTGGGTATATTGCGAACTACATGGGGAGAATGGCAAGATGTAGCTTTCTCAAAGAGAAAAAATAATATTGGAGGAACCAAGCACAATGCTATTATTTTTTCCACCAAATACAGAGAAGAATAGAGGGAAATTTGTAAACTAGTGAAAAAACATCTCCTAGTATTAAGCTACGATAAGGAATGGACAAACCTGATAACAAGAGGTATTAAATGTGTGGTATGCAAAGCCCCGACACTGAGAAACATGATTAGTCCTAGCTTGTCCCAAGAAACTCCCAAGATAAAACCAGCATGGCTTACATGTAAGGGTAGTTATAAATGTGGTCACACCAGATCTATCTGTTGTGACCATATGAATGTGAACAAGCATTTTGAATCTATTGCAAATGGTAAAAATTATGAAATCAAGACATATTTAAATTGCAACAAAAAATTTGCCGTGTATTTAATTACATGTGGAGTGTGTTTGCTACAATAGGTAGGTTGTACCACAAATTCAATTAAAACTAGAATACGCAAGCACATTTCGGATATGCCGCATTATAAAACCTGTAATGTTTCTGTTAGTTTACATTTTGCTTTAGTTCATAGAGGCAATACGGCAGCATTATCAGCACAAAGAATTGAAAGGGTTATTACACCTGCAAGGGTTGGAGATCACAGGACCCACTACCTTGCAATTGTTCAATGGAATTTTATACCACGTGAAATAAAGAATCTCTTGTTATTAAGAGCTGGATCCCGCATTTTTCTTCAGTTTCATAACAGCAGTGTCCAGGCTGTAGCCATGCTCATAACAAGCTGAGCAGGTGAGAGCTGCCTTTTCTTCGAGCAGCTTAGTCGATAACACTTCTATCATAGTTATAAGTGCATTATCAGCACAGTACATATTTTATTTGTTCATTTCAACTTTTAAGCCACCTTTCAGTGTGAAATTCATGTGATGGCACCAGTAATTGGCTTTAATGTTGATCACATTAGTATCAACAGGTCACTGATATAGCCAATTTTTCATGTTCATGTCAGTCAGGATATCATCATTGGAGGCCAGATACAGAGACAGCTGGGGAAGCAGCAGGAATCACTAAGGTGAGCATTACTTATTTTATTATTTTCATTCGCTTTGTTTTTTTTTGTTTTTTTTAATTCTGGGTGGCTGAACAAGCCTGTTAAAAAAGTGCCATCTTTGATCTTTAGTGGTTTCAAATATACCTGTTTCTATAAAGCTAGGCTCCCACGAAACGACAGAGATAAAAACAAGTTTCCATTCAAACTGCATTCTGTATTGTTATATTGATCATTCCATTCCCAGAGCAGCCCGAGGCACTCTCTAGAGCATGCAAAAAGCTGTGCTAGTAAAATCTGTTTTATATCATTGTAACTAGAAGTAGGAAATAAAAACCCGAAAACAGACCCTGCATATAAGACTTCAACTCACTTCCGAGCGTGCCATCAATACCATGCTGTTAGTAAATGATGTTATGTACCAATAGCTTCAGTTGAACATTACAGCTGAAACAAATGTAATTCTATTTTAGATGCTTCTAGTATATACAAAACTTCTTAAAGGGGTTGTGCCACCATGTCCCTAGGCAATAAACATCTGATCGTTGCGGGTCTGACTGCTGGGATCCCATTGATCACAGTAAAGAGATGCCATAGTCCCTGGTGGGGAACAGCGCAGTAGTCACACATGTGCGCTTCATTCAACTCTATGAGACTGCTAAACATTGCTGAGCCCCCACCTAGCTTTTCTTAGGAAGTCCCATTGACTTTGCATGAAGAGGCAGCAACCATTTATGACTGCCAATCCATTCACTCCGGGGATTCTGACAAATCATTCTTTAGTTGGGGTTGCCAACTGTCAGACGCCCTCTGATCAGATGCATATTCCCTATTTTGGGGATAGGAGAAATGTTCTTTTGGTGGGACCTCAACATTAACCCATTCCCAACCAACGATATAATATTACATCATGGTAAGTCCCATTATTTAGAACTGACTTAAAAATCATGTAGTCATGTAGAACAGGAGCTATGCCCTCACTATTTGCAGCCAGAGTCATCTGTAATATACAGTTGGGATCTAGCTGGATAAAAGCTAGCTCCAACCATGGCCATTTAACCCCTTAGACGCTGTGGTATAATAACGACCTCAGCATTTAATGAGTTTGACAGAGGGAGGGGGCTCCATCTGCCATCCATTCGTGGGGTACCAATAGTTGCTATGTCCTCTGGGTCTGTCAGAGTCAGTCTCTAATAGATTTTTTTGTCAGTATAAGACTGACACAGAGGCATAATACACTTCATTTGAAAAATAGTACAGTTTACTATGTAAGTGATAAAAGGCATCACATATTCAAGTTCCCTTATGTAATATTTACCCCGAAATGGCACCAGTGAAAACGACTGCATTTCCCCGGAAAAAACAAACAAACCCTCATATAGCTTTGTTTATAGAACTAAAGAACTATGATCTTCAGTATGAGGTAGCACCAAAATACATGATTTTTTAAAAATGTTTTTTAGGGTGAAAAAGTAGTAAAGAATAAAAAACTCTATACATAAGATATTGCCAGAGTTGTACTGACCTACAGAGTAAAGGTTAATCCTTATTTATACTGAGTGGTAAATGCTACTAAATTTTAAAGGTAATCTATTTTTCTCATTCTTCAATAAATAATTATCCAGACTTAATCAATAAGTTATATGAACCTCATTGTGGTGTACTGAAAAATTGTCCTGCAAAAAACAAGTTACATCTATGGAAAAAAAGCTATGCCTTTTCAAAATCAGAGATAAAAAAAAATCAGTGCATGCTTAATGAATATGAGGTACTTACTTAGCAAATATGTTTTGATCAAAATCATTTGTGCCCATCCACCAAACCAAGATGACTTCTTTTGGACAGAAACGTACTTTATATGATACCGCTCCTTGTGCCAAATGGCTTCAAATAAATTGAAGGAGCATGGGCTCCACATGTACATGAATACAACCTATATAAGCCCATGAATATAAATTGGGCCCTTTCATAAAATGTAGAGATGAGCGAATCGAAGCTGACAAAGTGGAATTCGATCTGAATTTCATGAAAAATTCTATTCATTTTTTCCTAAAATGGCTGCTGGACGTGTGAGGACATGGATCAAGGAACTCTGGGAAGGCAGGATCACCCATAATGCCATGCATGCAGCCAATCAGCAGCCAGCCCTGTGATGTCACAGACATATAAATAGCGTAAGCCATCTTAGATTCTGCCATTTACCAGTGTACTTAGTGCAGGGAGAGATATCTGCAGGCACTAGGGACAGTATTAGAAAAAGGTCATTGTGCTAAAAAAAAAAAAAAAAGACGATTTACAAATGCAGGGAAAGATTATTCAAGGTGTAGGGAAAGGATAGGGAGAAATCATTCCACAGCATTTATGTTGAACAGGGTTCAGTAGGGAAAGTTACAGCCTGGGTAATAGGAACAATCCGATTACACCTTGCTGCACTGACTGGGGATCTAAATTGCCATTATATAGCTCAGTAATTCCAGCATAATCATTCTTATTAGGGTACAAGTGCTGTTTGATACAGGCATTAACAGGGTTCATTACAAGGAAATATTTATACGTCTTATTTACCCTTGCGCAGTGCAGTTATGTGTTCTAAAGCATTTTTTGGCTTGTATTAGTAGGAAAAAAAGGCTTATTAGCCGTTGTGTGGTGAAGTGAGAAAATTACAAACTTTTTTGGGGTGTTTTAATTTCCTTAGAATTTTTTTTATTTGATCTAACAGTATGTCAGACAGAGAAGTGCCAGTCCCTGCACAGGGGATTGGCAGGGGCATAAATGTTTCTAGCAGGCAGAGGTCACAGTAGAGTAAGGGACCGTGGCAGCAGGGGTCACTTTGAGAGGCCTGAGCTCCCAGTGCCAACTAGCGGTCGTGTCGTGACCAGCAACCCAGCTGTTCTTTAGTGGTTCGTCAGACACAACACTTAGTTGCCATGGCCCGGGAGCAGGGCCTGTGCCCTCACCTGTCCTCAACCTGCCTCTGTCCTTTTCTGTTTCCAGAGCCAGATAAGTATTTTATGCTGGGGGATCAGCTCCACTATACAGTGAGGATGAGCTACTTTAAGACAGTCAGCAGCTACTGGCCAGCGAAGATCTGGCGGAGGCATCTGCCGTTTCCTCCACTAGGCAGGCAAGTAGTGATGAGGAGAGTGGCATGGGAACTGGTGTTGTGAGTAGTCAGGCTCCTGACCCAGAGACGGTTGAGGAGGACATCAGTGATGTGCAGACAGTACTCAATGATGATGATGTAGCTGATCGCACTTGGGAGCCGGGTGACAAAGGGGCTTAATTTTTTTTTCTTTATATAATAATGTAATATTATAAAATCTGTTGTCTCCATGATAAATCTGCAGCATGGGGGCCCCGTGTGGCTTATACACACTTTCAAAATAATCGTTTAGAGGAGCGAATAGATGCCGGATAACTGGGACTCTCCATGACCTTCCCAGGAGCTTCTGTCGGGAGCAGCGTTTCGTTTCTGAGACGTCCATATAGTGTGGGGGGAATCCGAAAACCCTCTTCATCTCCGTTCATCACAGGATGTCCTCCTTCCCATCCAGACAGTGACATTATCTGTGCTACATCTCCTGTGTAACGTATGCGTAGCCTAAAAATATCTGTGCTACATCCAGTGTACTTTTTCCATAGACGGTGTCTGCTGCGGACAGTGACATTACCTGCTGTACATCTCCTGTATAACATTTGCGCATCCTAAAAAAATATCTGTGACATCCAGTGTACTTTTTCCGTAGATGCTGCGGACAGCGACATTATCTGCGCCACATCTCCTGTTTAACGTGTGCGCATACTAAAAATATCTGTGACATCCACTGTACTTTTTCCGTAGACGCTGTGGACAGAGACATTATCTGCGCCACATCTCCTGTTTAACGTGTGCGCATACTAAAAATATCTGTGACATCCACTGTATTTTTTCCGCAGGAGCTGCGGACAGCGACATTATCTGTGTATTACTTGTATTACTTAAAAAAACTGCACTACTGTACATGTGACATACTTGCAAGCATATATACCATTTAATATGATGAAGGCGAGCAGAAAGGGACGGGCAAGTGGCCGAGCTTCTGATGGAGCACGCAGAGGCCGTGGCCCTGGGCGCGGTGAATCTGTGCCTGCTGGCAGAGCACAAGAAACACACTCATCCACGATACCTAGCAGGGTGGCGCAGGACACCACTCTAAAAGTCAGACCAGTGCGAGCATGTGGTCGATTGGATTGCAGCAGATAATGCTTCCAGTCGGTTAAGTACCACCCTGTCTTCCACAAAGTCCAATCTCAATAGCCAAGAGTCTGGTCAACAGAATCCTCTCCCTGATCCTCCTTCCTTTCACCATGGAGAGTCCTTGCAAACAAGTGATCCCACACTCGGATATTCCGAGGAGCTCTTTTCATCACCATTCCTTAATTTGGGCCTCTCGCCAAGCTCGCTTGAAGAGGGACATGAGGAGATCTTGTGCCCTGATTCCCAAACTCTTGAGCATCCACAGTCAGAAAAAGATGTCGGTGGGGAACGGCAATTAGTATTTCATGAGGTGGATGATGATGATGATGATACACAGTTGCCAATAACTCAACTGCAATTAGTTTCTCAAGAGGTTGATGATGAGGCTGAGACACAGTTGTCAATAAGTGACTAAAGTGAGGTTGTTGTTAGGTCAACAAGTCAGGAGGATGACCAGAGTGAGGAAGTGGAAGAGAAGGTGGTGGACAATAAAATCACTGACCCAACCTGGGAAGGTGGCAAGCCGAGCCATAACAGCAGTACAGAGGGGGAGGGATCAGCGACCAAACAGGCCCGCAACTGTTCCCTGGAACACCCCTTTGAGTCAATCTCCCTTGCCAAGGGGTAGGTGTTCCGCAGTCTGGTGCTTTTTTGATGAAAGTGCGGACAATAAATGAATTGTCATTTGAAACCTGTGCCGTACCAAACACACTACAACACAACAAGTGTTGGGTGCAAATATTAATCGCATATATCGGCACTTCGAGAATTCGCGAATATTTAGAATATAGTGATATATATTCGTAATTTCGAATATTCTAGATTTTTTCTTAATCAGTAACCTCCCTTCTAGCTTGTGGGCCAATGACAAGGCTGCAATGTTTTTGTCTGACCTTAGCAACATCCCTAGCAACCAACAGGAAAGTTGCCTACCCCTTTAGTATATAAAAAACTCCCCAGCAGCCACTGTATGCAGTATTTAGCAGATTTAAAAGAGACATCAGTTTTATTGCTGTGCTCTGTGCTTTCCTGTGTCATGGCAGTAGTTAGTTAGTTAGCTTATGTATATAATATAGATAGTTAGTGGGAGATAGTCAGTGTAGGTTAGATAGTAATATAGGTTCTGCTGTCCATACATACATGCTACATACATAGTGCTGTATGTATTTATGTATGCTACATACATACATAATGCTGTGATGTCACAAGTTCACAACAACACTTAGTGCATCAATCACTAATTTGTAGTCAGACCTGTTAAAATGTGAAGTTGCACGTATTGCGCCAAAATATTCACATCATTAGTGCCGATTTCGCAATCACGACTATATTGGAGCACTCTATCTGCATATAAAGCTATTGTAATGTTCTGCCGTGCCAACCATTTTCTCCAGTCTCAGGAAACTTATAGCAGCTGGAAAAATATAGCTGTAGTGACCCACGCCTGTATTTCGCCCGCATTACGCGAATATTACATTGCCGATTTTTCTCTATCTAGAAAATAATCTCGAATTCGCGAATATATGATGAATATTCTACCAAATATTCGCTAAATATCATGAATTTGAATATTGCCCCTCCGCTCATCACTAGTGAACACTAGCAACCTCACTACCACCAGCATGATTCGCCACATGGCATCAAAGCACCCTAATAGGTGGGCCGAACTGCGGGTCACACCACTGCCTCCTCTTCCCCTGTGTTACGTGCTGGCCAATCCCCTGCCCAAGACGTAGGCCCGGATGCCTCTTGCACTGCATCTGGACCTTCGCAATCACCATCAGCTAACACATCCACTTCTGTGTCCCAGCGCAGAGTACACATGTCCATACCCCAGGCCTTTGAACGAAAGCGCAAATTCCCAACCACCCACCCACTGGCGATAGCACTAAATGCGCACCTTTCCAAATTGCTGGTCCTGGAAATGTTGCCATTTAGGATTGTGAACACGGAGGCCTTCCTCAGCCTAATGGCGGCAGCCATCCCTCGTTACTCAGTCCCCAGCTGCCACTATTTTGCCTGTTGTGCCATCCCCGCCTTGCACCAGCATGTGTCCAGTAACATCACCCATGCCCTGACCAATGCAGTTATTGGGAAGGTCCACTTAACGACTGATATATGGACAAGTACTTGTAGCCAGGAATGCTACATTTCCCTGACGGCACACTGGGTGAGCATTGTGGAGGCCAGGAGCGAATCATACCCTGGGATGGAACAGATGCTACCGATGCCAAGAATTGCGGGCCCTACTTTTATCAGGATTTCTGCCACCACCTACATTAGTGGCTGCAAACCCCCCTTCTCCTCCCCCACTTCCACCTCTGAATTCTCATCTTGCAGCACCAGTCAGCCATCAGTCAGTAGCTGGAAGCAGTGTAGCACTGCAGAGCTGTCGCAGGGTATAAGGGACCAGACTGAGCTGTGGCTCTCGCCACTCAACCTACAACCAGGCATGGTTGTGTCTGATAATGGCCGTAACTTGGTGGCGGCTTTGGATTTCGGCAAGCTCACACACATACCATGACTAGCCCACGTGTTCAACTTAGTGGTTCAGCGGTTTTTCAAAACCTACCCCAATTTGCCTGAGCTACTGGTGAAGGTGTGCCGCGTGTGTGCCCATTTCCGAAAGTCATCTACAGTCATCTACAGCTGCCGCCGGTCTGGCAATGCTGTAGCAATGCTTGCAATTGCCAGCTAACCAACTGTTGTGTGACGTGAGCACGCACTGGAACTCCACGTTCCACATGTTGGCCAGGCTTTGTGCGCAGCAGAGCGCAGTAGTGGAATACCAGCTGCAACATTGTCGTCGTCTTTCCAGTCAGCTTCTGCTCTTCACAAGCGACGAGTGGGCATTGATGTCTGACCTCTGTAAGGATTTACACAACTTTGAAGAATCAACACAGATGGTGAGTGGCGATGCCGCTATTATCAGCGTAACCATCCCACTTCTGTGTCTACTGAAACGCTCGCTGCTCAAATGAAGACCGACGCTTTGTATTTGGAAGAGGTGGAAATGGGGGAAGAAAGTACACAGGGTGATAGCCAGACCACCCTCATTTCGTCTTCTCAGCGTGAATTGGATGATTATGAGGGGGAGAAGGAGGAGAAGGAGATGGTTGCCTCCGCTACAGAGGGTAGTAGCCACAGCAGGTTTATTCCATTTGTTCAGCGTGGATGGGCAGAAGAGAAGGAAGAGGATGAGGAGATTGAGAGTCATCCTCCTCATGAGGACAGCGAAGTCTTTTCTGTTGGGACTCTGGCACACATGGCTGACTTATGTTATGCTGCCTTTCCCGTGACCCACGCATTATACGCATTTTGGCCAACACAGATTACGGGTTGTTCACCCTTCTCAAACCCCGCTACAAAGTGATCTTCTCATCTCTCATTCCTATGGTGGAGAGGACTAGCAAAATGGTGCAATACCAGAAGGTCCTTGTGGAAAAATTGCTCCAAAAATTTCCAGCTGACAACGCTGGCGGCAGAGTACATGGTTCCTTGGGCAACTGAGGAGGGGAGACTAGGGGAACACAGAGCAGTTCCAACAGAGGCAGGGCAACACTCTCCAAGGTCTGGGACTGTTTCATGACATCCCGCCAGCACCCTCACCTTGATGCGTGGCCTACTTTCACAAGGAGGGAAACATTTTGGAAGATGGTGAAGGAGTACGTAGCAGACCATGTCTGCATCCTAATGATCCCTCTGTGCCTTACAACTATTGGATGTCCAAGCTGGACACGTGGCACAAACTAGTGCTCTACGCCTTGGAGGTGCTGGCCTGCCCTGCCACCAGCGTTTTGTTCGAGCAGGTATTTAGTGCTGCTCGGTGCATAATAACTGATAAGCGGATCCGCCTGTCAATTGAAAATGCTGACCGGTTGACTCTTATAAAAATGAACAAGCCCTGGATTGCCACTGACTTCTCCACTCCATGAGAGGAAAGCGGCTGAACATAAAGGCACTTTAAATGTGGCTTTTATGGTGTATTGAATTACACTGTATTCCCATGCACCAATTCCACCACATAAAAAGGTATATGGTTTAATCTTCCCTTTCTCGTGTTCCTCCTCCTCCTCCATCATATCAACATGCTTATTAGGCTGCCCTCGCTCTGAATGTTTTAGAGGGTCAGCTTAGCTGCAGTCCCTCAACCATAATGTTTTAGATGGTCAGCTCAGCAGCAGGCCCCTGCCCATAATATTTTCCATTGTGAGATCAGCAGCAGGCACCCGCCCCTAATGTTTTAGAGAGTCTGCTGAACAGCAGGCCCTTGTCCTAATGTTTTTTTTCATGGTCAGCTCAGTAGCAGGCACTCACCCCTAATGTTTTAGATGGTCAGATCAGCATCAGGCCCTCGCCCCTAATGTTTTAGAGGGTCTCCAGCAGGCCCTTGCTCCTAATGTTTTTGAGGGTCACCAGCAGGCTATCAATCATAATTTTTCAAGGGTGTGTATGATGCCCTTCTTTATGTGTAATAATGGGCGTATTGGAGTGCCGGTTCATTGTAATTTTTGGCAGCCCTTTCACTTAGTGCATAGGCTTTATGATTGTAGGATACCTGAACAATTGTACCACAATGTGAATGTGGCCCTCGTTTATGTGATATAGAGGTTGTATCAGAGTGCCTCTTCCTTGTAATTTTTGGCAGCACTTGCACTTTATATACAAGTAAATATACAGGAAAGAATGTTTTCCTAACAATTTTTCTTCTAAAATTGATTTTATCTTCGGTTTTGTGCGTATTATTGTCAGTCTGTAAAATTGCCGTACTACTCAGACAACATCGTTCCCATCAGCGACCTGAGAGTCCAAGATGCATCCAGACATCCTCCCCATGCTGGTCCCGAACCATTCCAGTGGTGTTTCCATCAATTTCTGACCTTTTCCTTTTAACCAGAGACCCCATCCTCTTCAGAGAAGGGGGTGCCTGGTTTAATGCTCTGGTTCTTCCATTGACTTCCATTGTGCTCGGGTGCTCGGCACCAGAGCACCCGAGTACTTTGGTGATCGAACAACACTACCACCCACCAATGCCTGATGCATCTG
Source organism: Bufotes viridis (assembly GCA_033119425.1). NCBI lineage: Eukaryota > Metazoa > Chordata > Amphibia > Anura > Bufonidae > Bufotes > Bufotes viridis. The sequence goes on along the minus strand of CM065589.1, from coordinate 156,053,403 downwards.
ATTAGATACATGCCGCCTTACCCAAACCTTGACAAAAGAGACCGGTTTCTTCTGGCTACCTGCCCCAGCTACTACTCTGATGCTGCCACCCGCCTGATGCCACACATCTGATGCAAAGTTCTCCTTCTTTCACCCACCTTCGTCAGCGGGTAGTGGTATTGCCACCCATCTCCCCGCTCTGTCGACGGATCGCTATGTGGTCTCCTGATGCTGCTGCTGCCGCCATCTCCAGACTCTGTCATTGTGCCACTCGGTGGCCTTCTCCTGATGCTGCCACTGCTGCTGCCGCCACCTCCATACTTTTTAATTTTGCTATTCGGTGGCCTCCTCATACTGCCACCAACTCCAGACTCTGTTATTGTGCCACTCGGTGGCCTTCTCCTGATGCTGCTACTGCTGCTGCCGCCACCTCCATACTTTTTAATTTTGCTATTCGGTGGCCTCCTCATACTGCCGCCAACTCCAGACTCTGTCATTGTGCCACTCAGTGGCCTCCTCATACTGCTGCCAACTCCAGGCTCTGTCATTGTGCCACTTGGTGGCCTCCTCATCCTGCTGCCACCTCCAGAGTTATTGCTATTGTGCCACTCAGTGATGCTGCTGCCACTTCCAGGCTCTGTAATTGGGCCGCTCTGTGGTCTTCTCATGCTGCCGCCACCTCACCACTATGTCATAGGACCAGTATGTGGACTTCTCATGCTGTTCCCACTCTCCCAACTTCATGACTGGGCCACTATTTTGCCTTTCGGCCTGGCTGACATCATCATTTATTTGACCCTTCCTCTGATCTGTCAAGAGGAAGGAAAAATGAGACGCACAACAGATTCTGTCTGTGTAGCAGCACTAAGGCCTGTATGGTCCCATCAGAATTGGCTTATGATTTGGTAGCCAAAAGCAGGAGTGGGTACAAAACACAGAAGACATGCAAATATTACATTCACATCTCATCTCTGTTTTAGATTCACTTCTGTTTTATTTGGCATTAGCAATACTGATGGATTATTGAGCAAATGATGACCAAGTGAAGGCTCCACAGACATGATCCGTTTTTTGTGGGTTATTGTTATGATGGATCAGAGGAAGGCCAAATTAATCAGTGACGTCAACACAAACTTAATGCTGACACCCTCTGCACTCTGTCAGGGGGCTCTACTTGTGTAAGCGTTTAATAGAACTGGTTCTGTAGACATCTATGTGGAATCAGCTGATGAGGGTGTGCTTCTTCTTGACGCTAACATCGACCTGTAAGGCTGAGTTAATACTGAGTTATTTGGTCAGTTTTGGCCCCATGACTGCCCTAATAAGTGAAGTGTGCAGTGATTCTAAGAGCAATGCCTGTTATCTGCATGTCATACTGACTTACAGTATTATTTCACTACCACAGCAGACTCCCTATGCGTGTTACTGCACAGTGTTCTACACCACTATAAAGGCTCTCAGACGCCAGGAAATAGACGTTTTTTTTTAACGTAATTCGCTGTAAATATATTCAGATCTAACTGATTTTTTCCCGAAAAATTCGGCAAACCGGCGAATAGATTTTTTTAAAAATTTGCTCATCTCTAGTCACTGATGTACTCCTCAACGGTCTCTGGGTCAGAAATCTGACCGCTCACAATACACCCTCCCACACCACTCTCCTCATCACTACTTGCCTGCCTACCGGATGTCTCCTCCACATCTTGGCCAGTAGCTGCTGACTGTCCTCTAGTAGCTCGTCCTCGCTGTATAGTGGAGCTGAGTCCACAGCATATAATACTTGTCTGGCTGAGCGAACAGAAAAGGACAGAGGCAGGTTGAGGACAGGTGAGGGCAAAGGCCCTGCTCCCGGGCCATGCCAACTAAGGTTTGTGTCTCATGAACCCACCGACTCCTGGCTGGGGGTGTCTGATGTCACTTGGGACAAAGTGGATGACCAAGTGAACCATTCAAGAACCGCTGGGTTGCTGGTCAAGACACGACCGCTAGATGACACCGGAAGCTCAGGCCTCTTGCTGCGACTCGTGCTGCCACGCCCCCTTACTCTGCTGGGACCTGTGCCTGCACCAGAAACATTTAGGCCTCTGCTACTCCCCTGTTCATGGCCTGGCACTTCTCTGTCTGACATACTGTTAGGTCAAATAAATAAATAGGAGATTAAAACACCCCAAAAAAGTGTGTAATTTTCCCACTTCACCACACAACAGCTAAAAAGCCCTTTTTTCCACTAATACATGCAAAAAAGGGCTTTAGAAAATATAATTTCACCGCTGAACGGCAAATAGGCTCTTATTTTCTTCCACTTATACACTACAAAAAAGGCTTTAGAACATATAACTGCACCGCTGAACGGCAAATAGACCCTTATTTTCTTCCACTTATACACGCCACAAATGGCTTTAGAACATATAACTGCACCACTGAACGGCAAATATATATTTTTTTGTCACTAATAAACGCCAAAAAGGCTGTAATTTTCTCACTTCACCACACAACGGCAAATACTTTTTTTGCGGCACTAATACACGCCAAAAAGGGCTTTAGAACATATAACTGCACCACTGAACGGCAAATAAGATATATATTTTTTCCAATAATACACACCAAAAAGGACTTTAGAACATATAACTGCACCGCTGAACGGCAAATAGGCACTTACTTTTTTTCCAATTATACACTCCACAAAAGGCTTTAGAACATATAACTGCACCTCTGAATGGTAAATAATATATCTTTATTTGCTAATGCACTAATACATGCCAAAAAGGGCTTTAGAACATACAACTGCACTGCTGAACGGCAAATAGGCCCTTATTTTCTTCCACTTATACACGCAACAAAAGCCTTTAGAACATATAACTGCACCGCTGAACAGCAAGTAGCATATACCGTATTTTTCGCTTTATAAGACGCACTTTTCCCCCCCAAAACTGGGGGAAAAATGGCAGTGCGTCTTATGAAGCGATGGTTGACTGTTTTTTCAGGGCTGACACTGATATATCGCCGGCCGCGCTGTGCAGCATAGCAGCCGGCTATACATCAGTTACAGTGCAGGGAGGGAGGAGGGGCAGGAGGCAAATCACAGTGGGGCCCGGTGCAGTCACTGTATTACACCAGGCCCCGCGCACAGAAGTATGTAAAGTTCTTTAATACTGAATCAATCGCTATCCTTTTGATAAACTAGCTTATTCACCTGCATTAGTACTCACTATGAATGTAGTGTGCGATCCTGCCGGCGTATGACTAGAGTCAGTCACACACCTGCTTCATTAATGAAATGGGGGAGTGTGACTGACTGAGTGACGTCGGTCACGCGCCCGCCGGACTGCACCGCTGCATTCATAGTGAGTACTAATGCAGGTAATTAGGCTAGTTTATCAAAAGGATAGAGATTGATTCGGGATTAAAGAACTTTACATACAAACAGACTTCTGTGGAACACATATGGGGACATATTAATAAAGTACCGTAATGCTGTGACACATAGGGCCATGAGGGGGGACCAGCATAAGATGCTATATGTGTGTCATCCACAGATATAGCATGCTGACCCCCTCATGGCCTCATGTGTCACAGCACACATCCCTCATAACAGTGCATCATCCACAGATTCCCCCCCCCCCAAAAACAGTGCATAATCCACAGATTACCCCACCCCATAAAAGTTTGTCATCCACAGATCCCCCATAACAGTGTCATCCACAGATCCCACATAACAGTGTCATCCACAGATCTCCATAACAGTGCCATCCCCAGATCCCCTCCATAACAGTGTCATCCACAGATCCCCCATAACAGTGCGTCATCCATAGAGCCCCATAACAGTGTCAACCACAGAGCCCCATAACAGTGTCATCCACAGATCCCCCATAACAGTGTCATCCACAGATCCCCCATAACAAAGTCATCCCCAGACCACCATTAGTTCAAAATCCACCAAAAGCACACCTTTTCGTTCAAAATATTTTTTTTCTTATTTTCCTCCTCAAAAACCTAGGTGCGTCTTATAATCAGGTGCGTCTTATAAAGCGAAAAATACGGTATATATTTTTCTACTAATACACGCCAAAAGGGGCTTTAGGAAATATAACTGCACCGCTGAATGGCAAATATATATTTTTTTGCCACTAATACACGGCAAAAAAGGTCTGTAATTTTCTCACTTCCCCACACAACAGCAAATACTTTTTTTTGTGCCACTAATACATTAAAAAAAAGGCTTTAGAACATATAACTGTACCGCTGAACCGCAAATAGGCCCTCATTTTTTTCCACTTATACACAAAAAGCTTTAGAACATATAACTGCTCTGCTGAACGGCAAATAATATATGTTTTTTGCCTCTAATACATTCCAATAAGGGCTTTAAAAGATATCACTGCAATGCTGAACGGCAAATATATATATTTTTGCCACTAATACACGACAAAAAGGGCTGGAATTTTCTCACTTCACCACACAACGGCTAATAAGCCCTTTTTTCCCACTAATACAAGCCTAAGAATGCTTTAGAACATATAACTGCACCGTACTAGGGCAAATAAGACATAGAAATATTTCCTTGTAATAAACCCTGTTATTGTCTGTATCAAACAGCACTTGCACTCCAATAACAAGAATGGTTTGCTGGAAGGTATTAAGGTATCTTTATAGTGTCACCAGTAATTTTAATGTTCCTTAACAGATACTGTCTAATGCCCCCCCATAGTACCCCAGTACTTATAATGCCCCCTGTAATGCCCCCTACAGTGGTAGTTAAAATGTCTCCTTATATTACCCCCACAAGTTTTAATGCCACCTATAGTGTCCTAGTAGTTAAAATGTCCCCTTGTAGTGGTCCCAGTAGTTATAGCACTCCCTGTAGTGCCCCCACCAGTTTTAATGATCCACTTTAGTGCCCCAGTAGTAATAAGGCACTCCTGTGTTGACCCCAATAGGTATAAGACCCTCCTGTAATGCCCCTGTAGGTATAATGCCCCCTGTAATTATAACGGCCCCCACACAGTGCCCCTATAAGTATATTCACCCATTCAGTGCCCCCAGTACTTGCAGAGTCCCCTTGTAGTTATATCCCCCAACTCCCATAGTGCCTCCAGCAGGTATAATCCCATGGTTAGTGCCCCCCTGTAGGTGTAAAACCCACCATATGTAGTTACCCCAATAGGTATAACGGCCATGTAGTGCCTATCTAGGGCACCCAACATTTACAAAGCCCCCACTGTAGACATACACAAAAAAAAAAATACTCACCTGACTATCTACCGCTTGAGGCCCTAGTTTCCAGCTTCTGGATTTAGCCAGGAGTGTTGAAGTCACCACTCCGCCTGCTGCTTAGCACAGTTGTGCATGATGACATCGTCACACCGCCTGAGACACGGCGCAGATGGTTGCTTGGCGACTGACTGCACATTCTATTAGCGATAGTAATTCAACTGTATTGCCGACCTTAGGAAAGCAATACAGTTGTATCACCAGCCTCAGCAGCCATAACATTTGTGGGTCTGGACAAGACATCCGGGACTCAAGCCCCAAATGCTTTGACCTAGTGATTCCCCTGGTTCACAAACAGTGATAAATACATCAGGATTAATTTTATTCTGTGTGCTGTTATCTTCATTGATGATATTTGGACTGAATATAAGGGGGTGATCCACCATTTCGTTAACTTCTACATAGTTGGGAGAATGTTTCACCTACCTATTGCTTTTTCTATGTTCAGTATGAGCAGCCTTGCTGTACTGCTAATATTGACTCTAAATAATATGCTATAGCAAAGCTTTGTGAACGTATTGTGCGAGCAAAGATACAAGAGCACCAAAGTTTATTTTGTATAGCTTGTGTATCCTCTTTGGAGCAGTTAGTTGTCCTAGCATTTCCAAAACTTACATAACAGAAAGCTGACACATTTTTCCTATATTGAGAGTTAGTCCATGAATTTAACTAGAGATAAGCGAATTTTCCAAAAATTGATTCGGCCGGTTTGCTGAATTTTTCGGCAAAATTTGCTTCGATCCGAATTTATTTGTGGCGAATCACGCTAAAAATGGCAATTTCTGGGCTGCAGAGAGCCTTTATAGGGGTGTAGAACACTGTGCCTTGCAGTAACATGCATAGGGAGTCTGCTGTGGTAGTGAAATAATACTGTGAGTCAGTATGACATGCAGATGACAGGGGTCGCTCTTAAAATCACTGCATACTTCACTTATTTGGGCAGTCATGGGGCCAAATTTGATCAAATAACTGAAGTATCAACTCAGCCTTACAGGTAGATGTTAGCGTCAAGAAGAAGCGCACCCCTTTTACACCCTTATCAGCTGATTCCACATAGATGTCTACAGAACCTGTTCTATTAAACACTTAGACAAATAGAGAGTGGAGAGGGTGTCAGCAGTAAGTTTGTTTTTATGTCACTGATTATTTTCCCCATTCTCTGATCCTTCAGAACAATAACCCAGAAAAAACGTATCCTGTCTGTGGAGCATATGCCTTAACTTGTTCGGCATTTTCTCAATAATCCATCAGTATTGATAATTCCAAAAACAAAAACAAAAAAAAACAGGAGTGGATCTAAAAAGAGATGACACATGAATGGAATATTTGCATGTCTTCTGTGATTTGTACAAACTCCTGCTTTTGGCTACCAAATCATAAGCCAATTCTGGTGGGACCATACAGGCCTTAGAGCTGCTACACAGACAGGCTCTGTTGTGTGTCTCATTTTTCCACCCTTGTTAGAAATCAGAAGAAGGGTCAAATAAATGATGATGTCAGCCAGGCCGAAAGCCAAAATAGTGGACCAGTCATGAAGTGGGGAGGGTGGAAGGTGAGGAGGCCATCGAGTGGCAAAATGACAGTGTCTGTAGGTGGCAGCAGCATGAAGAAGCCACAAAATGGCACAATGATACAGTCTGGAGGTGGCAGGAGCATGAGAAAGTCACAGAGTGGCACAATTAAAGAGTCTGGAGGTGAAAGCAACATGAGTAGGCCACAGAGTGGCACAATAATAGAGTCTGGAGGTGGCAGCAGCATGAGTAGGCCACAGAGTGGCACAATGACAGACTGTGGAGGTGGCAACAGCATGAGTAGGCCACAGAGTGGCACAATGACAGAGTCTGGAGGTGACAACAGCAGCAGCATCAGGAGGAGTCCACAGAGTGGCACAATGACAGAGTCTGGAATTAGCAGCAGTAGGGGAAGCCACAGAATTGCATAACAACAGAGTCTGGAGGTGGCAGCAGCATGAGGAATCCACAGAGTGGCACAATGGCAGAGTCTGGAGGTGTCGGCAGCAGCAGCATCAGGAGAAAGCCACAGAATGGCACAATGACAGAGTCTGAAGTTGGAAGCAGCATGAGGAAGCCACAGAATGGCACAATGACAGAGTCTGAAGTTGGAAGCAACATCAGGAAGCCGCAGAGTGGCACAATAACAGAATGTGGAGGTGGCAGCAGCAGCATCAGGAGGAGGACACAGAGTGGCATAATGACAGAGTCTGGAGTTGGCAGCAGCAAGAGGAAGTCACAGAATGGCACAATGAAAGAGTGTGGAGATGGAAGCAGCATGAGGAAGCCACAGAGTGGCACAATGACAGAGTCTGGAGGTGACAGCAGCATGAGTAGACCACAAAGTGGCACAATGACAGAGTGTGGAAGTGGCAGGAGTGTGAGTAGTTTTGTGGTGGCAGCAGCAGCATCATGAGGAGGCCACAGTGTGGCACAATGACAGAGTCTGGAGTTGGCAGCAGCATGAGGAAGCCACAGAATGGCACAATGACAGAGTGTGGAAGTGGCAGGAGTGTGAGTAGGCCACAGAGTGGCAACAATGACAGAGTCTGGAGGTGTGTCGGCAGCAGCAGCATCAGGAGGAGGCCACAGAGTGGCACAATCACAGAGTGTGGAGGTGGCAGCAGCAGCATGAGGAAGCCACTGAATGGCACATGACAGAGTGACAATCGACCAAGATACTTCTGGGGGAACCTGCCTGGCATGAACAGGCCTCTAGTGCTGAACACTAAATAAAATTTGTTTTTCGACCGCAATACGTCAATAAAGATTTTACCACATATAACTGCAGTGCTGAACGCTGAATAAATTTTGTTTTTCGACCGAAATACATCACAAAAGATTTTACCGCATATTACTACAGTGCTGAATGCTGAATAAACTTGGTTTTTCCACCGAAATATGTCACTAAAGGTTTTGCCACTGTAGAGGATGCCAAGGTTGGGTCCTCAATGACAGATATATATTGCCACTATTTTGGTTGTGGTGCCTTTAAGAAAGCGTTGCTAGTCAGGAGGCTCACCCTTGGAGGGTGAGGAGATTCTAGAAAAAGATTGCCACAATGGGAGAGGACAGATTAGCAGTCCTCTCTGTATTATATGAGGACATTTGGGATCAGGAATTTTGGAGACCCCAAATTGACATTTGGACGGGAAGGGGTCTCCTCACTATCTGGGTTCCTGTACCCACAGGGTTAACTCACTCTCCTTATAAGAAGTTCGGCAGGAAAGCTCTCTGCAGCTATCACGGTCTAAAATCCCTGGGTAAAACAAAAATACCATTATTTTGAACAGACTTTTCTACTGTTTATGTTGTGCTGAACCAAGCAGACATTAAGCTGGTTTCTTATGACCTTGGCTGCTTGAAGCTGTACCTATTTTCATTTTGGAAAATAAACACCTGTTTTCTTTAACCCAGGGCTGGCTCATGCACCTGGTTTATTGGAGAGATCTCTACCCCATATTACAATTGGTGTCGGATGCGCACAAGGTACATGAAAGCCACAAAATCATAAAAAGTGACATTTAAAGAGCCAGTACCCTGTTTGGCATGTCCTGGGTGAAATCTCTGCAAGCTGCAGGAAAAGACATGGAGGAGGTTATGAAAGCCCTGCTGCAAGCCAGTGCAACTCAGCAGCAAGCTTCGGTGGCCCAGCAGCAGGCCACAGTAGAGGCAACCCGCCACCATGAGGAAGCAATGGCGGCACAACAAGAGACAAACCGTGTGCTGATTGCTCAGCTTACTGCACATCAGGAAGCTACACAAGCCCAGGTAGCTGCGTTAAAGGAGGCTGTACAACAGTTGGCTCAAGGACAAGTGCAAGCGACCACTACCCCTGGGCCCCAAGTTGCTGTAAGAGCCAGCCACCTGTTACAAAACTGCCATCCGGTGATGATGTTGAGGCTTTCTGATTGACTTTCGAGAGAGTAGCAGAGAGAGAGGAGTAGCCGCAGGACCAATGGGCCAGCATCATCGTGCCCTTTCTTATGGGAGACCCTCAACAGGCCTATTTCGACTTGACAGTCGAACTCGTTAAAAGCTATGAGCAGCTAAAGGCAGAGATCCTGGCTCGACTGCGGGTAACTATGGCCGTTCAGGCCCAAAGAGTGCATAGCTGGGGTTCACCAGGCTGGCTGTCCACCAAGGGCCCAAATGCATGACCTGCTGCAGCTAGTAAAAAAGTGGCTGCAGCCTGAGAAATTGACAGACCCGCAAATTGTGGAATGGTTGGCCATGGACCGGTACCTGAGATCGCTGCCGCATGACCTGCATCGCTGGGTAAGCGGTGGGTGACCTTGCGATGGCGAATCAGTTGTTGGAACTGTTAGAGTGGTACACTGTAGAAGAGGACTTGCTCGGACCCACCAAGCACCGGGAACCCACGTCAAGAGCAGTACGACCAGTTACCTTACCAGATCTACCATGTAAACATGTTGAAATCCTGGAAAGATCGGGAGAAAGTAATCGCTATGGCAGGGGTCATGGTAGAGGACCCGACCAGGTATTTGTCGCTGACACACTGTCCAAGTCCCAAAGGCAACAAGCAAAGGAGTTTCTACAGAGATACAGAGATAAATTCTCAGGTTTGCCAGGGCTCACCAATGTCATTGAAGATGACATTGTTACAGAGCCCAATGTGATAATCCGGCTAAAGCCATACCGATATACATCAATAAAGATTTTACCACATATAACTGCAGCACTGAGTGCTGAATAAAATTTGTTTTTCGACCAAAATATGTCACAAATGATTCCATTGCATATAACTACAGCGCTGAACGCTGAATAAAATTTGTTTTTCAACCGAAGTGTATCACTAAAGGTTTTGCCACATATACCTGCAACAGTGAACGCTGAATATATTTTGTTTTTCTACCGAAATACATCAAAAAATTTTTACCACATATAACGACAGCACTGAATGCTAAATAAAATTAGTTTTTCGACCAAAATTTATGAAAAACTGATTTTACAAACTTTGTTAACTCGTTAAGTGTTCCATAACAATTAAAGGAAAATGGAAGTGAAATTTACAAATGTCACTTTTTTTTGCAGATTTTCCATTTTTATCCATTTTTTCCTGTAACACAGCCACAACACAGGGTTAACAGCCAAAAAAATTCAATATTTATGACACTGATTATGCAGTTTACTCAGAAACACCCCATTTGTAGTGGTAAACTGCTGTATAGGCACATGGCAGAGCACAGATAGGAAGGAGCACCATACTTGGTACTATTTTGGGGTACATATGAGTTTTGATTGCTTAATATTACGCTTTTTGGCGAGGCAAAGGTAAGGCAAGGTAACCACAAAGTGGCTGTTGTGGCCTCATTTTTATTTTCTGTTTTTTTTACAGTTTTCCTAACAGGGTAGATCATGCATTGTGTTTATAGAGCAGGTTGATACGGATGCAACAAAATCAAATATGTGTATTTTTATTTTTTTTGTTTCAGTTTTTCATAATAAAGCATTTTTTAAATAAAAAATAATGTTTTTGTGTCTTCATTTTCTGAAAGCTACATTTCTTTTATTGTTCTGCCGATCGTCTTGTGTAGGGGCTCGTTAGTTTCAGATAGAGCTGACGTTTTTTATTGGTACCATTTTTGGGTACGTATGATTTTTTGATCACTAAATATTACACTTTGTGGGGCAAAGTGACCAAAAATTGGTTGTTTTGGCACAGTTTTTATTTTTATTTTTATGGAATTCTCCTTAGGGGGTAGATCATGTGATTTTTTTTATAGAGAAGGTCGTTATGGATGCGGCGAAACCTAATATGTCTACTTTTTGTAACTTATTTTAATTTTACACAATAAAAACATTTTTGAAAAAAAATCGTTTTAGCGTTGCTATTGTTTGGGTGATGCCTTTGTAAGGGCTCATTTTTTGCGGGATGAGATGACGGTTTGATTGGGACTATTTTGGGGTACATATGTCTTTTTGATTGTTGGTATTACACTTTTTGTAATGTAAGGTGACAAAAATGTCATTTTTGGTTTTTATTATAAATTTTTTACGGCGTTCACCTGAGGGAGTAGATCATGTGGTATTCTTATAGAGCAGGTTATTATAGATGCAGCAATACCTAATATGCATGTTTTTTATTTTTATACACATTTTTATGTGAAGGGACATTTTATTTCTTTACATGAAACTTTTAATTTTTTATTATTGAAAAACACTTTTTTTTTTTTTACTTTTTTTCTGTCCCACTGTCCCAACTTTTCAGGGTTTGATCCCTGTTTCAATACAGTATAATACTGTCAGGAGGGTGTCAAGAGCCACGTCTGACTCCGTTATACCCGGGGTCGGGAAGTCTCAGCGGGTGGCTGCGCACTCTAAGGGCTCATTCAGACGGCCGTATGGCTTCAGTAAGTTCTTCTGGACACATGTCCGTTTTTTTGCGGATCCGCAAAAAAACGGAACGGATCCTGCAAAATATGTTCAGTTTTTTTGCGGATCCGCAAAAAAATGGAAGGTGTAATTTTTATTTATAAAGCTTTTATTTAATTTTTTTTTATAAAGCTATGATGGCAGAAATTTAAAAAAAAAAGGAGATGTGTATAAAAAAATCCTGTCACAGAACATTTCAGCCAAATATGCGGACATAGATCCGCAAAAATGCGGATGACATACGGAAATGCATCCGTTGGCATCCGCATTTTTGCGGATCCATAGACTTGTATTAGGCCACGGACCGTTTTTAAGATGACCCCATCTTAATGAAATTATTACCATCTCATCCCTCTGTTACAGCTAGGAGAGCTAATACGCTACGTGACACACTTGTAAAAAGCTATTTGGAACCAGTACAACCACAGGTGTTTCTGAATACGAATAAACAAGCATTGGGATTCAAACCTTGTGGTAGGTGTATTGCATGCCCCAATATGCAACAAGCGACCAACTTCACGGACATGTCTGGCCAGCATATATATAATATTAAACATTTCCTTACCTGTTCCAGTACAGGAGTGATTTATTATGCGTCATGTCCGTGTCAAAAAATCTACATCGGACTAACCACTCGGGAGCTCAAGGTCCGGGTTCGTGAACATGTAAGAGACATCTTGGCAGCAAAAGATAGCAAAAAGATTCAGGAACTTAAACCCGTGGCACGGCATTTCAGAGAACATCACAACAGCAATCCTCGGGGCTTCAAGGTGAGAGCAATTGATTGTGTGAAGGTGGACTTAAGGGCAGGGAATATATCAAAAAAACTAGCTCAGATGGAGAGCAGATGGATATGGACCCTTGGGACAATGCGTCCGGAGGGTCTCAATGAAACTCTGGGCTTCTCAGCGTTCCTCTAGATCTGGCAACACCTGGATGGTTGCCCTGTTGCTTGGTTTTAACTCTGTTTTAATGTAAGAAATGTACTAATGGCATGTTTTTTCTGGCCTTTAATAGGTTGTGTCAATAATTTGATGGGATTCTCTTCGGGTCTATTGGATCATTTGGGATGAGCATCTGCACCGGACAAAAATAACAAGAAAAAGGACTAAATAAAAGGATGAAACAATAACATTTTTTTTGCACATGGTCACTTTAGCTGCTGCCGCAGCCTTAATGGACACAGCGTTTATTAGTATGATTATTTTTATTTTTATTTATATTTTTATTTTTATTCATATATTTTTTGCTTATCATGTATTCATATTATTAACTAATCATGTTTTGCAGTATCACATTTATATGGGTGTAGTACATGTTATATATATATTCTTCATGCACATTTTTTTCGATTGTAGGGACAATTTGCATCATGTATCACTTCCCTTGTGCACAACTATCCTCACTATCTCACTCACCTCTTCCTCACTTGTTTTCCCTTTATGCACCATATTGGATATATATTTTGATACAATGTCGCATCTCCCGATCATGTGATCCAGGTCAGTGACGTGGGAATCACATGACCGGTGATGATATGTCAGTTTGATTTTAGTTTCGGATGCAGATATGAATTTAATGATTATGCTTCTTAATGTCTAATGGATTACATCGTAGGGTGCTTGGTATATGTATACAGGTTATCCCATATTATAATGACTTTATGGATGACACATACCAGACAGCAAATCAATGATGTAGGCTATTGACGTCAACGTCACATGACCATAAAGGTCCTTTGGATATATTGGATATATAGAATTACCATTGCGTTCTTAAATATCTATGATGTGATCACAGGCACAATCCATATATTGAACATGGGAGGTAGATATTATTTTGTACTTGGCATAGATACCGTGAACAGGATCATGCGCGCATGTGGGCGCATTTTATTGACGTCAGCACATGTGACCATAGTCACGACCTCTATTGGCCAGACTTGCCTTTTTAATCTTCACAGCACAGAGATGGCGTCACCCCTGGACGAAGGCTCGCCGAAACGCGCGTCGGGGTGTCGCCATCCCGGTCCTTTGGCTTTACTACTATATTGGGTAAGATTTGCAAAGTTTTAAGTGATTGGTGGTATTTTTGCTGATATTGGTGGATGTTATGGCACAGAAGGAGTGATCAAGTCAGTATCACGTTCTTTCTGCATGATGAGTGTATAATAGCCGTTACCACAGTATCCGTTACTACTTACTATTTACACACCACGCCATTTATAATACTGTGCGTTAGTTTGCATATTTTCCCTGCATATTACTAGCCAATGTGTGGTCTGGGATGGCGCTATAAATTCTGCACCTTCCTGCTGGATATTTTAACATTTATTTATTAATAAAGTATATTTACATATATATTTGCATTTGGCTCCATTTTCTGTGTGATGTTTTCGTTTTCTGCGGACAAGTATAGGACAAGTGAGTTTTGTTTTGCGGACAGAAACAACGGAACAACGGATGCGGACAGCACACGGAGGACTGTCCGCATATTTGAGGAGCCCATAGAAATGCATGGATCCGCATACTTTCCGCAAAATTGCAGATCGGATGCGGATCCGTTCATACGGTCGTCTGAATGAGGCCTTAATTGTAGCTTTCTGTGTTTGCCTTGCAATCCTTTTTGTCTCACTCAGGGATCCATAGCTTCTTCTCCTCAGCTGTTTCTTGTCCTTCACTCCCAACCTCCTTATATTCCCCCTTCCCACTTCTCTGGTTGCCAGATATAGAGCTTCCTGCCTGGACCTCTATACTGACCCACTGGAGCTGTGTAGCTGTTGTTCCTGGTTGTCGTACCAGAGCATTACCCTCTGGATCCCTGTTGGGCTTTTGTTGTCCGCTGTTGTCGCCCACCTCGGATCATATGCTTCGTCTGTATTGTCTGTCCTCCCTCTGGTGTTTTCCTTTAGTGTTAGTGGTGAGGACTAGTGCTCCCACCGCCCTATTCACTACTTAGGGCTGAGCTTAAGGAAAGCCAGGGTTTTGGCACGTGATCGGCGTACAGGTGAGAAACCCGTCTAGGGACGTCAGGGCAGTCAGGTGCCAGCCTCAAGGTGAGTTAGGGGTCACCAACTTTCCCCCTCCCTTGGACAGTGCTTTCTCTTTTCCCTCCCTTTGCGTCACAAGTCTGTGATCGGCACGCCGGTCGTGATAATATTTGATGTATTGTACTGACTTAAACTGCAGGGTCTTGCCCCCAGGCTTCCGTAGATGGCAGGCTTCAATGCCTGTGTAAGGCATCAGGCCTGCCATAGGAACCATCGTCAGAGGGAGTCAGAGGGAGCACCTTCCCGCTATAAAACCGACATGTGCCGCATACAGCGCTGACAGCGGCATGTGAAGGGTTAATCCACCAGTATCGCGGGATACAGCGATGCTGGTGGATACAGCCAGGCCCGTGCTGTTGATCAGACGGGCACAGCTCCTGCACCCGCCCAATCACATCACACACATGCGCGTGAGGATGCGGCAAGAGACTGCATTCCCTCACATACATGTTTGTGATATTAAAGGAAGGGGTTAAACAATATTGTTATTTATCTCTTGCCATTGAAAAGAAAAATATTACGCCTCTCCATGGTAATTGGAATGCCATGTGATCAATCAAATCTATTCCTTTGAACTGGATATATCTAACAAAACTAGACTAGCCCTGTACCTCACATGGATCCAGAGATCTCCCCATTCATTGTTCCAAGTGTTCAGCTAGATTGTTTTTAATCTGTCAGCTCAGGGACATGTCCTTTCTGCTATAGCTATTGGCAGTTGGAGGATGGAACTGAGCATGTGCTTCCATCTCAATGAGTAGGACCGAGAAATTTGAAAAAAAAAGAAGCAGCAGGGGATGTTGATAGTGAGTAACCCTTTAGCTGTAATACATTTTTAATTACATGCAAATAGAAAAGTATTCAGATCCAGGTGCTAGTTTGAAAAATGAATACTTTTTGTGGGACAACCACTTTAAGGATTATCCCAACAAGTTTTTACAAACCGGAAACATAAAGCACCATGAACTGATAATAATGCCTATACTACTCTTTCTAAGACAAGAATATAATCTTTCTGAAGAGCATGTCATTTGTGGACATAGCAGTGGGAAATAAGATGTTATAGAGAAGATGAAAAATATGTGGCTTATGAAATCAGATTATGCTTCAAAAATAGGTTAATCCCCAAAGATTACATCACAAATGCCTTAGTAATCTCCAGAAGTTCTATAGCTCAGACGTCACTCAAAATATTCATTCTCAACCTATTTTAATGCATCTGTCATGGTTACATAACAAAAGGAAAGAATAATTTACTTACAATCTGATGACTCAAACCTAACCATGTGCTATTGTACAGTATGACTATACAGATGTGTCATTCTTTATTTTTTCTGTTGACTCAATATGACCAGCTTTGAAAAAAAAAAAAACGTTTTCATTGCTCAAAGTTGTCAGTAAAGGAAAAGTTTATTTTTTTCAAAGACGACCAACTCACGTCACTCAAGGCAAGAAGAAAGGTAAGTGTGATGCTGGCAGTCTATGGCTGGGGCAACCGCTGGGATATTCACCCCTCTCGCAGTTCCCTGTCGTTGGCAGTTTAGCTTCTTCTGGCCACCTGCAATCCTTGACTGCTAACTACTCTGCTCCCTTAGGGTGTGTACCTTAAACCTGGTTTATGGCCACTGGCATCTTCCCATTAATGCCAGGAGCAAAGGTTACAATTCAAGAATAGCATTTCTGTATATCTGGACTTTATGGCTTCCTCCGCTCAAGCTGCATATGCTCAAGCTGCAGCTCCTGCACCAGGCCATCCTCTGTCTCTGATTTTGGCAGTCCTGGAATGGACCTGTCTCTGCTGCTGATATTATGATGGAGATCCCAAGACTTGCCACTGCCTCCTGAACCAGTGTACTATTCACTTTGAATTGCAGGCTTATCAGTTCAACACAGATTTTGCCAAAGGGGTCATCATAGTGTCCCTTCAGCCAGATCAAGCACTGACTTGGACTATACCTCTGACATATAGCCTGCTTGAATTTTTAGCTTCTAGAGATGAGTGAATCGAACTTGATGAAGTAGAATTCTATCCCAATTTCAGGAAAAATTCGATTCATCCCGAAGTCGAATTTTCTCACATTTCGTGGTAACTAGAGATGAGCGAGATTTTCAAAAATTCAATTCGCCAGTTTGCTGAAATTTTTCGGGAAAATTTTGATTTGATCCGAATATATTTGTGACGAATTACGTAAAAAACTGCTATTTCCTGGCTGCTGAGAGCCTTTATAGTGGTGTAGAACACTGTGCCTTGCAGTAACACGCATAGTGAGTCTGCTGTGGTAGTGAAATAATACTGTGTGTCCGTATGACATGCAGATGACAGGCATCGCTCTTAGAATTACTGCATACTTCACTTATTTGGGCAGTCATGGGACCAAAACTGACCAAATAACTGAAGTATCAACTCAGCCTTACAGGTCGATGTTAGCGTCAAGAAGAAGCACACTCCTTTTAAACCCTAGTCAGCTGATTCCACATAGATGTCTACAGAACCTGTTCCAATAAATGCTTATACATGTAGAGCCCCCCGACAGAGTGGAGAGGGTGTCAGCAGTAAGTTTGTGTTGACGTCACTGATTAATTTTCCCCATTCTCTGATCCGGCAGAACAATTACCCAGAAAACACGAATCCTGTTTGTGGAGCATACGCCTTCACAGGGGAAAAAACCAAAACGGAGTGGATCTAAAACAGAGATGTCACGTGAATGGAATATTTGCATGTCTTCTGTGTTTTATACCTACTCCTGCTTCTGGCTACCAAATCATAATCCAATTCTGATGGGACCATACAGGCCTTAAAGCTGCTACACAGACAGGATCCATTGTGCATCTCATTTTTCCTTCCTTCTAACAGATCAGAAGAAATGTCAAATAAATGATGATGTCAACCAGGCCGAAAGCCAAAATAGTTGGCGAGGATGAGAACAGCATGAGAAGTCCACAGAGTGGCCCAATGACAGGGTCTGGAGGTGGCAGCAGCATGAGTAGGCCACAGAGCGGCACAATGACAGAGTCTGGAGGTGGTGGAAGCAGCAGCATCAGGAGGAGGCCACAGAGTGGCACAATGACATAGTCTGGAGGTGGTGGCAGCATCAGGAGGCCACAGAGTGGCAAGGTGACATACTGTGGAGGTGGGTGGCAATACCACTACCCGCTGAAGATGGTGGATGAAAGAAGGAGCACTTGGCATCAGATGTTAGGCATCAGGCGGGTAACAGCATCGGAATAGTAGCTGAGTCAGGTAGCCAGAAGAAACCGGTCTCTTTTGTCAAATTGTTGGTGTGCCACCATGGATGATCTAGTCTGATGCATCAGGTATTGGTATGTGGAAATCCTGAATGATCCACGCCTGATTCATCTTAATGCAGTGTCCCATTATGTGCTATATGCGGGCACTTTAAACTGTTGCTAAATGTCATATCAAATGTATTGTGATATCATGCTGTAATTCCCTTTAACAGGCTGGCAGTGTAATTTACCTTTATTTGCTCTTAGGTGGTGCTGGCACCACTTATATATATATAGCTTAAGGGGGTGGGGGGGGGGAAAGTTAGCGTGTCCGATGATAATGAAAAGATAAGGAAGTTAATGGAGGAGGTTCCCACCGAAATAATTAAAAAAAGATTTTTACGCATATAACTGCAGCGTTTAACGCTGAATACAATTTTTTTTCCTTCAAAATAAGTCACAAAAGATTTTACCACATATAACTGCAGTGCTGAATGGTGAATATCTTTTTCTACTGATATATGCCACTAAAGGCTTTACCACATATAAATGGACCAGTGAACGCCGAGTATATTTTTCTTTTTCCACGTATATATACGCCACTAAAGGCTTGTCAACAGAGGGTTATAGGTTGTCAGATTCAAACAAAGTTATCTGAAGTTAACAGGACGTAGCGGAGGAAGTAGGTCCCCGTTGGAAGAGCGAGAAGCGGTCCTCGTGCGGTTTCTGTGCTGCAGAAAAGTCCCCGCAGTGTCCAGTAAGCAATACCACAGATAGATGCGGGCTGTTGTGAATAAGTTCGCATTTTTGTGCAGGGTTAGTGCATAGTGTATTCACCTGTATTGAGGTGCCGCTTTTATAAACACCATCACGTAAGCACACAGTGTGTGAAACATAAATGCAAAATTTCACCACAACAGGTCCATAGCTCAAAAAGGACTTTCACATAACTGCAGTGCTGAACTCTGAATATATCTTGATTTTTCTACAGAAATACGCCACTAAAGGCTGTACCACATATAACTGCAACAGTGAACGCTGAATATATTTTTATTTTTCTACTGATATACCTCAATAAAGGTTTTTCAAGATATAAGTGCACCAGCGAATGGCGAATATATATTTCTTTTCCTACTGCAATACGCCAGTAAAGGCTTTACCACATTCAACTGCAACAGTGAACTGAGAATATATTTTTCTTTTTTCACTGTAATACGCTCCTATACGCTTTCACCAGAAATAACTGCAACAGTGCAGTGTGTATGTATATATATATATATATTTTTTTTTTACTGTAATACACCCCTATATGCTTTCAACAGAAATAACTGCAACAGTGCAGTGCGTATATATTTTTCGTGTTGCACTGATATACGCCCCTATATGCTTTCACCAGAAATAACTGCACCAGTGCGTATATATTTTTCTTGTTGTACTGAAATACGCTCTATATGCTTTCACCCGAAATAACTGCAGAAGTGAACTGAGAATGCATTTTTCTTGTAGTACTGAATAAGATACTAAGATATAAGCCACTAAAGGCTTTTCAACATAGCACTTGCAGCTCAATAACAAAAAGTTGGAAAGACGGAGCCGTCTAATGACTATTTGGATCCCCAAATAATCTTTCCCTGCACTTGAAAATCACTTTCCTATCAATGTCCCTAGCGCCTTCTGACGTCTCTCCCTGCACTAAGATGCCATAAAATGATTCCTCCCTATCCTTTCCCTGCACTTATAAATTGTTTTTTTCTGTCTTTTTTCCACAATCATTTTTCCACTTGCTGTCCTTAGTGCCTTCACACGTTTGTGCCTGCACTTTGAACACTGTAAGATGGCTGTCATATTTTAAGGGCTGTAACATCACAAGGCTGCCTGGCTGCTGATTGGCTGCATGCAGGCATGTCAATCTGGGTGATCCTGCCTTCCCAGAGTCCTCATATGTGTAGTCACCATTTTAGAAAAATTGTGATTCGTTACCATGAAGTGCGAGGAAATTAGCATTCATTGCGAATCAAAATTTTCCTGAAATTCTAAACAAATTCCACTTCATCAGCTCCGATTCTCTAATCTCTAGTGGTAACGAATCAGACTTTTTCTAAAATGGCTGCTGCACGTGTTAGAATGAGGAAGTAAGAACCTTGGGAATGAGGGATCACCCAGAATGCCATGCAGCCAGCCAGCCAATCACCAGCTAGACAGCCACTGTGATGTCACAAACCTATAAAAAGTCTCAGCCTGCTGGTTCTTCACCATTTTACAGTTAACTTAGTGCAGGGAGAGACGTGACAGGAACTAGGGACAGTGTATAGGAAACTATTTATTCACTCAAAAAACTATTGAGCAGTTCAGGAAAAGATTATTTATAGAGTAGGGAAAGCATAGGGAGGAATTATCCATACTATAGGGAGAGGGCAGGGATCAATAGAAGAGTGTAAAGCCTGGGTAATATGAGCTATTTTATTACACCTTGCTGCACTAATTGGGGTTACTAAATATGATCTATTACTAGAGATTTTAGGTTGTTTGCATTCATTGATACTTCAGTAATTCCAGTAATCCTAGCTTCTGTTATTGGGTTGAAATTGTGGTCTGATACAACCAGTTCTGGGGTGTATTGATGAACTATACCTACTTTCATTCTTCCTTGCTTCTGTACTGAATGTGGGGTCTGATAAAAACAGTTTTGGGGTGTATCTATTTTATCTAGAAGTACTTCCATTACTCCTTGCTTCTGGGGTGAAATTGCTGTGTGATACAAACAGTTTTGGGGTGCATGAGAGAAGTTCACTTAGTCTTTGCATTGTGTGTCTGTGTGTGCCACACTAAGCATGGACAACAGAAGAGTAGAAGAGAACTGTCTGAGGACTTGAGAACCAAAATTTTGGAAAAATATCAACAGTCTCAAGGTTACAAGTCCATCACCAGAGATCTAGATTTGCCTTTGTCCACAGTGCACAACATTATCAAAAAGTTTGCAACCCATGGCACTGTAGCTAATCACCTTGGGCATGAACGGAAGAGAAAAATTGATGAAAGGTGTCAACCCAGTATAGTGGATGGTGGATAAGCAGCCCCAAACAAGTTCCAAAGATATTCAAGCTGTCCTTCAGGCTCAGGGAGCATAAGTGTCAGTGCGAACTATCCATCAACATTTAAATAAAATCAAACGCTATGGCAGGAGACCCAGGAGGACCCCACTGCTGACACACAGACATAAAAAAGCAAGACTACATTTTGCCAAAATATACTTGAGTAATCCATAATCCTTCTGGGAAAACGTCTTGTGGACAGATGAGACCAAGATAGAGCTTTTTGGTAAAGCACATTATTCTACTGTTTACTGAAAACGGAATGAGGACTACAAAGAAAAGAATACAGTACCTACAGTGAAATATGGTGGAGGTTCAATTATGTTTTGGGGTTGTTTTGCTGCCTCTGGCACTGGGTGCCTTGAATGTGTGCAAGGCATCATGAAATCTGAGGATTACCAACGGATTTTGGGTCACACTGCAGAGCCCAGTGTCAGAAAGTTTACACACAACAGATGTTAAACTTACTGGCCTATAGTTTCCAGGCTCTGTTTTTGGACCTTTTTGAATATTGGCACCACATTTGCTATGCGCAAATCCTGTGGAACACTCCCTGTCAGTATAGAGTCCTTAAATATCAGAAATAAGGGTCTAGCTGTGACAGGATACAGGGGTGTATGCAATCTGGTGCCGGCGATTTGTCCATTTTAATCTTTTTAAGACACCGCTGTACTTCTTCCTGTGTCAGACAGGGCATTTTTTATAGGGAATTTACTTTTACATTATGCATTTCATCTGACGGTTTATTTTCTTCAGTGAATAATAACACGTATGTCTTATTAGCTGTTCTGCGGTGAATTTATATTGTTCTACGATTTTTTGGGGGTGTATTAATAGGGAAAAAAGTACGTCTTATTTGCAGTTCTGCGGTTAAGTTACATTGCTATACTGTATTAATAGGCAAGATACGCATGTCCTATTAACTGTTCTGATGTGAATTTACTGTACATTGCTATACAGCCATTTACGGGGTGTATAAATAGGAAATATACGTACGTCCTATTAATTGTACTGCTGTAAATTTACTGTACATTGCTATACAGCCATTTATAGGGTGTAAAAATAGGAAATATACATATGTCCTATTAGCCGTTGTGCAGTGAATTTACATTGTCCTACAGTTTTGTTGGGGGTGTTTTAATAGAAAAAAAATAAGTCTTATTTGCTATTCTGCTGTGAAGTTACATTGCACTACAGCCTTTTTTGGAGTGTATTAATAGGAAAAAAAAGTACGTCTTACTTGCCATTCTGCGGTGAAGTTACATTGCTATACAGCCATTTACGGGGTGTACTAATAGGAAATATACATATGTCCCATTAGCCGTTCTGCCGTAAATTTACATTGTTCTACTTTTTTTTTTTTTATAGGAAATATACGTACGTCCTTTGCCATCTGGTACCAGCGATTTGTCTATTTTAATCTTTTTTAAGACACCACTGTACTTCTTCCTGGGTCAGACAGGGCATTTTTAATGGGGAATTTACTTTTACATTCTGCATTTCACCTGACAGTTTATTTTCTTCAGTAAATAATAAGACGTATGTCTTATTAGTGGTTCTGCGGTGAATTTACATTGTTCTACATTTATTTTGGGGATGTATTAACAGGAAAATAAATATGTCTATTTGCCCTTCTGCGGTGACATGACATTGTACTATAACCTGGCATGTATTAATAGGAAAAAAAAGTACTTATTTGCCGTTCTACATTGAAGTCACATTGCTATACAGCCGTTTACGGGGTGTATTAGTAGGAAATATACGTGCGTCCTATTAACTGTTCTGCGGTGAACTTACTGTACTTGCTATACAGCCATTTACGGTGTGTAAAAATAGGAAATATATGTATGTCTTATGAGCCGTTTTGCTGTGAATTTACATTGCTATACAGCCATTTACAGGGTGTATTAATAGGAAATATACGTAATTCTTATTAGCTGTTCTGCGGTAAATTTACATTGCTCTGAAGGTGTTTTGGGGATATATTAATAGGAAATATACATATGCCTTATTAGCCGTTATTGGATGAATTTACATTGCTATACAGCCATTAATGTATATACAATACAGCTATTTTTTTCCTATTAATAAGAAAAAAAATATGTCTTATTTGCCGTTCTGTGGTGAAGTTACATTGCTATGCAGCCATTTACTTCTTCCTGGGTCAGACAGGGCATTTTTAATGGGGAATTTACTTTTACATTCTGCATTTCACCTGACAGTTTATTTTCTTCAGTAAATAATAAGACATACATCTTATTAGCAGTTCTGCGGTGAATTTACATTTTTCTACATTTTTTTGGGGGGTGTATTAATAGGAAAAAAATATATCTATTTGCCCTTTTGCGGTGAAGTTACATTGTACTACAGCCTTTTTTGTCATGTATTATTAGGAAAAGAAGTACATCCTATTTGTGGTGAAGTTACGGTAACAGGGCTTTGAAGGCGTACTCGTTCTCCCATCAGACGCAGACCTGCTGCTTAGCTTCAGGAGCGAGGATCTGTGTTCTGCCTCGTTCCCAGGGTGGCATGCTAGCTGGGAGGCTCCCTGCTCCTAGGTCTGCCTTGAGCGCCGAGCTGATCACTCAGTGCTCGACTTGTCTGTCTGTCGGTCATGTGATGCTGGCCACTTCACATGACCCTCACTCCCCACTATAAATACAGGCAACCTGCTGGCTACAGGTTGCCTGTGATACTGGTCCATTGGTGCTTCCTTGTCCTTTGGGTCTAGTCTGCGGCTGCTTATTCTGATTGACCTCCTGACCTTGTGACCTCGGCTTGTTCTTTGACCTCGACTTCGTCTCATCCTTTGTACGTATTTGCTCTCCTGGATTTGACCTCGGCTCTGACTGTTGACCTTGCATTTGCCTGCTCCATTTGTACTGCCCGCTTCTCCTGGTTCTGACCTTTGGCTTGTTGACCTTTCTTATCTTTCCTCTGTGCACTTACGTTAAGTAAGGGACCATCGCACAGTTACGCCCGGTCGCCTAGGGCGGGTAGTGTAAGCAGGCAGGGACAGGGTTTGAGGGTGGAGTCAGAGTGCACCCTCTTTCCTTCCTCTCTGATCACTGACAGTTACACTGCTATACAGCCATTTAGAGGCTGTATTAATAGGAAATATACGTATGTCATATTAACCGTTCTGCTGTGAATTTACATTGTCCTACAGTTTTTTTAGGTGTATTAATAGGGAAAAAAAGTATGTCTTATTTGCCGTTCTGCAGTGAATTTACATTGTTATACAGCCATTTATGGGGTGTAATAATAGGAAATATGTGTACGTCTTATTAGCTGTTCTGCAGTGAATTTACATTGTTCTACAATTTTTTTTGGGGGGTGAATTAATAGGAAATATACATTTGTCTTATTAGCTGTTCTGCAGTGAATTTATATTCAGTTTTTTTTGGGGTGTATTAATAGAAACAAAAAAGTGTCTTATTCGCCATTCTGTGCTGAAGTTACACTGTAGTACAGCTTTTTTGGAGTGTAGTAATAGGAAAAAAATAGATCTTATTTGCAGTTCTGCAGTTAAGTTACATTGCTATACAGTCATTTACTGGGTGTATTAATAGGAAATATACATATGTCATATTAACTGTTCTGCTGTAAATTTACATTGTCCTACAGTTTTTTTTTTTTTTAGGTGTATTAATAGGAAAAAAAGTATGTTTTGTCGTTCTGCAGTAAAGTTACATTGCTATACAGCCATTTACAGGGTGTATTAATAGGAAATATACGTAATTCTTATTAGCTGTTCTACGGTAAATTTACATTGCTCTGAAGGTGTTTTGGGGATATATTAATAGGAAATATACATATGCCTTATTAGCCGTTATTGGATGAATTTACATTGCTATACAGCCATTAATGTATATACAATACAGCTATTTTTTTCCTATTAATAAGAAAAAAATATGTCTTATTTGCCGTTCTGTGGTGAAGTTACATTGCTATGCAGCCATTTACTTCTTCCTGGGTCAGACAGGGCATTTTTAATGGGGAATTTACTTTTACATTCTGCATTTCACCTGACAGTTTATTTTCTTCAGTAAATAATAAGACATACATCTTATTAGCAGTTCTGCGGTGAATTTACATTTTTCTACATTTTTTGGGGGTGTATTAATAGGAAAAAAATATATCTATTTGCCCTTTTGCGGTGAAGTTACATTGTACTACAGCCTTTTTTGTCATGTATTATTAGGAAAAGAAGTACATCCTATTTGTGGTGAAGTTACGGTAACAGGGCTTTGAAGGCGTACTCGTTCTCCCATCAGACGCAGACCTGCTGCTTAGCTTCAGGAGCGAGGATCTGTGTTCTGCCTCGTTCCCAGGGTGGCATGCTAGCTGGGAGGCTCCTGCTCCTAGGTCTGCCTTGAGCGCCGAGCTGATCACTCAGTGCTCGACTTGTCTGTCTGTCGGTCATGTGATGCTGGCCACTTCACATGACCCTCACTCCCACTATAAATACAGGCAACCTGCTGGCTACAGGTTGCCTGTGATACTGGTCCATTGGTGCTTCCTTGTCCTTTGGGTCTAGTCTGCGGCTGCTTATTCTGATTGACCTCCTGACCTTGTGACCTCGGCTTGTTCTTTGACCTCGACTTCGTCTCATCCTTTGTACGTATTTGCTCTCCTGGATTTGACCTCGGCTCTGACTGTTGACCTTGCATTTGCCTGCTCCATTTGTACTGCCCGCTTCTCCTGGTTCTGACCTTTGGCTTGTTGACCTTTCTTATCTTTCCTCTGTGCACTTACGTTAAGTAAGGGACCATCGCACAGTTACGCCCGGTCGCCTAGGGCGGGTAGTGTAAGCAGGCAGGGACAGGGTTTGAGGGTGGAGTCAGAGTGCACCCTCTTTCCTTCCTCTCTGATCACTGACAGTTACACTGCTATACAGCCATTTAGAGGCTGTATTAATAGGAAATATACGTATGTCATATTAACCGTTCTGCTGTGAATTTACATTGTCCTACAGTTTTTTTAGGTGTATTAATAGGGGAAAAAAGTATGTCTTATTTGCCGTTCTGCAGTGAATTTACATTGTTATACAGCCATTTACGGGGTGTAATAATAGGAAATATGTGTACGTCTTATTAGCTGTTCTGCAGTGAATTTACATTGTTCTACAATTTTTTTTGGGGGGTGAATTAATAGGAAATATACATTTGTCTTATTAGCTGTTCTGCAGTGAATTTATATTCAGTTTTTTTTGGGGTGTATTAATAGAAACAAAAAAGTGTCTTATTCGCCATTCTGTGCTGAAGTTACACTGTAGTACAGCTTTTTTGGAGTGTAGTAATAGGAAAAAAATAGATCTTATTTGCAGTTCTGCAGTTAAGTTACATTGCTATACAGTCATTTACTGGGTGTATTAATAGGAAATATACATATGTCATATTAACCGTTCTGCTGTAAATTTACATTGTCCTACAGTTTTTTTTTTTTTTTAGGTGTATTAATAGGAAAAAAAAGTATGTTTTGTCGTTCTGCAGTAAAGTTACATTGCTATACAGCCATTTACGGGGTGTATTAATAGGAAATATATGTACGTCCTATTAACTGTTCTGCTGTGAATTTATTGTACATTGCTATACAGCCATTTAAGGGGTTTAAAAATAAGAAATGTACAGTACGTATGTCCTATTAGCCGTTGTGCGGGGAATTTACATTGTCCTACAGTTTTTTTGGGGGTGTATGAATAGGGAAAAAAATGTCTTGTTTGCTGAACTTACATTGCAATGCAGCCTTTTTTTGGAGTGTATTAATGGGAAAAAAAGTATGTCTTATTTGCCATTTTGCAGTGAATTTATATTGCTATACAGCCATTTATGGGGTGTACTAATAGGAAATATACATATGTCCTATTAGCCGTTCTGTGGTGAGTTTACATTGTTCTACATTTTTTTTGAGGGGTGTATTAATAGGAACAAAAAGTATGTCTTGTTTGCTATTCTGCGGTGAAGTTGCATTGCTATACTCCATTTACAGGTTGTATTAATAGGAAATATTCATACGTCTTTGTAGCCGTTCTGCTGTGAATTTACATTGTTCTACAGTTTTTTGGGGGGTTTATTTATAGGGAAATAAATATGTCTTATTTGCTGTGAAGTTACATTGCTATACATCCATTTACGGGGTGTATTAATAGGAAGTATACGTATGTCCTAGCTGCTCTGCGGTGAAGTTTCATTGTACTACAGCTTTTTTTTGGGGTGTATTAATTTAATTTTATTTTAATGTAATTCTTTTATTTTACAGTATGTCAGACAAGTACAGACAGGTAGTGTTGAGTGAACAGTTCGAGCATCGTTCGGGTTCGTACCGAATTTTGGGGTGTCCGGGACCCGAACCCGGACATTTTCAAAAAAGTTTGGGGTTCGTTGTTCGTCGCTTACTTCCCGCTTTCTGAGGGGCTGCACAGCAGCCAATCAGCTAGCGTTTTACTTCTTGCCCTAAGGGCCCATCACAGCCATGCCTACTAATGGCCTGGCTGTGATTGGCCAAGTGCAGCATGTGACCCAGCCTCTATTTAAGCTGGAGTTACGTAGCGTCGCACGTCACACTGCTCTGATTAGTGTAGGGAGAGGACGCAGCTTCTGTCAGGGCGAGATTAGGCAGGGTAAAGTCAGCAACAGCACCTAATGAATAGATCGATCTACAGCTGTGAATGACTGAACTTCTGCTAGTTACTTGCTCACTGGTTTTTAGGCTGAACAGAGCGTTTTTCTGTCACTTATTTTCTGGGTTGTTTGGCGGCCATTTTGTGACTTGTGGTGCACCAGAACAAGCTGCCACCAAGTCAATCAATCCATCAATACTAGTTTTTTTTTTTTGCTATATCCTACACCAGGGGCTTGGCTGTGCTAATTGTCACCCCTAGAAACTCAGGATAGCAATTTCTATATTTTATTAAGGGGTTAAATACAATTGCCCAAATACCAATCCCCTAAATCTGGTGTTCCCCTAAATCAGTGGTTACTGCTGTGCCTGGATTAGTGTAATACGCTACATAAACAAATAGGCAGATAGTGTTAGGTGCCTGTAAAAAAAGGCCTGAATTTGAAATCAATACATTGGACCAAATATTTTTTTCCTTATTGTGGTGCTTGGTGAACGGTAACAATGAGGAAAACATCTAGTAAGGGACGCGGACGCGGTCGTGGTGGTGTTTGTGTACCCTCTGGTGCTGGGAGAGGACGTGGCCATTCTGCCACAGCCACACGTCCTAGTGAACCAACGACCTCAGGTTGGAGTACCCGCCAGAATTTACAGCGATATTTGGTGGGGCCCAATGCCGTTCTAAGGATGGTAAGACCTGAGCAGGTACAGGCGCTAGTCAATTGGGTGGCCGACAGTGGATCCAGCATGTTCACAACATTATCTCCCACCCAGTCTTCTGCAGAAAGCACACAGGTGGCACCTGAAAACCAAGCCCAACTGTCAGAGCCTCAAGTTATGCAGCAGTCTCTTATGCTGTTTGAAGACTTTGCTGGCAGGGTTTCCCAAGGGAATCCACCTAGCCCTTCCCCAGTAGTGGAAGACATAGAATGCACTGATGCACAACCAGATGTTTCCTGATGATGAGGACATGGGAATACCACCTCATCGGAGTCCGCACGTCTCTGATGATGACGAAACACAGGTGTCAACTGCTGCGTCTTTCTGCAGTGTGCAGACCGAACAGGAGGTCAGGGAGGAAGACTGTGTGGAAGACGATGCAGGGGACGATGAGGTCCTAGACCCCACATGGAATGAAGGTCGTGCCACTGACTTTCATAGTTCAGAGGAAGAGGCAGTGGTGAGACCGAGCCAACAGCGTAGCAAAAGAGGGAGCAGGGGGCAAAAGCAGACCAGCCGCCGCCAAGAGAGTTCGCCTGCTACTGGCCACCGCCACCAGGGACCGAGCACCCCAAAGGCAGCTTCAAGGAGTTCCCTGGCATGGCACTTCTTTAAACAATGTGCTGACGACAAGACCCGAGTGGTTTGCACGCT
The DNA here is from genome assembly GCA_033119425.1 of Bufotes viridis. Classification (NCBI taxonomy): domain Eukaryota; kingdom Metazoa; phylum Chordata; class Amphibia; order Anura; family Bufonidae; genus Bufotes; species Bufotes viridis. Next base: position 156,024,382 of record CM065589.1, on the reverse strand, counting down.
GTGCCATCAGATCCTGAAGCGAGGCATTAACGTTCTGAACCTTAGCACAACCTGCATGACCAGGCATCTACATGCAAAGCATGAACTGCAGTGGAGTAAACAACTTAAAAGCAAGGAACTTACTCTGGCTCCCCCTGCTCCCTCTTATGCTGCTGCCTCGGCCTCTTCCTCCGCCTCGGGAGGAACGTTGGCACCTGCCGCCCACCAAACAGAGGATGTTCCACGACACCACCACCTGCGTCACCAAGCATCTCCACCATGTCACACGGCAGCGTTCAGCTCTCCATCTCACAAACCTTGGAGAGAAAGCGTAAATTCCCACCTAGCCACCCTCGAGCCCTGGGCCTGAATGCCAGCATTTCTAAACTACTGGCCTTTGAAATGCTTTCATTCAGGCTGGTGGACACAGACAGCTTCAAACAGCTGATGTCCATGGCTGTCCCACAGTATGTTGTTCCCAGCCGCCACTACTTCTCCAAGACAGCCGTGCCTTCCCTGCACAACCAAGTATCCGATAAAATCAAGTGTGCACTGCGCAACGCCATCTGTGGCAAGGTCCACCTAACCACAGATACGTGGACCAGTAAGCACGGCCAGGGACGCTATATCTCCCTAACTGCACACTGGGTAAATGTAGTGGCGGCTGGGCCGCAGGCGGAGAGTTCCTTGGCGCACGTCCTTCCGCCACCAAGGATCGCAGGGCATCATTCTTTGCCTCCTGTAGCCTCCTCCTCCTCTGCATCCACCAGCTCATCCAGTCAGCCACACGCCTTCACCACCAACTTCAGCACAGCCCGGGGTAAACGTCAGCAGGCCATTCTGAAACTCATATGTTTGGGGGACAGGCCCCACACCGTGCAGGAGTTGTGGCGGGGTATTGAGCAACAGACCGACGAGTGGTTTCTGCCGGTGGGCCTCAAGCCCGGCCTGGTGGTGTGCGATAATGGGCGAAATCTCGTCGCAGCTCTGGGACTAGCCGGTTTGACGCACATCCCTTGCCTGGCGCATGTGCTGAATTTGGTGGTGCAGAAGTTCATTCACAACTACCCCGACATGTCAGAGCTGCTGCATAAAGTGAGGGCCGCCTGTGCGCGCTTCCGGCATTCACATCCTGCCGCTGCTCGCCTGTCTGCTCTACAGCGGAACTTTTGCCTTCCCGCTCACCGCCTCATATGCGACATGCCCACCAGGTGGAACTCCACCTTCCACATGCTGGAGAGACTGTGCGAGCAGCAGCAGGCCATAGTGGAGTTTCAGCTGCAGCACGCACGCGTCAGTCGCACTGCGGAACAGCACCACTTCACCACCAATGATTGGGCCTCCATGCGAGACCTGTGTGCCCTGTTGCGCAGTTTCGAGTACTCCACCAACATGGCCAGTGGCGATGACACCGTTATCAGCATTACAATACCACTTCTATGTCTCCTTGAGAAAACGCTTAGGGCGATGATGGAAGAGGAGGTGGCCCAGGAGGAGGAGGAGGATGAGGGGTCATTTTTGGCACTTTCAGGCCAGTCTGTTAGAAGTGGCTCAGAGGGAGGTTTTTGCAACAGCAGAGGCCAGGTACAAATGTGGCCAGCCAGGGCCCACTACTGGAGGACGAGGAGGATGAGGAGGATGAGGATGAAGCAGGTTCACAGCTGGGTGGCACCCGACACAGCTCAGGCCCATCACTGGTGCGTGGCTGGGGGGATACGGAGGACGATGACGATACGCCTCCCACAGAGGACAGCTTGTCCTTACCTCTGGGGAGCCTGGCACACATGAGCGACTACATGCTGCAGTGCCTGCGCAACGACAGCAGAGTTGCCCACATTTTAATGTGTGCGGACTACTGGGTTGCCACCCTGCTGGATCCCCGGTACAAAGACAATGTGCCCACCTTACTTCCTGCACTGGACTGTGATGGGAAGATGCGCGAGTACAAGCGCACACTGGTAGACGCGCTCCGGAGAGCATTCCCAAATGTCACAGGGGAACAGGTGGAAGCCCAAGGCGAAGGCAGAGGAGGAGCAAGAGGTCGCCAACGCAGCTGTGTCACGGCAGGGTTAGCATGGCAGAAATGTGGAAAGTTTTGTCTCCACGCCACAGCTAACTGCACAACCACCTGATACGGAACGTGTTAGCAGGAGGCAGCATTTCACTAACATGGTTAAACAGTACGTCTGCACACCCCTCCATGTACTGACTGATGGTTCGGCCCCATTCAACTTCTGGGTCTCCAAATTGTCCACGTGGCCAAAGTTAGCATTTTATGCCTTGGAGGTGCTGGCCTGCCCGGCGGCCAGCGTTTTGTCTGAACGTGTATTCAGCACGGCAGGGGGCGTCATTACTGACAAACGCAGCCGCCTGTCCACAGCCAATGTGGACAAGCTGACGTTCATAAAAATGAACCAGGCATGGATCCCACAGGACCTGTCCCTCCCTTGTGCAGAATAGACATTTATAACTGCCTCCTGTATTCTTGTACTCCGGGGCACTTCTTTATTAAATCCTAATTTTTTTTTTTAACTTTACCATGATCTTGCGGTGCAACCCAAAGTTGAATGAACCTCTCCTCTGTCTGGGTGGTGGGGCCGAAATAACTGAAAGTGGCCTTCTCCGGTGGTGGTTGATATGACGCATGATTCCTTGCAGTGGGACCTCTCTCCAATTGATATTGGTTAAATTTTATTTTTATTTTAATTCATTTCCCTATCCACATTTGTTTGCAGGGGATTTACCTACATTTTGCTGCCTTTGGCAGCCCTCTAGCCCATTCCTGGACTATTTTACAGCCTTTTTAGTGCCTAAAATTTCGGGTCCCCATTGACTTCAATGGGGTTCGGGTTCAGGATAAAGTTCGGATCCCGAACCCGAACATTTTCGGGAAGGTCGGCCGAACTTCTCGAACCCGAACATCCAGGTGTTCGCTCATCTCTAGTGACAGGCCCTTCAAAGGGAACGAGCAGTGGACAAAATGTGTCTGTCGCAGGCAGAAATAGCAGCAGAAGGGGGTATGGCAGCAGGAGTCGCAGCAACAGGCCTGACTCCAGGTGTCATTTATCGGTCGTGTCTTGACCAGAAACCTAGCAGTGCTTGAATGGTGGTCCACTTCGTCGCAAGTGACATCAGACACCACAAGCCAAGAGTCAGTGGGTTCCTCTGATGCAACGCTTAGTTGGCATAGCCTGGGAGCAGGCCCTGTGCCCCTAACTGTCCTCAACCTGCCTCTGTCATTTTCTGCTCCTCAGCGCGAGAAGTATTATATGCTGTAGGCTTGGCTCCACTTTTCAGCGAGGATGAGCTACTAGAGGAAAGTCAGCAGCTACTTCCCAGCCAAGATGTGGAAGAGACATCCGCCTCTTCCTCCGGTAGGCAGGCAAGTAGTGATGATGAGTGTCGCGTGGCAGCTGGTGTTGCGAACGGTCAAGCTTGAGGGGGACAGTGATGTGCAGACAGTAGAGGATGATTATGATGTAGCCAATCACACTTGGGAGCCAGGTGAAGAAGGGGCTTCATCAGAAGAAGAAGGTTGCAGCTTGCGTGTGAGGCAGCCACTGAGCCATCAAGGTGGTAGCATGGCCATGAGTAAGCAGGGTGTCAGCAGTGGGGGGTTAGGAGCCAAACACTAGCTGTAGTGCAGGGGTTCAAGGAAGCAGCGGTAGCAGTCAGTCAGCATGGAGTGTTGGAGGGAAAGTGGCATACTTGTCGGTGTGGCAATTTTTTGTTAAGCCGCCGGAGGAGGTGTATATGGCCATTTGCCAAATTTGTGGGCAGAAGGTGAAGGGTGGCCAGGGTGCCAATGTTGGTACCACGGCCCTGCATCAAGACATGCAGCATCACCATAAAGTGGCCTGGGAGAACCGTGGCTCTGATTTGGTGGTCCATCCTGCCGCATCAACAGAGAAATTACCCAGTGGCATACACCCGATTTCATCCATGCTCCACCCTTCAGCCGAAGGGAGCTGTCTGTCCTTCCCATCATCTACTGGTCCTGATGCTCCTGCTCCTCGTCCTCCTAATTAACTTTGTCAGCAATGGATCACCAAAGCGATTGCCAGATGACAACAATATGTGTGCGCTCATCTGGTGCAGAAGCTGAACGTGCTCCTGGCCAGGTTGCTGGTACTGCAGTCCCTCCCTTTCCAAGTGGTGGACTCTGCACCTTTCAGAGAACTGATAGCTTGTGCCCAGTATTGGACTGGACTGTCTAGGGCCCACCAGTAAAATTTACTGGGTAGTTTCTTAAGGTGCTGTACACTGCCTATCTATATGTAGTACAGTCAGTCTACTGTGTTATGTGCCACTTGTGCAGGGAGTGGGAGAAGAGGGAGCCACCATGCTCAGGGGCCCACCGGGGATTAACCTGTACCCCTGTGGTCCAGTCCGAGCCTGCTTGTGCTGAGCCGAGGTGGAGAGTACCAAGCTGACATTTCTTTGCCAAAAAGACAGTACCAGTCCTGCACACATTTGAAGAACAAAAGGTGGGCCAGTCCTTGTGCCTGTCGATGTCTGCCAAAGTGCACTGCAGTGCCAACGTGTGGAGCTGTAACTACAGTCAAGGACAATATATGTCCTTTACGGCCCACTAGGTAAATGTGGTTCCTGCCCAGCCACACCAGCAACGTGGCCAGGTGACGCCGCTTCCACCTCCACGTTCTCACACCGTTGGGCCTGCAACAATGTCCGCCTCTATCTCCTCATCCTCCACCGTGTTCGCAGCCTCCACTGCAGGGACAATTCACAGTGCTCCTCTAGCATACCACATGTGCAGGGCATGGAGTGTCACGCTGTTCTGCACCTTGTTTGCCTGGGCGAACAGAGTCACACTGTGGAGGAACTGCAGAAGAAATCGAATCCTGGCTTTCTCCTCAATAACTGAAAATCGGAACCATGGTGACCGACAACGGGAAAAACAGTGTCGGAGCTGCGTCAAGGAGGGCTCAGCCATGCACCCTGCATGGCACATGTGTTCAATCTAGCTCAGGAGAAGTATTGTCGCTAGCCGAATTTTTGGGGTTCCCAGAGCATTGTGGACCACACTTGAGGGTGGGGACTGCAGCCTCAGAGACAAGGTGAGAAAATTCTGGTTATCTCATCTGCCTATTGCGGTGCTCCACTGTGCTGTGGTAATCTGTTCTGCTATTGATGGTACATTGTGTATAGTAACAACTTCGGTTGATGTAAAATCCTGAGTTCCTAGAATCCTAGAGAAAATTTGAGTTTGCTCTTCTGTGGTTATGTGGTGTGGTTTGTGTCAGGCACCTTCACAGTAAATGATTAAGCAGAGCAAGAGATTTCCCCACAGCATGGGGGCGGAGCTGGTTTGGGGGCTACTGGAACCTGTCTATTGGTCAAGATAGAGGGTGTAGCCCTGGTGCTCCGAGATGGGGCTTGAACTTGAACCAGGGGTTACGTGCCCTCGAGATAGTGGGAGTAACTCCCAGTAACCCTGGTGGGACGAAAAAGCAGGGGGTTACAGACCTTTCTGCGCCAGCAAGAAAGCAGGAGCAGTGGGTGTAACCCCTGGGAGTCCCAGCAGGACTATCTGCCTGGAGTGGCAGAGGGTTGGTCCTGGACTGGTGGATCAGACGTGGTAGACAGGGAAGAAACAGTTAATAGTCTGCATAGGCGTGAGCTCTACTTGGGAGTGTGAAGGAGAAGAAGGTGCCTGCTTCTGTCTAGGTTGTGTGTGAAGTTTTAAATCCATGGGATGCTTGCACTCTCTGCCCGAGGGTAAAAATACAGCCCATAAGCTGGTGGCCCGGGAAGAGGGTAGTAAGCATGTGAAGCATTGTGGAAAGTTGAGCGGTGATGCAGTGCAGCGCTGAAGAAGTATTGTGTCTGTGTGCTGTGTGCCCCACGCTGTGCATGCCTCTGTTGTCCGGTGAAAATGGCTGAGGAAAGAGGGAGACATCGGGGGGGGGGGGGGGGGATAGAGCTGCAGGGGATTGATGTCACAACATTGGAAGGTGTGATAGCGAGAACAATGTCTGCAATGCTAAGAGATAATAACAATGCAATGTATGTGATGTACTAAGTGTGCGTGTATGGAGCTGCAGAAAATGTGTTATTTGTTAATAAGTAGAGATGAACGAATCGAAGCTGACAAAGTCAAATTCGTTCCTGAACGAATTCCAATTTTTTTAAATTTTAGCCCCTGGCATCCAGGCAGAGCAGGGGTTTATTCATGGCAAAATGGGGTTCATGTCACCCACCAATGGAACAGACGATTTTTAGAATTGTAGGCCCCTAGCATCCAGGCAGAGCAGGTCTTTATTCAAGGTAAAATTGTAATATTGCACCCAACAATGTAAAAATTTTTCCACATTTCCGGTTACTGTCACCTATGCAGAGCAAGGGTATGTACCCAGCAAAAATGGTAATATTTCAGCAAACAATTTAAAAGAAGATTTTCCTAATTTTTGGTCCCTGTCAACTATGCAGTGCAGGGTTACCTGACCGTAAAAAATTGGAATATGTCAACCCCTGAACTCCCAGACGGATTAACAATATTATTGTCCCCGACACATATGCAGCGCAGGCCGCAAAGGTAATTCCTGCCATTAAAAAATAAGATTTTTTTCACAACCCATGGATAACATAGATTTTAGTAGTATATTTTGGGGTGTAGGACCTCATCGTTCTCAACATCATCTTCCACCCAGTCTTCACCCCTGCCCTCTTTGTCGGTCTGCACACTGCAGAAACGCGCAGTAGTTTGCATCTGTGTTTCGTCATCATCAGAGACGTGCTGTGGTGGTCTTCCCATACCTAAACCTGTATGGCATCCGTGCACTCAATCTCTTCCACTTCTGAGGCAGGGCTATGGTTATGGCCCTGGGGAAACCCTGCCAGCAGAGTCCTCAAAAAGCATAAGAGACTGCTGCATGACTTGGGGCTTAGAATGCTTGGCTGATTTGCAAGGGTGTGAGGTGAAAGACTGATGGGCATGGGCTGCAGGTGCCAACACTGAGCTTTCAGCAGTGGGAGACAATGTTAAGGTACTGGAGGCACTGTCAGCCATCCAATCTACTGGCCTCACCATTCGTAGAGCGGCATTTGGGCCTACCAAATAATGCTGCGGGTTCTGTCGCCTACTCACACCTGAGGAAGGCGTTTCACTTGGACCTGTAGCTGGCACAGAATGGCCACGTCCTCTCCCAGCAACAGGAGCTCCACCAACACCACCACGACCATGCCCACGTCCCTTATTTAATGTTCTCCTCATTATTTGCGTTCACCCACCAAACTAACAGATGGTTTATCTCTGGTGTCAATTGAACTGCTAATAGTCAACAATTAAGTTAACTAACAGTAAGCAGTGCCCGTGTCATAAACGGAATACATTTCTTTAGGTCACACAACAGAGTATCGGAGCAATTCAATACAATTACTTCACTATCACCAAAAATTAGATTTTTTTCAAACCAACAATGTAAAAGCAGAAGTTAACGACTTAATTTGACTGTCAGAAATGCAGCGTACGCCACTAATGTGCTATCCACCACAAAACCTGTGTGTTTGCAACCAACTATGTAAATGCAGAGTTCAAAAGGTTACTTAAAATGACTAAAATATAGAGTAGGCCTCATACCTGCTATGTAGCACAAAACCAGTGTTTATTGCAGCAAACTACAGAAATACACTATGTCATCCCAAAATAATGAAATATGTAATGTAGGGGGACTTGACCTGCCAGAAAAAAGGAATTTTTCCTCCACTGAGCTACCAAAAAATAATTAGACTTATGTCCCTGGCAAGCTGGCACACATGAAGGTCACATGCAGTTCCAAGGACACTGCAGTTGCTAACATGGCCGCTGACCCCCCCCCCACCTCAGTAACAGATGGATTAAAAAATTATTTTGCAGTATCACTGGACTCAGGGCTGGGTACCAATATGTAGCATAGCACCCTCAATAATTGCTGTAGTTTGAAGATTTCTTCCCTAATCTCTCCCTGAGAGCCCCAGCAGCAGCCTGTCCCTACACTAAGAGCAGCAGAGTGACGTGCGGCGCTATGTTACTCCAGCTTAAATAGAGGCTGGGTCACATTCTGGACTTAGCCAATCACAGCCATGCCAATAGTGGGCATAGCTGTGATGGCTTCTTAGGGAAAAGTAGTGAAACGCTTGTTGTTTGGCTGCCCTGCTGCCTTTCAAAAAGCGTGAAGGAATCGCCGAACAACGAACCCGAACTTTTACGGGAATGTTCGGGTCTGGGTGCGAGAAACCGTAATGTTCGGCTCGAACCCGAACTTTATAGTTCGGGTTCGCTCAACCCTAGTCATGTGTCATGCATTCAGCCAATCAAGAGCCAGCCAGCCTGGTGGTATCACAGCCCTATAAATACGGCGGCCATCTTAGATGCTGCCATTCGTGCATTGTTCAGTGACAGACATGTATGTCAGTGAAAAAAAAACAAATTGCTAAACCGAAAAAACTAAAGAAAAAAGCGATTTACAAGGACAGTAAGGAGGAGAAATAATTTCACAGTCAGGGAGACACGTGTGCAGATGCTAGTGGGGAGACTAATCTGAATTACATTATTGTGCAAACCAGCGATTTACAAGTGCAGGGAAAGGACAGTGAAAGGAGGAATCATTTCACAGTCCGGGATAGATGTGTGCAGATGCTAGTAGGGAGAATTATAGTAAATTCCACATTGTGAAAACTAGCGATTTGCAAGTGCAGTGAAACATTACATGGGGATCCAGATAGTCTCATAATACCAGTCTCTGTCATTCCAGCAATTAGTTATTGGGGTGCAAGTGCTCTGTTTAAAAGCCTTTAGTGGCTTTTATATATGTGAAAAAAGATATATATTTGCCCCGTCACTTTTGCTGTTAACTGCGCTCATATCATTTAGTGGCCCATTTCACTATTTAATTTGCAGTAATTTCTGGTAATTGGTATATTGGTATATTTACCTTGTTTCACTAAAAAAAGCGTAATATATACACACACTGCTCTGCCGCAGTATCTTCTGTTGAAAGCTTATTTTGGCCTGGTTTATTTAAAATAAGCGTATATTTTCTCAGTTCACTGTTGCAGTTATTTCTGGTTAAGCCTTTACTGGCGTATTGCAATATTTAACAAAATATTAATTTACCATTCGCTGGTGCACTTATATCTTGGAAAAACTGTATTCACGTATCGTTAGAAAAATAAAAAAAATATTCAGCGTTCGCTGTTATATATGCGGTAAAGCCTTCAGTGTCGTATTCAGCATTGCTGCAGTTATATGTGGGAAAGTACGTTTTGCGGTATAGACTGAATTACATTGTGTAATGTTGAAATTTAGTATTTACGCTTCGCACACTTACGTGACGACATCCATAAGAGCGGCGCACCAATACAGGTGAATACACTATGCACTAACCCTGCACAATATTTCACATCAGCCCGCAACTATCTGCAGTATTGCTTACTCGACACTACAGGGACTATTCTGCAGCACAGAAACCGCACGAAGTCCGCGTCTCGCTCTTCCATCTCGTACCTACTTCCTCCGCTACGTCCTGTTCACTTCAGGAAAAATCTTGTATTCTGCATTAAGTGCTGCATTTATAGGCGGTAAAATCTCTATTGAAATATTTTGGTGTTAAAAATCTTGTATTCTGCATTAAGCGCTGCATTTATATGCAGTAAAATCTCTATTGAAATGTTTTGGCGGAAATTTTTTTTTCCAGCCCCAACTGCATGGCCAGTGACAACGCCCTGTGGCATATTATTCAGCTACACTGACCCCATGGCCAGAGGTGCCCCTTTCTGCATCAGAGCTATAGCAGTTGTACAAGCCATGCTTGATAAAAGCTCTGAGATAGTCCTGAACCACAAAAATGACAGTACTTGATCTTCATGAAAGTAGAACCCAAAAAAACTTTTTGTTGCCTGCAGAGTTAGATGTGATAACTTACGAAGTGTGTGGTTTAACTCTGCTAAATCCTTATGTGCAGGAAGAAGGCCACAGTCCGGTTAGGACTGAACCTCGCTATATCTTTAGATTTTATCTCTGATATTAATGTTCATATTCATCCTGACAAGGATGAGTGAATTGGTTCTAACATAGTTTTATGGGGCTGAGAAAAGACCTCTGCCCATCCAGCTCAGCTCAGGAATTCAGTCCAAATTTCTCAAAGAGGAAAGAGAGACAACTACTAGTACACAAGTGTGTGTTTCTCAACAGTATATATGTGTAATTAATTTAATTCCTGATCATGACATATCACAAACTTATTTCCTGAAGCTTATAGATCAAGTGTTTTATGTACTGTTATGGATATATCGTGTTGATTATTTTTCCTAATTACTAATATATAGGAACATTCTATATAATATTATCTTGATATAATTGTTTCTCTATCAAAGAATTCTAGCCATTGTAACTTTTTCCATCAATCCATTCATTAAAATATTGTGACTTTCAGGGATATTATTGTGTTGATGTATGATCATCCACTTTATTTGATTAATGTAATGTTGACAAAGAGTATTCATATGACACCTGAAATGTCCAAAGATGTGATATTTTGGATCCAGCCACCCTGTTGCCTCTGGAGCAAGGGGGGAGGGAAGAGTTAGGGCAGTTGACTGTTTGCAGATCATGTCACAAGAGACAGTGGGAGGTGGTAAATCAGCGATTAGGTAATTCAGATCATGTGCTCTTTGTGGATGGATCGAGGTATGGCCATGATGGCAGTTATTGCACAGGTTTGGCAGTGGTGATTAAATGTCACATTAAAAAAAAAATAAAAAAAGCATAGTCCACACCACCACACATGTCTGCTCAAGAAGTGGAGCTAAAGACTCTGATGATGGCATGCAGATGGGAAAACAGCCAATATTTAATGGATTCCAGGTATGCCTTTGGGATAGCCCATGATTATGGGTCCATTTGGAAAGCCAGAGACTTCCTGACCGCTTCAGGTAAACCCATTAAAATGGGGAAGCAGTGAGGTCTCTAATGGAAGCCCTCTTGTCGCTAACTTGAGTGGCTGTGATTTAAAAAAAAAAAAAAAAAAAAAAAACGCCACTGTAACACCGACTCAGAGGCAAAGGGAAAAGCCATGGCAGATCAGACAGCAAAAATGGCTGCCAAATTGCCTAGGCAGGCCTTAGAGGCCACAGGTAAGGTCCCTGAAATAACTCCTCCTGGTTCACTGGAAGTTCTTAAGACCTTACATAACCAGGTGGGGAAGGAGGAAAGGCACTGGTGGATTGAAAAGGGGGGACTACAAATGAGGAAGGCCTAATACAGTTCCAAGGGAAACTCTGCCTTCCCAGGTCCCTCTACCCCACGATGCCACAGGCAACCCATGGAGTGACGCACCACTTAGAAACTGCTGTGTATGATTTAGTACATAGCGCATGGTATGCCCCAGGCTTCAGCACTGTAGTAGATATACTCAAGGAGGTATGATTTGTGCCCAGAACAATGTCGGCAAGGTAGTTAAGGTACCCCAGAAACACACGTCTTGCCCTTTGTATATGTTTCAACGTTTGCAGACTACATTCAACTACCCAAGGTGGGCGTATATGATTATGGTTATACCCAAGGAGAGGCAATGGTAAGGAGAAGGTGGGATATCAGCCAGGAGGCAGCCTCAATTCCCACGTGTACATAGATGCTATAGGAATGCCCAGGGGGGTCCCAGATGAATTCAAAGCTAGAAGTTAAGTGGCAGCAGAGTTTGAATCTTTACTCCCTATAGCTACTATAAACAAAAATGTGGATTGGATGAACCTTCTGAATCGAATTTTTGGGAAATTCGCTTATGTCTAGTGGCTTCTTTTAGTGATGTACCCCTTCAGGAGATGATTATATATTTTATAGTGCCCTTGGATCTCCAGATGCCAGTTATGCACTAGGAAAATAACTATTTCTGTCAACTTCCAGAATCGATCAGTTCCATTTTGCTGGGGTTACATTGGCTATGTTTTCATGCTTTGGTTATATAATAATGATCTTTGTTTATATAGTGCCAACATATTCTGCAGTGCTTTACAATCAGGGGGTTCATATACATACAAAATCATACATTTTTAGAAACAAACAATACAACAATTAAAACAAGAGGAGCGAGGGCACTGTTTACAAGACAGCACAATCTATGAGGATATAGAGATGAGTAAAATAGTGAAAAGTGCTTGTTTTGTCAATGGTCCATCCATCTTGATTGGGACACTGGGCAAGACCTTTGTTGGGGGTATTAATGCCACTTGCGCTGTCTGGCCGCGGTTCTTCCAACCCAGAGACCTCAAATCCCTAATAACTTTCAGTGACTAAGTCCTGCTTATGCCAGTTATGTGGATATTTTTGACAAAGTAGGATGAAACTTTGTTGCCCCAAAGGCAATATGATCGGCCCACTGACCTTTTGCCTGGCACGAGTCCTCCACAAGGTCAAGTATATCCTTTGTCCCTACCAGAGACTAAAGCCATGTCCAAATACATTAAAGAGGTTACCCAAGAAAATATATTTATGACTTATCCTCAGGATAGTTCATCAGTGCCTTGAGTGCCGCAGCCTCTTCCTAGGCCAATGTCATCACTGTATATTGGTCATGTGGCCTAGTTGCAGCTCAGCCTCATTCAAGTAAATGGAAAGGGGCAGTGTAAAAGGATCTGTCCCCAGCCAATGGCTGTCTCCCATGGGTTATTTAAGGTTATTTACCCTATGGTAGGGTGCTTGAGCAATAAGGTCTTAGCTTATGCAGTCCTGTAAAGATACACTATTGTATTGTCCCGATCTTCCTTGCCCAACCTCTGCCTATTCACCAGATTGACCCCATGCTGCGTGTCCTTACTTACGCCTGACTTCTGTTTTGACTCTGTGCCACTTCTAACCTTCTGACTGTTCACCAGATTTTACAAACTCTGCCTACCCCAATCTCGGTTGTCCTTTGACCTTGCTCTGTTCTGTCCCCTTGGTGCTATTCACTGGTGTCTCCCGACCTGCATGGGTCAGCTTTTACTGAACAGAAACTACTTAAAGAGGTAACAAGCTGATGGTGCCTCTACAGCAGAGTCCAGTTGCTTATACAAGGGTTATTAATTTCAGACCAGGAGGACCACTTAGATAACACCATTAGGAGTAACCCTATATATTCAGTAACATAGTGCGTCCACATCCAATGCATTATAGTAAGGAAAGACACATTTGTAGATTTTTAAAATCTGTCATATCTATAATGCACGATCATTGAAACTACCTTAAACTTTGCTGCCAACTGCTAAACCTAATCGCAAATACTCTATATTAGCATGTCTGTTACACTGATATGCCCACTTCTGAAGGGCCATTAAGTGTTCCCCAATATCGCATAGCCTCCTCTTTTGATCTACACCTGTTGATATTGCCACAAATTAGGGATGAGCGCACCTGTGGGGTTCTGGTTCGCCGGGTTTTGCCGAACTTTGGGTCAAAGTTCAAGCTCGGGGACCCGAATTTGAACCCGAACCCCTTTGAACTCAATAGGGACCTGAACTTTGGTGCACTAAAATGGCTGCAAAATAGTCATAGTAAGAGCTAGAGGGCTGAAAAAGGAAGCAAAATGGGGGTAAGAGCAGGAAAATTGCCCTGCAAACAAATGTGAATAGGGAAAAGGCTTAAAATAACATAGAATAGAAACAAATAAAAAATAATAATCTTGAACTAGGAGGCGGAGGTCAAAGTGGAGTAGGAGGTCGAGGAGGCGGCGGATGTGCCGATATGGGTGGAAGCCGTGGTGGTGCAGGAGGAGGCAGCCAACACTTTTTTTATTTATTTATTTTTTTCCTTTAATTCTTTCCATTTATTTTTAATTTTTTTTTAATTTGGGGAGACCCCAAAACAATGGGAAATCGAAAAGAGAATGCAAAGAGAAAGTGCGCTGGAGTATAACAATGGCTGGCTGCAGACGGTATACTTGTCTACTCAGCACAAGGTCCGGAGATGTCCTGTGGGATCCATGCCTGATTCATTTTAATGTGCGTGAGCTTGTCCACGTTGGCTATGGACAGGCAGCTGTGCTTCTCTGTGATCACCCCCCCCCCGCCGTGCTAAACACGCGTTCGGACAATACACTTGCTGCAGGGCAAGCCAGCACCTCCAAGGGGTAAAGGGCAAGCTCAGGCCATGTGCTCAATTTTGGGACCCAGAAGTTGAATGTGGCAGACTCATCAGTTAGTATGTGTAGGCATGTGCACACGTACAGTTCCACCATGTTGCTGAAATGCTGCCTCCTGCTAAGACGTTCCGTATCAGCTGGTGGTGCTGGTTGTTGTGGCATGCTGACAAAGCTTTTCCACATTTCGGACATGCTAACCTTGCCTTCTGAGGTGCTGGCGGTGCCCCAGCTGCATTGGCGACTTCCTCCTCCTCCTCTGCCTTCACCTTGTGCTTCCACCGAGCCCCCGCTGTCAGGTGGGAATGCCATCAGCAGCGCATCAACCAGCGTGCACTTGTACTCTCGCATCTTCCAATCATGCTCCAGTGACGGAATTAAGGACAGCACATTGTCCTTGTAGTGGGGATTCAGCAGGGTGGCCACCCAGTAATCAGCACTGGTTAGAACGTTGGCAACTCGGCGCAGGCACTGCAGCATGTAGTCGCTCATGTGTGCCAGGCTACCCAAAGGCAATGACAAGCTGTCCTCTGTTGGATGTGTATCGTTTGTGTCCTCTGTATCCCCCCAGCCATGCTCCATAGATGCCGATAAGCTGCTTTGGGTGCCACCCTGCTGTGAACAGGGTTCCTTCTCCTAATCATCATCCTCCTCATCTTGCAGAACTGTGCCCTGGCTGGACAGTTGTGTACCTGGCCTCTGTGGGTGCAGGAACCCACCCTCCAAGCCACTTGTGAATGACTGGCCTGATAACCGTGGAAATGATCCCTCTTCCTCCTGTGCCACATCCTCTTCCATCATCGCCCGGAGCGTTTTTCAAGGAGACATAGAAGTGGGACAGTAACGCTGAGGACTCTGTCATTGGCACTGGTGGAGTACTTGAAACAGCGCAACACAGCACACACGTCCTGTAAGGAGGCGCACTCATTGGTGGTGAAGTGGTGCTGTTCCGCAGAACGACTTACCTGTGTGTGCTGCAGCTGAAACTTCACTTTCGCCTGCTGCTGCTCACACAGCCTCTCCAGCATGTGTAAGGTGGAGTTCCACCATGTGGGTACTTCGCATATGAGGCGGTGCGCAGGAAGGCCGAAGTTATGCTGCAGCGCAGACAGCAGAGTGAGAACGCTGAGTGCGCACAGACAGCCCGCACTTTCTGCAGCAGCTCTGACATATCAGGGTAATTTCTGACATATCAGGGTAATTTTTCAGGAACCTCTGCACCACCAAATTCAGCACATGCACCAGGCAAGGGATGTGCGTCAAACCGGCTAGCCCCAGAGCTGCTATAAGATTTCGCCCGTTAGCGCACACCACCAGGCCGGGCTTGAGGCTCAGCGGCACCAACCACTCATCGGTTTGTTGTTCCATGCCCGTCCACAGCTCCTGCGTGGTGTGGGGTTTTTCCCCCAAACAGATGAGTTTCAAAACAGCTTGCTGTAGTTTCCCCCTGGCTGTGCTGAAGTTGGTGGTGCAGGTTCTACGCTGACCGGATGAGGAGGCGGTAGAGGAGTAGAAGGAGGCAACTGGAGTTAATAAGAAATGTCCTGCAATTCTCGGTGGCAGTAGGACATGCGCCAAACTGCTATCTGCTTCAGGCCCAGCCGCCACTGCATTTATGCAGTGTGCAGTTAGGGAGATATAACGTCCCTGCCCGTGCTTACTGGACCACGTATCGGTAGTTATGTGGACCTTGCCACAGATTTTGTCCGCCACTCGGTTGTGCAGGGCAGGGATGGCTCGCCTGGAAAAGTAGTGGCAGCTGGGAACCACGTACCATGAGACAGCCACCGTCATAAGGTTTTTAAAAGTGTCTGTCTCCACCAGACTGAATGACAGCATTTCAAAGGCCAAAAATTTTGAAATGCTGGCATTCAGGGCCAGGGATTCCGTGGGGGTAGACGGGTACTTCCTCTTTCTCTACAGTGTTTGGGGGATGGACAGCTGAACTCTTTCACAATGTGGACATGCTGGGTGACGGTGGTGGAGGTGTTGCTGCCACATCCTCTGTTTGTGGGGTGGCAGGTGTCACTGTCACTCCAGAGGGGGAGGAAGAGGAGGCTAGGGCAGAGCTAAAGCCCACCCATCAGAGCCGGTGATATCAGCAGGCTCAATGCTGGGTGGAAGCCTCCGCCTGGCAGCCCTAAGGAGAGCTCGGTTCATCACTGGAACTCCAGAAAATGCCTTTTCCTGCACGATTCAGTGCAGAGCAAAGGAGAGCATCAGAGCATGAACTGCTCCAATGCTCAAGTCACGGGGGCTGCCTGGGTGAAAATGGGAATATGTCCGGGTTCAGCTCTGAACCCGGACAACCCCTTTAATGGTGGATCCTGTGTCATCCTGTGTATTTATTCCAGATCCTGCATAATGTATATTTCAGTTCTATGGAAATGTTATGTTCAAATGTAATGTGCCTGGTCTACCAGCATATGGTGGCAACTATGGCAGAGCTAGTTTCCCAAGAATGAAACCTTCTTTCCATTCTAGCCCCCTCTCTAGAGAGGGAGGAGTTTAGTTAGTGAAGGTCAGAGTAGCTTACCCCCTGTAAGGGGAAGCAGCAGGCACTCGTCCCTGCTGGACGAGTCCTACCAAGGCCAGCCAGAGTACCAGCATCTCTGCTGGAACAAGAGAAAAGAGTAAAAGAGCTTCAGAGCCAGGAGGAGAGATTCCCTGGATAAAGACAGAAACAAAGAGAAAGATCCAGATCCAGATAAAGACAGAGTCAGACTACAGAAAACTAAGTTGCAGCTTAAAGCCAAATAAAAAGTTTCTATTTAATTTAGTCAGCACATCAGGCTAGAGAAAGTAACAGATGTAGCAGACTGAATGTGTTTGCCTGCCAGAATTCATGCTAAAACCTGCTGATAACTAAGATAAAGCTGGAGGCTTGTCCCTTGATGAAAGTTTATGCCAGTAAAGCTGTTTCAATGTTTGATACAAGTCTGGACTCAATTTATTCTACCAATCCCTCAACCATTCACCCTATTTTCGCTGCTGCGGGCGACCACGCTTGGGGTTCAGGATTTTAAGGTAGGAGCACCGTGACAAGTGCAAAGCAGCACCTAGAAGGACACTTTAGGCCACCCTCATACCACTCTGGCATCCCTACACCTGGGTTTCACCATCACCTTCTACATAGGGGGACCTCATTGATTAAATGCAACTGGCGTCACAACAAAAACGCTCATAACACCTTAGAAAGAGATCCCTGGCGTGGGACCTGCACACTTCAATTGGCATGCACTAGAGCTTTTTAAAAGTTAATTAAAAACTGGTGACAGATTCCCTTACAAACCTATATTTGTATTCCATTGCTTTATCTGTAGAATCTGTTTGTTCACATAGATCTCAGCATGATAGTAATACAGAAGTAGCAGATATAGCAACATTAATCATTAAGTGGTTACTTACTACATCAAACTGGAATATTCTAATGCCTACTTTTTCATATATATTTTCCCTAATTACAGTATTCTGCAACTCCTGTTGTGATAAATCCTGTTATGGACGTAATAGTAAAAGTAGCAAACAAGCAGTATGTGCAAGTGACTGTACTTGATCCATAGAACATCATCTATATAAATGATGTTACTTACTGCCAAACAGTTAATGCTAAAAAGGAAACTAGTTTTGCAGCTAAATTCACCCATCCTAGGCTGTAAAAGTAAAAATGGTGAGTTTTTCTTGTTAATTTAAAAAAGGAGTAACCATTGTTTCATAATAAAACAGCAAAAACAATATATTAACCCCTTCCCCCCCAACTTCCTACAGTGGGGGCATGTAATTCTCATAGACTCCATTGTTAATGTATTGGAGTCTATGAGAGAAGCAGTCTAAGGATTGTTCCCTATGGAATTTTATGTGTAAAAAAAAAAAAAAAAAATTATAGAATAATAAAAATGTATAAAATCAAATCACCCCCCCCCCCAGTCTTTGCCAATTAATTTCCATTTTTTTGGAAACTGCACCTCCCCAAAAAATTTATCAAAAGTAATCAATGAAAAGTACAGAGTGCCCCTCAAAAAATTAGCCCCACACAGCTCCATACACATAATTACAAAAGAGTTATGGGGTTCAGAATATGGCAATGAAAATAAAAATTTTTTTTTCAAGGCTTTTATTTTTTCAGTATTAAAAGGTAAGAAAAACTATACAAATTTGGAATTACTGTAATTGTACTGATCTGGAGAATGAAGGTAACAGGTCAGTTTTACCGAATGCTGTAAAAACGAAATCCATAAGGCCTCATGCACATGACCGTTGTTTTGGTCTGCGTCTGAGCCGCATATTTTGCGTCTTGGGCGCAGACCAATTCAATGGGGCGGCAAAAGATGCGGACAGCACTCCGTGTGCTGTCCACTTCCGTTGCTCCGTTCAGTGGCCCCCTCCAAAGAAAATAGAGCACGTCCTATTCTTGTCCGTTTTGCGGACAAGAATAGGCATTTCTACAACGGAGCAGCTTCCATGTTTTGCGGAGCCGCGGTTTGTGGACCGCAAAACACATATGGTCGTGTGCATGAGGCCTAAAACTGTGGCAGAATGGTGTATTTTTTTTCCAAATTCACCACATTTGGATTTTTTTCTGGTTTTCCACAAGCTTGTATGCAATATTAAATGGCGCCATTAGAGAATACAACTTGCCCCACAAAAAACAAGCCCTCGTATGGCTATGTAACAGAAAAAAAAAAAAAAAAGTTATGGCCCGATAAGGCAGGGAGTGAAAAACAAAAACCTTAAAGTGTAAAACCCTTCGGGTATGAAACTTTAAAGGGGTTGTCAGACTTCAGCAAATGGCATATCCTCAGACATTGGAGCATCAAAGCATTTCCTTGGATCCCTGCAGACCCCAAAACTCAAATGGTCCCCAAATCCTATTCCATCAGATTAGATGTCAAAATTCATGTGGTGCACCTAAATCATCAAATCCCCGCAGACCTCAGATCAAAAGCCAAATTTATATCTCTGCAGACCTCTGATCAAACCCCCAAATTCATGTTCCAACCACTCCCTTAGATATATGCAGACCTCAGTTCAGACTCCAAAATTAATGCGCCCCCCAGAGATCCCTGCAGACTTCAAATCATTGTACAGGTGTAATTGTACAGGTGATTAAATCTACTCCTGTACATAAAGCCCCTGGCCCAGATGTCCTCCCCAGAGATTATTATAAGTTGTTTTCTACTCACCTAACTCCCTATCTATTGTGTTTATTTCAGTTTTGGCAGGAAGCAGGCACTATTACTCCTGGTCAATTGATAGCCATGATTACTACCTTATCCAAACAAGGGAAGCCACCTATCAAGCCAGAGAATTTTAGGCCCATGGCCTTACCGAATTATGACCTTAAACTATATGCCAAGATGTTAGCCACGCATCTTCAAGCTTTCATGACATTGTGCTCGAACCTGTCGACTAGAGTTTTGACTTTTGTTTTTTTTTGTCTTCATCCTTTGCCATTTTTAATGGGACTCAAAATTTATTGCCTGTTATTTTTGCTTTGGTGATAGAACCACTGGCGTAAGGCCATACTGCAATAAGCTTACCTGTCTTGGCTCCAGTGGCACAATTCTCGGCTATGGCATGACCGTGCAGGGAGAGACTTCACTGCATTCTTAGTTACAGTTAGTTACAGGTAGCAATGCTCTGCTGTCTCCCTGCATCACGCATGCACTGATGGACACAGGCAGTGGGCTGAATGACAACCCATCTGCTCTATCATCTTTGAGGTTTGATATCAGACCTATAGAGAGTTAGGCAACAGGACTAATCAGTGATGCTCATTGCGCAAGTCTGGAATTGTGGCCTGAAAAAGGTGAAGAAGCTCGACTTCAATATCGTCATAAGAAGAATTGACTCGAGTTTGCTAAAAATTACGAACAGTGGACAATTGAAGATTGGAAATGGGTAATTAGTAGTGTTGAGCGAGCTTGCTCGGCCAAACACCAGTTCGGCTCGAACAGCGTGATGCTTGGCAAATCGCGGTGTTCGGCTGAATACCGCATGTGATCGAGCGTGATGCTTGAGGCTCCTCCCAACAAGTTTGCTATTTTTTACTGCCACTCACTGTATTGTAGAGAAAAGCTTGTGGCACTTTCTTGTAGGGACGCTACTGGAGGTCGGGTTCCCACCCCTTAGTATCAAGAAGGAAATAAACTCCAGTTTATGCATTGAACTTAAGCTTCATTTAATCAGAAGTGCGGTAAATCATATACATGCGTGACGTTTCGGCCACAATACAGCCTTCATCAGACTGGTACCACTCTGAGGACTACTTGGAAAACTGGTGCATTGATATTAAATGTACAGTAGACTACTGTCTATGTAGATATAAGGACTCCTCATATCTACATAGACAGTGGTCTACATTTACTATTAGCATGCCAGTTTTCCAAGTAGTCCTCAGAGCGGTACCAGTCTGATGAAGGCTGTATTGGGGCTGAAACATCAAGCATGTATATGATTTACCGCACTTCTGATAAAATGAAACTTATTTTCAACGCATAAACTGGAGTTTATTAGGCAGGGTTGGTGTTAGATACCCAAAAGTCCTTTTAAGGACTATTGTTGTGTTTGGTAGCAATATATACTTTTAGCGCAACCTGCGCTAAATTGCATGCAATTGTAGAGACCCAAAAGTCCTTTAGTTTTAAGGACTATTTTTGTATCTTGCAGTAATATATATTAGCGCAACCTGCACTAAATTGCATGCAATTGTTAGAGACCCAAAAGTCCTTTTAAGGACTAGTCTTGTATCTGACAGCAATATATATTTTTAGCGCAACCTGCGCTAAATAGCGTGCAATTGTTTGGCCGATGCAGACAGCGACATTATCTGCGCTACATCTACTGTTTAACATGTGCGCAGTCTAAAAATATCTGTGACATCCAATGTACTTTTTCAGTACACGGTGTCCACTGCAGACAGTGACATTACCTGCACTACTTCTCCTGTATAATGTTTGCGCATCCTAAAAATATCTGTGACATTCAGTGTACTTTTTCCATAGACCCTGTGGACAGCAACATTATCTGCGCTACCTCTCCTGTATAAAGTTTGCGCATCCTAAAAATATTTGTGACATCCAGTATACTTTTTCCGTAGACGCTGTGGACAGCGACATTATCTGCGCTACATCTACTGTTTAACATGTGCGCAGCCTAAAAATATCTTTGACATCCAATGTACTTTTTCTGTAGACTGTGTCCACTGTGGACAGTTACAGTACCTGCGCTACATCTCCTGTATAACGTTTGCGCATCCTAAAAATATCTGACATCCAGTGTACTTTTTCCGTAGACGCTGCGGACAATGACATTACCTGAGCTACACCTCCTGCATAACGTTTCCACATCCTAAATATCTGTGACATTGACTGCAATATTTTCTTAGCCGCTGGTGACAGCAGAACCATTACCTGTGGTACCTCTCCTGTATAACGTTTCCGCTTCCAAAATATAATTGACAGCAATTTATTTGCGCATACACTTAAAACTGCACTACTGTATGTGTGACATAAGAAAGAAGTGGTGCTGGAAAATCCTTCATTGAGTGAAATTTTCTTTATTTTCCGTGACAAGAAGACGTCAATAAAACTTTTTCACAGGTCCCGATTCAATCTACGCGTTTCGAACAGATAGGTTCTTATTCATGACTGGCATGTCTTGCTTCTGTGAGAGCGGCTATGTATACCTTTAGCCAGGAAACCCATCCCCCAATTTCAGGGAGATGGGTATACTCAGGTGCATACAAAGCCGTAAACACACTGAAAGGCAAGGCACTATACATATATACACACAGTTGTGTTCAAAATTATTCAACCCCCACTGAAATTGAGTGTATTGGCCAGTTTGACATTGATTTTGATCATTTCAGTCATCTTGTTTACAATTAAATCAAAGAGGCACTTGTAAGTCAGACAAATATAACATAACATTTATAATGAAATAACCACAAATGTCTTTTCTGTGCTCACATCATTATCAGTTTTATTCAACCCCCAAGTGACATTTAATCTTAGTACTTAGTGCAACATCCTTTTCCAGTTATAACCGCTTTTAAACGTGAAGCATAGCTTGACACAAGTGTCTTGCAGCGATCTACGGGCATCTTCGTCCATTCTTCATGGGCAAAAGCCTCCAGTTCAGTCACATTCTTAGGCTTGCGCGCTGCAACTGCTTTCTTTACGTCCCACCAGAGGTTCTCAATCGTATTTAAGTCTGGTGACTGCGGTGGCCACTTCAAAATGTTCCAGCCTTTAATCTGCAACCATGCTCTAGTGGACTTGGAGGTATGCTTGGGATCATTGTCCTGTTGAAAGGTCCAACGTCTCCCAAGCCTCAAGTTTGTGAGGGACTGCACCACATTTTCATCCAATATCTCCTGGTACTTAAGAGAATTCATGGTACCTTGCACACGCTGAAGCTTCCCTGTACCTGTAGAAGCAAAACAGCCCCAAAGCATGATTGACCCCCCCCCCCCGCCATGCTTCACAGTAGGCAAGGTGTTCTTTTCTTCATAGGCCTTGTTCTTCCTCCTCCAAACATAGCGTTGATCCATGGGCCCAAAGAGTTCTAATTTTGTTTCATCAGTCCACAGAACACTATCCCAAAACTTTTGTGGTTTGTCCACATGACTTTTGGCATACTGCAGTCGACTCTTCTTATTCTTTGGAGACAACAAGGGGGTGCGCCTGGGAGTTCTGGCATGGAGGCCTTCATCACGCAGTGTGCGCCTTATTGTCTGAGCTGAAACTTCAGTACCCGCATCTGACAAATCTTTTTCAGTTCCTCAGCAGTCACACGGGGACTTTTCTCCACTTTGCGCTGCAGGTAGCACACAGAAGTAGAAGTCAGCATCTTCTTTCTGCCACGACCAGGTAGCGTTTCAACAGTGCCCTTTGCCTTGAATTTGTGAATGATGCTTCCTATGGTGTCTCTTGGTATGTTTAACATCTTTGCAATCTTCTTATAGCCATTGCCCTTCCTGTGAAGAGAAATCACCTCTTCTCTTGTCTTCCTGGACCATTCTCTTGACTTCACCATGTTTGTAAACACAGCAATAAATGTCTAGAAGGAGCTGAGTATCACATGTCATTTTAAATCTGCCTAATTGGTGCTTATTATGCTTAATTGCTGCTCCTTGACATCCACAGGTGTTTTCAATACCTGATCGAAAACACTTGAATAAACCTCTGTTCTTAAGAGTGGTAGTCTTTAAGGGGTTGAATAATTGTGTCAATGAAGAAATCACAAAAAAACATTTAATACTGTATTACATAAACAATTGATGTCATTTTAGTTGCATTTGGTTCTTTAAAAAGTCTTTGTAAGATTTCATTCTGAACACAATTACAAATGTACACTAAATTCCCTAAAACCCTTTACAGCATTGGGGGTTGAATAATTTTGAACACAACTGTGTAAAAAAAAAAAAAAAAAAAAAATATATATACACACAGACAACCCATTCCTGATGGATATTGAGTGGTATGACAGATACATCGATGGCCTGCTCCTTATCTGGAGCTGCGATGTATCTGCCATACCTTCATTTGAATCTTACCTAAACCGCAACCCCTACGGCTTGCGGTTTACTTGTTTTCACGATGCAGTCTCAGTCAACTTTCTGGATATTACTCTTAGAGGTATTACGCGAACCATCATTGAGAACTGCGACCTACCACAATTTGTATTCTTTATTGAGGCATGGACACAGGGTGGTCTCAAAACGACCACCGTCTCTTGCGACCTCCTTGTCTCCATCCCTCTATTTATCTACTACCAAACAAAATCCAACCTGTCTTAAATACGCTGGTTTTACTAAATGCGGTGGCCATCCATTTAGAGCCTGCAGTTATGTCACAACCGTAAGGTTTTTCATAATTTCACCAACAATCGGAACAATTTCCGATTAAATCATATATTAACTGTAATACCACCGGTGTAGTATATGTAATAGAATGTACAGAATGTCAACTGTTGTATGTAGGATGCAGGTCTTGGAAATATAAAATTAGATTATTAGAGCATCTAAACTACATAACTAACAGTGCATATGTGAATGTCTCTAATGCAGCAAAACATTTTATTTCTTTCCCCGGCACCCAGACAGAGGGAAGGTTCATTCAACTCTGGGTTGCACCCCAAGATCCTACTTAATTTCAAAATTTGATTTTTCAATGAAGAAGTGGCCAGGACTACAAGACAACATGGTTTAAGGCAGTTATTAAGGACTACTCTGCACAAGGGAGGGTCAGTCTTGTGGGATCCATGCCTGGTTCATTTTTATAAACGTCAGCTTGTCCACGTTGGCTGCGGACAGGCGGCTGCGTTTTTCAGTAATGACGCCCCCTGCCATGCTGAATACACGTTCAGATAAAACGCTGGCCGCCGGGCAGGACAGCACCTCCAAGGCATAACATGCTAATTCTGGCCACGTGGACAATTTGGAAACCCAGAAGTTGAATGGGGCCGAACCATCCGTCAGTACGTGGAGTTGTGTGCAGACGTACTCTTCAACCATGTTAGTGAAATGTTGCCTCCTGCTAACACGTTCCGTATCAGGTGGTGGGGCAGTTAGCTGTGGCGTGGAGACAAAACTTTTCCACATTTCTGCCATGCTAACCCTGCCCTCAGAGGAGCTGGCCGTGACACTGCTGCGTGGGCAACCTCTAGCTCCTCCTCTGCCTTGGCCTTCCACCTGTTCCCCTGTGACAGTTGGGAATGCTCTCAGGAGCGCGTCTACCAGTGTGCGCTTGTACTCGCGCATCTTCCTATCAGTCTCCAGTGCAGGAAGTAAAGTGGGCACATTGTCTTTGTACCGTGGATCCAGCAGGGTGGCCACCCAGTAGTCAGCACACGTTAAAATGTGGGCAACTCTGCTGTCGTTGTGCAGGCACTGCAGCATGTAATCGCTCATGTGTGCCAGGCTCCCCAGAGGTAAGGACAAGCTGTCCTCTGTGGGAGGCGTATCGTCATCATCCTCTGTATCCCCCCAGCCACGCACCAGGGATGTGCGTGCGCTGTGCTGGGTGCCACCCCGCTATGAACCTGCTTCATCCTCATCCTCCTCGTCCTCCAGTAGTGGTCCCTGGTTGGCCACATTTGTACCTGCCCTCTGCTGTTGCAAAAAACCTCCCTCTGAGCCACTTCTAACAGACTGGCCTGAAAGTGCTAAAAACGACCCGTCATCCTCATCCTCCTCCTCCTGGCCCTGGCCCACCTCCTCTTCCATCATCGCCCTAAGCGTTTTCTCTAGGAGACATAGAATTGGTATTGTCACGCTGATAACAGTGGCATCGCCACTGGCCATGTTGGTGGCGTACTCGAAACAGGGCACACAGGTCTCGCATGGAGGCCCAATTATTGGTGGTGAAGTGGTGCTGTTCCGCAGTGCGACTGACCCGTGCGTGCTGCAGCTGAAACTCCACTATGGCCTGCTGCTGCTCGCACAGTCTCTCCAGCATGTGCAAGGTGAAGTTCCACCGGGTGGGCACGTCGCATATTAGGCGGTGAGCCGGAAGGCCGAAGTTCCGCTGTAGCGCTGACAGGCGAGCAGCGGCAGGATGTGAACGCCGGAAGCGCGCACAGACGGCCCCGCACTTTATGCAGCAGCTCTGACATGTCGGTAGTTGTGAATGAACTTTTGCACCACCAAATTCAGCACATGCGCCAGGCAAGGGATGTGCGTCAAACCGGCTAGTCCCAGAGCTGCCACGAGATTTCGCCCATTATCGCACACCACCAGGCCGGGCTTGAGGCCCACCGGCAGCAACCACTGGTCGGTCTGTTGTTCAATACCCCGCCACAACTCCTGCGCGGTGTGGGGCCTGTCCCCCAAACATATGAGTTTCAGAATGGCCTGCTGAGGTTTACCCCGGGTTGTGCTGAAGTTGGTGGTGAAGGTGTGTGGCTGACTGGATGAGCTGGTGGAAACAGAGGAGGAGGAGGAAGCCGAGTAGGAGGAGGAGGCTACAGGAGGCAAAGAATGATGCCCTGTGATCCTTGGCGGCGGAAGGACGTGCGCCAAGGAACTCTCCGCCTGGGGCCCAGCCGCCACTACATTTACCCAGTGTGCAGTTAGGGAGATATAGCGTCCCTGGCTGTGCTTACTGGTCCGCGTATCTGTGGTTAGGCGGACCTTGCCACAAATGGCGTTGCGCAGTGCACACTTGATTTTATCGGACACTTGAATTTGCAGGGAAGGCACGGCTGTCTTGGAGAAGTAGTGGCGGCTGGGAACCACATACTGGGGGACAGCCATGGCCATCAGCTGTTTGAAGCTGTCTGTGTCCACCAGCCGGAATGACAGCATTTTAAAGGCCAGTAGTTTAGAAATGCTGGCATTCAGGCCAAGGGCTCGAGGGTGACTAGGTGGGAATTTGTGCTTTCTCTCAAAGGTTTGTGAGATGGAGAGCTGAACGCTGCTGTGTGAAATAGTGGAGACGCTAGGTGGCGGTGGTGGTGGTGGTGTCGGTGGCACATCCAATGTTTGCTGCTCGGCAGGTGGCAACATTCCTCTCGAGGCGGAAGCCGAGGCAGCAGCGGTAGAGGGAGCAGGGGGAGCCTGAGCCGGTTCCTTGTTTTTAAGGTGTGTACTCCACTGCAGTTCATGCTTTGCATGTAGATGCCTGATCATGCAGGTGGTGCTCAGGTTAAGAACGTTAATGCCTCGCCTCAGGGTCTGATGGCACAGCGTGCAAACCACTCTGGTCTTGTCGTCAGCACATTGTTTGAAGAAGTGCCATGCCAGGGAACTCCTTGAAGATGCCTTTGGGGTGCTGGGTCCCTGTTGGCGCTGGCCAATAGCAGGCAAACTCTCTGGACGGCGGCTGTTCTGCTTTTGCCCCCTGCTCCCTCTTTGGCTTCGCTGTTGTCTCGGTCTCACCACTGCCTCTTCCTCTGAACTATTTAAGTCAGCGGCACAACCTTCAGTCCATGTTGGGTCTAAGACCTCATCGTCCTCTGCATCGTCTTCCACCCAGTCTTCCTCCCTGACCTCCTCCTGTTCAGTCTGCACACTGCAATAAGACGCGGCAGTGGGCACCTGCGTTTCGTCATCATCAGACACTCAGTCACTCTGCTGTGGTGGTATTCCCATGTCCTCATCATCTGGATACATAAGTGGTTGTGCGTCAGTGCATGGAATGTCTTCCACCGCTGGGGAAGGGCTAGGTGGACGCCCCTGGAAAACCATGGGAGCAGAGTCTTCAAACAGAATAAGAGACTGCTGCATAACTTGAGGCTCAGCCAGTTTCCCTGATATGCATGGGGGTGATGTGACAGACTGATGGGCTTGGTTTTCAGGTGCCACCTGTGCGCTTTCCGCAGAAGACTGGGCGGAAGACAATGTGGTGAACGTGCTGGAAGCACTGTCGGCCACCCAAACGACTAATGCCTGTACCTGCTCAGGCCTTACCATCCTCATAACGGCATTGGGCCCCACCAAATATCTCTGTAAATTCTGCGGGCTACTTGAGGGAGTTGGTTCACTACTTTGTGCGCCTGAGGCCGAACGGCCACGTCCTCTGCCAGCAACAGAGGCTCCACGGACACCACCACGACCGCGTCCTCGTCCCTTTAATAGAATGTTTCCTCATTGTTGCGATTCAACTCGCACCACAAAAAAATATATTATTTTTTAGCCCCAAAATTCCCACACTGGAAGATATAATTCCTTTTTCCGGTATTAATTACAAGGAAACTGCTGCATATTGGACACCAGAATATTTAAAATGCTAGTTTTGGTACATAGATTCCCACACGGGGAAATATAATTCCTTTTTACAGGAGTAAAAACGTGAGGCCTACTGTTTCTGGTCTAACAAACACCAGATTGATTAAATTGGCCTTTTTTTCAGCAAAATTACAACACTGGACAATAATGCCTTTTGGCGGTATTATTTACAAGAAAACTGCTGGTATTTCAGAACACCCGAATTTTTAAAATGCTAGTTTTGCTAGATAAATTTCCCACACTGGGAGAAATATTGCCTAAGCCTTTTTACAGTATTAATTACGACTGGAGTGCTTCTTCTGGTCTAACACCAGAATAATTTTATTATTACGGTGAAAGCTTTTTCTAATTTATATTTCTGGCACATAAAAAAATTTTTTTCTGGCTGACAGTATTGGACTTGGCTGGCTGTAGTGGCACTGGCTAGCCTAGCTGGAACAGCACATTCATGGGATTTGCTATCCAAGTGGGTTACTTTCAGTTTCACCACTGATTATATTAAATATCTTTGCAGTTAGTATGGGTGACACAAGCACAGCCAAACCCCTGATGTAGTATATCAATGAAAAAATCGAGTATTACATGAGATTAATGGCCGTTGTGGCAGCTTTTGTTGTAGAACCACAAGTCCCAAAATGGCCGCCGCCTATCAGCCCAGTAACATGTGCCAGAAAACGGTCTGCCCATCCAGAAAAGAATAGACTTTGACTGAGCAGCTGAATCGCTGTTGTTCTGATTCACAGGTGTAGATTTTACACTTCTTTGGAGCTTTGGTTTAGACTCTGTGGCAGCTTGTGCTGGCGCACCACAAGTCCCAAAATGGCAACCGCGGGTCAGCCCAGTTACATGTGCCAGTAAAAATCGCTCTGGCCAGTCTCAACAAAATAGTGACTTTCAGTGAACAGCTCAGCTGAGTTGTTCTGATGCACAGGTGTAGAAAGGTAGATCATTCAATCACTTCTTTATCCCTGCCTATCTCGCCCTCACAGAAGCTGCATCCTCTCCCTACACTAGTCAGAGCAGTGTGACGTGCGGCGCTACGTGACTCCAGCTTAAATAGAGGCTGGGTCACATGCTGCACTTGGCCAATCACAGCCATGCCATTGGTAGGCATGGCTGTGATGGGCTCTTAGGGCAAGAAGTAAAACGCTAGCTGATTGGCTGCTATGCAGCCCTTCAGAAAGCGGGAAGTAATCGACGAACACCGGACCCGAACCCGAACTTTTTTGAAAATGTTCGGGTCCGTGTCACGGACACCCCAAAATTCGGTACGGACCCAAACGATTTTCGAACTGTTCGCTCAACACTACTTGAGACTGAAAAAAATTCCCACCACTGTTTTTTCAGAACAATTTGTTACATCCTGGAATGACATTTTAAGCGACTGCTCAGCCAAGCTTATGACTCTTATTGTGGAATATGAAGGAGCTAAACTTTCCTCGCTGCAAAAAGATATAGACTCTCACAAAAGTCAACTTGTGCAATACAATACTCGAAATATGAACGCCAACAACTCATTACAACTTTGATCAAGGATCTGGAACAAAGTATCATGGAGACTAAACATAATAAATTCCAAAAGGGACCTGTTTGATTACGAAAAAAAACAAGTTTACAAATGGGGCAGGAGAGATAATCCATATCAGACCCCAAAGCCCATCTTGAAAAAAAATGACAAAATAAAAATAACAAAATAAGCAGACAGACACTTACCGTCAGCTTTGATACTTCAGATGGAGACTTCTCTGATACCAGTTATGAAAATCTGATACAAAAATCAAGGAAAATGGATTTGGGGGACTCTCGTGCGGATTCCCAAGCCTCCCAATCTTCATATTACAAAAAATTAAAAAAACATGTCAACCCCCACGATGTAAACAAAAAACTGTTCAGGAGAGGGGGGAGAAAACATAACAAAAAAGAGAGCCCACAATATGGCGACACGTCCACAGGAAAATTTATAAATAATTTAGATGTTGTCAAATTATCGAAAACGGTATTGACTGACAACCAATGTAAGGTTCTGGGACTGGGTTTAAATTTTGTACCCTCAAATGATTTCGATTTTGTTCTCTACTCTGATAGATATAAACAAATTCGTTAGAAATCTAACAGTTAAAAAACATTTCAATGAAGAGGAGAACATATTGCGTTCATTTGATACACCTATTCAAATAACAGATAATGTCTTTTATTTGGGGAACAGCTTGCTCTCACTAACCATCAAGACTTACAGTCTGAATCAGGGACTAGGGACGTGGTTTCTGCAACATGCGGTTTCCGCACTCCTAATCCACTTTCTACCCCCTAAAGTCACCCACGGCGAGGATGGATGTGTTTATTGCGTCTCTACGCACGAGCATGCTATAAATAGGCGTCACCTCGACCATCACCATGGTGACGGCAGGACGCTCCACATATGAACAGAGACATACCTAAAAACAGAAACGAAGAACAAGACATGTGCATAAATATAGAACACCAATGCATAAAGGCAGAGACAATAGCACATAGTGGAAACATATAAGAAGACAGGGAGTAACAGTGGAATGGCAAGGTGGACTCATAGGCGTCCCATAAATGAGAGACAGCATTAAAGAAATACAGCCATGTCGTTTTTATCATTAAGGCCGTGTGGGCCCGTGGCATTCGTCCTAATGATCCACCGCACCTCCCACTGCAGCAAGAGACGGTGGCGATTACCACCCCTTGGGATGGGCCCCACTGCCTCTATACCTGCAAAGGAGAGGCACAGTGGATCACCGCCATGTATGGTACGGACATGCTCCACAAGACGAGGTGAACCACGTTCCGTTCTAATCGAGCCTATCAGGCCACAAAAGGCTTTACAACAGATAACTGCACCGCTGAGTGGCAAATATTTTTTTTTCTTTTTCCATTAATACACGGAAGAAAAGAGCTTTAAAACAGATAACTGCACCACTGAGTGGCAAATATATTTTACTTTTGCCACTAATACACAACAAAAAGGGCTGCAATTTTCGCACTTCACCACACAACGGCAAATAAGCCCTTTTTGCCCCACTAATACAAGCCAAAAAATGCTTTAGATCATATAACTGCACTGAACAAAGGCAAATAAAACATAGAGGTGACAGCCTATTACCCAGGCTGTCACCTCCCCGACTGAACCCTGTTCAACACTAATGCTGGTGGAATGATTCCTCCTTATCCTTTACCTAGAATGTGAATAATCTTTCCCTGCACTTGCACATTTTTTTTTTTTTTAGCACAATGACGTTTTTTCTATCGCTGTCCCTAGCGCTTGCAGAAGTCTCTTTTGTACACTAAGTATGCTGGTAAATGGCAGAATCTAAGATAGCTGCCACTATTTATAGGGCTGTGACATCACAGGGCTGGCTGGTTACTGATTGGCTGCATGCATGTCAGTATGGGTGATCCCGCCTTCCCAGAGTTCCTTGTCCCATGTTCTCACACGTGCAGCAGCCATTTTAGGAAAAAATGCAATTCAATACCGCGAAACGTGAGGAAATTCCACTTGGTCAGCTTCGATTCGCTCATCTCTAATGATAATCTAATATTTTTTCATGACTGGGCCTCTCATGTCCATGTATGAAAGGTTCTTCAAAAATTAAGAGAAACTCAGCTGTTTCGAGTAAAAGAATTCTCCTTCCTGAGTTATATAATATCACTAGAGATAAATGAACCAAAGCATCCAAAGTGGAATTCAATTTGATGTTTAGTAAAAAAAAAATTAATCCACAACAAATCCAAATTTCCTCTCACTTGCTTGTTAGAATCGTCGAATATAGCG
Organism: Bufotes viridis; assembly: GCA_033119425.1. Classification (NCBI taxonomy): domain Eukaryota; kingdom Metazoa; phylum Chordata; class Amphibia; order Anura; family Bufonidae; genus Bufotes; species Bufotes viridis. The sequence goes on along the minus strand of CM065589.1, from coordinate 155,992,764 downwards.
TGTGCTGTGTGTGTATCAGGCAGGAGCCAGTGTGGGAGGCTACAGCACACATATAGCGCACAGCGGCAGAGAGAATACCATGCTGTCCCCGCAGTGCTCGGCAGCAGTATGACTGTGGGGCAGGTGAGGAGGAAGATGCAGTCCACCTCAGAGAACAGCAGCGGCATGGGAGTCAGCACTGCAGGGCTCAGCCACAGCAAAAGCGTCCCGGAGCAGCAGGCGCACCTGAAGCACAAGCTGAGGGAGCTGCCATCCCTGCTGAGGAGCGGCCTGACCCTGCGGAGAAGGAGCTTGGTGTATGGACCCTTATCTTCCTTATCCGACACAGAGGAGACCACGGTGGCCAACTTCCCTAAAGCAGTTCTTCTTACATGTCCGGGGTACTCCATGTTCCTTGCCCGCTCCAGTCAGTGCCTGTTGCCGAGTCTACCGAGTGTCTAATTCCCATGCACATGGAGCGTCCCCATCACCATGGGAACACCTCCATGCTAGAATGTACTGTCGGAAGTGAGAATCACAGTTATCTAGACCATGGTAAAAGTTTGATGCGCAATGCGAGTAAACTTAATAAAATTACTCGTGTTGAGAATCCAACTTAATTTTGTGTATAGTCAGCGATCCTAATGGTTGGGGGGTACTTGCGTTGCTAGAATTAACAAATATAGAGAATATAGCGCTATATTTGTATTCGTTATATTTGTTAATTCTAGCAAGCAAGCCAACTAAGGGCGTGGAATAGGCTCTAGGCAACTTTACTATTGCCAATCGGAAAGTTGTCTAAGTTGGATGCGCAATGCGAGTAAACTTACTTAACCAGCTCATCCCCCCTAGCTTAAACACTCTTAATGACCAGGCCACTTTTTACAATTCTGCACTACACTACTTTCACCGTTTATTGCTCCGTCATGCAACTTACCACCCAAATGAATTTTACCTCCTTTTCTTCTCACTAATAGAGCTTTCATTTGGTGGCATTTCATTGTTGCTGACATTTTAACTTTTTTTGCTATAAATAAAAATTTAACGACATTTTTGCAAAAAAATGTAATTTTTCACTTTCTGTTGTAAAATTTATTTAAAAAAAACTACATTTCTATATAAATTTTTCTATAAATTTATTGTTCTACATGTCTTTGATAAAAAAAAAAATCCAATAAGTGTATATTTATTGGTTTGGGTAAAAGTTATCGCGTTTACAAACTATGGTGCAAAAAAGTGAATTTCGGCATTTTGAAGCAGCTCTGACTTTCTGAGCACCTGTCATGTTTCTTCAGGTGCTAGAATGCCAGGATAGAATAAATACCCCCCAAATGACACCATTTTAGAAAGAAGACACCCCAAAGTATTCGCGGAGGGGCATGGTGAGTTCATCTATCATTTCATTTTTTTTTTTTACAAGTTAGCGGAAAATGACACTTTCGGAGGAAAAAAATAAAATAATAAAGTTTCCATTTCTGCTAACTTCTGGCAAAAAAAAAATCTCCCACGGACTCTTTATGCCCCTCAGTAAATACCTTGGGGTGTCTACTTTCCGAAATGGGGTCATTTGTGGGGTGTGTTTACTGTTCTGGCATTTTGGGCGGGGCTAAATTGTGAACAACCTTGTAAAACCTAAAGGTACTCATTGGAATTAGGGCCCCTTTGCGCACCCAGGCTGCAAAAAAGTGTCACTCATGTGGTATCACCGTACTCAGAAGTAGGGCAATGTGTTTTGGGGTGTATTTTTACATATACCCATGTTGGGTAAGGGAAATATCTCTGTAAACTGACAACTTTGTATAAAAAAATTTAAAAAGTTGTCATTTACAGAGATATTTCTCACACCCAGCATGGGTATATGTAAAAATACACCCCAAAACACATTGCCCTACTTCTCCTGAGTACGGTGATCGCACATGTGTGACACAAGGACACAACCGCTACGCCAAACAGTATATAACCGCCAATACGGAAAGCTTCTATGCCCAGCCTTTCCGGTGGAAACCAGTCACAGTTTCCGAATTTAAAATATTTTTGGGCCTTATCCTCAGCATGGGTCTAACTAAAAAAAATGTATTGCGGTCCTATTGGTCTAAAGACCCAATACATTACATGCCCATGTTCTCTACTGCTATGTCCAGGGCACGTTTTAAGGTCATCATGCGCTTTATGCATTTCGCTGACAATAAAACCTGTCATCCAAGAGGCCACCCTGCTTATGACCGGCTCCACAAAATTCGGCCCCTCATAGACCATTTTTCATCCAGGTTTGCAGATGTGTATACCCCCAATCAGAACATCTGCATTGACGAATCCCTTGTACATTTTACCGGGCGCCTTGGCATCAAACAGTACATCCTGATGAAGCCTGTGAGGGGTGAAACGCGCGTCGAGGTTTCTGGTCTCCACACTCTTCCCGGATAGGACAATGGGTAATACATTATAGCATCTTTATTGCACTGTTTGATTGTTTGGGTCAGGTTTTGTTATTATATCCCACCTTCCTTGGTTGGGGTTTTTCTGACCACTTGGTTGGATATTTATGTGAGTTTATCCGTGTGGAATACATCCCTGTATGTTTAAACTTGTATAGACCCATTATGTGTATGTAGGATTATTATATTCCATATGTCTATAGATTCGGACTGTGCGTGGACTCTGTCTTCCGGGTTGTGGCCTGCTGTGACAGGCACTTCGGTGTTATGCTTTTCCCATATGTTATGTGTTACTTTATAATAATAAAATTGAGAGATTTTATCTTACATGGTATAACTCCTTTTTTGCAAGGGTTTAGTTCTTTTGGGTATCAGTATATAATACTCCTTGCTAGATATTGCTTAGTTATGACGAGTTTGAGGAATTTCTTTTTGGTTTTGTATCAAACAGTACATCCCCAGCAAGCGCGGCCGGTATGGGGTCATACTGTATAAGCTCTGTGAAAGGGCCACAGGCTATACATATCGTTTTAGGGTCTATGAGGGAAAAGACTCACAACTGGAGCCGGTTTGGGCCCTGACTACCTTGGGAGCAGTGGCAAGATTGTCTGGGACTTGGTGTCACCCTTACTCCACAAGGGGTACCACTTATACGTGGACAATTTTTACACAAGCGTGGCTCTCTTTTGGCACTTACATATAGTCGGAATTCAATGCTGTGGTACTGCGCGACCTAGTCGCCGGGGCTTCCCCCAATGGCTCATTAGTACCCGACTTGCACAGGGGAAGAGGACTGCCTTGTGTGACCAAGAACTTCTCACGGTGAAGTGGACGGACAAGAGGGAGGTTTACCTTCTGTCCACCATTCACGCAGACACGACAGTGCAAATTGAAAGGGCAACTGGAGTCATTGAGAAACCCCTCTCTGTCCACGACTATAACCTTCACATGGGAGGGGTGGTCTTCAATGACCAAATGTTGGCTCCCTATTTAGTGTCCCGCCGCACCAGACGCTGGTATAAGAAGGTGTCTATTTATTTAATTCAATTGGCTGTGTATAATAGTTTTGTTCTCTACAGTAAGGCTGAGAGAACAGGATCCTTCCTTAAATTCCAGGAAGAGATCATTTCGGAACTCCTGTATCCAGGAGGGTCCGTGCCCCAAGTCCCTGATGTAGTTAGCCGGCTACATGACAGACACTTCCCGAGTGTCTATCCTGGTACCCCAACTCACCGTTCCCCAAGAAAAAGATGTCGTGTCTGTAGTAGGGCTGGAATAAGGCGTGACACCACCGTTTTTTGTCCTGACTGTCCTGACCAGCCCGCCCTATGCATAGGGGAGTGTTTCCGCAAGTACCACACACAGGTACACTATTAGTGTAGGTATCGCGTGACACAGGACAGGCACACAGGGGTCTTAGGGCCTTTCACACAGAGCTGCTACAAACCTCTCCTTTCACCTGGGACAAAGTGCATAACGTACTTCGCCACATCTCTGGACGACTTGCGCTTTGCACACTGTCCCATGGCCATGGGGAAGGAGAGGTTTGTCCTCTAAAGGTAAAAAAAAAAAAAAAAAATCACAGGTAAGCAAAAAAGTTAATGTTCTGTTGCAAATGTTCAATAAAGTTTATAAAAGTTAATGTTGATAAATTTACTGTGTTGCTGCCTGTTTTTTTTTTTTATTTTATTTTTTTACCTTCTAGGTGGACCAAGCGATCAACCAGCTGCAGCACGGATGTGCATTCTGACAGAAGCATTGCGCTGCTGTCAGATTACACAAATTCGGTGAATGCGGCACTGCAAGACGAGATTTCTCCTCTGCAGTAAAAAAAGATATGTTTGCCAAGGCTAATGAGCTGAGGGGCGGTGTTCATATACTTTGGCAAACACTTTGCATAAAAAAAAAAAAATTCTGGCAATGATTTATTCATCCACATCGATTAATGTGAATGGAGAAATTGGGTTTGCCAGGGCATACGAGCTGAAGTAGGTTTGGATGCTGGGCGGAGCTCCTATGTCCTGGCAGACGCTTTTCCCCTCTTTTTTTTTTGGCAGAGATTTTTTTCATCCACATTGATCGATGCAAATGAAGAAGTCTGTGCCGTTCATTTTTTCTTTCAGCCCAGAGGCTGAACAAAAAAAACAACCTCTCATTAACCGTATGCTCAATATGGAGAATAGCAGAAACTCCTAATGCTGGCCATACATGTAATGATTGCGGAGACTCTCAAATGCCAGGGCAGTACAAACACCCCACAAATGACTCCATTTTGGAAAGAAGACACCACAAGGTATTCGCTGAGGGGAATATTGAGTCCATGAAAGATTTAACTTTTTGTCACAAGTTAGCGGAAAGGGAAACTTTGTAAAAAATTTAAAAAAAAAATAAAATTAATTTCCGCTAACTTGTGCCAAAAAAAAAAAAAATCTTCTATGAACTCGCCATGCCCCTCACGGAATACCTTGGAGTGTCTTCTTTCCAAAATGGGGTCACACGTGGGGTATTTATACTGCCCTGGCATTTTAGGGGCCCTAAAGCGTGAGAAGAAGTCTGGAATCCAAATGCCTAAAAATGCCCTCCTAAAAAGTACTCATTGGACCAGACTCCTGGCTACTATTACTGGACTTGGTGGAAGACAGGGTGGTGCTTAACCAACTGGAAGCATTATCTGCTGCAATCCAACTGAGCACCTGGTCGCACTGGTCTGACTAAAAGAGTGGTGCCCTGTTGCCTCCCTGAAAATTGGGACATGAAGCTAGGTATCGTGGGTGATTGTTTTTCTTGTCCTCTGGCAGCAGGCACAGTTTCAACGTGCCCAGGGCCACGACCTCGTCGTGCACCATTAGCATCATGGCCACTTCCCTGTCCCTTACTGCTCGCCTTCTTCATTTTAAATGTTATATATGCTCGAAAGTATGTCACATGTACAGTAGCGAAGGATTTGGAAGTGAATGAGCAAAAAATTAAAAAAGGTATTTGAGAAGTGGAAACGTCACACAGGAGATATCCCGCAGATAATCTCAATGCTGTCACCAGTTATACAGGAGAGGTACCACAGGTAATGTCACTGTCCGCAGCGTCTACGGAAAAAGTACACTGTATGTCACAGATAAAAAAATGCATGCGCACACGTTACACTGTAGATGTTGCACTGGTAATGTCACTGTCAGAAGCGGACACTGTCTATTGAAAAAGTACACTGTGTGTCACAGATAACTTGTTTGTCTTATCTTTATTTCATTACATTTTTTACATTTATCTGTGACATACAGTGTACTTTTTCAATAGACGTTGTCCGCTTCTGACAGTGACATTACCAGTGCAACATCTGCAGTGTAACGTGTGCACTTAAAAAATGTATCTGTGACATACAGTGTACTTTGTCAATGGACAGTGTCTGCTTCTGACAGTTTGGTTTCATGATATACATAAGCTCATAGAGGTACGATGGTCAGTAGCCCACATACTTTTGGCCATACTGCATATATTGTGTAGGATTTCAAGTTGAAAAGAACTTACACTTTAAATTTAAAAATAGGTGTTACTCTGTAATAGCAGTTTCTGTCTGCTAATGTCCCCCCTGCTTAGCGCCGTGGTCCCGGGCTCCATGTTCAGTGGTAAAACCGCTCCGTGGTTTCCTTCCAGCCCTAGGCACAGCATGCTTTCAGCTTGTTCCCTGTAGCACTTCCATAAGGGCTGGCGCGTATCACTTCCTGTGATTTATGGGTTAGCACATGTGATTGTGCTGACTAATTCTAGCCCTCCTGCATCTATTTAAGTGGTTCAGCGCCCTTTCCAGATGCCTTAGTCTCAAGGTCCTTATCCTGCATAGCTCTGATTATGTTCCTGTTTACCAGACCCATACTTGTGTTTCTGGATTCTGCTACCTGTTAGATCCCTCCCTGCTTGTCTTGACTCTCCTGTGCCGACTCAGATTGCCTTACCTGTACATATACCGTCTGCTCTGACCTGTTGCTTGACTTCACCTCTGCCTCATCGTTTGTTCCTGCACTGTTGCTCCTGGTTACGACTTGGCCTGCTGACTATGTCTGGTACTTCCTGATCCACCTGGACCAGGTGCTTCGTGTGCCAATCCACCTCAAGAGGTAGCGAAGGACCTGGTGTTCCCATCGGGAAAGTCTATCCCCACCATCAGGCGGACTGCGAAAAATGAGGGGTTCACTTAGGCAACACCCTTAGAGGAGCTGGTTTGTGACATATTCTTCAATAATGAACCAGAGAAATACAAGTACATATTGCCAATCCCTATTACATGACTATATAATACAGGTTTTAAATGTATATTTCATTAAGCAATGTTTCTGATTAAATTGTGTATCATCATAGAGGAGTGGCTTGGAGCTCCTTGGCAATGCTGTACCTCATTAACGTCACCTGTAATACATGTTAAGCATTGTATAGCCAGATAACAAAATAGGGCTTTCTCACCAACTTGCAACTTATGCTGTAGAAAAAATAGTGACCAACTTATTTGTTGCTAACTAAACCTCCCACGTTTGCTTTAATGTGACAAGTCTTTGCCTGCTCCTGTGCAACATGTAAGGTTTGATTTCAACCATGTACAAAATGTGTATGCGGTCTATAAAAAGTGTCTTCTGTTATAAACATCAATATAGCATCATTTGTTTAGAAGTTTAAAGGGGTTCTCTGGTTTGCATCAACATCCTTGATTATAAACATCAATATAGCATCATTTGTTTAGAAGTTTAAAGGGGTTCTCTGGTTTGCATCAACATCCTTTAAAAATGTTTATTTATAAAGGTAGCTTTAAGTTAATATGGTATATCTTTTACATTTATTGCTCCTATTTTCTGTGCTCACATGACCATGTCCATGCTGCTCTTTCTTATTTCCTGTGATGCTATGTCCATGGGTATGTCAAAGCAGCAACAGGGTCAGTGACAGGGGAGTGTCTATGTAACTAGCTGGGTGGGAGGATCTATAAACTACCTGGGTGTTATTAGAGGCGGTTCTGAAGCTGTGGCAGAGAAAGAAGAGGTGCATCATGGGTTTGGTCCAAATTAAAATAAAGCAAAAAAGAGAATGTACATGAGGTAAGAAACTACATGCGTATATCTGAAAAAAAGCTTGCATAATATTCTTTGACTGTGTAATCTGTCAAGATGTGTGCTGTAGATTAAGCAATGCTCATGATCTCCTAGGTCAGGAAAGATTGGGTGTCCTGCAGGGAATCTAGTCTTGTTTAGATTCTGCCTGCAGTTGATGATAATATGATGATTGTGAGTAGCATTTCCATTTGTATGTAGTATACATACCGCCTGAAAGATAGTAATTGTCCATTGTAAATCTGATGATATGCATTGGAAGTAAAGAAAGAACATAAACACGTCATTACTCATTACTGATCATCTGTATAAACTCTGGCGATAGCAGCGATAATGTCACAATCTCTGTGAAAATAGCTTTCCATTGGTAGTTTTTATATTTACGGATAGCTTTGCTTTTCAGAATGTATGACCCCTACCAGTTTAAACAATGCAACTTTTTCTACATGCAATTTTCATTCCTCTCTTTGGATTGTCAATTTGTCATCTCACCCTAATAGAAAACAGTTGTGCTTTTTATTTAAATGTATAAAAAATATTTTGTTTAATGTTCAAATAGAAATAAAAAAACATTTTCAACAGCTTCATTTTTTTTCCCACTACAAATATACAATAGTTTCTAGAAATGATGGACTGATATACACAGGCTCTTTATGGCTCCTCAGAGCTCCAGAAGTTGCGGAATTATGGGATCTGGGATCAGTTTTGGAAAAGTAATTCATGCTCAATCTCTGAGAAATGTTAGCCATATTGTTCCTATATTTCTTTAAGGGGGTTCTAGGGGATTTAGATCTTGCAGTTGTTAGTCCCAGAAGAGAAGCTGCTGAAAAGTTTGAGAACACATCTTGCATTTTAGACCCTAAGCTGAAATCTGGGGGACCACACTGTATGAGTTTGTGTATATATATTATTCATATTTCCATAGAGAGCTATGATCATTGAAGTCTATGAAGGTTGTTCATATAGAAAACAATACAACAATAATTTTATTTAATAATGGCCACATTTTCCACAGTGCCATACTATATATTACAGGATACAGTGACATGGTTGCCTAGATGAAAAATAATCCTATTGTATTGATCCAGAGAAAGAAGCAAACACTTGTTGCTCTATATTAAGGCCAAGGAGCTGTGCAATTATCAGTGATGACTATTCGTATAAATGCTTGCTGTTGATAACCGACTATCACCCGACAAAGAAGTAAAGGTGATTGCATCCTTTTCTGACACATAAAATCTTCATTTGCTGGCAGCACATCGTCCTGTATAAAGGATGCCCCATTCTTGTGATTACAGGTCTATTCAAAGATCATTCGAAAATTCTCTGTAACATCCATTCATATATTTGTCCATTGTAATTAGGTGACCCTTAAAGGGAATGTCTAATCAGAAAATGTCCTAATGTTTAAATGTTTTTGTGCTAAAAATATGTTATTTTAGAATATTTGGTGTTTTTTTATTTTTGATGTCACTATCAATATTAAAAAACTAACATACAAATTGTAAATTTTTAGTAGCCATTATCATTATCAGCACAAGCAGAATCACAATAACAAATAACACCTCTATATAGAAAAGACAGAATCCACCATTCTCAATAGGTGATATCACAGCTTATCAGCTCCCTCCTGACCTCTGCACAAGTCACACAGCATGCCTAGAAAACTCTCCTATATAAGTCAATTGAGTGCCCACCTATCGATTGTGTCTATAGCCCATATAGCTGCTCTCAAAAGGCAGGAAGTCTTAACATATTTTAGGTCTAGTGGACAGTGTGAAACTGCAGGATTTGTTTGTCATTTCTCCATCCAGCCGCCAGCCTCCCCAAATCTCTTTGTAATATCATAATATCCTCCTCTGTGCTGATCACTTTACAAAGCTTAATATCATCTGCCAATATTGAAATTATTCCCTCTAAGCCCTCTACAAGGTCATTAGTGGGACACTTCCATCAATTTTTTTTATCCCATATTACCAACCTACATGATAAAATTCTGTGTAATGTGTTGTTTGCTTTCTAATAAAAATGAATATACAGTTTTCTGGATATCATTTTTGTAGTCACCCCTTGTACACTAGTTTCTGTCCATAGTCTTTTAACCTCCTCTTTGTTTGGACCTTTAGGGCTCATTCAGACGACCGTGTGCTGTCCGCAAAAATGCGGATCCGTTTTTTTGCGGACAGTTCAGCATGTCCGCAAAAAAAACGGATTGCATTTCGTGTTTTTGCTGATCTATAGACTACAATAGAATCGGGTCATGATTTTCACTAACAAGTATAGGACGTGTTTCCTTTTTTTTGCTGAGCTGTGCAATGGAAGAAAAGGGCCCCATAGAAGTGAATGGGACGCACGTGAGTGAGGCTGTGGCTCGTATATAAAGAGCCTCCGCCCCTCCCACAAATGCAGGCTGACTAATCAGCCTTACCAACTTGTGGTCATGGCTACGGCCAAGAGATTTTCGAAGAACCCTAGGGAGAGAAACAACGGGAACAACCTAACCCAGCTAGGCGTGTCTTAGGGTACTTTCACACTAGCGTTTTGGATTCCGTTTGTGAGATCCGTTTCAGGGCTCTCACAAACGTTCCAAAACGGATCAGTTAAGCCCCAATGCATTCTGAATGGATAAGGATCCGTTCAGAATGCATCAGTTAGGCTCCGTTCCGCCTCTATTACGTTTTGGAGGCGGACACCAAAACGCAGCATGCAGCATTTTGGTGTCCGTCTGAAGAGGCGGAGCCTAACGGATCCGTGTTTTTTTTTACAATGTAAGTCAATGGGGACGGATCCGTTATCAGTGACACAATATGGTGCATTTGAAAACGGATCCGTTCCCCATTGACTTTCAATGTAATCCAAAACGGATCCGTTTTGGACTTTGTCATTTTTCTTTAAACCTAATGCAAACGGATCCGTTCTGAACGGATACAAACGTTTGCATTAGAGGTGCGGATCCGTCTGTGAAAATAAACAGACGGATCCGCACCAACGCTAGTGTGAAAGTACCCTTAGCTAACCTGACTAAATGGCTTGTTGTGTGCCCTAAGCCATGATTGTGGGTAGGCCTATAAGTGGGCAAAAACCAAGCCAAGTAGGGTAGAAAAGGAACTCGAATGGCATGTGCAAACTAATCCCCAAGCCAACTGTAAGGCGTCAGGGATCTTGAGCGAAAATTCAGGGTGTATAAGGCAAGACCAGAAGGAGACCTACAACCAATCTTGTGGATGACAAGGCCGGAGACATGATGCTATATTGCGGAAACTGCCCCAAAGCAGAATGGAGGACCGGGAATACGTTGTGAAATGGATCATGAAAAACCACCTGAACCTTGTAAAGTTTTGGTTCTAGTGCGAGTACTGGCAATGCCCTAGCCTCAGCAGATCGTGGAACCGAAACCTGACTGCCTAGACTATGCAGGAATGAGGGCCAAAAAGAACCATGCAGATAGGAAGAAAATCCTTGAATAGTTACCCAGACAACAGCTATCTGCTAGCCATGGTCCGCGCGTTGTTCTTCTGTGTACCCCTGAGAATTGTTTTAACGCCTGAGACGTGAAGACCGAAATACTATCTGAATCTTCTACCGTGAGGGAATGCTGGACCTTGTCCAAAACCCGATTCAACGTGGTTGTAGGGAGTCTGAGGTTAGTGCGGCAAGAAGCTACGAAGCGATAATATACAAGATTCTGTCTATGCCCTCCCATGAGTGAGGGAAAGCAATTGCAATGAAGCTACTGGCGAAAATGAATTCCTGGTCATAGTAAAAGGTAAAGACTTTGCGCGGGGACCTGGTTGACAAGATATGATCGACTACTATCAGAGACTAAAATGCTAGAGGAAATTACCCTACTTGTTCCTCCTATGGCAGGACCTGAACGAAAGCATGAACAATTAAAGCAAGACGAAATATCTAAATATCTACGTAAGACATGACAATGATGCTGTAGGGCAAACCGGACCAGTTTGCCGACAAAAACATAAAGTGAGCGATGAACATGGATTATTAGGAGATTAGGGTATGTGATACATACGGGCCAAATCAGCCTAGATGCACAGATGGACAACCAACCAGGCAATCAGCCTGGCAGGACTGAAAACAGTAATCGGGCCCCCGAAGCCATGGGGCCAAAGCTGTCATCGGGCCCCCGAAGCCCTGGGGCGAAGCTGTCATCGGGCCGAAGCTGTCATCGGGCCCCCGAAGCCATGGGGTCGAGTTTTTTTAAATTCTTTATAACTATAATGACCTGAATAAGGTGCAGGTGAAATAAAACCATGAGACCTGGTGAAATTTAACCAACGAGACATGACCGATGTGGAAGGTGACCCCCAACATGAGTTCAACTGTGTGACCGCAGGGAAGACAAAGGGAAACGTGACAAAAAAATTTAGGTAATAACGGACATTAACTAAAATGAAACCGAAATAACATAAGCTGGAAAGCAGGTAAAGATGTGAGTCATTCAAAACCAAAAGCATAGCTGCACAGGTGGACAGACAACCATTGGTCGGACCCCTGAAGCCATGGGGCCAGGCAGCCGCCGGGATGCGAACCTTAAGAATTAAGGACGGCTGGGGAAAAGATTGGGGCTTAACCCGATGGGTTTAGTAATCAACTGGGACTCGATAACCTAAAAAGACAAAGACATGGGGTAAAGCTTCTTAATGAAATGAGGCTTAAATGAACCGCAAATATTGTAAAATATAAATGAACAAAAGAAAACTTCTGAAAGGTGTGCCATGGAAAATAGTATCAGATGGCCGTATGAACTACCAATGTTGATGTCAATTGTGAAATCCTCTAAGCCAAGAGCCACTCCAGCGATCCTCCTATGGTGGATACATGCGTGCAAGGCTCTTATGGCAGGAGCCACGCGTGCGAGGCTCTTATGGCAGGAGCCACGCGTGCGAGGCTCAGGTATCAGATGGCCGTGCGAACTACAAGGGGGACTTGCATAACCATGACCCCCTCCAACAGCAAACCTGGGACACTAACCAGCCTACAACCATGTCGTACCCCTAACAAACAAAACATAAAAAACGGTCATGGGGCCCCCGGAGCCATGAGGCTGGATCAGTCACAGGGCCCTCGAAGCCAGAGGCCAAAGCAGTTATAGGGCCCCCGAAGCCGAGAGACTGATCTGTTGACGTTGCGGTGACGATAAGTAATTAAAATGTAAGCCGGACCTAATGGGATATGCAGCGACTTGAATGATTGGATTGGTTAGAAGGTGGCCTAAGAAACATAACTGCCAACAGGCGTTGAAAATATAGACATTAGTAATCAGAAGCACGTGCATACATAAAACACTAACCACCGCAAACCATAAAACGTAAACATGAAATTGAAACAGAGATAGGAGAAAAACAAGAGCCTGAGGCATTGCAAGTTCACTAAGAGAAGTCTCTTATCGTGACAAACAAATGAACAGCTTGTGAAAACATAGCAGGAATCTTACTCCTATTGGCCCACTGACATCCGCTGAGGAGCTGTTTGGTGAACTGGGGCAGAAGACCAATCTGAGTGAATACGAACCAGAAGTAAATGGAGACCAGTCTGAGTGAATATTAACCAGGATTAAAGAAGACCAAAATAATATTTTTTTTTTTCTACTGAAGTGAACAGAAAAGTAGGCCTATGGAATGTAACAGACCACCAAGGAAAGGAACGTAAGCCTGAAAAGAACGCAGTTATGTTTGTCGGGAGAGAGGTACCAAAGCGGTGGGTGCAGACTGCCCCGTTGAGATTATTGAGTAAAACCATGATGTAGCAATGAACAGGAGAATGCAGCTTTGAGTGGGAGCAGAGTATAACACATGATGTAACAATAAATGGGTGAATACAGCTTTGGATGTGAGTGGTACCTAAAACACGTATGTACGCAGCTCTAGTAGTGAATGGAGTATAGGACAACATTTAAGAGCAGACATGCAGATGCAGCTTTGGATGTGAACGGAATATTAACTTGATGTGACAGCAGACATGGAAAGCGGCTTTGGTGAGTGGGGTATACAACCTGGTGTAGAAGTAGAAGTGTGAACACAACTCTGGGTATAAGCAGAGCATGAAATTTGGTATAACAGCAGCTCTGGTTGTGAATGGAGCATAACATAGATGTAACAGTGACGTGAATGCAGTTCTTGAAGTGGGCCTGGAAAGAACCTGTAGTAGCATTGGACGTGTGAACGCAGCTCTGGGTGCGAGTAGAGCAAACATGATATACCGATAGACATATGAATGCAACTCTGGTTGTGGGTGGGGTGCAAAAAAAAAATGATTTGACAGTGTAAGGCCTCTTGCACACGAACGTATTTTTTTTCAGTATTTTGCGGTCCGTTTATAACGGATCCGTGGTTCCGTTTTGTTTCCGTTTCGGTTCCGTTGTTCCGTTCCGTTTGGCATATACAGTATACATTAATTCCATAATAAAAATTGGGCTGGTCTTAAAATTTTCAATAGATTGTTCTGTAAAAACGGAACGGATACGGAAGACATACGGATGCCTTTCCGTATGCTTTCCGTTTTTTTTGCGGACCCATTGACTTGAATGGAGCCACTGAACGTGATTTGCGGACAAGAATAGGACATGGTCTATATTTAAACGGAACAGAAAAATGGAAAAATGGAAACGGAAGGCATACGGAAACACTTCAGTATTTTTTGCAGACCCATTGAAGTGAATGGTCCAGTATACTGTCAGTATACTGAACTGAAAAAACTGCCAGTATACGGTCCGCAAAATACTGTCGTGTGCAAGGGGCCTAAAAGTATGACTGCACCTCTGGTTGTGGCCGAGAATGAAATTGGTAGAATAGCAGCTTTAAATGTAAGTGAAGCATAAACATGATGTAACAGTGAATGTATCTCTGAAACAAGCCTAGTATGAACATGTTGTGACAGCGGACGTGTAAACACAGCTCTCACTGTGAGCAGAGCAAACATGGTATACCAGTCAACGCATGAACGCAGCTCTGGTTGTGAGTGGAGCAATTGTGAACACCAGTGTGGTGCGTCCAGAGAATAAAAATGGAGTAACAGTAGCAGCTATGGCTGTAAGCCGAGTATACAACATGTAATAACAGACGTGTAATACGGATCCGGATGTCGGCTGGATACGGAATGTGATGTGAAAGCCAACAGGTGAACGCAGCTTGAATGTGATTAACTGGCGAGGAATGATGAAAATAGCAGACATGTGGACACAGCTCAGGTGAGCAGGGAGTTAAACATAGCGTAACAGCCAAATGGGCTGGTCTGGGAATGAGCAGAGTAGGAAAGTGCTGTGACAGTAAAAGACATAGAGGCATATGAAGCCTGTTGAAATAGTAGGCATAAGACATGAAATAAATGCCGCTCTGGATAACAGCAGAGCATAAATGTGCGGCAGGGTTTTTAAGTACATGAGCAGAGAAATATGTAAAGTCTAAAGATGGGGGGAGGGGGGGGAGACACATGGCAAGGAACAGCTACAGCAAGAGGCCTAAACAATAACAGCTGCATCCAATATCCAAACATGACGTCACGTGCAGCCCGGGTAACTCTTCCTTTACGCAAACCCGCTGAAGTAATTTTTCATACGAGACGAACAAAGTGAAGTAAAACTTGTAAGATTTATAGGAACTAACTCCTATTACCAAACAAACAAAGTTGAAAAGAAATAGAAATATTTACCCCCAGTGAACAAACCTGAGGTAGCAGAGTCTGATGCGAAGCCTACCGTTCGCTAGCAAAGTCGGTTCCAACTGGCCAGGAGAGACGGCCTCGGCCCAACTTACGTATTATGGCGCATGCATGCTACGGTAGCAGAGAGCAAAATAACAAGCTCCATGCTGCAAAGAAAGGATCCTACCACCAGAGAAGCTAGCTTGCTAATGACACCCAGAAGCAGCTGTGCACCTGAGAACACACGCTTTATGCATGCTTGCTTATGTGCTGACAGATGTATCGTTAGCATCAAGCAAGCAACGACTACTGGATAGCCATGCTTTAAACCCTCACTATCAAAGCAAAATGATATTTCTGATGCCAAGAAGGAGGCAAAATTGTTGTATTACCATGATTCACTCTGTACAAAGCTTGCAGACTTCTAACACCCTTGTGTCTGACCAAGAGGCCCCTCTCCACCAGCCACTGAGTCACTGACCTGCTGCTGCCTCTACTACTACAAGTAGCAGAAGCCACAGCAGCACCAGAAGCAGCCAATTCAGTATGATGAACATGATGAAGCATCTTTTTCATGTGCCACTCCAGACTCAAATAAGCAAACGGATATGTATGGCCTGAAAAAGCCTACCTGGATTTTGCCCCTACTCCAACACATACGCTGGAACACTGGCTGGAATTGGCCCAATTTGACTTTGCTGTATTTTATTCCTTTAGCCTTCAGAGTCATGTCAGAGAGAGTTTTCATTGTGGCAGGTGGCGTTGTCACCCCCAAGGGGTGCATTGAGGGCATACCTACTGTGAAGGGGTAAAATGTGGGCATAATTACTGTGAAGGGGCACAATCAGAGCATGACTTCTATGAAGGGATGCAATGAGGGCATTACTGCTGTGAGGGGGAAAAATGAAGCATAACAACTGTGAGGAGGGACAATGTTTTAAAGTATGGGGGGAGGTGCCAGAAAAAGGACCCACCCCGGGTGCCAAATACCTTAGGTAGGCCACTGGGTAGAATCCAATTGGACCCAAAGAACAGTTTTTTGATCAATTAGTTTAACACATTTAAAAAATTGCACATCAAAATAAAACATTTGCTTTTGTGTTTGCATATTTTAAGGGACTTACCTTTTTTTTTTCCATTGACAGAGCTGTGTGATGACTTTTTTTCAGGATGAGTCATAATTTTCATTGGTACTATTCTGGAGAGTATTTAAGTTATTCAGCCAGTTTCTCTATTCATTCCTATGAGTCTAATATTGAGGCTGTCATAGAAATCAATACATAGATTTCTTTCGTACAGAGAAGACACTGTAGGATCCAACAAGTCTCACTGGGGTCACATGTTCTAACTGCCAAAAGTAAGAGAGACTGAAAATACATGGATAAATCGATATGGAAGTTTGTTAAAAAATCATTATGTATACCAGTACATTTGTAAACAGGAATCAGAGGATGGGGGACAAAATGTTTTTTTCTAGCATTGTCTCCTTAAATTCTTTCCTTTGGTCATTTAATGATCCACTTACAGTTTTCTTTGACCATATTGCTTTACTCCTGTTTCTTTTTAAGATGGTCTTAGTTTCTGCACTTTTATTTTAGTTTGTGCACTTTTATTTTTGTGGGCATTGTCCCAGACCATGCCATTAAGGTCAGAAACTTGCATATATTACAATTCAAATCTACACCAGCTCATAGCTGCAACAGATTTAATTTTCTGGTGCACTGACTGTCAGAGGATGTACAAAATTTATAAAGAGACCAGTGCCTCTTAATAAATTTGGTGCATTTTGTGCCAATGCATTTTAGGCTAAGACTGGCATATTGTATGTAACACCAGTCTTAGTATATTTGATGTTATTTTGTAGTCACTATTATTTAGGTGACCCTCAACCTGTATCTTTAATCTGTAACTGGATTAAGATTAGGTCTAGAAGTACCCCTCATTGTGTTGAGTCCTGCAATAGTTGTTAAAGGTAATTGTCCCTTATTATTGTCAAAGAAGTATCTTTACAGAACCTTATAGTCCCCCATACTGTAATAATTATTTTATTATGCTTGACTGACTCATCTCTTTGGGTTATTAATACATTTTCTGCTGATTCCATTATGGCATTTATTAAACCAGATACATCAGGATTTGGGTTTAAAATTATAGCATGACATGCCTATTGCTACTTTTTTGGCAACATTTATGTGACATTTAGGAGGCATGCCACTTTCCAAAGTGGTCTATGTTTAAGGCAGAAAAAATTGACCTGGATTATGGCACATTTACTATCTGCGAAACTTGAAATGCAGGAAAGTTGCATCCTACACCAGTCAGCCCCCTGGTGAATTTTTTAAGACTAAGTCATACAACACAAACCAGTTGTATCAAATACATGACAAGTGTGCACCACATTATAAATTTGGTGCAATCAAACAATGTAAAACTAGACTGAGGGCCCTTGCAGACGAGCGGATGCACTCCGTGTTATGCGCAGCGAGAATGAGAGCCAAGCTGCGCGGTGGACATCAGAGGCACGAAGCAAGTAACATGATAGACACTGCTTCGTGCCTCCCTGTGACCTTTTTACTACAAAATCACAGTGAGATAAAGTTGTCACAGTGATTTTGTAGTTAAAAGGTCACAGGGAGGCACGGAGCAGTATCTATCATGTTACTGCTTCGTGCCTCTGATGTCCACCGCGCAGCTTGGCTCTTATTCTCGCTGCGGATAGCACGGACTGAATCCACTCGTCTGCAAGGGCCCTTAGAAGTGACATGAAAACAACCTCAAATGTCCCCCTATGTGTTTATCTGTTTCCACAAAATATGGCAATGCTCCAGTATTAATAAATCTTTCTCATTATGTGTCCATCCTACACTTTGCATGCATATTACTGTAAACAGATATCCGTTAGCTGACTATTAGTAATGAAGATGACCATTAGATCTACATTAACATCAACTAAATGTTATAATCTAATTTCAGAATGAATTCAATAATAGCAACTGCTATAGCCCATGTAAGAAAATAAATGTACCTACACGTCTTCATTGCTGTATTGTAAACAGTTAAGAACAATTTATTTCCAGTCTCCTCTAATGTCACATGGATGGTAAATTAGTATGTTTTACTAAGATAAATTCAATAATCGTCATAAAGCATGCAGCATGTTTGCCATATGATTAATCAGCAACACAGTGCAAAACAAGGGTTTATGACAAAGAGCACAAGGAGAGGTCGGGTAAATCAGACTATTGGCATGGGATTTACAAGAACACTCCATTTGTCTATTCTGTAGACATGACACATTCATCACAAAAGCATCATTTATTTAGCTGTTCATTATTGGATACCTTACATAGGAGCACAAACAAAAGGTCTTCCTATTATATGGGAAACAATGCCTGGACTGAATCAACTTTTCCACTGCTTCGTCCCTTGTGATTTCCAGAGTTCGCAAGTCTATTAATTATTGTCTTTTTGCAACGCAGAAACAGACTGTAAAGCCTTAGCTTGAAGGGTGAATATGATGTACCAAAATGAAGTCACACTAATTTATGGTTTATTACTGATGAATTTACAGAAAAACTTTGTTTGAATATATATACAGTATGAGACATGGCATATTTAAAATTTGAGGCATTTAAATGTAACAATGTGTATAAGGTCCCTTTTAGTTCTTCTGATGCATATCTGCTGATTCCTGGTTCTCTCTGCATTCACCCACAATGGATGGCAGCTTCTCAGGCTACTCTATTTACTTCTCTATTTACTATTCTATGCACTCTCCTCAAACTATCCTATGCACTCTGGGAACTGTCTCAAACTACCAGAGTATATAAGATAGTATAAGACACTCCCCCAGAAATTGGATGACATAATTTGAAGTTTGCCTTAAATAACTTTCTTAATTGTGCATGGAAAACACATAAGTCATGAAGGGTGATGGTATTGAGAACTACTCAGCGTTTTAAGAGTTGTTTCCTCTTGAATACCAGACAGCCTGGATGAGCTTATTAGTGATGCAGCAGGCAGGGAGGTGCCCTTGCAGAAAAAGCAGAATGTAATTCTGTGTTGTGCTGTAATTGATGGTGGATAGATCTATTCAGTGTCTGACAGAAAATAATCTTAGGGACATTATACAATTCCAACCAAGCTTCTATTCTAGTGTGAGGGATAGTGAATGGAAAAGCTAGAAAGAAGAATAATTGTGTACAATAGGGAAAAGCAGGGAAAGCTTTCAGCTAGGGAGTGAGAAGTGAGGGACTGTGGTTGTGTGTGCATGGCAGTTCCTTCTAGCTACACTTACTGCCTTATAATTCAGCTGCAGCCGCTGCAGAATCCCAAAAGAATATTTTTTTTTCCAATTTAAACAGAAATACAAGTGTTGGTTTGGGGGGAATAAGCTAAATATAACTGTACAACATATGTCTTACAATCCAGAGGATAGTGTTTTAACTCTCAATAAAAACACTGTAAATACTAGTCTGAAATCTGGGACAGGGCATCTCCAAACAGTAAGTGTTTTTTTGTTTCGTGAAAAATATTAATATCAGGGTTTAACGCATGTTTTACAATACAGAGGGTAGCGTTTTAACTCTCAGTGAAAACATGTTGAATAATAGTATGAAGTCTCCACACAGTTCAAGGGTTTTTTGTTTTGCGAAAAATAGAAACATGCTGCGCGTGTATTACAATTTAGAAGGTGGCAGTTCTCAGTTTGAACTCTCAGTGAAAACATGTGAAATAATATTCCAAATTCTGAGACAGTACATCAGTACATTTTGCAAATAATAGCAATACAAGTGTGCAACACGTGTTTTACCACACAGAGGTTAACGTTTTATCTCTCACCTAAAATAATAGTCTGAAATCTGTGACAGAGAATCTGCACAGTTTTTTTTGCCAGAAATAGCAATACCAGTGTTCAACTAAAGGGTAGCTTTGCAACTGTCAGTGAAAACATGTGAAATAGTAGTACGAATACTGAGACAGAGCATCTCCACACAGTTAAAAATGGTTCTTGCCTTGCAAAATATAGCAATATAAGTGTGCAACGCATATTTTACAGTACAGAGGGTAGCCCTTTAACTCTCAAAATAGTAGTCCAAAATCTCGGACAGAGCATCCCTAGACAGTTCAAGTTTTTTTTTTTTTTTTTTGCGAAAAATAGCAATACGAGTGTGCAGCATGTGTTTTACAATACAGAGGAGAAAGAGGATAAGATTGTGGATTGGATGGCTTACTCCTCCTCTCAGTCACAGCAGGATGATGTGGAGGTGATTTCCGAGTCTGACACCATGCCTTAGAGTCAGAGTTCATAGCATTTCTCCTGCTTTCAGCCCCAAAGAAGCCTTTCAGTGCTGTCCTCTCTGTCTTTACTGCCCCTTTGTATTTAGATGCCTTCTTTGTTCCTAAGAGGGGGCAACAAAACCCCACCATACCCTGTGCAGTCACTATTTGGACTGCCCTGAGGATAAGGTTCAGGAGGAGACAGGGGACCCCATGCATAGCTGTGTTGATGGCATTGGAGGAAGTAACAGTGGTAGTTGGGGCAAATACAGAGCAGGGAATTGAGAGGGAGGCCAAAATATAACCATGATATATCACAGTCTAATAAAAGTGGCAGGGAGGGAAAGAACTCCAATAATGATTGATGTGGGTCAAGACCAGAGAGCCATATTGAGATGCCAAAGAGGAGGAAGAGAAATCTGAGGAGAAGGGTAATGGCCACATTGGCAAAAAAGAGTTGAGGCAATGTGCTTCCAAAACCTGCTTATATTGTGGTCAAATCTGCTTATGTTATGGTCAGCTTGGGATCTGGTGATGCCGCTAATATTGTGGGAGCAGGTGCAAAACGTGCCAGACCAACACCAAGCTCGGCTTCTGCTGGCTTTGAGTAAGAAACTTCTGTATGGCCTTTTTTGTCCACAAGGCCAGCACAAAAAACCATAGCCATGTGCAAGATGTGCATAATTAAAATAAGCCACGGACATTCAAACACAAACATAGATACATGAGGCGGCATCACTGTGTCCTTTGGGAAAATACAACTGGCATGCATTCTCATTCAGAACAAGTTTTTCCTCCTTCACTTGGTCTTCTTTGTGGCAGCCAGCCCGCCCGCATCCCCAAGCAATACAGTGTCCTTGTCATTATCATCAGCTTCTCATTCTTCTGCTAAGACTCCTGCTCGTCCTCCGCTCGATCGTGAGGCATCCATAACGCAATGTGTGGCCATGAAAAAAATATTCTCGACCAGAAATTAGATTGTCTACAAGCTGAACCCCTCCTCGCCAAGTTGCTGGCACTGAAGTCATGGTCATACCATTTAGTAGCGTCAGCTCAGATGTGGAAGAAAACATAGGCCGTTCCTTGCAATTGTCGCTGTGCTGCAAGGTTCCTGCCATAGTGGACAGCTGGAGCAGCATTTACAGGCAGAGACAGTACATGTCTCTCATGGCCCATTGGGTCAATGTATCTTCTGGCGATGCAGCACCCCAGCAACAAGGCCAGGTCCTTTTGACCTCTCCCACGATTGTGTCAGCCTGGCTCTCAGATCAGGCACTCATCCGTCTCCTCCACCTTCTCCTCCATGGACAGCCTCCCAATCCCCAACAACAGCAGGGCACAAATTCACTTCTACTTCTCCTCGTTCCTATCACATTTTCTCAAGTAAAGTGTGTTAGAGGTGATCAGCCTGGGAAAGAGTAGCCACACAGGCAAGCAGTTGCTAAAGTACATCAAGCAGAAAACATCCCACTGGCTGTCACCCCGTCGACTCCAACTGGGTAAAGCCAAAAAAGTGGAGTGGTGAGACCCAAATGGACCAAGTGGTCCTCTGCCAGTGTCCAAGACATCACTTTTGTCAGAATGAACCAAGTCTGGATAAGGGAAGATTTATACACTTCTACAGCTGAGGCCAATGAATAGATCTGGCCTTGCTGATGGGCACCATCTTGCCACTGTTGCTGTCTGCCTGTCTACCATCATGTTGCCTGCCTACCATGACATTCTGTACAGCTTCTGCTGCCTCCATCATGCCCCTGTTGCCGTCATGCCACTGCTGCTTACTGTCAATATGTACCATATGGATGCTGCTACTGCCACAACTGTAGCTGCTACTCTTCGCTGCTAATCCCCTATTGCCACCACTATTAACAATACTTATCTACCTCTGCTGCTACTACTACTACTACTACTACTACTACTACTACTACTACTGGAGATGAGTGAATTTCTCAAAAATTGGATTTGTCAGTTCAACAAATTTTCCAAAAAGTTTTGATTCGATCTGAATTTATTTGTGGTGAATCACATTAAAAAACAGCTATTTCCTGGCTGCAGAGAACCTGTATAGTGGTGTAGAACACTGTACCTTGGAGAAACATGCATAGGGAGTCTGCGGTGGTGGTGAAACAATACTGTGAGTCAGTATGACACGCAGGTGACAGACGTCACTCTTAGAGTCACTGCACACTTCCCAGTTATGGGGTCAAAACTGACCAAACAACCTAAGTGTGAACTCAGCCTTACAGGTCAATGTTAGTGCCAGGTATAAAGAACCGTGCAGAGGCTCAAGATCCTACTATAGCGTGAAAAAGCGCACTCCTTTTACACCGTCGTCAGCTGATTCCACTTAGATTTCTACAGAACCTGTTCTATGAAACACATATACAAGTAGAGCCCCCCTGACAGAGTGAAGAGGGTGTCAGCAGTGTGTGTTTGTTGACGTCACTGATTATTTTGCTCTTCCTCTGATACGTGAGAACAATAACCCCCAAAAGAAGGATCCTGTCTGTTGAGCAACCCCCTTCACTCAGCCAGCATTTGGTCAGTAATCCATCAGTATTGCTAATGCCCAAAAAACAGGAGTGGATCCAAAACAGAGATGACACTTGAATGGAATATTTGCATGTATTCTGTGTTTTGTACCCACTCCTGTTTTTGGCTACCAAATCATAAGCCATTTCTGATGCAAAAAAGGGACCATGTCATACAGGACTTTCAGCTGCTACATAGACAGGATCCGTTGTGCGTCTCATTTTTCCTAAGTTCTGACAGATCAGAAGAAGGGTCAAATAACTAAATCAAAATTCACCACAGAATGGGTAAAAAGATGGGTAAAATAAATCAAAATTCACCATGGAACGGCGAATAGGACGTACGTATCTTTCCTATTAATACACCTCGTAAATGGCTCTAGTACAATGTAACTTCACCACTGAATGGCAATTATGACATATATTGTTTTGCCCCCAAAAAATGTAAAACAATGTAAAATCAACACAGAACGGCTAATAGGACATACATATAATTCCTATTAATACACCCCGTAAATGGCTGTATCACACAACACTTGCACCCTAATAACAAGCAAGGTTTGCTGGAATTACTGATGTATCATATAGTGTAAACAACCTAATAGCATCAGTATAACTGCAATTTGGATCCCCAGTTAGTGCAGCAAGGTGTAATAGAATCACTTCTATTAACCAGGCTACACTCTCCTATTGCACCCTGTCCTCCTTTTATAGTGTGGATGATGCCTCCCTATCCTTTCCCTACACCTTGAGTAATCTTTCCCTGAACTTCTAAATCAATTTTTCAGCACAATAAAGTCTTTTCTATGGCTGAGGCTATTTATAGGGCTGTGACATCACAGTGGCTGGCTGCTGACTGGCTGCATGCATGTAATTGTGGGTGATCCCTCATTCCCAGAATTCTTTGTTCCATGTTACATGTGCAGCAGCCATTTTAGGTAAAAAAATGCAATTTGTTACCACGAAGCGTGAGGAAATTCAGCTCGAATCGAATTTTTCCTGAAATTTGAATCGACTTCCACTTCGTCAACCTTGATTCGCTTATCTGTAACTACTACAGTTGTGTTCAAAATTATTCAACCCCCACTGAAATTGAATGTTTTGGCCAGTATGACATTGATTTTGTTCATTTTAATCATCTTGTTTACAATTAAATCAAAGAGGCACTTGTAAGTCAGACAAATATAACATAACATTTATAATGAAATAACCACAAATGTCTTTTCTGTGCTCACATCATTATCAGTTTTATTCAACCCCCAAGTGACATTCAATCTTAGTACTTAGTACCACATCCTTTTCCAGTTATAACAGCTTTTAAACGTGAAGCATAGCTTGACACAAGTGTCTTGCAGTGATCTACGGGTATCTTTGCCCATGCTTCATGGGCAAAAGCCTCCAGTTCAGTCACATTCTTAGGCTTGCGCGCTGCAACTGCTTTCTTTAAGTCCCACCAGAGGTTCTCAATCGGATTTAAGTCTGGTGACTGCGATGGCCACTTCAAAATGTTCCAGCCTTTAATCTGCAACCATGCTCTAGTGGACTTGGAGGTATGCTTGGGATCATTTTCCTGTTGAAAGGTCCAATGTCTCCCAAGCCTCAGGTTTGTGACGGACTGCATCACATTTTAATCCAATATCTCCTGGTACTGAAGAGAATTCATGGTACCTTGCACACGCTGAAGCTTCCCTGTACCTGTAGAAGCAAAACAGCCCCAAAGCATGATTGACCCCCCGCCATGCTTCACAGTAGGCAAGGTGTTCTTTTCTTCATAGGCCTTGTTCTTCCTCCTCCAAATATAGCATTGATCCATGGGCCCAAAGAGTTCTAATTTTGTTTCATCAGTCCACAGAACACTATCCCAAAACTTTTGTGGTTTGTCCACATGACTTTTGGCATACTGCAGTCGACTCTTCTTATTCTTTGGAGACAGCAAGGGGGTGCGCCTGGGAGTTCTGGCATGGAGGCCTTCATTAAGCAGTGTGCGCCTTATTGTCTGAGCTGAAACTTCAGTACCCGCATCTGACAAATCTTTTTTCAGTTCCTCAGCAGTCACACGGGGACTTTTCTCCACTTTGCGCTTCAGGTAGCGCACAGCAGTCGAAGTCAGCATCTTCTTTCTGCCATGACCAGGTAGTGTTTCAACAGTGCCCTTTGCCTTGAATTTGCGAATGATGCTTCCTATGGTGTCTCTTGGTATGTTTAACATCTTTGCAATCTTCTTATAGCCATTGCCCTTCCTGTGAAGAGAAATCGCCTTTTCTTTGGTCTTCCTGGACCATTCTCTTGACTTCACCATGTTTGTAAACACACCAGTAAATGTCTAGAAGGAGCTGAGTATCACAGTCATTTTACATCTGCCTAATTGGTGCTTATTATGCTTGATTGCTGCTCCTTGACATCCACAGGTGTTTTCAATACCTGATCGAAAACACTTGAATGAACCTCTGTTCTTAAGAGTGATAGTCTTTAAGGGGTTGAATAATTGTGTCAATGAAGAAATCACAAACAAAACATTTAATACTGTATTACAAAAACAATTGGTGTCATTTTAGTTGCATTTGGTTCTTTAAAAAGTCCTTGTAAGATTTCATTCTGAACACAATTACAAATGTACACTAAATTCCCTAAAACCCTGTACAGCATTGGGGGTTGAATCCTCCCATCCAGTACAGGTGTTTTTAATTAGCCTGAGCAAGTATATATGAGTGAAAGAGTTCTACCAGCTCTCAGACTTAGCTTCTGAGAGCATGTTATAGGTGAGCTTCACCAACTGTTCACATGGTGCAGTACTGCATGGTGGCTGTTTGCTGTGGTGCAATGCTGGGGGGCTGGCGGGACTCGGTGCCATGGTGGCATTGCCGGACAGCAGAGGTGCTGTTTGGCTGCTGGATCCAACTGCCCGCTGGTGCGGTGCTGCGCCAAATTTAGAGTAGGACCCACTCTAAGAGGTGACCTTGGCGCGGTAAGTGGGCTTATGCCTTTTGTTCAAAATGTAACTAATGTCTCTTGTATAGCATGCAGTAAAGGTGGCAGTACATTAAATATTGCGCCTAGAGGCAATATTAATTTTGCTAAGAAGCAGTCAAAGATCAGAAGCTGAGTTTGTTGATGTGCAATTCTACCCATTTTCTTTCTTTTTTTTTGTAATATGTATACATCTCCATACTATAGTACATTATTATTAAGTCCTTCATGCTTAAATTGAAAAAAATCTAAATTCTGTTACTATTTTTAAAGCTATAATTTACCTTATAAAATGAATAGAAACCCTAAATGGTGAATTTGCATTTCCAGCTCCCAGTGCATACATGAGCTGCATTTGGTCTTTCCCTCTGTAATGTAGAAGGCTAGTAATTCAGCTTGCCACAGATAAGATATTATGGGAGTGACTTACACAAGAATTGTAGACGTAGAGAGAGGAGAAAGGGGGGAAGTAAGAAACGGTGTATACTTTTATCCCGGCAACGTCACTAGATGACACAAGTCCCAGCACACTAGGTCCCCGATAACTGCCTACCTATATGATTATTTCAGCAACTGCAGATACATTTTTATGATCTGTCTATCTGTCTGTCTTAAGGGGAACTGTCATCAACTTTATGCTGACCTCACTGAGGGCAGCATAAATTAGTGACAGAAATTGTTATTTCAGGGGTATGTCACTAATGAGCTGAAAGTAAGTGGTTGCTGATAACCAGCATCATAATCATTGCAGCACAGGCCTGGAAAAGAGTCAAATCTACCTGAGAAGAGTCATGGTTATTCCTAATCTCCTGTTCGCCGGCCCCTCTTCTGATGATTGGAAGTTCTCTCCTAGAGAGAAAGGGAGAAAACTAGGTAGAAGCCTGTCAATCATCAGCAGGTGGGCAGGGAGAGCAGGAATTAACCACTACAGGACCGCCTAAAGCACGGATGCGTCCGGCGGGCGGTCCTGTAGTTCTGACTCGACGCATCATCTCGCGAGATGCGAGATTTCGCGCTGATGCCGCCGCGCATGCGCACTGCGCGGCGGTGAAAAGTTAAAGGACAAGTTCAAGAAGAGGTCATCAGCCTGCCAGCCAATGATAATCGCTGGCAGGCTGATGATTTTAAAAAACGAATCGCAAGCCATCT
The DNA here is from genome assembly GCA_033119425.1 of Bufotes viridis. Classification (NCBI taxonomy): domain Eukaryota; kingdom Metazoa; phylum Chordata; class Amphibia; order Anura; family Bufonidae; genus Bufotes; species Bufotes viridis. The sequence goes on along the minus strand of CM065589.1, from coordinate 155,965,674 downwards.
AACACATTATATTTATAAATATAATGTGTTAAATGGCTTCTGTGCCCTCTCCTGGGTCCTTTTCGTCGGTTGGACCCAGGAGAGAGCACACCTCTACTGTAAGTACACCAAGCACCACACTTCAGGCCCTGATCACCGCCCATCACCCCAATTAACCCCTTGATCACCCCTTTCAATCATCTGTCAATCACTAGTGAAAGGGAAAAAAGTGATCAGTGTAAACTGTCACTTTTTTTCCCACTAGTATTGACTGCTAGGTTTAGGTTAGTTTAGGCCCTTTTAGTAGGTAGTTAGCTTCCGTTAGCGCCCAGCCCACCGCACCGCAGTCACCGATTCACTGGTTAGCGTAGCGCTAATCAGCATTCGTACTTTTATAGTATCTGTAAGTGATCAGAACTGATCACAGTCAGATCTATAATAGTATTACTGTCACATTAGCTCACCCACGCCCACCCCGCCGCAGTGACAAAATATTTTTATTTTTTTATCACTGCACAATTACTTCACAAGCGCTGCGGCGATAAAAAAATAAGTTTTGATCTTTTTTATCAATCGCAGCGGCTTCCTGTACTTCGCTAGCTTCCCATTTGTAAGACAGGCTTGCTCTTTTTCTTGGGTAGTCTCAGGGAATACCCCCTAAATTTAGTCGCCCAAATGTCAAATAAGGGGTATTCTCCTGAAGAGGCCTACAGGATTCTGACCCAGTCGGATGAGGAATGGGAACCCTCATCTGACGAATCTAGCGGGTCAGAATACGAACCTGTAGAAAGCAGTGGCAGTCTGACCCAAAGTTTGGACGAGGAGGTTGAGGTCCCTGATAGCACCAGGCGTACCCGGCCCCGTGTCGCTAGACCACAGGTAGCGCAGGATCAGTTTCAAGGGCAGCAGAGTGGGGCTGGCGCTGCTGGATTACGTGGTGAGGCATACACCAGCAGCGCAGCCCATCCTGGACCTTCTACCAGCACTGCCGTACAACATGGTGAAGTGGCGAGCACCAGAAGGGCAGTTGAAGCTGTTACGGTGGCACGTGCAGTAATTCCCCGTCGCAGCCACCGCACAGACAGGCCCGTAGAGCCCCTAGAATCCCTGAGGTGCTGGCAAACCCTGATTGGCAGCCCCCAACTTCAGCCGCACCATTAGTTCCCCCTTTCACCGCCCAGTCAGGAGTTCGGGTGGAGACAGCTCAGATCAGATCGGCACTGGGGTTTTTTAAGCTGTTCTTCACTGCGGAGCCCTATGACTTAGTCGTGGCAGAAACAAATCGGTATGCCACTCAATTTATAAATGCCAACCCGGGAAGCTTTTATGCCCAGTCTTTCCGGTGGAAACCAGTCCAAGTTTCCGAATTTAAAACTTTTCTGGGCCTTCTCCTCAACATGGGCCTAACCAAAAAGCATGAATTGCGGTCATATTGGTCCACGAACCCAATTCATCACATGCCCATGTACTCTGCTGCCATGTCCAGGACACGATTTGAGACCATCCTGCGTTTCCTGCACTTTAGCGACAACACCACCTCCCGTCCCAGAGGCCACCCAGCTTTTGACCGGCTCCACAAAATTCGGCCCCTCATAGACCACTTCAACCAGAAATTTGCAGAATTGTATACCCCCGCACAAAACATCTGCGTAGACGAGTCCCTAGTACATTTCACCCGGCGCCTTGGCTTCAAACAGTACATCCCAAGCAAGCGCGCCCGGTATGGGGTCAAATTGTATAAGCTCTGTGAAAGGGCCACAGGCTATACGCACAAATTTCGGATCTATGAGGGAAAAGATCAGACCCTGGAGCCGGTCGGTTGCCCTGACTACCTGGGGAGCAGTGGGAAGATAGTCTGGGACTTGGTGTCACCCTTATTCGGCAAGGGGTACCATCTTTATGTGGACAATTTTTACACAAGTGTGCCCCTCTTCAGGCATTTGTTCCTAAAACAGATCGGCTGCTGTGGCCGGGGCTTCTCCCAACGGCTCCTTACCACCCGTCTCGCAAGGGGGGAGAGGGCTGCCTTGTGTAACGAAGAACTGCTTGCGGTGAAATGGAGAGACAAGCGTGACGTTTACATGCTCTCCTACATTCACGCAGACACGACAGTCCAAATTGAACGGGCAACCAGTGTCATTGAAAAGCCCCTCTAGGTCCACGACTATAATTTGCTCATGGGAGGGGTGGACTTCAATGACCAGATGTTGGCCCCGTATTTTCTTTCCCGCAGGACCAGACGCTGGTATAAGAAGGTGTCTGTATATTTAATTCAATTGGCTATATATAATAGTTTTGTTCTCTACAGTAAGGCTGGGAGAACAGGATCCTTCCTCAAATTTCAGGAAGAGATCATCGAGAACCTCCTGTATCCAGGAGGTTCCGTGGCCCCAACCACCAGTGTAGTGAGCCGTCTACACGAGCGACATTTCCCCAATGTCGTTGCTGGTACCTCAAACCAACCGCCACCCCAAAAAAGATGTTGTGTCTGGAGCAGGAGTGGAATAAGGCGTGACACCCGCTATTTCTGTCCTGACTGTCCTGACCACCCTGCCCTATGCCTAGGGGAGTGTTTCCGGAAGTACCACACTCAGGTACACTTAGGGACATAGGGACAGCACAACACAGGTAGTTTATCCACTCAGGCTCTAGGGTCTCTCAGGATACTAGGTTTTGAGAGACCCTAACATATAGGGGTGCTGGTGTGCTACAGCAGAAATGTGAAACGGTAGAAACCTCTCCTTTCACTTGGGATAAAGTGCATAATGTACTTCGCACTATCTCTGTGTGATTTACACTTTACACATTGTCCCATGGGAAAGGAGAGGTTTCTGCTAGGAAAATAAAGAGTGAAATGGTTAAAAAAAATATAATTAAACAGGTAGCAAGAAAAAAAAATCTTGAGTTAGTTCAGGTTTTAAAAGTTTTAATGTTCAGGTTTGATAAAAAAAAGGTTTTATGTTCAGGTTTTTTCTTCTTTTTTTTTTTTCCCCCCCTAACCACCCTTTATCTTCCAGATAGACCAACGGACCAACCGACGAAAACGCTGCAGCACTGATGTGCATTCTGAGAGAAGCATTGCGCTGCTGTCAGAAGACACGTGAAGTCGGTGTATGCAGCGATGCAAGACGAGATTTCTCCTCTGCAGTACAGGTACGTTTGCCCAGGTTTATGAGCTAAGGAGAGGTGTTGGAGTTCATATGCTTTGGCAAACACTTTGTATCAAAAATCTGGCAAAGATATCTTCCTCCACAACGATCGATTGATTGATGTGAATGGAGAAATCACGTTTGCCAGGACATAGGAGCTGAAGTGGGTATGGATGTTTAGGCGGAGCCCCTATGTCCTGGCAATCGCCAGGCCCCTCTTTTTCTTCTTGCATATTTTTTGGCAGAGATTTTTTCATCCACATCGATTGATGCGAATGAGGAAATCTGTGCCGCTCATTTTTTTTTTCAGCCCAGAGGCTGAACGGAAAAAAAATCTCATTACCCGTATGCTGCATATAAGGAGAATAGCAGAAACTCCTAATGCTGGCCATACATGTAATGATTTTGGAGACCATCAAATGCCATGGCAGTACAAACACATCACATGTGACCCCATTTTGGAAAGGAGACACCCCAAGGTATTTGCTGAGGGGCATATAGAGTCCATGAAAGATTGAACTTTTTGTCACAAGTTAGCTGAAAGGGAGACTTTGTAAGAAAAAAACAAAAAAATCAAATTCCGCTAACTTGTGCCAAAAAAAAAAAAAAAACCTTCTATGAACTTGCCATGCCTTTAGGGACCCTAAATCCAATGAGTACCTTTAGGATTTCACAGGGCATTTTTACACATTTGGATTCTCACACCAGGGCAGTAAAAATACCCCACAAGTGACCCCATTCCGGAAAGTAGACACCCTAAGGTATTCGCTGAGGGGCATAGTGAGTTCATGGAAGTTTTTATTTTTTGCCAAAAGTTAGCGGAATATGAAATTTTTGGAAAAAATGAATAAAAATCCATTTCCGCTAACTTGTGACAAAAAATAAAAACTTCCATGAACTCACTATGCCCCTCAGTGAATACCTTAGGGTGTCTACTTTCCGAAATGAGGTCATTTATGAGGTGTTTCTACTGTCTGGGCATTGTAGTACGTCAGGAAACAGGACAGGTGCTCACAAAGTCAAAGTACGGAAATTCACTTTTTTGCACCATAGTTTGTAAAAGCTATAACTTTTACCCAAACCAATAAATATACACTTATTGCATTTTTTTTAATCAAAGACATGTAGAACAATACATTTAGAGAAAAAATTATAGAGAAATGTAGTTTTATTTGACAAATTTTCCAACAGAAAGTAAAAAAATTCATTTTTTTGCAAACATTTCGTCAAAAAAAGCAAAATATCAAAAAAAGTTAAAATGGCAGCAAGAATCAAATACCACCAAATGAAAGCTCTATTAGTGAGAAGAAAAGGAGGTAAAATTCATTTGGGTGGTAAGTTGTATGACGGAGCAATAAACGGTGAAAGTAGTGTAGTGCAGAATTGTAAAAAGTGGACTGGTCATTACGGGTGTTTAAGCTAGGGGGGCTGAGGTGGTTAATGAATAACCATGACTCTTCTCAGGTGGCCGTGACTCTTTTCCAGGCCTAATCTGCAATGAATGTGATGTTGGTTCTCGGCAACCACTTATAATTATAACTTATAACTTATAAATGACAGACCGCAGAAATCAACTCACCTGTCTTTTTTTATGCTGCCATTAGTATGGGCAGCATAAAGTTGATGAAAGGTTCCCTTTAAAACTGGAGACATGAAGAATGAAAATGTTAGATGTGGAGGAAAGGTATTAAAATTAGTGAAAGGAAAAAACGAGGATTTGCCCCTTTAGCAACAAAAATGATTGATTCTTATATTTCCAGAAGAGTCTCTGAAAAAAGATCCTGGTTGCGCTATGGATAACTCCTGAACCTTTCTTTTAACTACATTTTGATGCATCTCCCTATAGTCTCCGAATTGGGTGAGCATATTCAATATTAAAGGGGTTATTTGAGTGTTTAATACTGATGACCTATCCTCAGGATAGGTCATCAGTATGTAATTGGTGGGGGCCGACCATCAGCTGTTTGAAGAGACTATGGTGCTCTGGTCATTGCCACACCTACTCACAGATTAAAAAGCACAGAACTGTCCATTGGATAGTGGCCGTGCTTTGTCTTGCAGATCGGCCCCATTCATTTTAATGGGACTTGGTTTTGCCTAGGCCACGTGACTAGTGCACCAAAGTATTCAGATGTTCGGCCTGAAAACATTGCTATATTCGTGTGCTCGGCCCAGCACCCGAGTATAATGGAAGTCAATGGGGACAACCAGGCACCCCCTGCTCTGAAGAGGGGAGGGTGTTTGGTCCATTGGAAAAGGTCAGAAAGTGACAGAAACACCACAGAAATTGATCGGGAACAGCATGGGGACGATGTCTGGATGCATCTTGGAATCCCAGGTCGCTGCTGGGAACTATGTTGTCCGAGTTGTATGCCACTTTTAGAGACTGACAAAAATACACACAAAACACACCCAAAAAAAATAAAAATTTCACAGGAAAAATTGTTAGGAAACATTCTTTCCTGTATATTAAATTGTATATAGAGTGCAAGTGCTGCCAAACATTACAAGCAGGAGGCACTCCGAAACAGCCTGTATATCACATGAAGGAGGGCCTTATTCACATTGTGGTATAATTGTTCAGGTAGTGGGACTCCTACACTCATAAAGCCTATGCACTAAGTGAAAGGGCTGCCAAAAATTACAACGAACCGGCACTACAATACACCCTTTATTACACATAAAGGAGGGCATCATACACACCCTTGAAAAATTTTGATTGGTGGCCTGCTGGTGACCCTCAAAAACATTTGGAGCAAGGGCCTGCTGGTGACCCTTTAAAACATTAGGGGCAAGGGCCTGCTGCTGAGCTGACCCTCTAAAACATTATATGCGAGTGCCTGCAGGTGAGTGACACTCTAAAACATTATATGTGAGTGCATGCTGTTCAGATGACGCTCTAAAACATTATATGCGAGTGCATGCTGTTCAAGTGACGCTCTAAAACATTGTATGCGAGTGCCTGCAGGTGAGTGACGCTCTAAAACATTATATGCGAGTGCATGCTGTACAGCTGACGCTCTAAAACATTATATGCTAGTGCCTGCAGGTGAGCTGACACTCTAAAAAATTATATGCGAGTGCCTGCAGGTGAGTGACGCTCTAAAATCTTATATGAGAGTGCATGCTGTTCAGCTGACGCTCTAAAACATTATATGCAAGTGCATGCTGTTCAAATGACGCTCTAAAACATTGTATGCGAGTGCATGCTGTACAGCTGACGCACTAAAACATTATTTGCGAGTGCGTGCTGTACAGCTGACCCTATTAAAAATGTTTAGTTGAAAGCCTGCAGTTGAGCTGACCCTATCAAAAAATTAGAGTGGAGGGAATATATACAATCTGGAGGAGGAGAGAGATGAGGAGAAAACAAGATTCAACTATATACTCTTTTTTTTGTGGTGGAGAAGGTGCATGGGAATACACTACAGTAGATTGAGTACATTATAAATGATAGATTGATATTGCCTTTATGTTTTTCATCAGCTCAGCTCTCCTCTGGTGGAGTTGAGAAGTCACGGGCAATCCAGGCCTTGTTCACTTTTATATTTTCCCCTTGTCTCCCTTCCTTGGTTGCCTAAGGAAGTATGGACTCTGCCGGTAGAGTTGTCAGATAAAAAATTTTGGAGAAATCTCTCAACAAGTACCTTCTGGTACTGCACCGTTTTACTCGTCATCTTCACCACGGGAATGAGAGATGAGAAGTTCTCTTTGTAGCGGGGGTCGAGAAGGGTAAACACCCAGTAATCCATGTTATCTAAAATGCGTATAACACGAGGGACGCGGGAAAGGCAGCCTAACAGGAAGTCAGCCATGTGTGCCAGAGTAACAACTGGCAAGATGTCGATGTTGACATCACGATGACTCTCCATCTCTTCATCCTCCTCCTCCTCTTCTGCCCATCCACACTGAACAGATGGAATTAAAGTTCCATGGGTACTACCCTCTGTGGCAGAGGCAACTGTCTCCAGCTCCTCCTCCTCCTCCTCCTCCTCTTCATGGTCCAATTTGAGCTGAGAAGGTGAACTGTGGGTGGTCTGGCTATCACCCTGTCTAATGTGCTCCCCCATTTCCTCCGCTGCCACATTCAGATCATCCTCCTTAATTGTGAGCAGCGATCGTTTGAGTAGACACAGCAATGAGATGGTTACGCTGATAATAGCGTTATTGCCACTAACCATCTGTGTAGATTCATAAAAGTTTTTTAAACCTCACAGAGGTCGTACATCAATGCCCACTCCTCGCTTGTGAATAGCAGAAGTTGACTGGAAAGGCGCTGACCATGTTGCAGCTGGTATTCCACAACTGCCCTCTGCTGCTCACAAAGCCTGGCCAACATGTAGAATGTAGAGTTCTCGCACGGGCTCACATCGCACAACAGTCGGTGAGCTGGAAGCCACAAGCGCTGCTGCAGCGTTGACAGACCAGCTGAAGCTGTGGATGACTTGCAGAAATGGGCACACACGTGGCGTGCCTTTACTAGCAGCTTAAACTGGGGTAGGTTTTGATAAACCTCTGAACCACTAAGCTTAAGACGTGGGCTAGGCATGGGATGTGTGTCAGGTTGCCGAGCTCCAAAGTTGCCACCAAGTTATGGCCATTGTCAGACACAACCATGCCTGGTTATAGGTTGAGTGGCTTAAGCCACAGCTCGGTCTGGTCCCTTATACCCTGCCATAGCACTATGGCGGTGTGCTCTTTGTCCCCTAAGCAGATCAGCTTCAGCATGGCCTGTTGACGCTTACCCTCAGCAGTGCTACACTGCTTCCAGCTAGCGACTGATGGCTGACTGCTGCTGGAGGTGGAAGTGGGGGCGGCAGAGGAGGAGAAGTGGGGGTTGGAGTTAGTAACATAGCTGCTGGCGGAGACCCTGATGGACGTAGGACCCGCAATCCTGGGAGTGGATAGCAGCTGTGCCATACCAGGATACGACTCACTCCCGGCCTCCACAACATTCACCCAGTGTGCGGTCAGAAAATTGTAGCGTCCCTAGCCACCAGCACTTGTCCATGTGTCTGTGGTGAAGTGGAACTTCCCAGTAAGTGCGTTGGTCAGGGCACGGGTGATGTTCTAAGAAACACATGCTGGGGTAAGGTGGGCACGGTGTGGCGGCTGGGGACTGTGTACCAAGGGACTGCCGCTAACATCAGGCTCCGGAAGGCCTCAGTGTCCTAAATAGCAACATTTCAAGTGCCAGTAATTTTGAAACTTGCGTATTTAGTGCTATGGCCTGTGGGTGGTTGGGTATTTGCGCTTGCATTCAAATGCCTGTGTTATCGAAATTTGGACGCTGTGCTGGGACGGGGAAGTGGATGTTGTTGCTGACTGTTCATGCGAAGGTCCAGGTGTAGGGCGAGGGGCATCTGGGCCTGCGCCTTTGACAGGGGATTGGCCAGCAGTGCGTAACACAGGGAAAGAGGAGGCAGTGGTGTGACCCGCAGACCCAGATTGTGGACCCAGGCATTCTGCCCACTTATTAGGGTGCTTGGATGCCATGTGGCGGATCATGCTGGTGGTGGTGAGGTTGCTAGTGTTGATGCCCCGGCTCATTTTGGTACGACACAGGTTGCAAACTACCACTCTTTTGTCGTCTGCAGTTTCCTCCAAAAAAGTGCCATACTGCAGAACACCTACCCCTTGGCAAGGTATATTTACGCATGGGGGTGCTTGGTGTAATGGTTGCGTGCCTGTTTGGTGTGGGCTGACTTCTCCCTTTTGCAACCCCACTGCATCTTCCAGACTGTTGCGGTGCTGCGGATCCCTCCCCCTCTGTACTGCTGTTCTTGCTCGGCTTTTTACCTTCCCATGTTGGGTCAGTGACCTCATCGTCCACCACCTCCTCTTCCACTTCCTCACTCTGCTCATTATCCTGACTTGACCTAACTACAACCTCAGTGATTGTGTTGTGTCCCATCATCATCCACCTCGTGAACGAATGATTGCTGTTTACCACCTTCATCTTCTTGAGACTGTGAAGGCTCAAGAGGTTAGGAATCAGTGCAAAATATCTCAGGTACCTCTTCAAGCTTGCTGGGCGCGAGGGCCAAATCTAATAGTGGTGCTGGAAAGAGCTCCTCGGAATATCCGAGTGTTGGATCACTCGTTTGGCAAGCCTCTCCATGGTGGGAGGAAGGATGATCAGAGTGAGGATTCGGTTGACCAGTCTTGGCTACAGAAACTGGATGAGAGGGTGGTGCTTAACCGACTGAAAGCATTATCTTCAGCATTCCAACCGAACAACTGTTCGCACTGGTCCGACTTTGACAGTGTTTTCCTGTGCCACCCAGCTAAGTTGGACATAAGGCTGGGTACGGTGGATGTTTTTTTTTTTTTTTTCTGAGGCACTGGCAGCAGGCACAGTTTCATTGCGCCCAGGGCCACGGCCTCTGCGTTCACCATTAGCATCACGAGCACTTCCCTGTCCCTTAGTGTTTGCCTTCTTCATATTAATAGTTTTGTCACTAGATGTGGCGCAGATTGTTTTACTGTCCGCTAAAGACACCGTTTTCGGATGCAGGACAGTATATGTCGCAGGAACCCACAGAATATGGACACTATATCAGGCTCAGATTATTGGAATTTGTAATACAGACACTGTTTGCAGATGTTCTACACTATTGGTTACAGAACACCACAGATTATGGACACTAGTTGTGGCCCAGATTATTGCAATTTGTAATACATACACTGTTTGCAGATGTTCTACACTACTGGTTACAGAACACCACAGATTATGGACACTATATTAGGCCCAGATTATTGGAATTTGTAAAATAGACACTGTTTGCAGATGTTTTACACTATTGGTTACAGAACACCACAGATTATGGACACAAGATGTGGTCCAGATTATTGGAATTTGCAATACAGACACTGTTTGCAGATGTTGTTCAGTATTTTTTACACAAAGCCACACGCTATGGACACTAGATGTGGCTCAGATTATTGGAATTTTTAATACAGACACTGTTTGCAGATGTTCTAAACCAGGCATCCTCAAACTGTGGCCCTCCAGCTGTTGTAAAACTACAACTCCCACAATGCTCTGCGGTAGGCTGATAACCTGTAGGCTGTTCGGGCATGCTGGGAGTTGTAGTTTTGCAACAGCTGGAGGGCCGCAGTTTGAGGGTGCCTGTTCTAAACTATTGGTTACAGAAAACCACAGATTAGGGACACTAGATGTGGCCCAGATTATTGGAATTTGTAATACAGACACTGTTTTTAGATGTTTTTCAGTATTTTTTTATTGTACAATACTTTTATTTGACTTTATCAAAAACAATTATTATTTATTTATTTATTTTGTTCAGTATTTTTTACACAAAGCCACAGACTATGGACACTAGATGTGGCCCAGATTATAGGAATTTTTAATACAGACACTGTTTGCAGATGTTCTACACTATTGGTTACAGAACATCACAGATTATGGACACCTAGATGTGGCCCAGATTAATGGAATTTGTAATACATACACTGTTTGCAGATGTTCTACACTATTGGTTACAGAACACCACAGATTATGGACACTAGATGTGGCCCAGATTATTAAAGACACAGTCTGCGGATGATGTACAGTATATGTCACTAATAGGTATAAAATAATAATATCTTGCTGCTGTCAAACACACACACAGTAGTCCTTAAAAGGACTTTGGGGTCTTTGAAAAGCTTTTGGTAGTAAAAACAGCAAATGTCTCTGTCCCTTCCGAAGCACTGTCCCTGAGACTGCAGTAGGTAAATAGATTGCTGCTCTAAAACACACACACACACAGTAGTCCTTAAAAGGACGTTTGGGTCTTGGAAAAGCTTTCTCTTAATAAAAACTGTGAAAATCGCTCCCTACACTGTCTTTCCCTTCCTACGCCCTGCTCTTCCTGACTATAACTGATCCGAGCACTTGTCATCAGGTGCTATATAACCTCTGATTACGCGTTCTGGCCAGCCAATCAATGTAATGCCAGCAGCCTACATGGCTACTGGCATTACAGTGAGGGCAGTACTTACCTGCACCTTTATTGGCTGCTTAAAAACCGTGAAACGTGCGGGGCAGAGACTCGAGCATTGCGCTCGAGCACATGCGGTACTCGGTCGAGTACCGCCATGTGCAGAGCATAGTGATGCTCAAGCTGAACAGATATTTGGCCGAGCATGCTCGCTCATCACTACACGTGACAGATGAATGTGGTGTTATTGGCCTAGGAAGAGGCCACGGTGCTCATGGCCAGCAGCAATCACTTGAAACTGCTGTATGGCGGGGGTGTCGGCAGTTGGACCCCCACAATCAGATAATGATCACTTATCCTGAGGATAGGTCATCAGTATTGTACACTCATATAATCGCTTTAAGGTTATTTTCTAACTACATGCAAGCATTTTGTTCAGTCATTTCAAGCATGAATTGTTGGCTCTGAGTGATTTATCTTTTCGTACTTCCCATAAAAAGGAAATACAAATGATCTGACTTTTTGTATAAAAGGGATTGTATTAGGATTTATGAGACATCCAGATCTTCATTCATAAATGAGTGTACTACTAAAAACACTCTTGAGACTTCCACCAGAACTCAGTGACTATTACAGGTTCATAGTACTAAGCGCAGCGTTCTCCATCCATGTAGTTAAATGGGTCCCATGGGAACAGACAGAATCACGGGAAACATTTTTTGCCAAGAGCAGCAGCAAGGATCGGTAATATCTTCTTCTATTTAAAATGCAATATTCCTAACAATAAGACTCTGTCTCATCACACTGAGGACATTCTCAATGTATTTCTGCACTTCTGAGCTCCTTTTACTAAATTGGCTTCTTGCATATTATACTGTATATTCTATTCAAAATATCAAAACTATAAATACATTTTTAAGTTCAAGCAAAAGGAGCAGAGTTTTAGAACTTCAATTATTAAACTGTTTCAGAAGAGGTTTATTCAAACCTAAGTATTGAAGTGCAGAGCTAATGCTGACATCTTGAAAATGAATCCTTTTGTCTGTATTTGGTTCAGCAGTTTGTATTGTATTTTATGCCCCAAGGGTATAGCTATAGAGGGTGCAACCAGGTCCTGGTGAGATCAGATGGAGTCTGACAGAATGAGCATAACGGACCAGAAGCATCGCAATATGACTCTGGTTTTAGTAATGGCTGAATCCACACAAAACACAGTTGAAGATCAGCACATCCAGTACTTAAAGGCTATGTACACCTTTGGAGGCAATTTTTATTAATGATTGAATATTTGGCTAAAAATCAATTAAAAATTTTAAATATTGAGCCATTATGTCACAATGTTTTTCTAACTGTGTGACTGGTACTTTCACTTTGTGCCAGTCATCTAATAACCCTTATCTGGATATTATTGAGACACCATAAACACTTATTTAAGTCACATTCTTATCAGTAAGTTAAGAACTGAGCTATAATGAGTGTTTATAATGTTAGTGTGTTGAGACTCTTAAATGAGGCTCTGCTGTGTTTTTTTTTTGTAGCTGGTCTCCCTGAGATCAGCTATTGTTGTGTTTGAGTAGTCTCCAAGGCATTGCTCCCAGTTAGCCAGAATCCTACTCCGCACTGATGAGGGGCAACAGCCCGAAACAGCTGTCTGTGGATGGATAACTGGCTTAGGTTTTCCCCGTCACATCCTTAAAGCTTGTAAAAAAGTGGGATCTTGACATAGGGGCCACTTAATATGGTGGATTTGGTGATCTCTGTAATGGAGACACCCCTTTGCTCGGTTTTCCTTCCTTTGAGGGATATCTTGCTTTCATTGTGATGTAGACCCATAACTGGGGCTCCACATTTATTTTGCATATTACTGTTTCCCAGGGAGCTTTGTACTTCGGATTGCTGTGTTGAGACTCTTAAATGAGGCTCCGCGGTGTTTTTTGTAGCTGGTTTCCCTGAGATCAGCTATTGTTGTGTTTGAGTAGTCTCCGAGGCATTGCTCCCGGTTAGCCAGAATCCTACTCCTCACTGATGAGGGGCAACAGACCGAAACAGCTGTCTGTGGATAGATAACTGGCTTAGGTTTTCCCCGTCACATCCTTAAAGCTTGTAAAAAAGCGGGATCTTGACATAGGGGCCACTTAATATGGTGGATTTGTTGATCTCTGTAATGGAGACACCCCTTTGCTCGGTTTTCCTTCCTTTGAGGGATATCTGGCGTTCATTGTGTTGTAGACCCATAACTGGGGCTCCACATTTATTTTGCATATTACTGTTTCCCAGGGAGCTTTGCACTTCGGATTGCTGTGTTGAGACTCTTAAATGAGGCTCTGCGGTGTTTTTTTTAGCTGGTCTCCCTGAGATCAGCTATTGTTGTGTTTGAGCAGTAAGTTTGTGTTGACATCACTGATTATTTTGCCCTTCCTCTGACACATCAGAACAATAACCCCCAAAAAACGGATCCTGTATGTTGAGCATCCGCCTTCACTCGGTCAGCATTTGCTCAGTAATCCATCAGTATTATAATACCAAAAAAAAAATACAGGAGTGGATCCAAAACAGAGATGATGAGTGAATGGAATATTTGCATGTCTTCTGTGTTTTGTAACCTATCCTGATTTTGGCTACCAAATCATAAGCCAATTCTGATGCAAAATAGGGACCATATTATATAGGCCTTAAAGCTGCTACATAGACAGGATACGTTGTGCGTCTCATTTTTCCTTCCTTCTGACAGATCAGAAGAAGAGTGGCACAATGACAGTGTGGAGGTGGCAGCAGCAGAATCAGGAGGCCACAGGGTGACAAGGTGACATAATGTGGAGGTGGCAGCAGCATGAGGAGACCACAAAGCAGCCCTATGACATAGTGGTGAGAGCAGAGATAAGAAGCCTGTCAGCTCACCAGATGACGGAAAAGACAGAAAATCCACAGGCTTCTACTACAGCATTTCATCTCTGTACAGAAAAATTAAGACATATTTTTAATAAAGACCAATTGAAAAAATGATTTTTGGTGTACATATCCTTTAATCTTAGCCTCTCTGCATGATCATTTTGGTGCAGGAAAATAAGCTGTCTGTATCACCAATGGTAGAAATGGCATTTTCAAATAGAGGAATGTCCTTATCAAGCATTTTATATAATTAAAACCTTGGGCTCTTATGCCTGAACATAGTTGGCATCAGCAATGTGAGTGCAAGAGTTCTCATTTACTCACTTTGGTGATTTCTGTGCTTAATTTTATGAGTGCTGTAGCTGGATATTCTTCTTTTTGGAAATGTCATTTCAGTCACAGTTGCCAACCAGATTATTTTCTATTTATTGGACATCTTAAACTAAATGTATGAACTAACATTATTTAAGGACATATTGGAAAACCATAATGAATGATAAAGATTATGAATATTATATGTATGTCCATAGCTTAGAACATTGATGTAAAAGCATTAGCTGCATTCAACTGACTAGTTAAGTCTTGTTCAAAATAATCCAAGCCATAGGAAGAACTTGCCACACAAAACAGAGGGAAGCAGATAAGCTACTGAGTGAGCATGTACAGCTCTCAATGCAGTAGAAGTTAGACTAGAAGGAAAAACACCAGGGGTGCTACCAGAGAGAAAAAGCACATAAAAAACGACTAACTATAGTTAGATAATAATACTTTCCATGGGATCACTTCTTTACTAATTCTTTCTAAAAGTTTTAGGCATTGCCTTCTTACAGTAATTCACAATTACTTTAATAAACTATATAGTGAAAATAGCAGAATAATGTGTGTGTAAACATTAAGTAGCTATGTTAGAATTCAGATGTGTGAATACCTCAGAGAGTCACAGCCTTTTGAAACAACTGAATGGCAGCGGTGCCAAGAATCAGACCTTCAAGCATCTGATCTTCTTGGTCTATCCTAAGGAGCATCCATGTGTATCGGGGCAAGGGTTCCGAAAAGATAATTTTCTGTCTGATGTCAACATTCATTTATATTTCCTAAAAAGGAAAAAAACATTAGTGAATTAATTGAGTGGAACCTAAATTTTCAGTCATAAACACTGTAAATTGCAACAGACAAAAATTGAATGAACAAATGAAATTCAAACAAAGTTGTCAAAATATAGACACTTTTAAATTTGACTTTGAATCCAAGATAAATGAAAAGCATTTTATAATGCCACTTAATAGGTTGTACACATACTGTAGATGCAAACCCACTACTAAATATTATATTCCACCAGACTCTCAAATGTATTACTGAATAATTCAAGTACGGTATGTAGAGTCTATGATTATAAGTAGAGATGAGTGAATTTTTCAATAATTCGATTAGCAAGTTCACAGAATTTTTTGGAAAAAATTTATTTGAGGCGAATCACATTAAAAAACAGCTATTTCCTGGCTTCATTGAGCCTTTATAGTGGTGTAGAAAACTGTGCCTTGCAGTAATAGGCATAGTGAGTCTGCTCTGGTAGTGAAATAATACTGAGTCCATATGATATGCAGATGACAGGCGTCGCTCTTAGAATCACTATGTAACTATGCCCCCTGCCGCACTAAACACCCGCTTTGATGCCACACTACTGGATGGGCAAGACAGCTTTTTCAGGGCAAACTCTGCCAGTTGCGGCCACAAATCCAGTTTGGCTGCCCATTAGTCCAGCGGATTTTCAGTGTGGGTTGGCAGGGTACTGTCCAAATATGCAACCACCTTCTGGTTCAGTTCCTTCTTCAGGTCTAGCTGCTGCTGCTGGTGAGTAGTTTCTTTACTAGGCGGCTGAAGAAAGCTGCTCATCGTATATAAAATGAGGATGCTCGGACTGGGAGAAAATGTCTGTATGTGGGTAAGTAACTGGCTAAGTGACAGAAAACAGAGGGTGGTTATTAAGGGTAGATACTCAGATTGGGTCACTGTAGCTAGTGGGGTACCTCAGGGGTCAGTATTGGGCCCTATTCTCTTCAATATATTTATTAATGATCTTGTAGAAGGCCTGCACAGTAAAATATCTATTTTTGCAGATGACACTAACTGTGTAAAGTAATTAACACTGAAGAGGACAGTTTTATGCTACAGAGGGATCTGGATAGATTGGAGGCTTGGGCAGAAAAATGGCAGATGAGGTTTAACACTTACAAATGTAAAGTTATGCACATGGGAAGGAATAATGCAAGTCACCCGTACATATTAAATGGTAAAACACTCGGTACCACTGACATGGAAAAGGATCTAGGAATTTTAATAAACAGCAAATTAAGCTGCAAAAACCAGTGTCAGGCAGCTACTGCCAAGGCCATTAAGATAATGGGTTGCATCAAAAGGGGCATAGATGCCCGTGATGAGAACATAGTCCTACCACTTTACAAATCACTAGTCAGACCACACATGGAGTAGAGTGTACAGTTCTGGGCTCCTGTGAACAAGACAGACATAGCAGAGCTGGAGAGGGTTCAGAGGAGGGCAACTAAAGTAATAACTGGAATGAGGGTTATTCACTTTAGAAAAAAGACGACTGAGGGGAGATCTAATAGCTATGTATAAATATATCAGGGGTCAATACAGAGATCTGTCCCATCATCTATTTATCCCCAAGACTTTGACTGTGACGAGGGGACATCCTCTGCGTCAGGAGGAAAGAAGGTTTGTACACAAACATAGAAAAGGATTCTTCACTGTAAGAGCAGTGAGACTATGGAACTCTCTGCCTGAGGAGGGCGTGATGGTGAGTACAATAAAGGAATTCAAGAGGGGACTGGATTTATTTCTGGAGTGTAATAATATTACAGGTTATAGCTACTAGAGAGGGGTCGTTGATCGAGGGAGTTATTCTGATTGCCTGATTGGAGTCGGGAAGGGATTTTTTTCCCCTTAAATGGGGAAAATTGGCTTCTGCCTCACAGGTTTTTTTTGCCTTCCTCTGGATCAACTTGTAGGAAACAGGCCGAACTGGATGGACAAATGTCTTTTTTCGGTCTTATATACTATGTTACTATGTTACTATCAGTGACTCTGGACTCAGGCTACTGCTGATAGAGCTGGTACTGCTCCTGCCACCTCACCCCTCCCAAGCAGCCATGGCAGTGGAATGTGATCGCAGAGGGCCCCCTTGTCAGACCTGTGAGAGGATGACTACATAGGATGTCTCTATAGTAGTTCAGTTTGTACTCCCTCTTAGCAGATGTAAAAAAAGGCCCTTATTTAGGACAGGTAGCAAGGGTCCAACAAGGTGGAGAGCCAGAATTCATCCCTCTGTTGAATGGTGACAATTCAGCTGTCACTACGCAAGCAAGTAAGCATGCATCGGGCCATTTGTGCAAGTGACTCGGAGGGACTCCCTGCCTCCATCTCCACTGCATACTGCCACGGTGTATCTGGGTCTTCTGTCTTTTCTTCCTCATCGCCCTGTAGCTCCTCCAGCTGCTCCTGCTCCTCCTCTCCTGTTACCTGTGTAGAAAAACCACCCATTTCGCTACACATTGCTTGTTCTGCAATGTCCTCCTCCTCCTCCAGTTAAGCCCCCACAGGGCTCATGTGGCCGTGAGATGTAGGCGCCATGTCTCCAGTTCCCTGACCAGACAGATTTACCAGCATCTGTTACAGGACATGAAGTAGTGGAATGACATTGTTCAGCACATAGTCCGGGTGACTGACAAATAGCGTGGCCTCCACAAAGGGCCTGAGCAAACAGCAGGTGTCACGCATGAGCTGCCACTGGCTGACATCGAAGTTGCACAGTGGAGAACTTCTGTCCGCTTGGATCATCAAGAAATTGTTTATGGCCTTTCTCTGTTCGTATAGTTGGTCCAACATATGGAGGGTGGAATTCCAATGGGTGGAAACCTTGCATATCATCCTATGTTGCAGGATGCTGTTCTGCCGCTGCAGCTCAAGGAGCGTGTGCTTTGTGGTGTAAGAGTGGCTGAAGCGCATGCAAAGTTTCCTGGCTATTTTTTGGATGTCTTGCAGATGGGTGGAAGACTTCAGGAACCGCTTGACAACCAGATTGAGCACGTGTGCCATGCAGGGCGCATGGCTCAGCCCTCCTTAATGCAGCGCCGACACCACTTACCATTGGTCACCGTGGTTCCTATTTTGATTTGTCGCTGAGAAAGCCCCGATTCAATTTCTTGTAGAAGGACACAGAGCAGTTCCTCTTCTGTGTGACTCCGTTCGCCCAGGCAAACGAGGTGCAGAACAGCATGAGAGTGATGAGAGGGGTTGCACATGGCTTGCATACACTACATGCCTCCAACATAATTTTTGGATCTCTACATCAAAATAATGTATTTGCTGTAAATCGCGAGAGGGGCATAGTTGGAGACATTGACTTCACAAGAGATGAAGAGATGCGGAGTTAAGCCACCTCTATTTGATTCCCACTGTTTACTGCTCCTGAATTAAAATTGGGCCAACCAGCTTCAGCTTTCTCTGATGTGTATGCCTATGGAGTCCTTTTGTTATAGCTTTGCACAGGGAGCAAAAATGTTACGCACAATTCTGATGGAACTCCTGATCTTAAGAAACTGGACTTGGACTCCAAAGCAGAGGCTCTCCTATCATGTCTTGTGTGCTGTGGAGATTGAATGCAGACGGAGCAGAAAAAACCTAATGAATATTTTCAACTTACTTGGTTGATTTAATTGTGAATAGATGGTAAAGACAAAGTCTGTTGGTGTGTTGTCATCAGCGTCTTCATTATGTTTACTGCAGGACCCCCAACAACGTAATTCGGTCCATAAAGCAAAAGGAGGTCTATAAGCACCCATCAATTTTCCCCCCAAAAAACATGTTTTAAATATAAAATTTAACCAATGCAAAGGATAAGGGAATTCGGTTCATAAAGAAAAAAGTGTACAATCACCCATTAATTTTCCCCAAAAGAGCCTGTTTCACACACAAATTTTCATCACTATGTAATTCGGCCCATACAGCAAAAGGAGGTTTACAGCCACCCATCAATTTTCCCGAAAAAAGCCTGTTTGACAAAAAATTTCACAAATTAATAGTGATAAGCGGCATAGGCTATATTCGAATTCGTGATATTTAGCAAATTTTTGGCCGGATATTCGCCATAAATTTGCACATTTGGGAACTCGTGATCTCCAGTCATTATTCACTTGATTTTGAAAATCGTCAATGTAATATATTCGTGATAAAAATTTGAGATTACAATATTCGCGATCAACACTAAGGGGTAGGCAACTTTCCTATTGGTTGCTAGGGATGCTTCTAAGTGCCGATATTCGCGATAAATTCACGATAAATTCACGATTAAGATATTCACGATCAACACTATTCGCAAATACGAATATATAGCACTATATTCGAAATATTCGCAAATTCTCGAAATGACGATATTCGCGATTAAATTTGCGAGTCGAATATTCGCGCTCAACACTACAAAAGAACGGCTAGTCGACGGAATATGGTTTATACAGAAGAAAGTCAACAACCACCCATCAATTTTCCCCATAAAGGCTGTTTCACATAATCACATAAATTTCACCACAAAGTATTTCGGTCCATACCGCAAAAGGATTGTTTGCATGGGATTTACCTACATTTTGATGCCTCGGGTTGAGTTTGAATCCCGAACCCAAACATTTTCGTGGAGTTTGGCCGAACTTCTCTAACCCGAACATTCAGGTGTCCGCTCAACTCTAATCCAGTGGATTTTTAGTTGGTATATACACTACATACAATCGGTTTAATCTATTGTATATAGGTAACAGCCAATACCTTTGGCGCAACAGGGAATTGTTCTCAGTTTATTGGGGGAATTTTCCTTTTTGGTATTATTGTGGCAATTGTTTTTATATTGGTCATACTGTTTTTTTATATATATATTTATTTTATTTTTAATTTTTATTTTATAGTTATGTGTTTGCGAACTAGCAAGGTTTTACTTGATAAATAAATTGAAATTAATAGAGCAATATGGTCCATGGTTCTCTGATTTGAGTGCCCCTCTATTTACAGCTTATTTTTACATGCTATTTTGGGTGAAACCAGAGGTGAGCACAGATTTCCATGTGTCACTGTAGGGTGAGCCATTGATATATTTGTATTATTCACAATTTTCAAATTGCTTTACATTCCTTATTTTTTTTTTGACAAGTATGACGTTTTAGTACTTTTGCACACTTTTAAAGTTTCTGCACTCAAGGACCCAGAACAAGGGTCCCACTTTTTTAGGCTTGTTATTTTGCAGAATGAGTTTTAGTTTTCATTGATAACATTTTGGCGTACATAATACTTTTTGGTCTCATTCACTGATAAATAATGTGATCAGTTTATTTGTTTTTTTACAGTTTTTACCTTTTTCTTCCATGGAATAGCTTGTAGGGGAAACAAGTATTTTTTTTTCACTTTTTCTGGATGTGATTATTTTTTACTGGGCTTGATGTTTTTTATTTTTTAATTGCTTACATAATGGTCTTCAATGCTGGCAGTGCAGATTATCACTGTATGCCGGTCACTAATATACTGGCTAGCATCCCATTATACCCTGCCTTGTCTTCTGTACAGAATTGAAGGTCATGGCATCCCATTGAACCCCAAGTGTCTTGATCACGAGATGCTCATGGGTTGTCCCCTCCCTCTCACACCATTCAGATAAAATGCCCTCAATTGTCGTTCGACAGCCAAGAAGCCACTGCACCCAACAAGGGACACTTCTGCAACAGGCTTAAAATAATAAAGGCTGGTGACCTAGCCTAAGACAAAAGATAATCATGGCTAGCTCCAGTGCAGAGGTCCAGAGCACAGAAAAGCGTGACACTCCAACAAATGCAAACTGAAGAAAAACTTATTTCCAGCCTCCAGATAAAACAATAGAGTCCTTTATTGAAAAATTATTATAAAATCCAGGTATGCCAGATACATTGGGGGTCATTTATTATACTGAAATATACTTATATTAGGAAGGAAGCTGTCTTACATTTAGAACTGGCGGAGGATCTGCCGAAGTTATGAAGAGGCCTGCACCTCTTCATAACTTTGGTGGAACCACCACCAGCTTAGGGCTTTATTAAGACCAGCGTCTAAAATGCCAGTCTTAATAAATGTGCCCATAGTGCACTCAAAGCCGCACTTCCTGTGATGGATTTTGGATATATATAACAACCTTAGGCCTCTTGCACACGGCTGTTGTGGTCCCGTGGCCGTATTGCGGGCCGCATGCGGCGGTTCAACAATACACGGGGCACCGGCAGTAGAGTGTTTAATTTTGTAATGCAAAAATGAAATATTAAAATTTTTGCAGACTTTGCTTATGCCCACGAGTCTCAGTGATGTAAAAGATATATATGCCAAATTTCAAAAAGATTGGATAATATTTAGGGGTTGCACACATTAATCCCTTTTATCCATTAGTACATTATAGTTATTACTATTAAAACTAGGTTTTTGCCCTTTAATTGTTTCATTTTGTTTTTTTTTTTGCAGGTTTGGTTTCTAAATTTTTAGTCACATTTTCCTTAACAGCCTGAGTAATAAGTTTGTCCAAAAAAGCCAATCCTACATTTGTTTCTGACAGATACCAAAGGTGTCTCTCAGAAACTGTGAGAGCACTTTTTTTTTTACGTCTGCATCTGGGTAAGTGCATACATTGCCTTTACCATCCACCTTACTGCGTGAAAGAGTGCCAAGCCGCGCTCTGGACAGCAAAGGCACGGAGCATTAACATGATTGATAATGCTCCGTGCCTCTTTGTGATCTTATTACTTCAAAATCACAGTGAGATAAAGTTGTAACTGTGATTTTGTAGTAAAAAGATCACAGAGAGGCACAAAGCATTATCAGTCATGATAAAGGGGTTGTCTGGGTTCAGAGCTGAACCCAGACATACCTCCATTTTCACCCAGGCAGCCCCCCTGACTTGAGCATCGGAACTGTTCATGCTCCAATGCTCTCCTTTGCCCTGCGCTAAATCGCGAAAGGGCAAAGGCATTTTTCAGAGTTCCGTTGATGAACAGGGCTCTCCATGGGGCTTCCAGGAAGCCTGGTGACATCACTGGCACTGATGGGCGGGCTAAAGCACGCCCATCAGAGCCGGTGACGTCACTGAACACACTGGCGGGTGGAAGCTTCCGCCAGGCAGTGTGTTATTGTAAACAAAAGAGCCTTTGCCCTGCACGATCTAGCGCAGTGCAAGGGAGCGCATTGGAGCATGAGATGCTCCGATGCTAACATCAGAGGTGCTGCCTGGGTGAAATTATGGGTATGTCAGGGTTCCGCTCATGTGAAAAAGTCCTTAGTCATAGCAAGGTGGTGTGAATACTGGTGCTGCTTATATCTGCGGTTGGGGCGGAGCTGCATTCAATTTATTAGAAAATGTAATGCATGTGTAACAACGGCTCACAGTGAATGACCCCTACTAGCCTCAGATACAGCAGACACAACCAGCAGTATACATAGGAAAAACTATAGTAAGAAAAAAAACACGCACCAAAACAGGTCAAAATCAATAATATAATATAAAATCTTGCTTGACGGTCCATTAAGGTACACAAGTATCAATTTGAATATCTATCTAGCTTCAGCATTTAATAGTCTGCAGTGTGCATCTCCACCTCTGACTAGCAGAGTCACTTTTTCAATGCCTTGCACGCTCTTGCGTACTGGCTGCGGTTTGACTTTCCTGTGTATGCTGGTTGCTTGGAGGTGAGTTTACACTCGATGCATTTAAACGGTCTAGACATATTCAGCAATCCAAACAAAATGCATTTAATGTCTATAGGTAGTAATTATTATTCTATGAACATATAAGTCTTGAACGTTCTATATCTAGTTGTTTAACTATAAACATGGATTACATGAGAAAAAAAAAAAAATCTATGGGGAAGGTATCAGTCGACCGTTCCTCAGTTAAACTGCAGTATTATCAGAATGAGTACATCTTAATTATTTATATTTTTCCCAGAACAAGGCAATATTGATGTTTTAATCAATCACATGCATAGGGGGGAAGAAAGAATATAGACGATGACAATAGTGACAGAACAGTGCAAGAGAAGTATTTAATATTTAATATTTATTCCTGTCTGTCTCCAAGGGGTAAGTCTAACCAAGCAGAACAATAAACCAGAGGCAACATCCTATGAATGAACTTGTTGATCTTGGTCTAATTTTTCCTTCATATTGATTCACAGTGTAATGGGAAAGAATTTAACTGCTTCTACCAAGGAACATAAAGGCAAAAACAAAACATAAAACACATAAATTATATAGACGGTTTTCAAAATACTTTTCAGTTTATTTTATGACTTCAGAGTATAAATGCAATGTTAAATGCAATGTTAAATTTGCAAATACACAACGGATATAACAACTCTGTTGTCAGATAAGTAGGAATACACACAGTGGCGGTTAATGTTTCTTTCCTACTTCTATTTGCACTACTCTTTAGAAAGTGAGAATATTGTTCACTTCTATTGTAGCCAGATGCGTTCCTAGGGTGTTTGGCACCCGGATCGGGTCTTTTCTCTGGCACCCTCCCCACCAATACTTGACCACATACCTCTTACATCCAGGGTCTCCTGTCATGTAGACCTTCTCTTTCCTCTTCTCCTCCGTCAGACAGCCATGACAAATTCTTTCAGCCGCATCTCATCTCTACAGAGTTTGTAATACAGACACGTTAGATTTCTAAATTTTTCCATCAACCCCATCCTAGTGTGCTGACAATGTCATCCTGTTGCCACCCCCAATACTGTGCCTGTTGTGCTCCCCAATGTCCCAGGTACTATACTGCTGAAAAAATTGTGACCCCAGTAGACATAATTGGGGTAATTTATCAAACTGGTGTAAAGTAGAACTGGATTTCCAAATGAGCCGTCAAAAATGAAAGGTGGAATCTAATTGGATGCTATGGGCAACTAAGACAGTTCTACTTTACACCAGTTTGATAAATTACCCCAAATGTTCCTATAGTGTACACAGCAGTTATAATGTCCCCTAGAGTGCCCCCAGTAATAATAACACCCTATATTGTACTCCAGGCAATAATCCCTGTATAGTGTTCCCAGAAATAATAGAATTGCCCCTACAGTGCTTCCCCAATAGCAACGCCCCTCACGCCACCCCATATAGCAATTTCCCCCACGCTGCCCCCATATAGTAATTTCCCCCCACACTGCGCCCATACAGTAGTTTCCCCCACACTGCCCCCCACAGTAATTTCCCTCACACTGCCCCCATACTGTAGTTTCCACCACACTGCCCCATACAGTAGTTTCCCCCACACTGCTCCATCCAGTAGTTTACCCCACACTGCCCTCATAAAGTAGTTTCCCCCATACTGCCCCCCACAGTAATCTCACCCACACTGCCCCCATACAGTAATTTCCCCACACTGCCCCCATACAGTAGTTTCCCCCACACTGCCCTCATACAGTAGTTTCCCCCTCACTGCCCTCACAGGAATTTTTCCCACACTGCCCCTCTACAGTAATTTTTCCCACACTGCCCCCATACAGTAGTTTTCCCCACACTGCCTCCATACAGTAATTTCCCCCACACTGCCCCCACACAGTAATTTCTCCCACACTGCCCCACACAGTAATTTCCCCCACATAGTACTTTTCCCCACACAGTAGTTTCCCCCACACTGCCCCATACAGTAATTTCCCCCACACTTCCCCCATACAGTAATTTCCCCCACACTTGCCCCCCACATAGTAATTTCCCCCACATAGTCATTTCTCCCACACAGCCCCTACATAGTAGTTTTCCCCACACTGCCTCCATACAGTAATTTCCCCCACACTGCCCCCCACATGGTAATTTCCACCACACAAGTTTCCCCACACTGCCCCCATACAGTAATTTCCCCACACTGCCCCCATACAGTAGTTTCCCCAACACTGTCCCATCCAGTAGTTTCCCCACACTGCCCTCATACAGTAGTTTCCCCCACACTGCCCCCACAGGAATTTTCCCCACACTTCCCCCCCACAGTAATTTCCCCCACACTGCCCTATACAGTAATTTCCCCCACACTGCCCTATACAGTAATTTCCCCCACACTGCCCCCATATAGCAATTTCCCCCACACTTGCCCCCCACATAGTAATTTCCTCCTCATAGTCATTTCTCCCACACAGCCCCCACACAGTAGTTTTCCCCACACTGCCTCCATACAGTAATTTCCCCCACACTGCCCCCTACACGGTAATTTCCACCACACACAAGTTTCCCCACACTGCCCCCATACAGTAATTTCCCCACACTGCCCCCATACAGTAGTTTCCCCCACACTGCCCCATCCAGTAGTTTCCCCCACACTGCCCCCACACAGTAGTTTCCCCACACAGTCCCCCCACACAGTAGTTTCCCCCACACTGCCCCTACACAGTAGTTTCCCCCACACTGCCCCCACACAGTGGTTTTCCCCACACTGCCTCCATACAGTAATTTCCCCCACACTGCGACCACACAGTAATTTCCAACTCATATTAATTTGCTCCACACTTCCCCCACACAGTAATTTCCCCCACGCTGCCGCCATACAGTAATTTCCCCCACATTGTCCCCATACAGTAATTTCCCCCACACTGCAACCCCACAGTAATTTCCCCCACACAGTAATTTCCCCCACACTGCCCCCATACAGTACTTTCCCCCCATTTCCCCCATACAGTACTTTCCCCCACACTGCTTCATACAGTAATTTCCCCCACACTGCCCCCATACAGTAATTTTCCCCACACTGCTCCATACAGTAATTTCCCCCACACTGCCCCCCACCACATGAATTTCCCTCACACAGTAGTGTCCCCCATATTGCCCGATATAGTAATTTGCCCCCACATACTAATCCCTCCCATACTAATTTGCCCCCATACTGCAATTTCCCCCGATGTACTGTCCCACCCATGTCCCCCAAAGTTGGTACATAAAATAAAAAAATAAAAGATAAATACTCATCTATGTCTAGGCGCGCGATGGCCGGTGCGCACACTTCACTGTGCTGCGTCCTGGCAGAGGCGCGCACGATGACGTCATCACGCATGCCTGCACTGGGATTTCACTACCGCATAGGCCTCAGGCCTATGATCGCGATGGGGGAGGGAACTATGCCCCGCCACGGTATGTGGGCCACGTCAGCTCTCCAGCAATGAGAGCTTCCATCTGTATTGATGGAAGCGCTCATTGCTGGCACCCCCCTGGGAGCCGTCACCTGGCGCGGTCTGCACCCTCTGCCCCCCCTGGGCACACCACTAATTGTAGAATGCCCAGAGGAGGAGAGACCTTTGAAGTGCACGCAACTGAACACATTTGTCCAGTTGCTCGCGTTTCTCCCCTCCCCATCAAGTATACGTGACTGGGTTTCCACTTTTCCACCCACATTTCAAGACTGGAGTGAATGGTATAAAACTACAAAATATCGCAAAAGTTTTCTCAATAAGTTGCAAAACAGGGCTTTTTATAGCCAGAATTCTGATCAATCAAGGCCATTGTATTACTGCAAGATACTGTGCACTTACAACAAAGTTACAAATACATTTTACTGCAATAATGCCATTAGTATACTTGTGTTAGTGAAGGTATTGTTTTACTGCAAAACACCATTCAGTTACAGCAAAGAAGGACAACTTTATAGGCCATGTGGCCTAAATGCTTTGAAGAGTCAGGGCTGTTTTGGGTGCACAAGGGGTACCTGTATAATATTGGGCAGGTGATATATATATTGCATCCTTCGTTGAAATAGCATTTTCCGAGATATAACCTGCCTTGGCATGGTTTCCAGAACATGATCGGGACTTTACATTGCTACAAACTTTGGCATACTGTAGTTCAGTCTGACTCTGAGAAAACATCTGTGGGACAAAGTTTATTCAATTGTTCATAGAATAAATTCAGTATTGTCCACCATTATTTAGATAAATATGTGTTTTTGGAAACTCCGAATACTCATGAATTACTAATGAATAACATGTAAACCATAAGCATAGAAGCTTATCAATCATATACAATATCAAAACATCACCTAAGGAGAACCTGTGTGATTTTGTAAAAATCCAGAAACCCTTGCCCTATTTTTGAACAATATCAGTAATACAGTATATCCAATAAATGGAACACTGCTCTACCAGTTCTAGTGCATGGAGTATGGATGGCTTCATGCTGTCTGTGACTGAGGTGGTATTACTGTACTGAGGACTAGAGTATAGAGGCAACTGCCCAGGAGCCACCACCACTCATTTCACAACTGTAGGGAAATTAGTTTTGCAAAGTAACACACCGAACCTTGTTCCGCCAACACAGAGATTATTATACAATGTGGTTTTACTACACATTAGATTGTTATAGGATCTTACTGACTTCACCAGGATCTGCTGGCAATTATGCAATTTTTAAGTTGTGTGATTGACAACTTTGCATGAGACTCTCCATAGCTTTTATTCATCAACCTAAAAATACAGGGATTTGTAAAGTATTACCATTCTCCAAAACAAATTCTGATGAGTTACTGTACTTAGATCTAGTGTTGATCGAGCACCAAAGTGCTCGGGTGCTCTGGTGCTCGAGTAGAACACTTTGGGATGCACCAGAGCACAATAGAAGTCAATGGGAGAACCAGAGCATTAAACCAGGCACCCCCTGCTCTGAAGAGGGGAGGGTGTCTGGTAAACAGGAAAAGGTTAGAAATTGATGGAAACACCACTGAAATGTTTCGGGAACAGCATGGGGAGGATGTATGGATGCATCTTGGACTCCCAGGTCGCTGCTGGGAACGATTTTGTCCGAGTAGTACGCCACTTTTACAGACTGACAATAATACACACAAAAATTACAAGGAACCAGCACTCCAATACATCCTTTATTACACATAAAGGAGGGCATCATACACACCCTTGAAAAATTATGATTGATGGCCTGCTGGTGACCCTCAAAAACATTAGAAGCAAGGGCCTGCTGGTGACCCTCTAAAACCTTAGGAGCGAGGGCCTGCTGCTGATCTGACCATCTAAAATATTAGGGGCGAGGGCCTGCTGCTGATCTGACCATCTAAAACATTAGGGGTGAGGGTCTGCTGCTGATCTGACCTTCTAAAACATTATGGGCGAGGGCCTGCTGGTGACCCTTTAAAACATAAGGGGAGAGGTTTTTGCTGCTGAGCTGACCCTCTAAAATATTAATAGCGAGGGCAGCCTAATAAGCATGTTGATATGATGGAGGAGGAGGACGAGAAAAGGAAGATTGAACCATTGTATACCCTATTTTGTGGTGGAAGGGGTGCATGGGAATACAGGGTATTCAATACACCATAAAAGCCACATTTAAAGTGCCTTTATGTTCATCAGCTTTCCTCTGGTGGAGTAGAGAAGTCAGGGGCAATCCAGGCCTTGTTCATTTTTATAAGAGTCAACCTGTCAGCATTTTCAGTTGACAGGAGGATGTGCTTATCAGTTATTATGCCCCCAGCAGCACTACATACCCGCTCTGACAAAATGCTGGCGGCAGGGCAGGCCAGCACCTCCAAGGCATAGAATGCCAGTTTGTGCCAAGTGTCCAGCTTGGACATCCAATAGTTGTAAGGCACAGAGGGATCACGGAGGACGCTGACACTGTCTGTTACGTAATCCTTCCCCATCTTCCAAAACTTTTCCCTCCACGTGACACTAGGCAGCGCATCAGGGTGGGGGTGCTGGCAGAGTGTCATGAAACTGTCCAAGGCCTTGGAGAGTGTTGCCCTGCCTCTGTTGGAACTGCTGTGTGTTCCCCTTGTCTCCCCTCCTTGGTTGCCAAAGGAACTACATACTCTGCCGCCAGCGTTATCAGCTGGAAATTTTTGGAGCAATTTTTCCACAAGGACCTTCAGGTATTGCACCATTTCGCTAGTCATCTCCACCACAGGAATGAGAGATCAAAAGTTCTCTTTGTAGCGGGGGTCGAGAAGGGTGAACAACCAGTAAACGGTGTTGGCCAAAATGCATATAACGCGTGGGTAACGGGAAAGGCAGCATAACATAAAGTCAGCCATGTGTGCCAGAGTCCCAACAGACAAGACTTTGCTGTCCTCATTAGGAGGATGACTCTCAATAGCAGCCAACAAACGTGCGGGGAGGAAACTCGAGCATCACGCTCGAGCACACGCGGTGTTCAGCCATGCTCGAGTCAAAATGGTGTTCGGCCGAGCATGCTCGCCCAACACTACTTAGATCCATCAACAACAATGGAGTTATGATATATAGCTAGTAATGCTATGTTGTTTTAATAAAAAAAAAAAAAAAAAAAAGGATCTCTAATTCCCTTGCTAACAATATGCAAAATAGGTCAGAAAATGTCATCTATTAGCAGTAAATTTTATTCTGCAAATTTGGTATGACATATATGATTATATATATCTAAGATTACATTTCCTGGGTCACTAACTATATATGTGGTATTGAAAATTCATACAATGAATTCCACTTAAATTTTCATCATTTTATTTTAGCCACTATCATATTGCAACACTGACTACATAATGCTATGAATTTCTTCTATTTCAAACTCACATATAAACGGAATGAACTTTAACAAAGTTACTATGCATCCGATGAAATCATCATTAACTATGCTATGCTGTTCCATAGCCACAGAGTCATACATCACCTCTACAGCCTGCAATAATTAGTGCTGAACATCTGGCACATTAATATTTCATTGCTTAGTTAGTTACAAGTTATTATCTTTTACATTTTATGCAATTTACAGCACAATCATCTGTAATTGAAGCACAGAAATATATGGCCATGGAAGCTGGAAGCTGGGAAATGATACATATATGTGGAGGCCCAGACTTTTCATTTACAGTAAATTATATACCTATCATTTCTCTCTGCTTCTTACAAAACATGTATTATCAGACTGAGGGCATTAGAGGCTGGCAAAGTAACAAAAGAGCAAAAGTCATCTGACAAACATTTTATCAATTCTAAAGATACATTGAAACTGTTATTGCATTACAAGAGGCTTATATATCACACACTTAAAAACACAATGACCCCACATTTACGAAAAACTAGTTCTCCTTCACTTAATATCTAGCCTGTTGATTGCATTGGACCCATACAAATTTGCCTATTGACAGCACAGGTCAATTTTAATATGCAATTTTAACTGCATTATACACTGTTTTGACTCTTTTGGTTTAAGATACATATGCTAGAATATTGTTCATTGATTTTAGCTCATCATCTAACATGGTACAAACTAGTTGATTACTAAGCTAATGCATCTTGTTGTTAGTGTACTTTTGTTCAGGTGGCTTTGGGATCGAATGCAAACAGTGAAGGTTGCTAAGATTGTTTTTTTTAAACTGATTAAATTAAGCACTGCTGTCTCCCAATGCTGTGTATTCAGCACTTTTTTGTATTCTTTATTTACTTATAATTGTGTTCATGTTTTTGGTTGAAATTCAATAATTAGGTTTGCAGATGACACTACGGTGGTGATCAAGGGCAATGATGAGTATATTTAGCTAAATGGGGTCAAGAGAATAATCTGTCACTTAACATTGCTAAAATTTTGACTTTAGAAGATTTAGGAGGGAAATTCATGATTAGAGATGAGCTAATTACGGTAAAAAACAGCTATTTCCTGGCTGCTGAGTGCCTTTATAGGCGTGTAGAACACTGTGCCTTGCAGTAGCACGCACTGTGCCTTGCAGTACATGGAAGTCTGCTTTGGTAGTGAAATAATACTGTGAGTCCGTATAACATGCAGATGAAAGGCCTCGCTCTTAAAATCACTGCACACTTCACTTAATTGGGCAGTCACAGGGCCAAAACTGACCAAATAACTCAAGTATGAACTCAGCCTTACAGGTTAATGTTAGTGTCAAGAAGAAGCGCACTCCTTTTACACTGTCGTCAGCTGATTCCACATAGATGTAAACAGAACCTGTTCTATTAAACGCTTATAAAAGTAGAGCCCCTCCTGACAGAGTAGAGAGGGTGTCAGCAGTAAGTTTATGTTGACGTCACTGATTATTTTGTCCTTCCTCTGACCCTTCAGAACAATAACTGCCCCAAAAACGGATCCTGTCTGTTGAGCATTTGCTTTCACTCAGCATTTTGTCAGTAATCCATCAGTATTGCTAATGCCAAAAAAACAGGAGTGAATCCAAAACAGAGATGACACGTGAATGGAATATTTGCATGTCTTCTGTGTTTTGTACCCACTCCTGCTTTTGGCTACCAAATCACAAGCCAAATCTGATGGGACCATACAGGCCTTACAGCTGCTACACAGATAGGATCCGTTGTGCATCTCATTTTTCCTTCCTTCTGACAGATCAGAAAAATGGTCAAATAAAAGATGATGTCAGCAAAGCCAAAAAGGCAAACTAGTGGCTCAGTCATGAAGTGCGGAGGGTGGGAACATCATGAGAAGTCCACAGAGTGGCCCTATGACATAGTGGTGAGGCGGAAGCAGCATGAGAAGGCCACAGAGTGGCACAATGACAGAGTCTGGTTGTGGCAGCAGCATCAGGAGGCCACAGAGTGGCATGACAACAGAGTGTGGAGGTGGCAGCAGCATGAGGAGGCCACAGAGTGGCACAATGACAGAGTGTGAAGGTGGCGGCAGCAGCATCAGGAGTAGGCCACATGGTGGCACAATCACAGAGTGGGGATGTAGCAGCATCAGGAGGTCACAGAGTGGCACAATGACACAGTGTGGAGGGGGTGGCCGCCGCATCAGGAGGAGGCTACAGGGTGCCACAATCACAGAGTGTGGAGGTGGCAGCAGCATCATCAAAATATTGCGAAATCGACTATAGTCCCTGCCGCTCATCACTAGTGGCAGCATCAGGATAGTTGCTGAGGCAAGTAGCCAGAAGAAACCGGTGTCTTTTATCAAGATTTGGGTGAGACAGCATGGATGATCTAATCTGATGCATCAGGCATTGGTGGGTGGAAATCCTGGCTGATCCACACCTGATTCAGCTTGACAAAAGTCAGTCTCTAAACATTTTTTGTGGACAGGCGAGTTCTTCTTGGGGTAACCATGTCCCCCGCCGCACTAAACACCCGCTCTGATGGCACACTACTGGCTGGGCAGGACAGCTTTTCCAGGGCGAACTCTGCTAGTTGCGGCTACAAATCCAGTTTGGCTACCCAGTAGTCCAATGGATCTTCAATGTGGGGTGGCAGGGTGCTGTTCAAGTATGCCACCACCTGCTGGTTCTGGTCCTGCTCCAGGTCCAGCTGCTACTGCTGGTGAGTACTTTCTTCACTATGTGGGTAAAGAAAGCTGCTCATTAGCGACTCTAGACTCAGGCTGCTGCTGATAGAGCTGATACTGCTCCGGCCACCCCACCGCTCCCCAGCAGCCATGGCAGTGGAACGTGAGTGCAGAGGGCCCCCTGGTAAGACCTGTGAGAGGATGGATGATGGCGCAGATAGGCAGCAGCCAACTTACTACATAGGATGGCTCTATAGTAGTTTAGTTTGTGCTTCCTCTCAGCAGATGTAAAAAAAAGGCCCTTATTTAGGACAGGTAGCAAGGGTCCAACAAGGTGGAGAGCCAGAATTCAAGTGAGCATGCATCAGGCCATTTGTGCAAGTGACTCGGGGGGACTCCCTGCCTCCATCTCCACTGCATACTGCCACAGTGTGTCTGGGTCCTCTGACTCATCTTCCTCATCGCCCTGTAGCTCCTCTGGCTGCTCCTGCTCCTCCTCTCCTGTCACCTGTGTAGAAAAACCACCAGTTTCGCTACACATTGCTTGTGCTCCAAAGTCCTCCTCCTCTTCCAGTTCAGCCTACACAGGGCTCAGGTGGCCGAGATATCTAGGCGCCACGTCTCCAGTCCCCTGAACAGCCAGATTTACCAGCATCTGTTCCAGTACATGAAGCAGTAAAATGACATTGTTAATCCCGTACTCCTGGTGACTGACAAATGCTGTGGCATCCAAAAAGGGCCTCAGGAAGCGGCAGGCGTCACGCAGGAGCTGCCACTGGCTGACATCAAAGTTCTCCTTGACGCAGCGCGACACAATGTTCTTCCCATTGTCGGTCACTATGGTTCCGATTTTGAGTTGTCGCAGATAAAGCCAGAATTCGATTTCTTGACGAAGGACACGGAACAGTTTCTCCCCTGTGTGACTCCATTCGCCCAGGGAAACGAGGTGCAGAACAGCGTGATACTGTTGTGCCCTGCACAAGCAGTATACTGGAGGGCCCCTGTGAATTGTCCCTGCAGTGGAGGCTAAGGACACGGTGGAGGATGAGGAAGCAGAGGCGGACATTGTCGCAGGACCAATGGTGTGGCAACGTGGAGGCAGAAGTGGCATCACCTGGCCAAGTTGCTGGTGTGGTTTTGCAGAAACCACATTCACCCAGTGGGCCATAAAGTACAGGTATTGTCCCTGCCCGTAGTTACAGCTCCACACTTCTGTTCTACATGTGTGTGCAGGGCTGGTACTGCCTTTTTGGCAAATAAATGACGGCTTGGGACTCTCCACCTCAGCTAGGAACAAGCCGTCAGTTCTCTGAAAGGTGCCGAGTCCAACACTTGGAAAGGCAGGGACTGCAGCACCAGCAACTTGTACAGGAGCACATTCAGCTTCTGCACTGTTGGATGCATGCACGCATACTGTTGTCTCTTATCAATCACTTCGGTCATCGATTGCTGATGGAATGACTGACGAGGAGTAGGAGCAGGAGCATCAGGACCAAAAGATGATGGGAAGGACAGACAGCTCCCTTCACCTGACATGGTAGAGCCTTGACTGCCTTAAACCGGGTGCATGCCACTGGGTGATGCAGCAGTTGCTGCGGCAGGCTGGACCCCCACATCAGAGCCACATTTCTCCCAGGCCTCTTTATGGTGATGCTGCATATGTTGACGCAGGGCCGTGGTGCCAACATTGGCAGCCTAGCCACGCTTCACCTTCTGCCCACATATTCTACATATGGCCATGTTCACCTCCTCCGGCGGCTTAACAAAAAACGGCCACACCGTCGAGTAGGTGATTTTACTCTCGAAACTACACACTGACTGACTGCTACTGCTGCTGCCTCCATTAACCTGTGCAACGCTACTTCCCATGCAGGTAGGCTTCTGCGAATCGGGTGGTCTATCCCGGAAACGTTTCACTCCCGACCTCCCACTGCTGCCACCCTGCTGACTTTCGGCCATGCTAGCGACTTGCTGGCTCCACCACTGGCTCGTGGTCAAGCTGCCACCCTCTTCTCCAGAAGATGATGAAGCCCCTTCGTCACCCGGCTCCCAATTGCCATCAGCTACATCATCATCATCATTGAGCACTGTCTGCACATCACTGATGTCCTCCTCAACCGTCTCTGGGTCCGGAGCCTGACCGCTTGCAACACCAGCCCCATGCCACTCTTCTCATCAGTAATTGTCCGCCTAGTGGAGGAAGGATCTTGTCTGGGCAGTAGTTGCTGACTGTCCTCTAGTAGCTAGTCCTCGCTGAAAAGTGGAGCTGAGCCCACACCATACAGTATACTACTTTTCTGGCTGAGGGAACAGAAAAGGACAGAGGCAAGTTGAGGACAGGTGAGGGCACAGGACCTGCTCCTGGGCAATGCCAACTACGCGTTGTGTCAGAGGAACCCACTGACTCTTGGCTGGGGGGTGTCTGATGTCACTTGGGACGAAGTGGATGATTCAAGAACCGCTGGGTTGCTGGTCAAGACACGATCGCAAGATGACCCCAGCTGCCACGCCCCTTACTCTGCTGTGACCTCTGCCTGCGCCAGAAACATTTACGGCTCTGCCACTCCGCTGTGCAGGGCCTGGCACTTCTGTGTATGACATACTGTTAGATCAAATAATCCAATGTTAGATTAAATATTTTTTATTTTGCGACCAATACACGGCAAACAAGGCTTCAGAATAAATCACTGCACCGCAGAACGTCAATTAGACACAAATTATTTTCTACTTTTACACAACAGGCTTTTCAACAGATATATGCAACTCTGGACGGCGAATATATTTTTATTTCGCCACTAATACACGGCAAACGGCTACAGAATATATCAATGCACCACAGAACGTCAATTAGGCCTAAAAAAATTTTTCTTCTTTTACACAACAGGTAGTGTTGAGCGAACAGTTCAAGCATAGTTCGAATTCGTACCGAATTTTGGGGTGTCCGGGACACGGACCCGAACCCGGACATTTTCAAAAAAGTTCGGGTTCGTTGTTCGGCGATTACTTCCCGCTTTCTGAAGGGCGGCACAGCAGCCAATCAGCTAGCGTTTTACTTCTTGCCCTAAGAGCCCATCACAGCCATGCCTACTAATGGCATAGCTGTGATTGGCCAAGTGCAGCATGTGACCCAGCCTCTATTTAAGCTGGAGTCACGTAGCGCCGCACGTCACACTGCTCTGATTAGTGTAGGGAGAGGACGCAGCTTCTGTGAGGGCGAGATTAGGCAGGGAAAAGACAGCAACAGCACCAAATGAACGGATCGATCTACAGCTGTGAATGATTGAACTTCTGCTAGTTACTTGCTCACTGGTTTTTAGGCTGCACAGAGCGTTTTTCTGTCACTTATTTTCTGGGGTGATCGGCGGCCATTTTGTGACTTGTGGTGCACCAGAACAAGCTGCCACTAAGTCCATCAATCCATCAATACTAGTTTTTTTTTGCTATATCCTACATCAGGGGCTTGGCTGTGCTAATTGTCACCCCTAGAAACTCAGGATAGCAATTTCTATATTTTATTAAGGGGTTAAATACAATTGCCCAAATACCAATCCCCTAAATCTGGTGTTCCAGCTTTGGCTAGCCAAGTATAATACTGTCTGCTGTCTGGCAAAGGATAGATTATTTTCTGTGATGAAATTCAATTGCCAAAATAGCAATACCATAAATCAGTGGTTTCAGCTGTGGCTGGCCAAGTTTCATAGTGTCCTGCAAATTATATATTTTGTTCTGGGGTGAAATTCAATTGCCAAAATAGCAATACCCTGAATCTGGTGTCCCAGCTGTGGCTGGCCAAGTTTCATAGTGTCCTGCAAATTATATATTTTGTTCTGGGGTGAAATTCAATTGCTAAAATAGCAATACCATAAATCAGTGGTTTCAACTGTGGCTGGCCAAGATTCATAGTGTCCGCAAAAACATATATTTTGTTCTGGGGTGAAATTCAATTTCCAAAATAGCAATACCATAAATCAGTGGTTTCAGCTGTGGCTGGCCAAGATTCATAGTGTCCGCAAAAACATATATTTTGTTCTGGGGTAAAATTCAATTTGCAAAATAGCAATACCATAAATCAGTGGTTTCAGCTGTGGCTGGCCAAGTTTCATAGTGTCCTGCAAATTATATATTTTGTTCTGGGGTTAAATTCAATTGCCAAAATAGCAATACCATAAATAAGTGGTTTCAGCTGTGGCAGGCCAAGTTTCATAGTGTCCGCAAAAACATATATTTTGTTCTGGGGTGAAATTCAATTTGCAAAATAGCAATACCATAAATCAGTGGTTTCAGCTGTGGCTGGCCAAGTTTCATAGTGTCCTGCAAATTATATATTTTGTTGTGGGGTGAAATTCAATTGCCAAAATAGCAATACCATAAATCAGTGGTTTCAGCTGTGGCTGGCCAAGATTCATAGTGTCCGGAAAAACATAAATTTTGTTGTGGGGTGAAATTCAATTGCCAAAATAGCAATACCCTGAATCTGGTGTCCCAGCTGTTGCAGGCCAAGTTTCATAGTGTCCGCAAAAACATATATTTTGTTCTGGGGTGAAATTCAATTGCCAAAATAGCAATACCATAAATCAGTGGTTTCAGCTGTGGCTGGCCAAGATTCATAGTGTCCGCAAAAACATATATTTTGTTGTGGGGTGAAATTCAATTGCTAAAATAGCAATACCCTGAATCCGGTGTCCCAGCTGTTGCAGGCTAAGTTTCATAGTGTCCGCAAAAACATATATTTTGTTCTGGGGTGAAATTCAATTGCCAAAATAGCAATACCATTAATCAGTGGTTTCAGCTGTGGCTGGCCAAGATTCATAGTGTCCGCAAAAACATATATTTTGTTCTGGAGTGAAATTCAATTGCCAAAATAGCAATACCCTGAATCTGGTGTCCCAGCTGTTGCAGGCCAAGTTTCATAGTGTCCGCAAAAACATATATTTTGTTCTGGGGTGAAATTCAATTGCCAAAATAGCAATACCATAAATCAGTGGTTTCAGCTGTGGCTGGCCAAGATTCATAGTGTCCGCAAAAACATATATTTTGTTGTGGGGTGAAATTCAATTGCCAAAATAGCAATACCCTGAATCTGGTGTCCCAGCTGTTGCAGGCCAAGTTTCATAGTGTCCGCAAAAACATATATTTTGTTCTGGGGTGAAAATCAATTTGCAAAATAGCAATACCATAAATAAGTGGTTTCAGCTGTGGCTGGCCAAGATTCATAGTGTCCGCAAAAACATATATTTTGTTGTGGGGTGAAATTCAATTGCCAAAATAGCAATACCCTGAATCTGGTGTCCCAGCTGTTGCAGGCCAAGTTTCATAGTGTCCGCAAAAACATATATTTTGTTCTGGGGTGAAATTCATTTGCCAAAATAGCAATACCATAAATCAGTGGTTTCAGCTGTGGCTGGCCAAGATTCATAGTGTCCGCAAAAACATATATTTTGTTGTGGGGTGAAATTCAATTGCCAAAATAGCAATACCCTGAATCTGGTGTCCCAGCTGTTGCAGGCCAAGTTTCATAGTGTCCGCAAAAACATATATTTTGTTCTGGGGTGAAATTCAATTTGCAAAATAGCAATACCATAAATAAGTGGTTTCAGCTGTGGCTGGCCAAGATTCATAGTGTCCGCAAAAACATATATTTTGTTGTGGGGTGAAATTCAATTGCCAAAATAGCAATACCCTGAATCTGGTGTCCCAGCTGTTGCAGGCCAAGTTTCATAGTGTCCGCAAAAACATATTTTGTTCTGAGGTGAAATTCAATTGCCAAAATAGCAATACCATAAATCTGTGGTTTCAGCTGTGGCTGGCCAAGATTCATATTGTCCACAAAAACATATATTTTGTTCTGGGGTGAAATTCAATTGCCAAAATAGCAATACCCTGAATCTGGTGTCCCAGCTGTTGCAGGCCAAGTTTCATAGTATCCGCAAAAACATATATTTTGTTCTGGGGTGAAATTCAATTGCCAAAATAGCAATACCATAAATCAGTGGTTTCAGCTGTGGTTGGCCAAGATTCATAGTGTCCGCAAAAACATATATTTTGTTGTGGGGTGAAATTCAATTGCCAAAATAGCAATACCCTTAATCTGGTGTCCCAGCTGTTGCAGGCCAATTGTAAATCTGTCCATAAAAGGATACCTTTCATCCAGGGCCTAAATACTAGCCCTAGAAGAGATATTCCCCTAAATCAGTGGTTACTGCTGTGCCTGGATTAGTGTAATACGCTACATAAATAAATAGACAGATAGTGTTAGGTGCCTGTAAAAAAAAGGCCTGAATTTGAAATCAATACATTGGGCCAAATATTTTTTTTCTTATTGTGGTGCTTGGTGAACGGTAACGATGAGGAAAACATCTAGTAAGAGACGCTAAAGCGGTCGTGGTGGTGTTTGTGTACCCTCTTGTGCTGGGAGAGGACGTGGCCATTCTGCCACAGCCACACGTCCTAGTGAACCAACTACCTCTGGTTCCAGTACCCGCCAGAATTTACAGCGATATTTGGTGGGGCCCAATGACGTTCTAAGGGTGGTAAGGCCTTAGCAGGTACAGGCGCTAGTCAATTGGGTGGCCGACAGTGGATCCAGCATGTTCACAACATTATCTCCCATCCAGTCTTCTGCAGAAAGCGCACAGGTGGCACCTGAAAACCAAGCCCATCAGTCTGTCACATCACCCCCATGCATATCAGGGAAAATGTCCGAGCCTCAAGTTATGCAGCAGTCTCTTATGCTGTTTGAAGACTCTGCTGGCAGGGTTTCGCAAGGGAATCCACCTAGCCCTTCCCCAGTGGTGGAAGACTTAGAATGCACTGATGCACAACCACTGATGTTTCCTGATGATAAGGACATGGGAATACCACCTCATCGGAGTCCGCACGTCTCTGATGATGACGAAACACAGGTGCCAACTGCTGCATCTTTCTGCAGTGTGCAGACAGAACAGGAGGTCAGGGAGGAAGACTGTGTGGAAGACGATGCAGGGGACGATGAGGTCCTAGACCCTACATGGAATGAAGGTCGTGACACTGACTTTCATAGTTCAGAGGAAGAGGCAGTGGTGAGACCGAGCCAACAGCGTAGCAAAAGAGAGAGCAGGGGGCAAAAGCAGAACAGCCGCCTCCAAGAGAGTTCACCTGCTACTGGCCACCGCCACCAGGGACCGAGCACCCCAAAGGCAGCTTCAAGGAGTTCCCTGGCATGGCACTTCTTTAAACAATGTGCTGACGACAAGACCCGAGTGGTTTGCCCGCTGTGCCATCAGAGCCTGAAGCGAGGCATTAACGTTCTGAACCTTAGCACAACCTGCATGACCAGGCATCTACATGCAAAGCATGAACTGCAGTGGAGTAAACACCTTAAAAGCAAGGAACTCACTCTGGCTCCCCCTACTCCCTCTTCTGCTGCTGCCTCGGCCTCTTCCTCCGCCTCGGGAGGAATGTTGGCACCTGTCGCCCACCAAACAGAGGATGTGCCACCGACAACACCACCTGCGACACCAAGCATCTCCACCATGTCACACGGCAGCGTTAAGCTCTCCATCTCACAAACCTTGTAGAGAAAGCGTAAATTACCACCTAGCCACCCTCGGGCCCTGGGCCTGAATGCCAGCATTTCTAAACTACTGGCCTTTGAAATGCTGTCATTCAGGCTGGTGGACAAAGACAGCTTCAAGAAGCTGATGTCCATGGCTGTCCCACAGTATGTTGTTCCCAGCCGCCACTACTTCTCCAAGACAGCCGTGCCTTCCCTGCACAACCAAGTATCCGATAAAATCAAGTGTGCCTTGCGCAACGCCATCTGTGGCAAGATCCACCTAACCACAGATACGTGGACCAGTAAGCACGGCCAGGGACGCTATATCTCCCTAACTGCACACTGGGTAAATGTAGTGGCGGCTGGGCCGCAGGCGGAGAGTTCCTTGGCGCACGTACTTCCTCCGCCAAGGATCGCAGGGCATCATTCTTTGCCTCCTGTAGCCTTCTCCTTCTACTCGGCTTCCTCCTCCTTTGCTTCCACCAGCTCATCCAGTCAACCACACACCTTCACCACCAACTTCAGCACAGCCCGGGGTAAACGTCAGCAGGCCATTCTGAAACTCATATGTTTGGGGGACAGGCCCCACACCGCGCAGGAGTTGTGGCGGGGTATTGAGCAACAGACCGACGAGTGGTTTCTGCCGGTGGGCCTCAAGCCCGGCCTGGTGGTGTGTGATAATGGGCGAAATCTCGTCGCAGCTCTGGGACTAGCCGGTTTGACGCACATCCCTTGCCTGGCGCATGTGCTGAATTTGGTGGTGCAAAAGTTCATTCACAACTACACCGACATGTCAGAGCTGCTGCATAAAGTGAGGGCCGTCTGTGCGCGCTTCCGGCATTCACATCCTGCCACTGCTTGCCTGTCTGCGCTACAGTGGAACTTCGGCCTTCCCGCCTCATATGCGACGTGCCCACCAGGTGGAACTCCACCTTGCTCATGCTGGAGAGACTCTGCGAGCAGCAGCAGGCCATAGTGCAGTTTCAGATGCAGCACGCACGCGTCAGTCGCACTGCGGAACAGCACCACTTCACCACCAATGATTGGGCCTCCATGCGAGACCTGTGTGCCCTGTTGCGCTGTTTCGAGTACTCCGCCAACATGGACAGTGGCGATGACACCGTTATCAGCGTTACAATACCACTTCTATGTCTCCTTGAGAAAACGCTTAGGACGATGATGGAAGAGGAGGTCGCCCAGGAGGAGGAGGAGGATGAGGGGTCATTTTTAGCACTTTCAGGCCAGTCTGTTAGAAGTGGCTCAGAGGGAGGTTTTTTGCAACAGCAGAGGCCAGGTACAAATGTTTGACCAGCCAGGGCCCACTACTGGAGGACGAGGAGGAGGAGGAGGATGAGGATGAAGCAGGTTCACAGCGGGGTGGCACCCGACACAGCTCAGGCCCATGACTGGTGCATGGCTGGGGGGATACGGAGGACGATGACGATACGCCTCCCACAGAGGACAGCTTGTCCTTACCTCTGGGGAACCTGGCACACATGAGCGACTACATGCTGCAGTGCCTGCGCAAAGACAGCAGAGTTGCCCACATATTAACGTGTGCGGACTACTGGGTTGCCACCCTGCTGGATCCCTGGTACAAAGACAATGTGCCCACCTTACTTCCTGCACTGGAGCGTGATAGGAAGATGCGCGAGTACAAGCGCACGCTGGTAGAGGCGCTCCTGAGAGCATTCCCAAATGTCACAGGGGAACAGGTGGAAGCCCAAGGCGAAGGCAGAGGAGGAGCAAGAGGTCGCCAACGCAGCTGTGTCATGGCCAGCTCCTCTGAGGGCAGGGTTAGCATGGCAGAAATGTGGAAAAGTTTTGTCTCCACGCCACAGCTAACTGCACCACCACCTGATACGGAATGTGTTAGCAGGAGGCAGCATTTCACTAACATGGTTGAACAGTACGTCTGCACACCCCTCCACGTACTGACTGATGGTTCGGCCCCATTCAACTTCTGGGTCTCCAAATTGTCCACATGGCCAGAGTTAGCATTTTATGCCTTGGAGGTGCTGGCCTGCCCAGCGGCCAGCGTTTTGTCTGAACGTGTATTCAGCACGGCAGGGGGCGTCATTACTGACAAACGCAGCCGCCTGTCCACAGCCAACGTGGACAAGCTGACATTCATAAAAATGAACCAGGCATGGATCCCACAGGAACTGTGCCTCCCTTGTGCAGAATAGACATTTATAACTGCCTCCCCCTCAACCATGTATTCTTGTACTCCGGGGCACTTCTTTATTGAATCCTCATTTTTGTAACTTTACCATGATCTTGCGGTGCAACCCAAAGTTGAATGAACCTCTCCTCTGTCTGGGTGGTGGGGCCTAAATAACTGAAAGTGGCCTTCTCCGGTGGTGGGTGATATGACTCATGATTCCTTGCTGTGGGACCTCTCTCCTCTGTCTGGGTGCTGGGCCGAAATAACTGAAAGTGGCCTTCTCCAGTGGTGGGTGAAATGACGCATGATTCCTTGCTGTGGGACCTCTCTCCTCTGTCTGGGTGCTGGGCCGAAATAACTGAAAGTGGCCTTCTCCGGTGGTGGGTGATATGTCGCATGATTCCTTGCTGTGGGACCTCTCTCCTCTGTCTGGGTGCTGGGGCCAAAATAACTGAAAGTGGCCTTCTCCAGTGGTGGGTGATATGACGCATGATTCCTTGCTGTGGGACCTCTCTCCTCTGTCTGGGTGCTGGGGCCGAAATAACTGAAAGTGGCCTTCTCCAGTGGTGGGTGATATGATGCATGATTCCTTGCTGTGGGACCTGTATCCTCGGTCTGGGTGCTGGGCCAAAATAACTGAAAGTGGCCTTCTCCAGTGGTGGGTGAAATGATGCATGATTCCTTGCTGTGGGACCTGTATCCTCGTTCTGGGTGCTGGGCCGAAATAACTGAAAGTGGCCTTCTCCAGTGGTGGGTGATATGACACCTTATTCCTTGCTGTGGGACCTCTCTCCTCTGTCTGGGTGCTGGGGCCGAAATAACTGAAAGTGGCCTTCTCCAGTGGTGGGTGATATGATGCATGATTCCTTGCTGTGGGACCTCTCTCCTCTGTCTGGGTGCTGGGGCCGAAATAACTGAAAGTGGCCTTCTCCAGTGGTGGGTGAAATGACGCATGATTCCTTGCAGTGGGACCTCTCTCCTCTGTCTGGGTGCTGGGCCTAAATAACTGAAAGTGGCCTTCTCCATAGGTGGGTGATATGACGCATGATTCCTTGCTGTAGGACCTCTCTCCTCTGTCTGGGTGCTGGGCCAAAATAACTGAAAGTGGCCTTCTCCGGTGGTGGGTGATATGTCGCATGATTCCTTGCTGTGGGACCTCTCTCCTCTGTCTGGGTGCTGGGGCCAAAATAACTGAAAGTGGCCTTCTCCAGTGGTGGGTGATATGACGCATGATTCCTTGCTGTGGGACCTCTCTCCTCTGTCTGGGTGCTGGGGCCGAAATAACTGAAAGTGGCCTTCTCCAGTGGTGGGTGATATGACGCATGATTCCTTGCTGTGGGACCTGTATCCTTGGTCTGGGTGCTGGGCCGAAATAACTGAAAGTGGCCTTCTCCAGTGGTGGGTGAAATGACGCCTGATTCCTTGCTGTGGGACCTGTATCCTCAGTCTGGGTGCTGGGCCGAAATAACTGAAAGTGGCCTTCTCCAGTGGTGGGTGATATGACGCATGATTCCTTGCTGTGGGACCTGTATCCTCGGTCTGGGTGCTGGGCCGAAATAACTGAAAGTGGCCTTCTCCAGTGGTGGGTGATATGACGCATGATTCCTTGCTGTGGGACCTCTCTCCTCTGTCTGGGTGCTGGGGCTGAAATAACTGAAAGTGGCCTTCTCCGATGGTGGGTGATATGACACATGATTCCTTGCTGTGGGACCTCTCCTCTGTCTGGGTGCTGGGCCGAAATAACTGAAAGTGGCCTTCTCCAATGGAGGGTGATATGACGCATGATTCCTTGCTGTGGGACCACTCTCCTCTGTCTGGGTGCTGGGCCGAAATAACTGAAAGTGGCCTTCTCCATAGGTGGGTGATATGACGCATGATTCCTTGCTGTGGGACCTGTATCCTCTGTCTGAGTGCTGGGCCGAAATAACTGAAAGTGGCCTTTGCCAGTGGTAATAGCATTGTTCCTATTACCCAGGCTGTATCCTCCCCTTCTGAACCCTGTTCAACATAAATGTTGCGGAATGATTCCTCACTATCCTTTCCCTACACCTTGAATAGTCTTTCCCTGAACTTGTAAATCGTTTTTTAGCACAATGACGTTTTTTCTAACACTGTCCCTAGCGCCTGCAGACACGTCTCTCCCTGCACTAAGCATGCTGATGAATGGCAGAATCTAAGATGGCAGCCGTATTTATAGGGCTGTGACATCACAAAGCTGGCTGGCTGCTGATTGGCTGCATGCATATCAGTATGGGTGATCCCGCCTTCCCAGAGTTCCTTGCCCCATGTCCTCAGATGTGTTGCAGCCATTTTAGGAAAAAATGTAATTCGTCACCACGAAACGCGAGGGAATTCGCATTCGGTGCGAATCGAATTTTTCCTGAAATTCGGTTCGAATTCAACTTCGTCAGCTTCGATTCGCTCATCTCTATTCATGACCCAATTTATATCAACAGTGCAGCAGTGGTATAGGTATTTAGGTTCAAGTTCCTAG
Organism: Bufotes viridis; assembly: GCA_033119425.1. Lineage (NCBI taxonomy): Eukaryota > Metazoa > Chordata > Amphibia > Anura > Bufonidae > Bufotes > Bufotes viridis. Next base: position 155,921,243 of record CM065589.1, on the reverse strand, counting down.
GTGTTTATTAGAGATGAGTGAATTTTTCAAAAATCAGGAGACCACAGAACGGCACAATGACAGAGTGTTGAGGTGGTGGCAGCACCAGAAGCAGCATCAGAAGAAGGCTACCGAGTGGCACAATGACAGAGTCTGGAGTTGGCAGCAGTATGAGGAGGCCACTGAGTGGCACAATGACAGAGTCTGGAGGTGGCGGCTGTAGCAGTAGCAACATCAGGAGAAGGCCTCTGACTGGCACAATGACAGAGTCTGGAGTTGGCAGCAGTATCAGGAGGCCACTGAGTGGCACAATGACAGAGTCTGGAGGTGGCGGCAGTAGCAGCATCAGGAGAAGGCCACGGAGTGGCACAACGACAGAGTCTGGAGGTGGCAGCAGCGGTGGAAGCAGCAGTAGCAGCATCAGGAATAGGCCACCGAGTGGCACAATACCAGAGTCTGGAGGTGGCAGCAGTATGCGAAGGCCACCGAGTGGCACAATAACATAGTCTGGAGGTGGAGGCAGCAGCAGTAGCAGTGTAATGACCCAGAGTGCCATTACCACCTCCTTTTGTACCTCCACTCTCTGTAATGTGTGATCCTGTGTCATCTCTAATATTTATTACCATATCCTGTAATGTATATATGCATTTCCTTATAAACTGCTGTTTACATGTAATGTGCCTGGTCTACCAGCGGGTGGCAGCAAATCTGAGCAGAGCTAGTTTCCCTGGAGAGGAACCTTCTACTTCCATTTCAGCCCTCTTTAGGAAGGTATGAGTTTAGTCAGCGTTGGTCAGTCTAGCCTACCCCCTCATGGGGAAAGGTTTTGTATTCACTAGCAGAGCACTGCCTGCTCTTCTAGGCCCCAGAGTCCCTGCCTCTGAAGTCTTTTATGGTTGCTTATCCCCTCCTGGGCTTGCATTGTATCCCAAACTAACAGAGTTTGATGCCAGGACAAGAAGTTCCTAGGATTAAGGACTAAAGTAAGACAGACTACAGACAACTAAGCTCCAGCAGAAGAGGAAGAGTTTCCTATTTACCCAGCCAAGCATAGCAGGGCTGAGAGAGCTACTGCATAGCAGAGATGAGAGTGTTTCAGGGAAATGTTTGCCTGCACAGATTATGCCAATACCTGCTGATGACCAAGATAAAGTTTGGAAACTGTTTGGATTACCATTATGCCAAGTAAAGCTGTTTTCATCGTTACTACAAAGTCTGGACTTCATTTAATCTACCTATTCATCATCCAAGTTCAACTACCCTTTTTGCACTGCTTCGGACCACACCACATCTGGGATCCAATCGTATCCAGGTAGGAGCACCGTGACATGTATATGTAACATCTAGAGAGACTGTAGGCCACCCTACACCACTCTGGCAATCCTACCCCTGGGTACCAACATTGCCATCTACAAAGGGGACTCTAAGTCCTCGCTGCTTCACGGCAGCTGGCATCATGATTACTTGCTCTATAAGAGGGACATATTTACTAGAAACCTCCTAAGAAGCAAGAGATACCCCAGGTGCGGCCAGTGGACCCATTGCAGCAGCATCAGGAGAAGGCCAACGAGTGGCACAATGACAGAGTCTGGAGGTGGCGGCAGCAGTAGCATCAGGAGGAGACCACGCAATGGCAAGGTTACATAGTGTGGAGATGGCAGCAGCAGCATCAGGAGACCACAAAGTGACCTGGTGGCAGAGTGGGGAGAGGGGTGACAATACGAGTACCCGCTGATTAAGGTGGGTGGAGAAGGAGCATCAGATGTGTGGCATCAGGCGGGTGGCAGCATCAGAGTAGTAGCTGAGGCAGGTAGCCAAAAGAAACCGGTCTCTTTTGTCAAGGTTTGGGTGAGGCGGCATGGATGATCTAATCAGATGTATCAGGCAGGCATTAGTGGGTGGAAATCCTGGCTGATCCACGCCTGATTTATCTTGACAACGGCCAGTCTCTCCACATCTTGGGTGGAAAGGCGAGTTATTCTTCGGGTAACTATGTCCCCCGCGCACTAAACACCCGCTTTGATGCCACACTACTGGCCGGGCAGGACAGCTTTTCCAGGGCAAACTCGGCCAGTTGCAGCCACAAATCCAGTTTGGCTGTCCAGTAGTCCAGCAGTAGGGTGGCAGGGTGCTGTCCAAGTATGCCACCACCTGCTGGTTCAGGTCCTGCTCCAGGTCTGCCTGCAGCTGCTGGTGAGTAGTTACTTCACTTTGTGGGTGAAGAAAGTTGCTCATCAGCGACTGTAGACACAGGCTACTGCTGATGGATCTGGTACTGCTTCTACCACCCCACCCCTCCCTAGCAGCCTTGGCAGTGGAACATGAGCGCAGAGGGCCCCCCCCAGTCAGACCTGCGAGAGGATGGAAGCTGGTACAGGTAGGCAGCGGCCAACTGACTACATAGGATCTCTCTGTAGTAATTAAGTTTGTCCTCCCTCTCAGTGGGTGTAAAAAAGGCCCCCATTTTGAACTGGTAGCGAGGGTCCAACAAGGTGAAGAGCCAGAAGTCAGTCCTCTGCCGAATGGTGCCAATTTGGCTGTCACTACGCAAGCAAGTGAGCATTTGTGCAAGGGACTCGGAGGAACTCCCTGCCTCCATCTCCACTGCATACTGCCACAGTGTGTTTGGGTCCTCTGTCTCGTCTTCCTCATCGCCCTGTAGCTCCTCCTGCTGCTCCTGCTCCTCTCCTATCAGCTGAGTAGAAAAACCACCCGTCGCTACACATTGCCTGTGCTCCAATGTCCTCCTCCCCCTCCTCATCCTCTTCCAGTTCAGCCCCCACAGGGCTCATGTGGCCGTGAGATCTAGGCGCCATGTCTCCTTTCCCCTGACAAGCCATTGTTACTAACATCTGTTCCAGGACATGAAGCAGTGGAATGACGTTGTTCATTCCGTACTCCTGGCGACTGACAAATAATGTGGCATCCTCAAAGGGCCTGAGAAAACGGCAGGTGTCACGCTTGAGCTCCCACTGGCTGACATTGCAGTTACACAGGGGAGTACTCCTATCCGCTTGGATCATCAAGAAATCGTTGATTGCCTTTATCTGTTCATATAGTCGGTCCAACATATGGAGGGTGGAATTCCAACGGGTGGAAACGTCGCATATTAGCACAACCAAAGTTTCCTCGCCATTTTTATGATGTCTTGCAGATGGGTGGAAGACTTCAGGACCCGCTTGACAACCAGATTGAACACGTGTGCCATGCAGGGCGCATTGCTCAGCCTTCCTTGACGCAGCACCGACACCATGTTCTTCCCATTGTCGGTCACCATGGTTCTGTTTTTCAGTTGTCGCAGAAAAAGCCAGGATTCGATTTCCTTATAAAGGACACGGAGCAGTTCCTCCCCTGTGTGACTCTGTTCGCCTCCCGTACTCCTGGTGACTGACAAATACCATGGCATCCTAAAAGGGCCTAAGCAAGCGGCAGGCGTCACGCTGGAGCTGCCACTGGCTGACATCGAAGTTCTCCTTGACGCAGCGCCGACACAATGTTCTTCCCATTGTCGGTCACTATAGTTCCGATTTTGAGTTGTCGCAGAGAAAGCCAGGATTCGATTTCTTGACGAAGGACACGGAACAGTTCCTCCCCTGTGTGACTCCATTCGCCCAGGGAAACGAGGCGAAGAACAGCTTGACACCGCCGTGCCCTGCACATGTGGTATGCTGGAAAGCCCCTGTGAATTGTCCCTGCAGTGGAGGCTGAGGACACGGTGGAGGATAAGCAGGTAGAGGCGGACATTGTCGCAGGACCAACGGCGTGGGAATGTGGAGGCGGAAGCGGCGTCACCTGGCCAAGTGGCTGGTGTGGCTGTGCAGGAACCATATTCACCCAGTGGGCCATAATGGACATGAATTGTCCCTTACCGTAGTTACAGCTCCACATGTCTGCGCTGCCATGCACTTTGGCAGACACCGACATCTACATACATGTGCAGGGCTGGTACTGCCTTTTTGGCAAAAAAATGATGGCTTGGGACTCTCCACCTCGGCTTGACACAAGTCATCAGTTTTCTGAAAGGTGCAAAGTCCACCACTTGGAAAGGCAGGGACTGCAGCACCAGCAACTTGACCAGGAGCACATTCAGCTTCTGCACCGTTAGATGCATACACACATACTGTTCTCTCTTGGCAATCGCTTCGATGATTTCGCGTGGTGACAAGCAAACAGACCAAGTTGTCCTCTGCTATTGTCCACGATATCACTTTTGTCAAATGTACCAAGCCTGGATTTTGGAGGATTTTCATACTCCTCCGGGTGAGGCTGATGAATAGTTCTGGCCTTGCTGATGGTGCCTCATGTTGCCACTGCTGCTCTCTGCCTGCTTGCCTACCATCATGTTGCCTGCCTACTATCATGTTCCACATAACTGCTGCTGCCTCCATAATGCCACTGCCACCATCATGCCACTACTGCTGTCTGCCAACATAAACCATATGGCTGCTGTCACTGCCGCAGATGCTACTTTTCTCTGCTAATCCCCTTATTCCCCTACTGCCACCACTATTAACGCTGCGCATACGTCACAACTACTATTACCACTACTACTACCCATAGACAGCCAATCTAATGCTTTTTTTTTCCATGCTATTTAATTTGCTTCTACTGCCGTTACTGTTGCAGGCACAGGCCTCTTATAACCTACCCTTTCCATATTCACACTATGCTGCTCTCAATTAAAACTTGAGAATTTTTCTAATCTTGTTCAGAATGAGCCACATTTTCTTCTGACAACACTTGTGGGTGTCATATGTGCAGGCATTCTGACGCTGGTCTTCCAACTAGCCACTTTTTTTTTTATCCCATATCACCGTGCGTCTCCTGTTTTAATGGATGTCCAGGAATTTCTGGACTGTTGGCAACACTGTCCTTATTATGTATTTTTCACTGGGGCTCAGGAGCTTCAATATATGCCACTGGGTCGTGGAAAAAGGTTGGAGGCGGTTTTGAGCGGGAAATGGTTATATGGAATAAAGTAAGGCCCCAAAATCAGATCATACTTTGGTCCCTCGAACCGTTTCCAGCTATAAAATACCATTGGCAGATAATCTTACTTTGCGTCATTTCTATTTCGAGCCTAATTTCTATATTATTTAAATTAACTGTTTTTGGATAAGGGCTTTTGTGCTTAGTTATATAACATTCACACTGATGCATCATGCTGCCACTGTGTGATACTTATGCGCTGCATCGCCTTCCTTTTATAATTTGCAAATTACGATCGGATTTTTGTTTCTGTATCAGTGCAAATTCTACAACTAATTATGTGGTCATCAGAAGTAAGATCTGTTATTCATATAAGTCATGCATAATACATAACTATTCCTCTCACACAGTACACTAAAGTCTTTTCCATCTGACAAAGTCAGACTTCATTGTCCTTATCTGAAAATAAATCAAAGCTGATCAGACTGGAAATATATAAAGAAATTTTTTTGTTATCTCCTGTATGCTTTGAGGACAATTGCTTCATAGTGAAGTTTTTGGTGCAAAAACAACTCTTTTTAAAGGTATTCCATAAATAATTCTAAGAACCGCTACCACATTTTGTGCTGCTTTCTGTATTCAACTTTTGAATTAACTATTTCATGATCAAACAACCACAGTAAAATGTCACAATTTGCAGTGATTTATTCTAAATTTGAAGTTTTATATTGTGGATAATTGTCACAAACTTACCTGTGCGGGCTCCAGGAACAAGATCTCTAGCTTCAGCGCAATTGCAGTGGGAGAGACACGCTGGTAAGCCACACCCCCTGGTGACGAGACAGGATGCAATGCTCTTTCTCCCCACAGCGGATGTTTCCTGTACCAGATGGCTGATTGCTCAGCTGATCTTTTCTTGTGTGCTAGTGTTCTGACTAATGGTGTGCCAAGTCATGACCTATCAGGTTCTGATCCTGGGACTCGGTGCTTGATTTAAACCCCTTCCTGGCCATACACCAGTGCCAGTAATAGTCTCTGACTCACTAGCTGTGTTCCTGGTTGCATATTTTGGATTAATAGTATTTTGACCTTGGCTTTTCCTTTTGACCACACTCTGTCTAATGTATTGGTACTGAGTTTCCCGTCTGGTTCTGATCTCGGCTTGGCTATTTGACTACTCTCTGACTCTTGATTTGCTACTTTGTGGTCCTTCTGGTTCTGACCCATTTAAGTACAACTTAGTCTCTGTGTCTTGTTTTTGTCCCTTGGTGTTGTTTGTCTCTCATACTAGCGGAGTAGTTAACCAGTTGCGGTCTTGCTAGTCAGGGCTTGCACTACCAGTAGCCAGGGAAAGTGAGCAGGGTTCCAGTTAGGGCTCACTGTTCCTGTCCACCCCTAATAAATGACATTCCAATAATGGGTAGAAATTTGAAATTTGACCATTTCTCTATAATATTTTTCTCTATGATGATTTTATGTGACAAGATGTTAGGTGGTTCATCCATAAAGATGTCCGTGAACAATCCGATATTTGGTCCATGTGTCCATTTTTTGCTCTGTGTGTGCCATCTGTATTTTATGGACATTACTACGTTGAAAATCTACTTCCAGAGCATCTTCTACAAACAATCAATGAAAATCACTGACAGAACACAGATGCCATATCTGTAGTTTTCATGGACCCATAAACTATAATGTGCGTGAGGGGACCCATAATCATGGACTCAAATAAGGTATGCTTCCGTATTGTCACCACAGCCCCAGTTTTGTTGTAGACACTTGTAATAGAGGTGGTCTGTCCCTGCCGCTTTTCTTCACACCTCTCCTGGCATTGCGGACCCACCTCCTGCTGTTTTCCTCTTCCCAGCAGGTCTGGCCACTGGGCTTGCTTTGTTCCTTCATAGAGGCTGTGGCCTGTGGGGCAGCTGTCAATCACACATAGACTACTCCAGGAGGAAGTGCCTGATGGTTCCGAATCCCCAGTAGTAAAGTCCAGATCCCTGTACAGGGGTTAAAGGGTGAAAACCAGGAGACTGCCAGGATTAAAACCTTAGGAGTCAGCCAAATCTGTTGGTTGACAGGCTTTCGATTGCATAGACAAAATTTAGTAATGCTAATTTTTTTGTGGAGTTAGGTTAGCTCTGTTTTTTTTTACACACTATTACTTGGTACACAATGCTAATTTGAGAGTATCTAATGTGTTGAGCGAATGCCGTGAAGCCGAATTTCCTCATGGTTTGTGGTAATGAATCCATTTTTACTTAAATGGTGGTAAAGACATAACAATTCATACTCACCTCATCCATTTGAGCACTCCATGGCCATCTTGATTGTAGATCCTGCTCAAATTCTTGTGCGCGAGATTTCACGCGGGATCTTTAATCAAGATGGCCTTGGCGGCCTCTTCCCACTCAAATGGATAAGGTGAGTATTTTTTTTTAACTGATTAACTCCTGAAAGCCCTCATTTTTCATCTCAGATGCCGTGATCAGCAATAAACGTGGCATTTGAGGGGTTCAATGACAGGTGACGATGCAATCGCCATTCTCCGTCATTGCGCCTGCTACTTACAAAGATATGCGCTTCATGACAAAGTAATTTGTCATGAAGCAAATTTCTTTGTGAAATTTGGCAAAGCAGCCGAAATCGAATTTTTGTAAACTTCACTCATCTCTAGAATCTAGCAATGTTCCAAGAATTTAAGTTTTTCTTCCTGTATTCAGAAAGTGGACACAAAAAGATTGTTGATTAGAGAAGAGTAAATTTCTCAAAATTCAATTTGTGACTAGAATTGAGTGAACACCCGGAAGTTTCTGGTTCACCGGGTTTGGCCGAACTTCATCGCAAAGTTCAAGTTCGGGACCCAAACTTGACCCCGAACTCGAACCCCATTGAAGTCAATGGGGACCCGAACTTTGGGGAACTAAAATGGCTCAAAAAAAGTCCTGGAAAGGGCTAGAGGACTGGAAATGGAAGCAAAATGGGGGTAAAAGTTTGCCCTGCAAACAAATTTTGATAGGGAAATAACTTAAAATAACATAAAATACATAAAAATTTAAAATAAATGTTCTAAACCTGAGCACAAGTGAGTGACAGTGGCATCTGTCAAACCGCAAACAGAGGATGTGGCAGCAATGCCACCACATCCTTCACCATCACCAAGCATCTTCACACTATCCCATGGAAGCGTTCAGCTGTCCATTTCCCAATTAGAAAAAGAAATAAAAAGAGGAAGTACCCCCTACAGACCCGTGTTCCCTGGCCCTGAATGCCAGGATTTCAAAATTCCTGGTCCTTTGAAATGCTGTCATTCTGTCTAGTGGAGATGGATAGAGACTTTTAAAAAACGTATGGAGGTCACTGTCCCACAGTACGTGGTTCCCAGCCGCCACTACTTTTCCAGGCGAGTCATCCCTTCCCTGCACAACCAAGTGGCGGACAAAATCAGGTGTGCACTGGCGCATGTGCTGAATTTGGTGGTGCAGAAATTCCTGAACACCTGAAAATCAATTCAGTTAATCCAGCTCTTAGATTCTGGTGGGACGAATTCACTTTTATTGATGCTCAAGGACCCCTGCGGCCTGAGCCGCAGATGTGACAGGTAAATAATCTTATTAAATTTGTCGGTTAGATTGTTGGGTAACATTTCCATGGTTATCAGGACTTTTTGTTATAAATCGTAACAAAAACTATACAAGGAACATTTTAAAATGAGAAAAAAAAAACCCGACCAGACTCCCACCCACTCATTAACCACATCAGCCCCCCTAGCTTAAACACCCTTAATGACCAGGCCACTTTTTACAATTCCGCACTACACTACTTTCACCGTTTATTGCTCCGTCATACAACTTATCACCCAAATGAATTTTACCTCCTTTTTTTCTCACTAATAGAGCTTTCATTTGGTGGTATTTCATTGCTGCTGACATTTTTACTTTTTTTGCTATTAATCAAAAATGACCGAAATTTTTGCAAAAAAATGACATTTTTCACTTTCTGTTGTAAAATTTTTCAAAAAAAACTACATTTCTATATAAATTTTTCTCAAAATTTATTGTTCTACATGTCTTTGATAAAAAAATCCAATAAGTGTATATTTATTGGTTTGGGTAAAAGTTATAGCGTTTACAAACTATGGTGCAAAAAGTGAATTTCGGCATTTTGAAGCAGCTCTGACTTTCTGAGCGCCTGTCATGTTTCTTCAGGTGCTAGAATGCCAGGATAGTATAAATACCCCCAAATCACACCATTTTAGAAAGAAGACACCCCAAAGTATTCACGGAGGGGCATGGTGAGTTCATGTATCATTTCATTTTTTTCACAAGTTAGCGGAAAATGACACTTTCTGAGAAAAAAAAAAAAAAAGTTTCAATTTCTGATAACTTCTGGCAAAAAAAAAAAATCTCAGACGGACTCACTATGCCCCTCAGTGAATACCTTGGGGTGTCTACTTTCCGAAATGGGGTCATTTGTGGGGTGTGTTTACTGTTCTGGCATTTTGGGCGGAGCTAAATTGTGAGCCGCCATGTAAAACCTAAAGGTACTCGTTGGAATTTGGGCCCTTGTGCACCCAGGCTGCAAAAAGTGTCACTCATGTGGTATCGCCGTACTCAGGAGAAGTAGGGCAATGTGTTTTGGGGTGTATTTTTACATACACCCATGTTGGGTGAGAGAAATATCTCTGTAAATTGTCAACTTTGTATAAAAATTTTAAAAGATGTCGTTTACAGAGATATTTTTCACACAAAGTATGGGTATATATAAAAATACACCCCAAAACACATTGCCCTACTTCTCCTGAGTACGGCGATACCACATGTGTGCCACTTTTGCAGCTTAGCGCAAAGGCCCTAAAACCAATGAGTACCTTTAGGATTTCACAGGGCATTTTTACGCATTTGGATTCCAGACTTCTTCTCACGCTTTAGGGGCCCCTAAAATGCCAGGACAGTATAAATACCCCACATGTGACCCCATTTTGGAAAGAAGACACCCCAAGGTATTCTGTGAGGGGTATGGTGAGTTCATGTAAAATTTTATTTTTTGTCACAAGTTAGTGGAATATGAGACTTTGTAAAAAAAAAAAAAAAAAAAAAAAACTATTTCCGCTGACTTGTGCCAAAAAATAAAAATTCTGTGGACTCACCATGCCCCTCACAGAATACCTAGGGGTGTCTTCTTTCCAAAATGGGGTCACATGTGGGGTATTTATACTCACCTGGCATTTTAGGGGCCCCAAAAGTGTGAGAATCCAAATGCATAAAAATGGCCTGTGAAATCCTAAAGGTACTCATTGGTTTTAGGACCCCTTTGCGCACCCAGGCTGCAAAAAAGTGTCACACATGTGGTATCGCCGTACTCAGGAGAAGTAGGGCAATGTGGTTTGGGGTGTATTTTTATATATACCCATGCTGCGTGTGAGAAATAACTCTGTAAACGACATCTTTTACATTTTTTTATTCAAAGTTGTCAATTTACAGAGATATTTCTCTCATCCAGCAGGGGTATATGTAAAAATACACCCCAAAACACATTGCCCTACTTCTCCTGAGTACGGCGATACCACATGTGTGACACTTTTTTGCAGCCAAGATGCGCAAAGGGCCCTAATTCCAATGAGTACCTTTAGGAGGGCATTTTTACGCATTTTTCTTCTCACGCTTTAGGGCCCCTAAAATGCCAGGGCAGTATAAATACCCCACATGTGACCCCATTTTGGAAAGAAGACACCCCAAGGTATTCCGTGAGGGGTATGGCGAGTTCACAGAAAAAAAAAATTTGGCACAAGTTAGCGGAAATTGTTTTTTTTTTTTTTTACAGTCTCATATTCCACTAACTTGTGACAAAAATAAAATTTTGCATAAACTCACCATACCCCTCACGGAATACCTTGGGGTGTCTTCTTTCTAAAATGGGGTCACATGTGGGGTTTTTGTACTGCCCTGGCATTTGAGGGTCTCCGCAGTCATTACACGTATGGCCAGCATTAGGAGTTTCTGCGATTCTCCGTATATTGAGCATACGGGTAATGAGATTTTTTCCGTTCAGCCTCTGCGCTGAAAAAAAATGAACGGCACAGATTTTTTCATTCGCATCGGTCAATGTGGATGAAAAATCTCTGCCAAAATCAGTGACTGCGGTGCAGTGGGCTGGGCGCTAGCTACCTAACAAGTAGCTAACTAACTGGCGGTGATAAGGGACCCTTATGCCCCATTCACACGTCCGCAATTCTGTTTGCGGAACGGAATTGCGGACCCATTCATTTCTATGGGGACAGACTTTGTCCCGCTCGGATCCGGAATTACGGATCCGCACTTCCGGGTCTGCACTTCCGTTCTGCAAAAATATAGAACATGTCCTTTTCTTGTCCGCAATTGCGTACAAGAAAAAGCATTTTCTATATAGTTCTGGCAATGTGCGGATCTGCAAAATGCGGAAAGCACATTGCCGGTGTCCGTGTTTTGAGGATCTGCGGATCGATCGGATCCGTGAATCCACGGATCCGTGAATCCACGGATCCGCAAAACACATATGGACGTCTGAATGGAGCCTTACAAGGGGTGTGATCAATGACAGGGGGGTGATCAGGGGGTCTAGATGGGGTGATCAAGGGGTTAATAGGTGAGGGGGTGGGGGGGTTAGTGTAGTGTTTGGTGCAACTTTACTGTGTTACCTGGTCCTCTGGTGGTCGATCCCAGTAAATGGGACCACCAGAGGACCAGGTAGCAGCTATATCAGACGCTGTTCATAAAACAGCGTCTGATATAGCAGTTTGATGCGATTTTATTCGCATCTACAGCCTGCCAGCGATCGATCATCGCTGGCAGGCTGTAGCCGAACTGCTGTGCCGCGCTTCCCTGTGAACGCGCGCGCGCACGCGCGCGCGTTCACAGGAAATCTCGCCTCTCGCGAGATGACGCGCCGATGCGTCGGAACAGAGCTACAGGGCCGCCCGCAGGACGCATCCCTGCGTTAGGCGGTCCTGTAGCGGTTAATGCCCATTCACAAACTATTTACAAATTTACTTATAATTATAAACATATTTAAATAACTATAAGTCAGATAAACGAAATAAACAAACAAAACTATATACATGCCTTACCCTTAACTTATAAGGCCAATCATATACAAGTGGCTAGGAGGGTGGGTTCCTGCACCAACATAGGCCAGGTACACAATTGTCCAGCCAGGGCACAGTTCTGGAGGAAGAGGAAGAGAAGAAACTGTGTTCACATCAGGGTGGCACCCAAAGCAGCTCACGGACATCACTTGAGCGTGGCTGGGGGGATACGGAGGACACAGATGATACACCTCCCACAGAGGACAGCTTGTCGTTGCCTCTGGGGAGCCTTGCAAACATGAGCGACTACATGCTGCAGTGCCTGTGCAATGACTACCAAGTTTCACACATTCTAACTTGTGCAGATTACTGGGTGGCCACCCTGCTGGATCCCCATTACAAGGACAATGTGCTGTCCTTAATTCTGTCACTAAAGCGTGATCGGAAGAAGCCAATGCTGGTAGTCGCGCTGCTGATGGCAGTCACACCTGACACCTGGGGCTCAATGGAAGCACAAGGCTAAAGTAGAGGAGGAAGAAGTCGCCAACGCAGCTGGGTCACCGCCCGCACCTCAGAAGGCATGGTTAGCATGGCCGAAATGTGAAAAAGCTTTGTCACCACGCCACAACAACCAGCATCACCAGCAGATATGGAACGTCTTAGCAAGAGGCAGCATTTCCGCAAAATGGTGTAATAGTATCTGTGCACATGCCTACACGTACTGACTGATGGGCCTGCCCAGAGTCGTAGCTACAGGGGAAGCAGGGAAAGCGGCTGCTTTGGGGCCCTGACCAATAAGGGCCCATCCAGGAGGAAGAGGACTAAAAGACTTTGTCAGAGCTCCCTCAACAGTATTATACAATGAAATTATATACAGTGGCAGTATAGAAAGTGTTGAAAACGGATGGAACAGCTGCTTGGTCTGAGAGAGCGATCTTTAGTAGACACAGGAATGGGGGCAGCATGAAAGGAAGGGGTTTCGAAAAAATTTCTGGGGCGGGGGCAGTGGCGTGCCCAGGGTATTTGACACCCGGGGCGGGAACTTTCTCTGGCACCCCCCTTCCCCATGCCTAAACCATAAGAAACTTCATTTTTACTGAATATAATGAAATATTTATTTATTTTTTTAAATAACATTTTTTATGGCAAGTAAACAGAAACTTGCTGTTAAATAACAATTAAAAGGGAATCTGTAACCATGAAAATACAATGGCTGTCTTTCCCGCCGGCAAAATGTGTGTTACTCATGCCTAACGTGCGCGCTCTGACGTCAGGGAGCGCACACGCACGGGGCACTCTATTTCCATTCCCTGCTGCGGCGCCCATGTGACCTGGCTACGTCCCGCCCCTTTCCTCTGCTCCATCTCACCACTCTAGCCAGGCAGCAGCAGCCGGCAACAGCCGCGACACACACCCCCTCCGGGCTACTCCTGCATAAGGGCCGGGCTGCCCCTCCTCCATCTATCCATCACTCACACAGTAAGACGTCCGTCCCGGATGGCCCGCCCAGCGCCACGCCCCCCTCCATCTCTTCACTGTCTCCCGACTCTCCTCTCTGTCCTGGCCGCGGCGGCCGGGTCCCGATCCTCCTGCTGGCTGCTGTGCGGCTGCGCACTGCTTCTGTGTTAGTGGCAGCGCAGCGGCACCCCCCTGTTTCAAGTTACAGCTGGTACCTGGGGCGGACCGCCCCCCCCCCTGGGCACGCCACTGGCGGGGGGCCCCATTCAAAAGTTTGCTGTTGGGCCCATTAATTTCTAGCTACGCCAATAGGTCTGCCGCATTCAATTTCTGGGTTTCTAAATTGGGGACATGGCCTCAGCTTCACCTTTACGCCTTGGAGGTGCTGGCCTGTCCTGCAGCCAGTGTATTGTTAGAACGTGTGTTTAGCACGGCTGGGGGCGTTATCACAGACAAGCGCAGCCGCCTGTCCACAGCCAACTTGGACAATCTCACGTTCATTAAAAAGAACCAGGCATGGATCCCACAGGACTTGTTTGCACCTTATTCAGAATAGACATGTATACCGGTCTCACCCAACCATTATTTTTCTACAGCGCACTCACTCTTTTTTATATTTCCCAATGTTTTGGGGTCTACCCCAATTTATAAAAAAAAAAAAAAAAAACAAAACACATTGTTGTTGGCGACTACTATTATTTTAAAAGTGTATAGAAGCCACAAGGCAAAACAGGGGGAAAAAGTCAGAGGGTCTAATGGGGTGAATATAGACAGAAAAATCATGGCTGGTCTTGTGAATTAGCAGTAATCCTATGCTACCTGCACTGTGATTGTAGTGGCTGCGCTTGTGGAGCGGCATCTGCACTTGTGGAGTTTCGACGCTGAGACCGGGCTGTAAGCGATGTCCTAAGCGCTGCTATGGAGGACTAAAGCGGCGCTCTCATTCACCCAAGAAGCGTGACACTCTGTGCTTGATGTGCTGGAACCGGGCAGTCAAAAGACACTGACAGAGATCTGAAGTGCTGCAAAGGAGGGAGGAGGGAGAAGGGAGAAGGGAGGAATAATGTTTGCGCGCTCAAACAGGCAGGAAAAGGGGCGGAGCAGACACTCCTTGTCACATATGCCTGCTCAGCTTCTTCTCTCCATCACACTGCTGTTGCCTGCGCCTACAGTGTTTAGGTAGGGTGACATTATACTTTCAATTTTCTGTTTTAGGTACCTATATGCCGTTACCGGTACCTCAGATGTGAAGCAGAATGTCCTTGATCCCTAGTTTGCTGCTTGTCAGAGCAAACTTGGTAAATGCTCCTGGGTACCTGAAAGAAAGACATCCCTAAGGCCCACTGCTAATAAATTGTCCCCCCAGTAAAGTGTCCCCACCCCAGTAAAGTGTCCCCACCTCAATAAAGTGTCCCCCCAGTAAAGTGCCCCCCAATAAAGTGACATCACTCCTAATAAAGTGACAAGACGTCACTCCTAATAAAGTGACATCACTCCTAATAAAGTGACGTCGCTCCTAATAAAGTGACGTCGCTCCTAATAAAGTGACGTCGCTCCTAATAAAATGACCCCCTTATGCACACATCCGAGGAGCCCGGTCCGTGATATCCCAGCCTGCCGTCCTGCTGAGTGCATGAAGTGCATGGCGTCATTGGTTGCTATGACGCCGTGCGCTTTAGCAGTATGACAGGATGAGATATCATGGACCGCGCTCCACGGATGTCTGCATGACGACTTAAAGTGTCATCGGAGGATCCCCTCCTTTCCCAATAAGTGTGTCAGAAGCAGATCCCCACATTTGTGTGTGAGCTGCAGATCCTCCCCATAACATTGTGTCAGCAGCAGATTACCGTACCCCAATAAACTTCTGTCAGCGGCAGATTGCGGTACCCCCATAACATTGTGTTAGTGGCAGATTCCCCCCATAACAATCAAGGAAAGGACAGGAACTCACTGGTGGATGAATGACAAAGACTCCTGTGCGAGTCGAAATGCGTCACTGATATTTCACTCATATGTGGCAAGAAATCCACAAATATTCATCCACCAGTGAGTGCCGGTCCTTTCCTTGATTGTATCTTCATGCGGGACGCCGACCGCGAATACGAGCACAACAGCACAGCACGGAGTGCCTAAAGCGTCATCACACCATCCCCCATAACAATGTCATCCACTGTTGTTCTTAGCTACAGTACCCCCATAATTGTAGTGCTGACAGTTCTTCCATTACTATATTCTATTGCAGACAATTACGGTATCGTCTACTGCTGTATACTGTACATTTCTGAAGGATGTCAAAGCAGAAATAGCTTTCTTATAAAATTCCTTTTAAACTGGAGGTGATAAAATACGCCAAAGAGCATGGAAAAAGTGCAACGGAGAGACATTTCGGGCCGCCTCCAACTGAAAAGATGATTCGTGAATGGAGGAAACAAGAGGATCAGTTGGAAAAAGCGGATAAAAGTAAAGCCACAGCTAGACGTGGACATGAAAGAGTGGATCACACGTCACAAGAACAACG
Source organism: Bufotes viridis (assembly GCA_033119425.1). Taxonomy (NCBI): domain Eukaryota; kingdom Metazoa; phylum Chordata; class Amphibia; order Anura; family Bufonidae; genus Bufotes; species Bufotes viridis. Next base: position 155,905,293 of record CM065589.1, on the reverse strand, counting down.
GCTTCTGTGTATCTACAAAAATGATCACCTATGAAGCCAAATGTCTTGCTGCAGAGAAAGGCATTGACGACGTCATTGGATCGGCATCATGGTGCTACAGGTTCATGAAAAGGTGTGGCATTGCTATGCACACCAAAACAAGAATTGCATAAAAAATGCCCAAAGGATATCCAAGATTCTCTCTTTTCATAAATTTGTGCAGGATTCAAGAAAGAAAAATGGCTATGACATAGGCCAGATTGGGTACATGGATGAAGTCCCATTAACCTTCGATGTTCCATCGCATAGGACCGTTGACGTGAGAGGCGCAAAAACCATAATGGTGAAGACCTCAGGACATGAAAAAACCCATTACATGTTTGTCTTGTCCTGCTGCGCAGATGGCACCAAGCTGCCACCAATGCTCATTTATAAAAGGAAGAACATGCCAAAAGAGGTGATCCCACGAGGAGTGATTGTCCATGTTCACGACAAAGGCTGAATGGACGAAAATAGCATGAAAGTATGGATCGAAAAGGTGTAGTCCAAACGTCCTGGAGGACTTCTGAAGAAACCGGCCCTACTAGTGCCAGACCAGTTTAGGGCACATATCAGCGAAACAACAAAAACAAGATTTAAGGATGTGAACACCCATCTAGCTATGATTCCTGGGGGGCTTACCAGCCAGCTCCAACCGTTAGACGTTGCCCTAAGGGAACAAGTGGAACAAGAATGGAACAAGTAGATGGCAGCTGGGAACCATGAACTGACTCCGACTGGACAGATGAAGAGGCCCACCATCACCCAAGTCTGTGAGTGGGTGAAAACATAGTGACAGGCAGTCAACGATGAAATCGTCATCAGATCATTTAAAAAATGAGGTATCAGCAATGCCTTGGATAGCTCTGGGGACAATATGGTGTATGAAGAATCTAAAGACAGCGATGCCAGTGATACTGAGCCACAGAGCATGGTTTACCTGGACAATAGTGATGAGGAGTTTTTTGGGTTCCCTGATGAATAGTGTACGTGGCACAGTGTACGTGGACATTCAAGTCAGTAACGATGGTTCTGATGGTGATGGTAAAATTGGTCTGTAATTTTATGAAAAGTTTAAACACACTTTTTTGTTCAAAATATTTTTTTTCCTATTTTCACCCTCTAAAGCCTAGGTGCATCTTATGGGCTGGTGCGTCTTATAGTGCGAAAAATACGGTAACTAAAGCACCCAATAATGTAAACGCCGCCGAATTTACAGAATATAATTCCCAGTCAGGTATGCAGTGCAGGGGTACTTTGAAAGAAAGAAGGGGTACAGATCACCTAACAATATTAAGGCCACCTAATTTACTGAATATATTTCCAAGTCAGGTATGCACTGCAGGGGTACTTTATGGCCCAAGAATGTAACAGATGATTTTTTGAAATTTACCGCCCTGTCACTTAGGCAGAGCAGGGGTTTGTATACGGCAAAACTGTCAAAATGTCACCCACCAATGTAAAATGATTGTTAGAGATTTACCTCCCTGTCACCTATGCAGAGCAAAGGTTTGTATACGGCAAAACTGGCAAAATGTCACCCACCAATGTAAAATGATTGTTAGAGATTTACTTCCCTGTCCCCTATGCAGAGCAGGGGTTTGTATACGGCAAAAAAACAGTTTTTTCAGCGTTGTATGCAAACGTGCTGTGTGGCAAAACAATACGGGTTTATTCCCCCAACTACAGAACTTCACTATGTCACTGCCAAATTTTAAAATAGGGTTTTCAACAGTGTATGCAAACGTGATCTGTGGTATGACAGTACGGGTTTATTCCACCAACTACAGAAATGCACTATGTCACCGCAAAATTTTTAAATAGGTTTTTCTGCGGTGTATGCAAACGTGCTCTGTGGTACGACAGTACAGGTTTATTCCTCCAAGTACAGAAATGCACTATGTCACCCCAAAATTATAAAATAGGTAATGTAGGGGGACTTGACCTGCCAGAAAAAAGGAATTTTTCCTCCACTGAGTTACCAAAAAATAATTAGACTGATGTCCCTAGAATTCTGGCACACATGCAGGTCACATAGTTCCAAGGACACTGCAGTTGCTAAAATGGCTGCAGACCCCCACCTCAGTAACAGATGGATTAAAAATGATTTTGCAGTATCACTGGGCTCAGGGCTGGGTACAAATATGTAGCTTAGCACCCTCAATAATTGTTGTAGTTTGAAGATTTAACACCACCAAGTTCAACAGATTTCTTCTCTAATCTCTCCCTCACAGCAGCATCAACCTGTCTCTAGACTAAGAGCAGCAGAGTGACGAGCGGCGCTACGTGACTCCAGCTTATATCAAAGCTGGGTCACATGCTGCACTTAGCCAATCACAGCCATGCCAATAGTAGGCATGGCTGTGATGGCTTCTTAGGGCAAATTAGTGAAACGCTTGTGGATAGGCTGCCCTGCAGCCTTTCAAAAAGCGGGAAGAAATGTCCGAACAACGAACCCGAACTTTTATGAAAATGTTCGTGCCCGGGTGCGGAAAACAGTAAAGTTTGGTATGAACCTGAACTATATAGTTCGGGTTTGCTCAACTCTATTTGTGACCAATTCGGCCGAATCAACCTGTTCTGTTTTCTTATATGTTGACACAGTGTGCAGTCTGACATTCAGCATAAACCATTCCTGTCTTCCAAATAAGAGGACTGTTCTTCGTAGGCTAACTCGTTTATTGGCACTCACGCGGTATGCGTGAGTGAGAGATTGTACATATGATTGGTAAACCTACAAGAATACAAATAGCATGTAGCAGGATAGTATGTACTATAACATTTACATTAACAATAAAAGCACATAGCAAAATGGCTGTCTATACATAGGATTACATGTCTATCTAACAGTCACAACAACTCTCTGAGTAACAATTACAACTAAACTGAACTGCTCTGCATAACATTATGTCCCTGAAACAGAGGTAGATCTCTCACCAGATATACTTTACAAGGATGGTAGAGTTTGAGAAGGAGACATGCATAGGACAGCTCTGATGATGTGTCCTGGAGACTGGAGACTTCTCTTTCCCAGGATGCCTTGCACTCCCACAATGCAGTGCACCACCCACAATGCGGTAGTCTTTGTAACAGGCAAAGTGCAATACAATTTAACACCGCAAGATGGTGCTATAACCACACTAAACACTTTAGAATTCAGAAACCTTGACCCTGGCAGAATGAAATAGAATCATTTTCTAACTCCGCTGGGCAGAATACAACCGTTTGATTCGATTCAGGTCTAAATAAATTTGATTTGAATCGAAAGTGCCCCAAGTGCCTGGAAAAAGGTCTCTATCTCTCTCTTTCTCTCTCTCACTCGCTCTTTCCTCAGTAATTAAAATTCAGATTTATTAGGATCAGAACTTTTTGTCAAATTTAGGTTGCATTTTTGAATGTTACTCCTATATCAAGGGACATATATGTCACGGCTGTAAGTGAGCAACAAGAGCATACACAGTGAATTAGCTACTGACCGGACCCAAACTAGGGAACATAAAGGGTGACCCCTGTTAGACCCTAAAAGCCCTCCCTATGCTGCTAAGCCCATGTCCAGATCCAGATGGTGGATCGAGACATGCCCGCGTACCTAAGGCTGATGACCACTGTAACCCCTACAATAGTGGAAGGGGCACGGCCACTGGTGCCCTGCTCAGTATATGGACGGAACCGGGGTCGCCTCGGATCCAGTCAGCAAACAAACAAACACACAATGTCTGCACACTTAACTGAAGGAGCTGCAGCAGCAGTGAAAACAGATCCAAAGTCAGCAGACAATATCCCAAGTACTTGCTTCAGCAGAACACAGGTCCAGTGAAAAGATATCACACAAGGGAAGATACTAAAGCGAGAGATACAACTCAAATGAAAAGTATAATCCGCACGATTAAACAGGAAGAGGGGTATTTTATAGGAAGAGGAATCAATCACAGGAGGGACAGCTGGGAGGAGGGAAACTGAAAGTAAAGACCTCATCACAGGGGCGGAGAAACAGAGCAGAGAGAACTCCTCCAAGCTCTAGTAGTGACATCATCATAGGGGTGGAAAAACAGAGCTGTGAGAACGTCTCAAAGCTCTGGTAGTGACACCGGCGGACTGACAGGAAGCGCACACTGTGTGCGCTCTTCCTGTCAGTCCGGCCGGGTACAGGAGACAACTGCTCCTGTACCCGCGGACCTTAAAGAGCTGGACTCCGGACACCCAGGACCCACCTTCTCAGGATCAGCCCTATGAAAAGCCCTGATGAGGCGAGTAGCTTTAATGTCCGACACCGGAACCCACATCCTCTCCTCAGGACCATAACCCTTCCAATGAACGAGGTACTGAAGAGAACCGCGGACAATGCGAGAGTCCACAATTCTGGAAACCTCAAACTCCAGATTGCCATCAACCAAAATCGGAGGAAGAGGCAAAGAGGAGGGTACCGTGGGCTGGACATATGGTTTTAAGAGAGATCTGTGAAATACATTATGTATCTTCCAAACCCGTGGAAGATCAAGACGGAAGGCAACAGGATTGATGATGGACAGGATCTTATACGGCCCAATAAACTTGGGACACAATTTCCAGGATGGAACCTTCAGTTTAATATTTCTTGTAGACAACCACACCAGATCACCCACATTCAGGTCCGGACCAGGCACACGTCTCTTATCAGCCACACGCTTATATTTCTCACTCATCTTTCTTAGATTACTCTGAATCTTTTGCCAAATGGTAGACAAAGATGAGGAAAATCTCTCCTCCTCAGGCAAACCAGAAGGAGCCCCTCCTGAGAATGTCCCAAACTGCGGATGGAACCCATATGCACCAAAGAATGGTGACTTATCAGAAGATTCCTGACGATGGTTGTTCAGAGCAAACTCAGCAAGAGGGAGAAACGAACACCAATCCTCCTGGTTCTCTGCCACAAAACAGCGCAAATATGTCTCCAGATTCTGATTGACGCGTTCAGTCTGACCATTCGACTGCGGGTGAAAAGCAGAAGAGAAGGACAGCCGAACCCCCAGGCGAGAACAGAAAGCCTTCCAGAATCTGGACACAAACTGCGTGCCTCTATCGGAAACAATATCAGAGGGAATGCCATGCAATTTAACAATATGGTCGACAAAAGCTTGCGCCAACGTTTTAGCATTGGGTAAACCAGGGAAGGGTACAAAATGAGCCATCTTGCTAAAACGGTCCACCACCACCAGGATCACTGACTTCCCTGAGGAACGAGGAAGATCCGTGAAAAAGTCCATGGACAGGTGTGTCCAAGGACGGGAAGGTATGGGTAACGGGAGAAGGGGACCTGAAGGCCGTGAACGAGGGACCTTAGCACGAGCGCACGTCTCACAAGCAGCCACAAAACCCTCCACCGACTTACGAAGAGCCGGCCACCAAAATCTCCGAGCAATGAGATCTACCGTGGCTCTACTCCGGGGGTGACCAGCAAGAACAGTATCATGATGCTCCTTGAAGAGTTTGTGACGTAACTCAGGAGGCACAAACAACTTCCCAGAAGGACAACGGGCAGGTGCCTCAGTCTGAGCAGCCTGGACCTCGGCCTCCAAATCAGAATACAAAGCAGAAACAACTACCCCCTCCGCCAAAATGGGACCCGGGTCCTCGGAGTTTCCTCCTCCCGGAAAACAGCAAGAGAGAGCATCAGCCTTCACATTTTTGATCCCAGGGTGGAATGTAACGACAAAATTGAATCTGGAGAAGAACAGAGACCATCTGGCCTGTCTCGGATTCATACGCTTGGCCGACTCCAAGTACGCCAGATTCTTATGGTCGGTAAAAACGGTGATAGGGTGCCTGGCCCCCTCCAACCAATGGCGCCATTCCTCGAAAGCCAACTTGATGGCCAACAACTCCCTATCTCCCACATCATAGTTCTTCTCTGCCGGGGAGAGTTTTTTAGAGAAAAAGGCACAAGGTTGCCATTTGGCAGGAGAAGGGCCCTGGGACAAAACCGCAACTACACCCACCTCGGAAGCATCCACCTCAACAATAAAAGGTAAGGAAACATCGGGATGCACCAAGATGGGAGCAGACGCAAAACTCTCTTTGATCTTAGAAAAAGCTGCAAGCGCCTCCTCCGACCAAGAGGAAAAATCCGCCCCCTTTTTTGTCATGTCAGTGAGGGTTTTGACAACAGAGGAATAATTCAAAATGAACTTTCTGTAATAGTTCGCAAAACCCAGAAAGCGCATCAATGCCTTCTGATTCCCAGCGAGCTCCCACTCAAGCACAGCACGGACCTTCTCCGGATCCATGCGAAAACCAGAAGCAGAGAGGAGAGAACCCAGAAATTGAATCTCCGATACCATAAAAACACATTTCTCCAGCTTGGCGTACAATTTATTTTCCCGCAGAATCTGCAGAACCTGAAAAAGATGATCCTGATGGGTCTGAACATCAGGGAAAAAAATCTAAATATCATCAAGATACACCAAAACAAATTTCCCCATTAAATGGTAGAAAATACTGTTAACAAAATGCTGAAAGACGGCCGGAGCATTCATCAAGCCAAAAGGCATAACGAGATTCTCGAAATGCCCCTCAGGGGTATTAAAGGCCGTTTTCCATTCATCCCCCTCTCTGACCCTGACCAGGTTGTACGCGCCTCTCAAATCCAGTTTAGAAAAAACCTTGGCCCCAACAATTTGGTTGAAGAGGTCCGGGATCAGAGGAAGGGGATAGGGATCACGAATCGTGATACGGTTCAGCTCCCAAAAATCTAGGCAAGGTCTCAGAGAGCCATCTTTTTTTTTAACAAAAAAAAAAACCCGCGGCAACAGGTGATTTTGAGGGACGAATATGCCCCTTATCGAGACTCTCAGAGATATAGGTTCGCATTGCGATTCTTTCCGGTTGTGAGAGATTGTACAGGCGTGCTTTTGTCAGCTTGGCGCCGGGAATGAGGTTAATGTGATAGTCAAACTCCCGGGAGGAGGTAGCTCCTGAACCCCACTCTCGGAAAACACGTCCGAGTAATCGGAGAGAAATGATGGCACAGTTTTAGTAGATACCTCTGCAAAAGTCGCTGTGAGACAATTCTCTCTACAAAACTCACTCCACTCATTTATTTGCCTTCCTTGCCAATCAATAGTGGGGTTATGTCTAGTGAGCCAGGGTAACCCCAAAACTAGAGGAGTAGGCAATCCGTTAAGGACAAAACAAGATATATCCTCCACATGAGTGTCACCTACAGCTAACCGGATATTGTGAACAATGCCCTTCAGGTATCTCTGTGAGAGTGGAGCAGAGTCAATAGCAAAAATAGGTATATCCTTTTCTAATGTGCAAACCTTAAAACCATGCATGGCTACAAATTGAGTGTCAATAAGATTGACGGCCGCTCCACTATCGCCAAAAATTTCACAAGAAATGACTTTGCTCTCTAGCGCCACCCTGGCAGAAAGGAGAAAACGGGAACTGCAGGTCAGAGGAAAAGCATCAATTCCTACATCAACTTTGCCCAAGGTAGCAGATGAAGCAGAGTTTGACGATTTACCTTTTGAGGTTTTTCTCTTATTATCACTCTTAGTACGGTTCATGAATCTCCTAGACGGACAAACATTTGCCAAATGACCAATGCCCCCACAACAAAAACACACCATTCTCTGAGGACTAAATCCTCCTTAATCAGGGGCAAGTCGACCTAGCTGCATAGGCTCCTCCTCAGAGGGGACCGAGACAGGATGAGGCCCCTGCACACTGAATGAGTCCGCACCACTGCCCCTAGACTGACAATGGCTGGACAGATAGGTCTCGTTTCTTTCTCTTAGACGCCTGTCAAGGCGTACCGCCAATGACATGGCAGACTCTAAGGACGTTGGTCTCTCATGGAAAGCAAACGCATCTTTCAATCTCTCTGAGAGACCATGACAGAACTGACTCCGGAGTGCAGCATCGTTCCAACCTGAATCAGCTGCCCATCTCCGAAATTCAGAACAATAAAGCTCCGCGAGACAGTTTGTTCTGGCATAAAAACGCAAGTTAGATTCAGCCAGAGCAACACGATCCGGGTCATCATATATCTGCCCCAGGGCCACAAAAAATCTTTCCACGGATCGAAGGGAGGGATCCCCGATGGCAGCGAAAAAGCCCAAGTCTGAGCATTACCCCTGAGCAGGGAGATGACAATCCTCACCCTCTGCTCCTCATTACCAGAGGAATGGGGACACAAGCAAAAATGGAGTTTGCATGCCTCTCTGAAGCGAACAAAATTCTCACTGCCCCGGAGAACGTTTCCGGAAGTGAGACCTTTGGCTCGCAACAGACTCCATGGGCCGGAGCCGAGCCCAATGCTTGAAGCTGAGTCATAGATTGACGGAGATCCGCTACCTCCAAAGAAAGACCCTGCATGCGGTCAACCAGGTTAGAAAGCGGATCCATGTCAAAAAGGACGGTTTCGGCGGATTATAATGTCACGGCTGTATGTGAGCAACAAGAGCATACACAGTGAATTAGCTACTGACCGGACCCAAACTAGGGAACATAAAGGGTGACCCCTGTCAGACCCTAAAAGCTCTCCCTATGCTGCTAAGCCCATGTCCAGATCCAGATGGTGGATCGAGACATGCCCGCGTACCTAAGGCTGATGACCACTGTAACCCCTACAATAGTGGAAGGGGCACGGCCACTGGTGCCCTGCTCAGTATTTGGACGGAACCGGGGTCGCCTCGGATCCAGTCAGCAAACAAACAGAAACACACAATGTCTGCACACTTAACTGAAGGAGCTGCAGCAGCAGTGAAAACAGATCCAAAGTCAGCAGACAATATCCTAAGTACTTGCTTCAGCAGAGCACAGGTCCAGTAAAAAGATATCACACAAGTGAAGATACTAAAGCGAGAGATACAACTCAAATGAAAAGTATAATCCGCACGATTAAACAGGAAGAGGGGAATTTTATAGGAAGAGGAATCAATCACAGGAGGGACAGCTGGGAGGCGGGAAACTGAAAGTAAAGACCTCACCACGGGGGCGGAGAAACAGAGCAGAGAGAACTCCTCCAAGCTCTAGTAGTGACATCATCACAGGGGTGGAAAAACAGAGCTGTGAGAACGTCTCAAAGCTCTGGTAGTGACAATATAACAGTAGAATTTTCAATGGGCAGTTTTGAGCTGGTAGAGTATAGACTATAGTATTTGTTCCTAGATGAATATGCAGTGATTGACTAACAAAATATATATTAAATAACGTGATCAATTTCATGCAAGCTTATAGCAAGATAACTGACCACTTATTTATATTTATGATACATTTTGTAATAGAATATTAATCACTGAAATAAATGCAGACACTACTGCAAAAAAGTCAAGTAGTTCAAAATGTTTCTTTCTTGAAGTACCTTTCTATAAACGTAAAACAATCAGTAGTGAATAGTGTTGAGTGCGAATATTCGCAAAGCGAATTTTAATCTCGAATATCGTGATTTCGAGATTTCGCGAATATGTCGAATACATGACCCCATATTCGCAATTACGAATATTCGCTCTTAAGATGAAGAGTGAGTGATAAGGAAACTGTATCTTGAAAATAAAAGATTCAGACATAATTCCCCCAACCTTAATTGCTTTCTATAACAATTTCCACTATTCCTGTCAGAGTAAAGACTTAATAAGTAAAAACTGTCCGCCGAATGTTCGTCACTTGAATATTCGCATAAATCTATTCGCAGTTTGTATTCCCTTTCCTACCAAGTGTTAACAGGTTGTGTCAGACTCCAGTACGCTGCATGTATTGCGAAAATTCATATATGTCTTTTTCGCACCCTTCCATTCGCACAAATTACTCCCACCATTTCAAGCTTTCAATACATGTAAAGCTGTTTAAACGTTAATAATAACGCATAGATTTTATGTGCACCAATCAGCCAATTCAACCAATCAGCTCTTTTATAGTAGCTGCAGGCCATCACTGCTGCACTTTTCCCATTGAAGTGAATGGAAGCAGCACTGTAGTAACTAGTTACATGCACTATACACAATGGATGGATCCGTAGTTCCTGCCTCTGACTTCCAGCACTGGAGCTACAACACAACAATTGATCAATGAGGATGCGGGCTGTCAGATTTGCACTAATCAAATTTTGAAGGCCAGGGGCTTACATAGAAATCATGGGGCCCCATAGTAAAAATCAGAATTGCCCCCCCCCCCCCAATAAAAACTACATTTATTACAGCTGATTAGTGAGTATGTGGGATGTTAGGGTAAAAACGCATTGATTGAGAAAAGTAGTGGGTTTTTGTGTTTTTTTAAAACATTTTATGTGTATTATGTTTGCAGTGTCCACACAGAGCATTGTAAGGGTTAAAATGGCGGCCTTAGAACTACTGTAGCTCCAATCCTGACAGCTGAAGTAGTGTGCTACACCAACAGAATATGGTGCAGGGCCAATTTCTGGCTGCCATTGCGGTGCTGTACATAGCAGATCAGGAAGAGTTAACAAAAAAAAAGAAAGAAAGAAAGAAATATGCCATACAGATACAGTGTGCTTCAAGTTCTGAGGGGGGCTTAGTCCCTGCCCACCATTGCCTTATTAGAAATAGGCTATTACTAATAGGACTAATAGGACAATGAAAGGCAGGGAGTGGATCACCCCTCAGATCTTCTTGAAGCATACATGGGTGGAGGAGAGGTTGTATTTCTTTGGAGGTGCTGTGTCTATAAGGGAAGGGTTGTACCTCTGTGGTAGAGATGTTGTGTGCCTTCCATTTATAGTAAGCTAATACTAGTGCAAGCCACACAGACCCTCCCTATATTCTTTCTTCCACATTGCAGTACAGTGTAAGTGTCTATATACCCTAATAGTCACTCACACAATGTGCTAACTGCTGCAGTTACATCTGCTAGGGGCTGTCTGAGTAAGTGGAAGTGGTAACTTTTTCAATACATGCGCTCCAGCATGCCGTCTCCTGGCAAGTCAGAGGATGTCAGGACGTCAGCTACAGGCTGCAGTGAAGATGGATGGGCTCACACATTGCTCTCACTAGTCCTGTAACACTTGATGCTGGCATGTTTGAAGGATGCAATGACCATAAGATATCCAGTCCTAGATTTGTATTTTTACTGTCAATTCTATTGTTGAGGTTAGAATAAGCAGAGAAAGGGGGCAGATACATAAGTTTAGATAGATATCTTTATTTTGTTCCATAATATTGTACCTGCACCATTTTTACTTAGTGTCCAATGTTTGACTAATATGTATTTGGATTGTTAAATGTGCCTGAAGCCGTGATTTTGTATTAAAAAGTGGCATAATTATTTTTGCTTAACCCCTTCAAGGGGTTCCCTGGGAATTAGGAAAATGAAAATACTTAAATATTACATTATTATAAATATAGTTGAGTGAATTTCTCAAAAATTAAATGTGGACATGTCGCCAAATTTTCCAAAAAGATTCAATCCGAATTTATTCGTGATGAATCACATAAAAAAAACAGCTATTTCATGGCTGCTAAGAGCCTGTAATATTGGTGTAGAACACTGTGCATTGCAGAAATCTGCATAGGGAGTCCGCTGTGGTAGTGAAACAGTACCGTAAATCAGTATGACAAGCAAATGACAGGCGTCACTCTAAGAATCAGTTCACACTTCACTTATTTGGTCAGTTATGAGGCCAAAACTGACCAAATAACTCAAGTGTGAACTCAGCCTTACAGGTCAATGTTAGCACCAGGTATAAAGAACCATGCAGTGGCCCAAGGTTCTACTGTAAAGTGAAAGAGCACACTCCTTTTACACCGTCATCAGCTGATTCCACATAGATTTCTACAGAACCTGTTCTGTTACACACTGATACAAGTAGTGACCCCATGACAGAGTGCAGAGGGTGTCAGCAGTAGCTGGCTGTGCACCACCGGAACTGCCGTTTGTTTGAGGTGCCGAGTCGGACTGTTTTATAGAGATGGATGGCGCGGTGCTGCCCGTGTTCCTTATCTACATTGTGCTACGTATTACTGTTTTGTTCAGGCTCTTGCACGCGCTGAAGACCCACGAATCCTATCGGTCATAGCAGTGGCCGAAAATGTCCGAAGACACGAAACCTTCATTAAATATGGGCAGAGAGGGCGCGGATGCCTTCTTTATTGAGTGCAATTCTCAAGATACTTTGCACTCGATGAGTACTTTAGAGATGCGCATCTCTCAAGTGGCAGACAGGGAGGTTCCTTTGTTCTGGACCATTAACTCCCTGAAATCTTATAAAGAAAGTGGCAGAGTTCCAAGTGGTCTAAGGATTTTTAAAGAACTGGCGCGATTCGAGAACGACACAGTTTTTACTAAAAAGTGGAAAGAATTACATATGGGTTTTTCTTTACAAATTCTCCAGCTTGTTCTCCGAAAGAACGAGCAGGAGTACGTTATTATAAATGAAGATCTGATAAAAGCAAAAGAAGCATTGCATACTCAATTAATTGATAACCAATTTCAGCTGTTTGAAAAGCGATTAAATAAAAAACTTGTCCTGGCACAAACGGATATAAAAGAACGGAAAAAGGATAAGTTCCTACGTGATAAAAGCGACGATGAGACTGGTCGCATTTTCGATTGGAATATGAGAAGGAGAGAACGGAGAAGACGCCACCAACGTAAGAACAAGTCCGACTATTGGACCACTGATTCGGATTCCAGCATTTCAGACGACGCAAACCCTACCAACGAATCCGGTCAGCATAAAATCCCTTTAAGCCCAGGATCAGAAGAGGTGGTAGACGGAGGAGGCGGAAGAGTCAGAAGATCTACCCGGAGCCGCAAGCAAGTCTCTTGGAGACATTAACACCATCGGTGGAGGCTCCGAACCTTGTGATCAGCCTCACAGACATCGAGCTGTCTCAGTCCTCAACCGAGGGCTGGGATACAGCTTGGTAGAACAGTTCAATAGGGCTTCTTTTGAAATTCATCTGTTTAAGGCCACCCGTAAACTACATTTACGGAAAACTTTCAATGAAACTCCCCCTAGACCATCTGTAGTTAGACAGGGAGATGTACCAGTTTCCCTCGACCACCTGGGGTTTTTTGAAGAGGGAAAGTTTGATCTAAATGAACAAGAATGTCTGGGGTTGTTAATTGGAGTGGATGATGTGAAAGAGGTTGAGACTAGTAGTGAAAGGTTCACTGGAGGTGTTAAGTCCGCGTATTGCCCCCCTATGCCCACCGGCAGTGGCATCGACATCTTCCATAAAAGGATATTGCGTGATATTAAAGCCCTGGTTTATCCCAGGTCCCCCCACAATATTAGTGCTGAAGAATTTGCAGCACTGCGTGGGTTGAAAGAAAGCAGGGATGACGTGATCAAGCCGGCGGACAAGGGGGGCAATGTGGTCCTTATGTCTGCCGAATACTACCATATGGTGGCGATGAGGCAGTTATCTGACACTTGTGTGTATGAAAAACTCTCCATGACCCTACTCCTTTACTACGGTATGCTCTGATACGATTACTCAGGAGGTACATTGACACTGGTTTTCTGGCCGACAATGTGTTAGAGAAATTGGTGCCCTCACATCCCCAAAAACCATCGTGGTATTTCTTGCCCAAGGTGCATAACTCACCAACCCGACCCCCTGCATGCCCTATTGTGGCGGGAATCGGGTAGGTGACGGAACCCTTGTCAAAGTACCACGATTGATTGCTGCGCCCAGTTCTCAAAATGTCTCCCACCTATTTGCGGGACACTAAAGACTTCCTCATTGCCCTAGAAGATCTCCAGTGGCAGGATGGTTGGAGTCTAGTCTCATTGGATGTGGAGAGCCTCTACACCCGCATCCCTCATGGTGCGGGTGTGGCGGCTGTTCTGGAGGTTTTAAGCAGCACGGATAAGAGTGAGGTGTACCATAAATTCATAGAGGAGGCCCTCAATTTTGTTTTGGCCAACAACACATTTATATTTGGCCTGTCTTGGTACATGGCACGGCCATGGGTAAGCCCGTGGCATGCACTTCGCCAATGTGTATCTCAGTAAATTTGAGGATAGATATGTGTTTACTCCTAAGAACCCCTTTCTGCAACACATACACAGTTTTGTTCGCTACGTGGATGATGTCTTCATGGTGTAGAAGAGAACACAGACTCAGTGTTCTGAATTTGTTGCTTACTTAAATACTATTAATACCATGAATATGTTATTTACCCTCAATTTTGGCGGATTATCTCTTGAATTCCTAGATGTACGGGTGTCGGTAGTTAATGGTGACTTAATCACTGAGACTTTTCGTAAGCCCACTGCGTCCAATTCCCTTCTGCACCATGAGAGTTTCCATCCACGTAGCGTAAAAGAGGCCATTCGTTTTGGCCAATTTATACGCCTCAGACGTATTAATAATACCGATACTGGTTTTGATCGACAAGCATGTGAGCTAAAAACGAGACTCCTTCAGAGAGGTTACCCGCCCAAGGTGGTCGAGAGGGCTCATTTAAAAGCATCCTCTCATGTACTTAATGATCTTCTTTTTGGTACTAAAAGGGATACATCAAAGAGTGACAGGTTTGTTTTTTCTTTCAAATTCAGTCCTCTTTCCGAGAGCATAAAACAGATCATTAACAGCAATTGGGATTTATTGAAGGCAGAATCGGGACTGTGGTCCATCGTGGACCAAAGACCTCTAATTACATTTAAAAGGACACACACTATAAAGGAGAGTTTGGTCAGTAGCTCCTATAAGGAGGCCCGGGTTGTCTCATCGTGGTTGCCGCATAAAAAACCTATGGGCAATTTTCCTTGTGGAAATTGCTCCTTTGCCGTTTTAATGGTCGAAAAAAAGAGCTTGTCCTATGTGGAGTTCGCCACAAGATATCCCAGTTAATAAATTGTAGAACTCAGTACGTAGTATACGTGGTGCGGTGAACCTGTGGCGCTTTCTACATAGGCAAGACTATCAGACCACTTTTTGAAAGATTCAGGGAACATCGCCTCCTGTTACAAAAGAAAGCTTGCTGGATTATACGCACGGACGCGATGGGCCCGTTGGGGCTTAATGAGCGCAATGACCTGAGTGCCTTTGTGTGACTCTCAATTCTGCACCCCTCCTTTCCTCCCCCCCTCATCCTTTCCTTTTTGGCCGACCTTGGCCACAATAGGGTTAGCCTGCACATTTGTAATTTGCCCTGATTGGCACTATTTTTTTTTTCCCTGTCTAAGCCATGAAGATTCTATTGTATCTGCACTTACTCTTATTATCTGTTTCCTTGTGTTATTATTTTTGTTTGCAACAGCGCCTCTGCTCCTCCTGGCGTCCACACTGCGCATGCCTCTGGTTGAGCAGCGTCCCTGGTTGCTAGGTGACGTCTGCTCCCGGGCCCCTACATAGTGGCGCGCACTTTGAACGTCAGAGGTTCAGCCGGAAGAAGCACGATTGTGTGCAAACCGGCCGTCGCTGTTTGGCGTGGTGCATCTTGAAGGCGTCTACCCCTTGGCCCAGTGTACTTTTACATCCTGGATGAATAAAGACTAAAAGGATTTGCAGTTGGTGAGTGCCGCCTCTATTTTTCTTTCTTCATTTTATGCATCGGTACAGTCTGTGGCTGGCTGTGCACCACCAGAGCTGCCGTTTGTTTGAGGTGCCAAGTCAGACTGTTTGATAGAGGTGGATGGCGCGGTGCTGCCCTTGTTCCTTATCTACATTGTGCTGGGTGTCAGCAGTAAGTTTGTGTTGACATCACTGTTTATTTTGCCATTCTTCTGATCCGTCCCCCCAAAAAATGGATCCTTTCTTTTGAGCATCCCCCTTTATTGCTAAGGCCAAAAAAAAAAAAAAAAACAGGAGTGGATCCAAAACAGAGATGACATGTGATTGGAAAGTTTGCATGTTTTCTATGTTTGTACCCATTTTTGCTTTTGGCTTCCAAACCATGAGAAAATCCTGATGCAAAATAGGGACCATATGATACAGGCCTTAGAGCTGCTCCAAAGACAGGATCCGTTGTGTTTCTCATTTTTATGTCCTTCTGGCAGATCAGAAGAAGGTAACCAACAGAACACAATAAAAAATATATACGTGACTAGATCAGAAGAAGGGTAAATAAATGGTGATGTCAAAAAGGCCAAAAAGGGACAATAGTGGTCCCGCCTTAGAGTGGTGAAGTGGCAACTTAATGAGGAGTCGACACAGTGGTCCAGTGACAGAGTGGTGAGATGGCAGCAGCATGAGGAGTCAACACAGTGGCCCAGTGACAGAGTGGTGAGGGTGGCAACAGCATGAGGAGTTAACACAATGGCCCAGTCATAGAGTGGTGAGGTGGCAACTGCATGAGGAATCGACAGAGTGACCCAGTCACAGAGTGGTGAGGGTGGCAACAGCATGAGGAGTAAACAAAGTGGCTCAGTCACAGAGTGGTGAGGTGGCAACAGCATGAAGAGTAAACATAGTGGCCCAGTTACAGAGTGGGGAGGTGGGGGGTAAAAGCAGTGGCAGTAACCGCATAAGCTTGTGGGTGGCAGTAGGAGCATATGGCAGCAAGTGTGTGGCATCAGGCAGGTGGCAACATCCGAATAGTGGATGAAGCAGGTGACCAGAAGAAATCGGTCCCTTTTAGCAAAGTTTGGGTGTGGCACCCAGAATGATCTAGTCTGATACATTAGGAACTAGCATATAAATATCCTGGCTGATCAATGCCTGATTCATCTTCACAAATGTCAGTCTCTCCACATTTTGGGTGGAAAAACGAGTTATCCTTGGGGTAACTATGCTCCCCTCCGCACTAAACACTTGCTCTGATGCCACACTACTGGCCGGGCAGGAAAACTTGTCCAGGGCAAACTCGTTCAGTTGAGGTCACAAATCAAGCTTGGCTGCCCAGTAGTCCAGGAGATCTTTGATTTAGGGTGGCAGGGTGCAGTCCAAGTAGACCAACACCTGCTGCTCTATGCCTTGCTGCTGCTGGTGGGTGGTTTCTTCAGTAGGTGGGTGAAAAAAGTGCTCATCACAAACTATAGACTTAACTTGCTGCTGATGGAGCTCCTGCTCCTCCTCTGCTATCACTTGTGTAGAAAAAACACCCATTTCTGTATATTGCTTGTGTGTGAATCTCCTCCTCCTCCTCCTCCACCACCAGTTCAGCCCCCCAGGGTTCAGGTGCCCGTCAGACATAGACGCCACTTCTCCTGTCCCCTGACCAACCAGATTTAGCAGCATCTGTTCCAGGATATAAAGAAGTACACGTTCACACAGTGTGCAGTCTGACATTCAGCATAAACCATTCCTGTCTTCCAAATAAGAGGACTGTTCTTTGTAGTCTAACTTGTTTATTGGTAAGAAAAAAAATGGTTGATGGGCAAAACAGGATTTTTTGGTAAAACTACAAGAATGCAAATAACTAATGTTGAGCGGACACCTGGAAGTTCGGGTTCACCGAGTTGAACTTGACCCGAACTTGACCCCGAACTTGAACCCCATTGAAGTCAATCCGGACCTGAACTTTGGGGCACTAAAATGGCTCAGAAAATTTAATGGAAAGGGCTAGAGGGCTGCAAAAGGCAGCAAAATGGGGGTAAAAGCTGGACAATTGTCCTGCAAAGAAATGTGGATAGGGAAATGACTTAAAATAACATAAAATACATAAAAAACATAAAAATGTAAAATAATAATCTTGAACTAGGAGGAGGAGGTCCACACGGAGTAGGAGGTGGTGGACGTGGTGGTGTTGGCTGAAGCGGTGGTGGAGGAGGTAGTCGCCAACAACATTGTTTTTTGTTTTTAACTTTTTCTTTTTTTTGTAATTTGGGTAGACCCCAAAACATTGGGAAATATAGAAAAGAAAACAAAGAGAAAGTGTGCTGGAGTATAACAAAGGCTGGGTGAGGCCGGTAAACATGTCTATTCTGCACAAGGTACAGACAAGTCCTGTGGGATCCATGCCTAGTTCATTTTAATGAACGTGAGCTTGTCCACATTGGCTGTGGACAGGCGGCTGCACTTGTCTGTGATAATGCCCCCTGACATGCTAAATACACATTCAGAAAATACACTGGCTGCAGGGCAGGCTCAGGCCATGTGCCCAATTTGGAGACCCAGAAGTTGGATGGAGCAGACCCATCAGTCATTACGTGTAGGCATGTGCACACATACTATTCCACAATGTGGCTGAAATACTGCCTCCTGCTAAGACGCTCCATATCAGCTAGCGGTGCTGGTTCTTGTGGCGTGCTGACAAAGCATTTCCACATTTCGGCCTTCTGAGGTGTTGGCGGTGCCCCAGCTGTGTTGATGACTTCTTCCTCCTCCTCTGCCTTCACCTTGTGGTTCCACTGAGGTGTCAGGTGGGAATGCCATCAGCATTGCGTCTACCAGTGTGCAGAATATATTTCCAAGTCAGGTATGCAGTGCAGGGGTAGTGTGAAAGAAAAAAGGGGTACAGATCACCCAACAATCTAAACGCTGCCAAATTTACAGAATAGATTTCCCAGTCAGGTATGCAGAGCAGGGGTAGTGTGAAAGAAAAAAGGGGTACAGATCACTCAATAATGTAAACTCCGCCGAATTTACAGAATATTTTTCCATGTCAGGTATGCAGTGCAGCATGAATATACCCTGCATGCCACTTGTGAATAACTGGTCTGATAACCATGGAAATGTCCATCCACAATCTAAGAGCTAGATTTACTGATTAAATTTCACTCTCAGAAATTCAGTGCAGGGCGCAAAGGTACTTTATGGGGAAAAAATATGATTTTTTTACCCACAGTGAAACAGATGTATTTAGTGATTATATTTCACTATCACAAATGCAGTGCAGGGCACAAAAGTACTTAATTTTGCAGTCACTGTTTGATACGTTTGGCAAATACTACAGCTACTGTGCGCTATGATTAAGCGGGTTGCAATGTTAGCTGCGTACCGAACCTAACTCTGTATTGAATGTATTAAATTGTCCCCCCCGAATAATAACAAATGGATTTACTGAATTGATTACACTAACATAGGTATTTTACAAAAAAAAAATTGAAAATGTCACCCCCTGGGTCCCTAAACTCACTGACGGATTACATATATTATTTTCCCTTCACCTGGGACATATGCAGTGCAGGTGCACTTAAAAATGGGTATATGTTGCCCACTGAACTAAAAGAACAGGATTAAATTATTGTCCCTGGCACATATGCGGGTGCAAGTGCACTACACTTACACAAAATGGCCGCCGACACCCACCTAACTAACAGACGGATAAAACTTATTTTTCTGTGTTACTGGGCTCAGGGCAGAGTAAAAAAAAGTTGCATTGCACCCACAAGAAAAAAGCGCTGTAGATCGCTGAGTTAACAAGTTCTGATATCATATTCTTTCCTATTCTCTCCCTCACAGAAGCAGCTTCCTATTCCTACACTAGTAAGAGCTAAGTGACGTGTGGCGCTACGTGACTTCAGCTTATATAGAGGCTGGGTCACATGCTGCACTTGGCCAATCACAGCCATGCCATTAGTAGGCATGGCTGTGATGGCTTCTAAGGGCACACATGTTAAATGCTTGTTGATTGGCTGCACTGCAGCCTTTCAACAAGCTTTAATAAACGGCCGAACAACAAACTTGAACCCAAACTTTTATGAAAATGTTCAGGTCCGGGTACGAAAATTCCTAAGGTCCGGTACGAACCCGAACTTTACAGTTCGGGTTCGCTCTACTCTACAGATGTCTATGCCTATGCCTTGCTGCTGCTGGTGGGTGGTTTCTTCAGTAGGTGGGTGAAAAAAGTGCTCATCACAAACTATAGATTTAACTTGCTGCTGATGGAGCTCCTGCTCCTCCTCTGCTATCACTTGTGTAGAAAAAACACCCATTTCTGTATATTGCTTGTGTGCGAATCTCCTACTCCTCCTCCTCCACCACCAGTTCAGCCCCCCAGGGTTCAGGTGCCCGTCAGACATAGACGCCACTTCTCCTGTCCCCTGACCAACCAGATTTAGCAGCATCTGTTCCAGGATATAAAGAAGTACACGTTCACACAGTGTGCAGTCTGACATTCAGCATAAACCATTCCTGTCTTCCAAATAAGAGGACTGTTCTTTGTAGTCTAACTTGTTTATTGGTAAGAAAAAAAATGGTTGATTGGCAAAACAGGATTTTTTTGGTAAAACTACAAGAATGCAAATAACTAATGTTGAGCGGACACCTGGAAGTTCGGGTTCACCGAGTTGAACTTGACCCGAACTTGACCCCGAACTTGAACCCCATTGAAGTCAATCCGGATCTGAACTTTGGGGCACTAAAATGGCTCAGAAAATTTAATGGAAAGGGCTAGAGGGCTGCAAAAGGCAGCAAAATGGGGGTAAAAGCTGGACAATTGTCCTGCAAACAAATGTGGATAGGGAAATGACTTAAAATTACATAAAATACATAAAAAACATAAAAATTTAAAATAATAATCTTGAACTAGGAGGAGGAGGTCCACATGGAGTAGGAGGTGGTGGACGTGGTGGTGTTGGCTGAAGCGGTGGTGGAGGAGGTAGTCGCCAACAACATTGTTTTTTGTTTTTAACTTTTTCTTTTTTTTGTAATTTGGGTAGACCCCAAAACATTGGGAAATATAGAAAAGAAAACAAAGAGAAAGTGTGCTGGAGTATAACAAAGGCTGGGTGAGGCCGGTAAACATGTCTATTCTGCACAAGGTACAGACAAGTCCTGTGGGATCCATGCCTAGTTCATTTTAATGAACGTGAGCTTGTCCACATTGGCTGTGGACAGGCGGCTGCACTTGTCTGTGATAATGCCCCCTGACATGCTAAATACACATTCAGAAAATACACTGGCTGCAGGGCAGGCCAGCACCTCCAAGGCTTAAAGGGCAAGCTCAGGCCATGTGCCCAATTTGGAGACCCAGAAGTTGGATGGAGCAGACCCATCAGTCAGTACGTGTAGGCATGTGCACACATACTATTCCACCATGTGGCTGAAATACTGCCTCCTGCTAAGACGCTCCATATCAGCTGGTGGTGCTGGTTCTTGTGGCGTGCTGACAAAGCATTTCCACATTTCGGCCTTCTGAGGTGTTGGCGGTGCCCCAGCTGCGTTGATGACTTCTTCCTCCTCCTCTGCCATCACCTTGTGGTTCTACTGAGGCCCCGGTGTCAGGTGGGAATGCCATCAGCATTGCGTCTACCAGTGTGCAAAATATATTTCCAAGTCAGGTATGCAGTGCAGGGGTAGTGTGAAAGAAAAAAGGGGTACAGATCACCCAACAATCTAAACACTGCCAAATTTACAGAATAGATTTCCCAGTCAGGTATGCAGAGCAGGGGTAGTGTGAAAGAAAAAAGGGGTACAGATCACTCTATAATGTAAACTCCGCCGAATTTACAGAATATTTTTCCATGTCAGGTATGCAGTGCAGCATGAATACACCCTGCATGCCACTTGTGAATAACTGGTCTGATAACCATGGAAATGTCCATCCACAATCTAAGAGCTGGATTTACTGATTAAATTTTACTCTCAGAAATTCAGTGCAGGACGCAAAGGTACTTTATGGGGAAAAAATATGATTGTTTTACCCACAGTGAAACAGATGTATTTAGTGATTATATTTCACTATCACAAATGCAGTGCAGGGCACAAAAGTACTTAGTTTTGCAGTCACTGTTTGATACGTTGGCAAATACTACAGCTACTGTGCGCTATGATTAAGCGGGTTGCAATGTTAGCTGCGTACCGAACCTAACGCTGTATTGAATGTATTAAATTGTCCCCCCCGAATAATAACAAATGGATTTACTGAATTGATTACACTATTGTGAAGTGACCCTCTCAAAAATTATATACAAGGGCCTGTAAGTGAGCTGACCCTGTAAAACATTATTTGCGAGGGCATATATGCGATGGCATGATATGCGACGAATAAGCATCTTTATATGATGGAAGAGGAGGAGAAGGATGAGAAAAGGAAGATTCAACTATATACCCCTTTTTTGTGGGGGAAGGGGGTGCATGGGAATACAGTGTATTTAGTACATTATAAACAACACATTTGAAGTGCCTTTATGTTCGTCATCAGCTTTCCTCTGGTGGAGTCGAGAATTCAGGGGCAATATAAGTGTCAACCTGTCAGCATTTTCAGTTGACAGACTGATATGCTTATCTGTTATAATGCCACCAGCAGCACTAAATACCCGCGCAGACAAAACACAGGGCAGGCCAGCACCTCCAAGGCGTAGAGCAGTGCCGTAACTAGAGTGTTATGGGCCCCAGTCCAAGCTTTGGATCAGGCTACCCCCTCCCCCCCATTTTTACAAAGAAGCTTTCCTTACTAAGGGCTATTTCCCTCTAACCCGCTGCATGAATAAGAGCCAAGTCCTGTTCCGGACAGCAAAGACATGGAGCATTAACATAATTGATAATCCTCCATGCTTCTCTGTGACATTTTACTACAAAATAACGGTGACAACTTTATCTCACTGTGATTTTGTAGTAAAAAGGTCACAGAGAGGCAAAGTGCATTATCAATCATGTTAATGCTCCGTGTCTCTGCTGTCCGGAGCGGGGCTTGGCACTCTTTCACGCAGCGGATTAGCCGCAATGGATCTGCTTGGTTTAAGATCTCAATGGCTACACTCACCCAGTACTAATAAAATCTGGTCCTACCTCATCCAGGGTGTCGCTGGTGTTGGCGTGATGTCCACTGGATCTAGAACAAGGTCCCTGTGGTGAGAAAAAAAGAATGATCACATAAGGAAGGGATGGTGACTGCCCCTGTGAAACCACAAGCAGGGAGCGCTGTGCTGGCCTGTAAGACTAAGCCATGCCAATGTATAAGCAGGGTAATCTAGGACATTTCACCTAAGTACTACCACACAATACTAATGCCCATATTGTGGCCCCTCACAGAAATTAAGCCCACCATGTGGTCCCTTCACAAAAGTTATGTCCTTCTTGTGGGCCCTCACAGCAGTTATGCCCACCTTTGTTCCTGTCACAGTAGTTTTTTTTTTTTTTTTTTCAAAATATATTACAATAATTTCATTAAATTACATCATTTTTCATTTCCATAAATAATTATAGATACATACAGTCTATTAGTCACAAAATTCCACTTATTAATCCCCACCCATCCTATTCCCTCCCCCCAACAAACCCCTCCCCTTCGGTCGGTTCAGTGGAAAGGGGATCCGAATATACATTCAGAGATTAGATATCAAACCATTTTAGGCATTTCTCATAATTCAATATACATATCACTAAGTTCTCCCAGTTCTTAAGAGAGAGGGAAGAACCTGAACCCCATTCGCGCGCCAATACTACTCTTGCGGCTACAAGGCCTCTATTCCAGATCGCTTTAATAGACTTATTGTGGATCGTTGGTGGGAATATTCCCAACAAGGCCAGGCCACCATCCAATGGAACGGATAGTGAGGTTTGGGAATTCAGTTCTTGAAACACTCTCCCCCAAAACCTTTGCATTTCTCTACATTGCCAAATTACATGGAAAAAATCTGCCTGCTCTTCATAACATTTCCAGCTTTTAGGATCATAATTCTTATATATCTTCCCCAAGACTCTTGGCGAATAATACACCCTATGCAGGATGTTGAAGAAGATCATACGGAAACTGCTGGAAACCGATACTTTCCCAATATTTCTATATATTCTGTGCCAATCTAGTGAACCTAAGCCCAAATCTTGTTCCCACCTTTTCTCACTTTTAAAGCTACTTTTTTTTACCAATTTCCCTCCTGAACAATTTATATAATTGTGAGATTTTTCACGTGACCTTCTCATTTGTGTTACAAAAGTCTAAGAAAGTATTTCTTTTAGTGTCAAAATATTGTTTATTATTCGTACATCTAAGTGCGTGCTTAATTTGAAATAATCGAAAACAATCATAAAAGTTGCTATTATTCAATCTCATCATAACCTCTACATTCATATCCCCCACCTTATTTATCTGCGACACGAATTTTAATCCTAAATTTACACAAAATCCATAGTCCCTAACACCTACCAATTCTGTGAGATTATAATTACCCCATAGGGGAGCATAATACCAAGTTTTTCCAATCTCCAGCAGTTCCTTGATCTTCCTCCACACCCTATCGAACATAATCCGAATAGGACACATCGGCAATATCCCTCTTATACAATCAGTCTCTAATACAGAGAATATGCTATATTCTGGTCCATTGTAAGTGGATTTTAAATACTTAATAATATTTTCATCCCCTGATAATAACCATTGGATCTGCGCCATCAGATAATACCATTGGAAATTTGGAAAAGCAAGACCCCCGTCTTCTATTGCCAAACAAAGATATCTTTGTTTTATTTTAACTCTCTTTCTCCCCCAGATCAAGTCATTTAGGATTCTCTCCAGCAGGACAAAAAATCGATCTCCAATCCATACCGGGGAGATCCCCAAAACATACAAGATCTGGGGGAGCAAAACCATCTTCACTAAAGAGATCTTATCAGAGAAACTTAAAGGGAGTTTCTGCCATACCCGTATTCTCTTTTTACATCTATCCAACAGCGGGATTATATTTAGTTTCTCATAATCCTTAATTTCTGCAGAAATGTTGATACCCAGATACTCAAGAGCCTCCCCACGTTTCAAAACCTTAAGCTCTCCGGCGGCAGAGACCTCCGCCCCATCTAACGGAAGCAGTACTGATTTACTCCAATTAATCTTATATCCGGAGAAGGACCCAAATAAATCTATTGTCTGCATCAAGCGAGGCATATGCACATCCGAGTTCTCTATAAAAAATAGTATATCATCTGCATACAGATTAATTTTATCAGCAGCTCCCTGCATACCAAACCCTCTTATCCACTTATCCTCCCTCACCATACATGCTAAGGGTTCTATAAACAGGGCAAAGAGCAGAGGAGAGAGGGGGCAGCCCTGTCTGGTACCTCTATGAATCTCGAATGGTTCAGACCATTCCCCATTGATATTTATTCTAGATTTGGGATGGGTGTACAGTAATTTAACCTGATTAATAAATTGAACACCCAAATTCATCCGCTCCATGACCTTCCAGAGATATTCCCACTCCACCCTGTCGAACGCTTTCTCAGCATCTACCGACAGGATGGAGCGGGAGCCCTTCCCTCCCCTCCGCTCCAATACCCAAGAAAACCCTTCTAATATTTGAAGATATATGCCTTTTAGCTATAAAACCCGTTTGATCTGAACAAACAAGCCGATCCATTATAACCCCTAATCTAATTGCTAGGGTCTTTGCAAACAATTTACAATTGGTATTTAACAGAGAGATGGGGCGATATGATCCCACCTCATCTTTTTTTTCCCCTTTTTTTAATATCAGAGTAATAACTGCCTCCATCATTGAAGGGGGAAGGGTCCCCTCCACCAGAGAGCAATCCAAAAGCTCCATAAGCCTGGGCATCAAGAAATCCCTATATTCTCTGTAGAATTCAAAAGGTAACCCATCTGGGCCCGGGGAAGAATTCCCTTTTATTGATTCCAGCGCTAGGCACAGATCTCCTAACTCAATGGGACGGTTTAATTTCTCATTTTCTTCTTGTGAAATATAAGGAATAGGGATTGTATCTAAAAAATTCTCAATATCTCCAGGAGAATGGGAATACTCACTAGTATATAACCGTTGAAAATATTTCACAAAAACTTCTTGAATTTCTAACTGTTCCCGTATAGTTTCCCCATTACTTATTTTGATCTTATTTATTCTGTTTGGGCACCTCTGATTTTGAATCCTTGAAGCAAGCAGGGATCCCGGTTTGCCTGCCTGCTTAAAGGATCTTACCCCATAGAAAAAAAGGCGTCCCTGAGCTTTTTCTGTCATATATTTACTATATTTAACCCTGGCCTTCTCAAGCAATTCTGAGTTCTCTTTCGAGTTCTTACTGATTGATTTTTCATGTGCTTCTTTCATGTTACTACGTAGGGCTTCTTCTACTTCAGCATATTGTTTCTTTTTCCCTCTTATTTTAGAGCTAAATATCCCACGAGCATAGGCTTTAAAAGCATCCCAAACAATAGCAATGTGTGCGGTACCATAGTTCATGTCCCAGAATTCCTGGAATTGTTTGATAATTATCACTCTATCATCAATCACTTTAAGCCAATATGGATTTAATTTAAATCTCTTAATCTTTTTAACATGAGATTTTGCTTTCAACCTAATAACGACCAGCGCATGATCAGAGATAGAATGATTTTCATATTTCATATTCTCTATTAATGCTATAAAGTCTACATTGCCGAGAATCATGTCTATTCTAGATTTTACTACCCCCGCTCTACTAAAACATGAATAAACACGTTTATCTCCATTTAAAACACGCCATGTGTCCAACAACTTCATTTCATCACAGAAAAGTTTTAACCCCGAGTCTCTCAGATCTTTCCTAGACCTCAACTGAGGAGAGACTCGGTCCAACTCGAAATTCATTACTTCATTAAAGTCTCCGGCGACTAAAACTGGACATTCAGGGAAACCCGCAATAAACTCTGACAGCTCAACCAGAATACCAACAGAAAAAGGGGGAGGGATGTAAACAAACGCCAAAACACTTGGGGCGCCATTTAGTTTTCCATATAAAAAGACAAATCTACCCCTCTATCGCACTTGTTTTTAATGGGAACAAAATCCACCTTATTATGAATAAAAACACTAACGCCACGGGAATACGACGACAGGCATGAGTGATATTCGAATTTAGCCCACCTCTTATTTACTTTAAAGATGTTATCCTCAGTCAGGTCAGTTTCAAATAGTCCAACAATTGCTGGCAAGTGCCGGGAAATCGCCACCCTTTTCGGCCTATCAGCCATTCCCCGGACGTTCCATGTTAATATCCGTTCCATTTAACCTTTACTGAGAAATTTCGCTTTTCTTTCTCCTTTCCTTTTTTACCACTTGTTTCCCTTCTCATTCCTTTCTCTATTTCCTTCTTTCTTTTCCCCAAGGTGCTCCCTCTTCCCCCCTGAACCGACCGTAACCCCCTCTCTGGAATTTAACAATTTTACTAACATCGCTCTGGGGGTACTCCCGGGAGGCGGTTTTTTGAATGGAATCTGATGCGCTCTCTCCACGACAAAACTATGTACCAATTCTCGCTCACTAAAGGCTTCTATTAGCCATTTCTCTATGAACCCAACCGGGTCATTCTTCTCAGAACCCTCCGGGAACCCCACTACACGGATATTCATTCGGCGGGACCTATCTTCCAACTCTGTTACTTTTGTCAACAGACTCGTCTTCTCCATCTCTATGTCCCCCACTTGTTTTTTAACTAATTCAAGCTCACTAGTGAGTACTTTTGTCACTACCTGGAGATCTTTAATCTTGTCACGTATTTTGTTCATATCTTCCCTGATTAGGGAGATATCAGATTGAACCTTAGCCATTTGTGTCGCTAAGTCTCCTAGTGATATATTAGTCATCTGTACAGCGTTCAGTATATTGGACAGCTTCTGGTCTACGCTATCTAATCTAGTTGCCGCCCCCGGTGATGAATGTCTCTCGCTATCGTTCTCTTCATTTTGCGAATCTAAACCTTCTGAGCGAGTTTCTTTATTAATTTTCTGGGCTAATCTTGTTTTATTTTGAGGGGACCTCAAGAAGTTATCAATTTTATTAGTAGGACTATTTGCTCCTACTCCCCTAGGGGAGGAGACTATGCCCGATGGACCCCCTACTGACTTGCGATTCTGTACTTTGGGACCCATCTTTTTATACAGCTGTTATTATAGATAAATTTCCCAGTAAGACCAATTTTTATATCACAGAATATACCACTTTATACTGCTATAATGCTACCCCAGGTCGAACACACAAACAAGAGAAAGAAAAAAAAAAAAAGAAAAAAAAAGTATACTCACTTTTGTGTCCCCTCACAGTAGCTACGCCCAGATATGTTCTCCCTCACAGTAGATATGCCAGATATGTGCCCCCTCACAGAGATTATGGCCGGATATGTGCTCCTCACAGTATTTATGCAAGATATGTGCCCCCTTCACAGTATTTATGCCAGATATGTGCCCCCTTCACAGTATTTATGCCAGATATGCGCCTCCCTCACAGTGGTTTTGCCATATTATGTGTCCCCTCACAGTAGTAATGCCTTCATATGTGCCCCCTCATAGTTATGCCTTCATATGTGCCCCACTCACAGAAGTTATGGCAGATTAGGTGTCCCCTCAAAGTAGTTATGGCAGATTAGATGTCCCCTCAGTAAAGATGACCACTTTTGTGCCCCCTCACTCTAGTTGTGCCCTTCAACCCCTCCCCCATTTGCCCCCAGTCTGCAGCGTTAGAGGAAAAAAACAAAAAAACACATTCTTACCCTCTTCCCTGATGATGCGCTCCCACACTCACATCACGCTGCTGGCTGTGCTGAAGAGTCCCAGGCCTTCAGCACTCCTCCCACAGCAGCGTGATGTGTGGCCTGCAGGCACTGATCTGGAGACAGCCCGGGGGGGTCAGTGACAAGAACTGCCAAGCTCCGGTGTGTGTGAGTGAGTGAGCCCGCTCCCCCACTCTTCCTCCCCCCACTTTCCCCCCTCTCTGCCTCTGCGTCAACCTCCCCCACCTTGCCTCATATTATATATGTAATGGAGTTCATGGAGCGCTATGACGGGGCCCAGCATTGTCACTGTAATTCATGCCGGGCCCCGTCAGAGCACTCCATTACATGTGAGCGGGCCCCCTCCCCCCACCGGGCCCGGCCACAATCACACCCCATGCGACCACGATCATTACCTCCCCGGTGTAGAGCGCCAGTTCGTGCCACGTGTCCCTCTTGGACATCCAGTAGTTGTAATGCACTGAGGGATCATTGAGGATGCTGACATGATCTGCTATGTACTCCTTCACCAGCTTTCAAAATGTTTCCCTCCTTGTGACAGTAGACCACGCATCAGGGTGAGGATGCTGGCGGGGTGTCATGAAACTGTCCCAGGCTTTGGAGAGTCTTGCCCTGCCTCTGTTGGAACTGCTGTGTGTTCCCCTAGTCTCCCCTCCTCGGTTGCCCAAGGAACTACAGATTCTGCCACCAGATGAGAGATGAGAAGTTCTCTTTGTAGTGGGGGTCGAGAAGGGTGAACAACCAGCAATCCGCGTTGTCTAAAATGCATATAACGCACGAGTCGCGGGAAAGCCAGCCTCACATGAAGTCAGCCATGTGTGCCACAGTACCAACAGGCAAGAGTTCGCTGTCGTCATCAGGAGGATGACTCTCAATCTCCTCATCCTCTTCCTCCTCTTCTGCCCACCCACGCTGAACAGATAAAATTATACTTCCATGGGTACTAACCTCTGCAGCGGAGACAACCGTCTCATGCTCGTCCTCCTTTTCATCGTCTAATTTGCGCTGAGAAGATGAACTGAGGGTGGTCTGGCTATCACGCTGTGTAATGTCTTCCCCCATTTCCTAATAGACTTATCGCCGCTCACCATCTGTGTTGATTCCTCAAAGTTTCTTAAAACCTCACAAAGGTCAGACATCCATGCCCACTCCTTGCATGTGAATAGCGGAAGCTGACTGGAAAGGCGACAAACATGCTGCAGCTGGTATTGCACTATTGACCTCTGCTGCTGACAAACCCTGGTCAACATGTAGAACATCGAGTTCCAGTATGTGCTAACGTCGCACAACAGCCGGTGAGCTGGCAAGTTCAAGCACTGCTGCAGCGTTGCCAGATTGCGGATGACTTGCGGAAATGTGCACACACGGCGCACCTTCACCAGTAGCTCAGGCAAATTGGGGTAGGTTTTGAGAAACTGCTGAACCACTAAGTTTAAGACGTGGGCTAGGCATGGTATGTGTGTGAGCATGCCGAGCTCCAAAGCCGCCACCAAGTCACAGCCATTATCAGACACAACCATGACTGGTTGTAGGTTGAGTGGCGAGAGCCACAGCTCTGTCTGGTCTCTTATCCACTGCCACAGCTCTGCAGCGGTGTACTGTTTGTCCCCTAAGCATATCAGCTTCAGCACGTCCAGTTGCCGCTTCCCCACTGCAGTGCTACACTGCTTCCAGCTACCGACTGATGGCTGACTGGTGCTGCACGCAGATAATTCGGAGGTGGAAGTGGAGGAGGGGGCGGAGGAAGAGAAGTGGGTTTTGGGGCCACTAACGTAGGAGCTGGAAGAAACCATGATCGACGTAGGGCCTGCAATCCTTGGCGTCGGCAGCACCTGTGCCACCCCAGGATACGACTCGCTCAGGGAAATGTAGTGTCCCAGGCCGAATGCACTTGTCCATGTCTCCGGGGTTAAGTGGACCTTCCCAGTAACTGCGTTGGTCAGGGCACGTGTGATGTTACAGGACACATGTTGGTGTAAGGCGGGCATGGCACAACTTGAAAATAGTGGCGGCTGGGGACTGCGTATCGTGGGATGGCTACCAACATCAGGCTGCGGAAGGCCTCGGTGTCCACAAGCCTAAATGGCAACATTTCCAGGGCCAGTAATTTGGTAAGCTGTGCATTTAGTGCTATGGCCTGTGGGTGGGGGACTGGGTATTTAAGCTTTTGTTCAAAGGCCTGGGGTAAGGACATTTGAATGCTGCGCTGGGACACGGAAGTGAATGTGGTCGCTGATGGTGCTTTCGAAGGTGCAGGGTGGGAGGCATCCGGGCATGCGCCTTCAACAAGGGATTGAGCAGCACGAAACATAGGGGAAGAGAAGGCAGTGGTGTGACCCACAGACACAGATTGTGGACCCAGGCGTTCATCCCACTTATTATGGCGCTTGGATGCCATGTGGCGGATCATGCTGGTGATGGTGAGGTTGCTAGTGTTCATGCCCTGGCTCATTTTACAAACTACCATTCTTTTGTCATCCACAATTTCCTCAAAAAAGAGCCCATACTCCGGAACACCTACCCTTTGGCAAGGGAGATTTTCACAAGGGGGTGCTCCGTGGAACAGTTGCGGGCCCGTTTGGTGTGGCCCGCCTTCTTCTTTTTGCCACCCCGCTGCCTCTTCACGCCTATTGTGGTGCTGCAGATCCCCCCCCCCCCCTCTGTACTGCTGTCCTCGCTCAGCTTTCCACCTTCCCAGGTTGGTTCAGTGACTTTATCGTCCACTACCTCCTCTTCCACTTCCTCAGTCTGCTCATTCTCCTGACTTGTTGACCTAATCACAACATCAGTGATTGACAACTGTGTGTCATCCTCTTCATTGACCTCTTAAGACAGTAATTGCCGTTGACTTATTGGCAACTGTGTCTCATCATCATCCACCTTATTAAACAGTAATTGCCGCTTCCCACCGTCATCTTCTTGTGACTGTGTATGCTCAAGAGGTTGGGAATCAGGGCACAAGATCTGTCCCTCTTCAAGCGTGCTTGGGCCAAATAAAGGAATGGCGATGAAAAGAGGTCCTCGGAATATCCGAGTGTGGGATCACTTATTTGCCCAGACTCTCCATGGTGGGAGGAAGGAGGATCAGGATGAGGATTGTGTTGACTAGACTGTTGGATACTGGACTTGGTGGAAGACAGGGTGGTGCTTAACTTACTGGAAGCATTATCTGCTGCAATCCAACCAACCACCTGGTCGCACTGGTCTGACTTCAAGAGTCATGTCCTGCGCCACCCTGCAAACTGGGACATGAAGCTAGGTATCATGGAGATATCCCACAGATAATATCAATGCTGTCACCAGTGGCTAATAAAAAATTACAGGGAATGTCACAGGTATTTGGGATGAGGAAACGTTATACAGGAGAGGTACCACAGGTAATGTCACTGTTCGCAGCATCTACGGAAGAAGTACACTGTATGTCACAGATAAAATTTGTTAAACCCACAATTTAAACTGGAAATATTCCCCTGGTAATGTCAGAAGCGGACACCGTCTATTGAAAAAGTACACTGTACTTCAATGATAAATTTGTTAAACGCACATGTTACACTGGAGATTTACCCCTTGTAATGTCACTGTCAAATGCGGACATCGTCTATTGAAAAAGTACACTTTATGTCGGTGATACATTTTTTTAAATGCACATGTTACACTGGATATATATGCCCCTGGTAATGTCACTGTCAGAAGCAGACACCATCTATTAAAAAAGTACGCTGTATGTAACTGATAAATTTGTTAAGCACACATGTTACACTTGGAGATATTCCCCTGGTAATGTCACTGTCCTCAGCGGACACCGTCTACGGAAACAGTACACTGGATGTCACTGATATTTTATGGATGCGCACACTTTACACAGGAGATGTGGCGCAGACTATTTAACTGTCCACAGCGGACACTGTCTATGGAAAAAGTACACTGGATGTCACTGATATTTTTGGATGCGCATACTTTACACAGGAGTTGTGGTACGGATAATTTAACTGTCTACAGCGGATACCGTCTACGGAAAAAGTACACTAGATGTCACTGATATTTTTTGGATGCGCACACTTTACAGAGGAGATGTGGCGCACATAATTTAACTGCAGCGGACACCGTCTGTGGAAAAAGTACACTGGATATCACTGATATTTTAGGGATGCGCACAATTTACACAGGAGATGTGGCGCGGATAATTTAAAGGTCCCCAGTGGACACTGTCTACGGAAAAAGTATATTGGATGTCACTGATATTTTAGGGATGTGCACACTTTACACAGGAGATGTGGCGCAGATAATTTAACTGTCCACAGCGGACACCGTCTACTGATAAAGTACACTGGATTTCACTGATATTTTAGGGATGCGCATACTTTAAACAGGAGATCTGGCGCATATAATTTAACTGTCCGCAGCGGACACCGTCTACTGATAAAGTACACTGGATTTCACTGATATTTAAGGGATGCACACACTTTACACAGGGGATGTAGCGCAGATAATTTAACTGTCCGCAGCGGCCTATTAGATGCTATTTAGCTCCGGATACGCTAAAAATATATATTGCTGCTGTCACACACAATAGTCACTTAAAAGGACTTTTGGGTCTCTGAAAAGTTTTTCTAATAAAAATCTTCCAATAACACTCCCTACACTGTTTGTCCCTTCCTATGCTCAGCTCTCCCTTACTAACACTGAGCCGAACACGTGTCATTGGGAGCTATATAGCACCAGCCAATCGCTGTAATGCCAGTAACCAACATGGCTACGGCATTACAGTGCATGCCATTACCTCCCTGCGCGTTTTTGGCTGCGCAGCAGCCAAGAAACGTTCGGGTAAGAGACTCGAGCATTGCACTTGAGCACATGCGGTACTCGCTCGAATATCACCATGTGCCAAGCATAGCAATGCTCACTCAACACTAGTTATTGCAGCCAAGAAACGTTCGGGTAAGAGACTCGAGCATTGCACTTGAGCACATGCGGTACTCGCTCGAATATCACCATGTGCCAAGCATAGCAATGCTCACTAAACACTAGTTAAAGTGCCTGGTTTCGTTGCAAATATATCCTAGCACTACCTTGCTATCTGTGTAAAACTCAACTTCCTTGATTTCCAGGTTCATTCCTGTTAAATTCAGCCAACTCCACTGCAAGCACAGCAGCGCAGAGCTCCAGTCTGCGAATCGCGTTTTTCGTGGAGTGGTGCCAGTTTGGTCCGGCTCATGACTAATCCTATATGGCATCGTTCTTTGACGTCAATGGTCTTTAGGTATGCTACGACAGCAATTGCCTTGACTGAAGCATCTCAGAAGATATATAGTTTTTAGATCTTGACTTCAGTAGATGGCATGGAAGCATGTGGCTCTGCCACATGAATGCTGGACAAAGCTTTAAGAGACTTGTCCACAGGTCCTTTTTCTCCATGGGAAGCGAATCATCCCAATCAGACGTTTCTGTTGTGAAGTCTCATAACATCATTTTACCTTGGATGGTAACAGGCGCTATGAATCCCAGAGGATCATATAAGCTGTTTATGGTGGACAGGACTCATCTGTGTGTGAAGGGCTTTGCTTCCTTTGGAAGGTTAATATGTCTGCCTTTAAATCCCAGAGAAAACCGAGGCTCCGCTGCATGGAAAGAGAGTCTGTGCTAAGATCCAAGTCCTTTAGATCACTTGAATGGTCTTGGGTCGACAAGGCCTCCATTAATTCACGGCTGTTGGAAGCAATTTTGTGCAACCTCAAATTAGATAAAGCGAGGATTTCTTGAGTCCTTTTCAGGACCCTGATTGTGGTCTCATTCGTGGGTGTGGATTTCAAGCAGTTGTCCATGTAGAAATCTTTATCCACAAAGGATCTGACATCTGACCCATACTTTGTTTCACCCTCTCGGGCTGAATGTCTAAGACCGTAGATAGCGACTGCAGGAAAATGACTGTTTACAAAGATGTGCACTCTCATTCGGTACTCTATAACGTCTTCATTGGGGTCGTTGTTTCGGTGTCAGAAGAACCTCAAGTAGTTTCTATGTTCTTCCTTGACGAGGAAGCAGTATAACATCTGTTGTATGTCAGCCATAACTGCTACGGAATCTCTGTGGAAGGGGAAAAGTACCTCTAGAAGTCTGTTGTTGAAGTCTTGACCAGACAGTAAGACATCATTTAGCAAGACTCTTTCGCACCTGGCGCTCAAGTCTAATACTACTCGTATCTGTCCTGGTTTTTTAGGATGATACACGCCGAATATGAATAAGTACCAACACTCCTCGGAGTCTTGGAGCGTGGGTGCCATTTCTGCATGATTGTTCTGGAATATTCTTTCTATGAAGGTAAAGAAATGTTCTCTCATCTCTGGTGTCCTCTGAAGTTAATGTTTGAGGGAGATAAATCGATTGAACACAAGTTCTTTGTTGTTAGGTTAGCGTTGTCTCCGGGGTTTAAACGGTAAAGGTGCGACCCAGCTATTTAAATTGTCTTTTACTATTCCTTGATCTATGATATCTAATAACAACTTGTCTTCTATGGACATTGCAACCCTGTAGTCTTCTCTTGTCCTGTGGAAGACTGTTTACCCTAAGTGATCTTGCTCACCATCGCAGGCGTGGTCTTCATAGGAGGTATCTGTGAAAGGATAAGGCACAGGAGCGCTGTTTAACATAATATATAAGGGAGAAAAAAGACATTTGTCCATCCGGTTCGGCCTGTTATCCTGCAAGTTGATCCAGATGAAAGTAAAAAAAAAACTGTTGAGGTAGAAGCCAATTTTCCCCACTTATGGGGGAAAAAAATTCCTTCCCGACTCCAATCAGGCAATCAGAATAACACCCTGGATCAACGACCCCTCTCTAGTAGCTATAGCCTGTAATATTATTACATTCCAGAAATACATCCAGGCCCCTCTTGAACTCTTTTAGTGAACTCACCATCACCACCTCCTCAGGCAGAGAGTTCCATAGTCTCACTGAGTCTCTTCTATGTTTGTGTACAAATCTTCTTTCTTCCAGATGCAGAGGGTGCCTCCTCATCACAGTCACAGTCCTGGGGATAAATAGATGATGGGAGAGATCTCTGTACTGTCCCCTGATATATTTATACATAGTAATTAGATCTCCCCTCAGTTGTCTTTTTTCTAAAGTGAATAACCCTAATTTTGATAATCTTTCAGGGTACTGTAGTTGCCCCATTCCAGTTATTACTTTAGTTGCCCTCCTCTGAACCCTCTCCAGCTCTGCTATGTCCGCCTTGTTCACAGGAGCACAGTACTGTACACAGTACTCCATGTGTGGTCTGACCAGTGATTTGTAAAGTGGCTGGGCTATGTTCTCATCACAGGCATATATGGCCCTTTTGATGCAACCCATTATTGTATTGGCCTTGGCAGCAGCTGCCTGACACTGGTTTTAACAGCTTACTTTGCTGTTTATTAAAACTCCTAGGTCCTTTTCAATGTCAGTGTTACCGAGTGTTTTACCATTTAATATGTACGGGTGATTTGCATTATTCCTTCCCATGTGCATAACCTTACATATGTCAGTGTTAAACCTCATCTGCCACTTCTCTGCCCAAGCCTCTAATCTATCCAGAGATCCATCTGTAGCAGTAAATTGTCCTCTTCAGTGTTAATTACTTTACACAGTTTAGTGTCATCTGCAAAAATTGATATTTTACTGTGCAAGCCTTCTACAAGATCATTAACAAATATATTGAAGAGAATAGGGCCCAATACTGACCCCTAAAGTTCCCCACTAGTGACAGTGACCCAATCGGAGTGTGTACCATTAATAACCTGTTTTCTTAGCTTACCTCCTCATACAACCCGATTAAATTAGTTTGACATAACCGATCCCTCATGAAGCCATGCTGATATGGCGTTATTTGCTTATTTTCATTGAGATCCTCCAAGATAGCATAAGTTTATCGGGAAACTGATTTGACATGGGTGGAATAGGGAAGGACGTCCATTTTCAAGTGTGTTGGTGAGCAAACTGTTGACTGAGGTCGGCTTGTGTGCTCCTCCTAGACAGACGTCTCCTATGATGACACATCCTAGGTCAAATCTCTTGCTGTATGGAGCGTTTTGGGGACTGTTAATCTGTCCTCTAGCCTTGTGAACTCATAATATGTTTTTTTCCAAGGAGTAAGACTATGGGCGCTTCTGGGTCCAATTCTGGTATAAGGTGAGCTACATGCCTCAGGTGGGGGTGGTATTGTCACGACCATGGGTATGATACTGGTTGTATCAGACCGCAGTTTTGCCCCAATAACAGAAGCAAGGTGTCACCGCAAGTTCTGTGAGAACAGACGTTCTTCCTTACTTTTTGTATGAAATTCTTTGTTTTGGTTTCGCTTTGTCAGCTCCTTTCCTACTTCCTTTATTTTCCCTCCCAAACTGCCTCACTTTGTGGTTTATACTACTTCTTGGATGAAGTGTTCACTGCTGGAGGCTGCTGCTGCTGTTTGCTCAGATAAGTCTTTTCCCTTTATGGTGTTTCCTTGCTGGCTTGATTCTAGATGACCCTGACTCCGTCTGTATTCAGTGCAGGGAGCCGGTGGTCGTGTCCCCTCACTATTATAGGGTTTTCAGGTGTCACACAGTCTTAGGTACGTGGGCATGCAATCGTCTACCATTGAGGCCCTTGCATGTGTGTAGTTGTCAGGGAGAGCTCTTAGGGTTTTAAAGGGCTCACCTATATGCTCCTTAGTTTGGGAGCAAGCCAGTCAGTCATTTATTTATAAGTTCCAGCTATCTGCTACATCATCCATGACATTATAAACTGCCATACCGTCTTAAGCATGGATCCAGTTTCAGCCTTGATTGACCGTATGCAAGGTCTTTCTCTGGAGGTAGCAGACCTCCGTAAAACTGTGTCTCAGTTTCAGGTGACCAGTTCTGCTGGCGTTCATGGAGTTTGTTCCGAGCCTAAAATCTCGCTTCGGGATATGTTCTCCGGAGGTATTGAGAATTTTGTTCGTTTTAGAGAGGCTTGCAAACTCCATTTTCGCTTACGTCCTTATTCCTCTGGTGATGAGGAACAAAGGGTGGGGATCATCATCTCGCTGCTCAGGGATAACACTCAGTCTTGGGCCTTTGCCATGGTCTTTCTGACAGATGCATTTGCCTTTCATGAGAGACCAGTGTCGCTAGAGACTGCCATGTCTCT
The DNA here is from genome assembly GCA_033119425.1 of Bufotes viridis. Taxonomy (NCBI): domain Eukaryota; kingdom Metazoa; phylum Chordata; class Amphibia; order Anura; family Bufonidae; genus Bufotes; species Bufotes viridis. The sequence goes on along the minus strand of CM065589.1, from coordinate 155,867,851 downwards.
AGCTGTTTGTATTGACATGCACGGCACTCTGCAACAAGAGCTCTGCCCAAGATGGGAGCAATAAGAGGACATTGGTGATATCGTATGCAAACAGTGGAGACATTGGTTTACATTTTGATCAAAAGGTAGTAAGCCCACTCACCCCGACACGGTTGTCTCCTAGAGTGGGTACTAACGCTAAATCTGACCTACTATGGGCCATGACAGCCACATTAAATCCTCCTAACGCTAAATATTACCTGTTATGGGCCACGACAGCCACACAAAATCCAGGGAGTGTGGGCCCAGCATGCATGCTGGGATAAACCGTACTCATTAACCCCTTCTGGTGCTGTAACAGCCAGGATTTTGTGTGGCTGTCGTGGCCCATAACAGGTAATATTTAGCGTTAGGAGGATTTAATGTGGCTGTCATGGCCCATAGTAGGTCAGATTTAGCGTTAGTACCCACTCTAGAGACAACCGTGTCGGGGTGAGTGGGCTTACTACCTTTTGATCAAAATGTAAACCAATGTCTCCACTGTTTGCATACGATATCACCAATGTCCTCTTATTGCTCCCATCTTGGGCAGAGCTCTTGTTGCAGAGTGCCGTGCTTTTTTGTGTTTGTATGTATAGTTGCCATAGCTACGTGCACCTGCATACAGGGAGTGCTGACTGAACACCCCCCCTTGTGTTTGTTTCTGTTTAATAAGAGTTGGAGGTGTGGCGACCTCCACTTCAGTCGTGCACACCTGACTAGTGTTTCTGCCCTAGATGCTGGTTTTTAATCAGAGTGAGTATAAAGCTGAATGTGTACTCACATTGCCTGCTAGTAGCCATCTGGCTCCAGGAGGAGTGCACAGTTGGCTCGGCATGCATGTTGGTACCTGCATCCCTGGATCTAATGGAGGCTGTTACAGCACCAGAAGGGGTTAATGAGTACGGTTTATCCCAGCATGCATGCTGGGCCCACACTCCCTGGATTTTGTGTGGCTGTCGTGGCCCATAACAGGTAATATTTAGCGTTAGGAGGATTTAATGTAGCTGTCATGGCCCATAGTAGGTCAGATTTAGCGTTAGTACCCACTCTAGGAGACAACCGTGTCGGGGTGAGTGGGCTTACTACCTTTTGATCAAAATGTAAACCAATGTCTCCACTGTTTGCATACGATATCACCAATGTCCTCTTATTGCTCCCATCTTGGGCAGAGCTCTTGTTGCAGAGTGCCGTGCTTTTTTGTGTTTGTATGTATAGTTGCCATAGCTACGTGCACCTGCATACAGGGAGTGCTGACTGAACACCCCCCCTTGTGTTTGTTTCTGTTTAATAAGAGTTGGAGGTGTGGCGACCTCCACTTCAGTCATGCACACCTGACTTGTGTTTCTGCCCTAGATGCTGGTTTTTAATCAGAGTGAGTATAAAGCTGAATGTGTACTCACATTGCCTGCTAGTAGCCATCTGGCTCCAGGAGGAGTGCACAGTTGGCTCGGCATGCATGTTGGTACCTGCATCCCTGGATCTAATGGAGGCTGTTACAGCACCAGAAGGGGTTAATGAGTACGGTTTATCCCAGCATGCATGCTGGGCCCACACTCCCTGGATTTTGTGTGGCTGTCGTGGCCCATAACAGGTAATATTTAGCATTAGGAGGATTTAATGTGGCTGTCATGGCCCATAGTAGGTCAGATTTAGCGTTAGTACCCACTCTAGGAGACAACCGTGTCGGGGTGAGTGGGCTTACTACCTTTTGATCAAAATGTAAACCAATGTCTCCACTGTTTGCATACGATATCACCAATGTCCTCTTATTGCTCCCATCTTGGGCAGAGCTCTTGTTGCAGAGTGCCGTGCTTTTTTGTGTTTGTATGTATAGTTGCCATAGCTACGTGCACCTGCATACAGGGAGTGCTGACTGAACACCCCCCCCCTTGTGTTTGTTTCTGTTTAATAAGAGTTGGAGGTGTGGCGACCTCCACTTCAGTCGTGCACACCTGACTAGTATTTCTGCCCTAGATGCTGGTTTTTAATCAGAGTGAGTATAAAGCTGAATGTGTACTCACATTGCCTGCTAGTAGCCATCTGGCTCCAGGAGGAGTGCACAGTTGGCTCGGCATGCATGTTGGTACCTGCATCCCTGGATCTAATGGAGGCTGTTACAGCACCAGAAGGGGTTAATGAGTACGGTTTATCCCAGCATGCATGCTGGGCCCACACTCCCTGGATTTTGTGTGGCTGTCGTGGTCCATAACAGGTAATATTTAGCGTTAGGAGGATTTAATGTGGCTGTCATGGCCCATAGTAGGTCAGATTTAGTGTTAGTACCCACTCTAGGAGACAACCGTGTCGGGGTGAGTGGGCTTACTACCTTTTGATCAAAATGTAAACCAATGTCTCCACTGTTTGCATACGATATCACCAATGTCCTCCTATTGCTCCCATCTTGGGCAGAGCTCTTGTTGCAGAGTGCCGTGCTTTTTTGTGTTTGTATGTATAGTTGCCATAGCTACGTGCGCCTGCATACAGGGAGTGCTGACTGAACACCCCCCCTTGTGTTTGTTTCTGTTTAATAAGAGTTGGAGGTGTGGCGACCTCCACTTCAGTCGTGCACACCTGACTAGTGTTTCTGCCCTAGATGCTGGTTTTTAATCAGAGTGAGTATAAAGCTGAATGTGTACTCACATTGCCTGCTAGTAGCCATCTGGCTCCAGGAGGAGTGCACAGTTGGCTCGGCATGCATGTTGGTACCTGCATCCCTGGATCTAATGGAGGCTGTTACAGCACCAGAAGGGGTTAATGAGTACAGTTTATCCCAGCATGCATGCTGGGCCCACACTCCCTGGATTTTGTGTGGCTGTCGTGGCCCATAACAGGTAATATTTAGCGTTAGGAGGATTTAATGTGGCTGTCATGGCCCATAGTAGGTCAGATTTAGTGTTAGTACCCACTCTAGGAGACAACCGTGTCGGGGTGAGTGGGCTTACTACCTTTTGATCAAAATGTAAACCAATGTCTCCACTGTTTGCATATGATATCACCAATGTCCTCTTATTGCTCCCATCTTGGACAGAGCTCTTGTTGCAGAGTGCCGTGCTTTTTTGTGTTTGTATGTATAGTTGCCATAGCTACGTGCACCTGCATACAGGGAGTGCTGACTGAACACCCCCCCTTGTGTTTGTTTCTGTTTGTATTGACAGGCGCCTTAGAGAGAGAGAGGAGACAACTCTTTCATGTCATATTCAGTCCAAGGACAGTGGGGCTGTCTCATTCAGTGCGCAGGGGTCTCAGTCTGTCTCAATCCCCTCTGAGGAGGAGGCCATGCAGCTGGGTTTGGTTGCCCCTGATACTAGAGGATTCAGCTCTCAGAGGAGGGTTTGTTTCTGTTGTGGGGGAATAAATCATTTGGCTAATGTTTGCCCCTCTAGGAGGTTTATGGTTTTCTCCTACCTGCCAGACAGCAAGAACATTGTTTGTGAAATTTTTGTAGAGAGTGGAGCAGCTGTCAATCTCATTGATAATCAATTTGCAACAACACATGGTTTCCAGGTGTGCACTTTGGAAAAGGCTATACCTGTTTTTGCTATCGATTCCGCTCCACTTTCTCAAAGATCGTTAAAGGGCATAGTTCGCAATTTCCATTTGACTGTGGGTGACGCTCATGTTGAGGATATGTCATGTTTCATCCTAAGCGGATTACCTACTCCTCTAGTGTTGGGGCTACCCTGGCTCACTAAACATAATCCCACCCTTGATTGGCAAGCAAGGCAAATAAATGGTTGGAGTGAGTTTTGCAGAGAGAATTGCCTCACGGCATCTCTTCTAGAGGTTTCTACCAAGACTGTTCCTTCTTTCTCTCTGAATTTTCTGATGTGTCTTCCGAGAGTGGTGTCCAGGAATTGCCCTCTCACCGGGAGTACGACTGTCCTATTAATCTCATCCCAGGCGCCAAGCTGCCAAAATCACGATTATACAATCTCTCCCAACCTGAGAGAGTCGCCATGTGTACTTATATCTCTGAGAGCCTGAGAAAGGGACATATCAGACCCTCGAAGTCACCTGTCGCCACTGTTTTTTTTGTCAAGAAAAAAGACGCTTCTTTAAGACCTTGTCTGGATTTCAGGGAGCTTAACCGTATCACAATTTGTGACCCCTATCCGCTTCCTCTGATCCCGGACCTGTTTAACCAGATTGTTGGGGCTAAAGTTTTTCTATGTTGGATCTAAGAGGGGCATACAACCTAGTCAGGGAAGGGGACGAATCGAAGACAGCCTTCAATACCCCTGAGGGTCATTTCGAAAATTTGGTTATGCCCTTTGGTTTGATGAATGCTCCGGCCGTCTTCCAACACTTTGTGAACAGCATTTTTTGTCATTTAATGGGGAAATTTGTAGTGGTGTATCTAGACGACATTTTGATTTTTTTTCTCCTGATTTCAAGACTCATCGGGACCACCTATGTCAGGTCTTGCTGATTCTGCGGGAGAATAAATTGTACACTAAACTAGAAAAATGTGTGTTTGGGGTTCCGGAGATTAAATTTCTAGGTTTTCTTCTCTCTGCTTTTGTTTTTCGGATGGACCCTGAGAAGGTCCGCGCTGTGCTTGATTGGGAGCTTCCTGAGAATCTGAAGGCGCTGATGCGGTTTTTGGGTTTTGATAATTATTACAGAAAGTTAATTTTGAATTATTCGTCTGTTGTTAAGCCACACACTGATATGACTAAAAAGGGGGTGGAAGATGCGCTTCAGAAGAGTGTTTTGCTTCCACTCCCATTTTGGTACAACCTGATGTCTCTCTACCTTTTATTGTTGAGGTGGATGCTCCTGAGGTAGGTGTGGGTGCTGTCTTATCTCAGGGTCCCTATCCTGCCAAATGGCGATGTGTTCCTTTTTCTCAAGGAAACTCTCCTCTGCAGAGAGAAATTACGATGTGGGAAATAAGGAGTTGTTTTCCATCAAATTGGCTTTTGAGGAATGGCGCCATTGGTTAGAGGGAGCCCGACACCCTATTACCGTGTTTACCGACCATAAGAATCTGGCCTACTTGAAATCGGCCAAGCGTCTGACCCCGAGACAGGCCAGATGGTCCTTGTTCTTTTCTACGTTTAATTTTGTTATTACGTTCCGCCCTGGGGTTAAAAATGTGAAGGCGGATACCCTGTCACGTTGTTTTTCGGGAAAGGGGAACTTTGAAGACCCGGGTCCCATTTTGGCTGATGAGGTGGTCGTTTCTGCTCTTTATCCTGATTTGGAGGCAGAAGTTCAGGCAGCTCAGGCAGAGGCTCCTGATCTTTGTCCTCCTGGGAGGTTATTTGTGCCTCTCGCTTTACGACACAAGGTTTTTAAGGAGCACCACGATACTGTCCTTGCTGGGCATCCGGGGAGTAGAGCCACAGTGGATCTCATTGCTCAGAGATTCTGGTGGCCGGCTCTTCGTAAGACATCTGAGGGTTTTGTGGCAGCCTGCAAGATCTGCGCTCATGTCAAGGTCCCTCATTCACGGCCATCAGGATCTCTCCTCCCGTTACCCATTCCTTCCCGTCCTTGGACAGATCTGTCCATGGACTTCATTACGGACATGCCTCGCTCCTCGGGGAATTCTGTGATTCTGGTGGTAGTAGACCGTTTTAGCAAAATGGCGCATTTTATTCCCATTCCCAGGTTAACCAATGCTAAGACGCTGGCGCAATCATTTGTCGATCACATTGTTAAAATGCATGGCATTCCTTCAGATATCGTTTTTAATAGGGGCACACAATTTGTCTCCAGATTCTGAAGGGCCTTCTGTTCTCGCTTGGGGGTTCAGTTGTCGTTCTCTTCTGCTTTTCACCCGCAGTCGAATAGTCAGACCGAACGTGTCAATCAGAATCAGGAGGATTGGTATTCTTTTTTGTCTCTTGCTGAGTTTGCTTTAAATAACCATCGCCACGAGTCCTCTGATAAGTCACTATTTTCTGGTGCATATGGGTTTCATCCGCAGTTTGGGACATTCTCTGGAGAGGGGTCTTCTGGTTTACCTGATGAGGAGAGATTTTCCTCTTACTTGTCAATTATATGGCAAAAGATTCAGGGTAATCTAAAAAGTATGAGTGAGAGATATAAGCGTGTGGCGGATAAGAGACGTGTGCCTGGTCCGGACCTGAATGTGGGTAATCTGGTGTGGTTGTCTACAAAGAATATCAAACTAAAGGTTCCCTCCTGGAGTTGGGTCCTAGGTTTATTGGACCTTACAAGATCTTGTCCGTCATCAACCCCGTTGATTTCCATCTTGATCTTCCTCAGACTTGGAAGATCCATAATGTTTTTCACAGTTCCCTATTAAAGCCTTATGTCCAACCCACTGTACCCTCCTCTTTGCCTCCTCCTCCGATTTTAGTTGATGGTAATCTTGAATTTCAGGTCTCCAGGATTGTGGATTCTCGCATGACCCGCGGTTATCTGCAGTACCTCGTTCATTGGGAGAGTCCTGAGGAGAGGATGTGGGTCCCTGTGGTGGACATTATGGCCACTCGTCTCAGCAGGGCTTTCCATAGGTCTCATCCTAAGAAGGTGGGTCCTGAGTGTTCGGAGTCCAACCGTAGAGGGAGGTGTACTGTCAACGCCAGTTCTGTGAGAAGGTCGGACAGACGTTCTTCCATACCTTTTGCATAACGTTCTTTGTTTTGGTTTCACTTTGTCAGCTCCTTTCCTTCTGCCAGGTGTCACTTATTTAGACTAATCGTCTTCCTTTATTTTCCCTCCCATACTGCCTCACTTTGCGGTTTATACTACTTCCTGGATGAAGTGTTCACTGCTGGAGGTTGCTGCTGCTGTTTGCTCAGATAAGTCTTTTCCCTTTATGGTGTTTCCTTGCTGGCTTGATTCTAGGTGACCCTGACTCCATCCGTATTCAGTGCAGGGAGCCGGTGGTCGTGTCCCCTCACTATTATAGGGTTTTCAGGTGTCACACAGTCTTATGTACGTGGGCATGCAATCGTCTAACTTTGAGGCCCTTGCATGTGCGTAACCATCAGGGAAAGCTCTTAGGGCTCACCTATATGCTCCTTAGTTTGGGATCAAGCCAGTCAGTCGTTTATTTATAAGTTCCGGCTATCTGCTACATCATCCGTGACACAAGGATTACTTGAATTACTAATGTATCAAAGAATGCAAACAACTGAAAATCAGTAGTATTAAAGCACTTTGGATCCCCAATTAGTGCAACAAGGTGCAATAGAATAGCTCTTATTACCCAGGCTTTACACTCTTCTATTTATCCCTGGTTTTTCCCTACAGTGTGGATAATGCCTCCCTAATCTATCCCTACACTATCAAAAATCTTTCCCTGAACTGCTGAATATGTTTTTTTTGTGAATAAATTGTTTCCTAAACATTGACCCTAGTGCCTGTCACGTCTCTCCCTGCACTACGTTCACAGGAAAATTGCAAAGACTGAGCAGGCTGAGGCTTTTTATAGGGCTGTGACATCACAGGGGTTTGCTAGCTGCTGATTGGCTGGATGGCTGCATGCATGGCATTGTGGGTGATCCCTCATTTCCGTGCGTCTTACTTTCTTGTTCTAACATGTGCAGCAGCCATTTTAGAAAAAATGCAATTTGTTACAACGAATTGCAAGGAAATTTGACTTTGAGATGAATCAAATTTTTCCTGAAATTTGGATCAAATTCCACTTTATCAGCTTTGATTTGCTCATCTCTAATTAGTTTATCCCCCCACTGTAATTTTATTATCTTGAGATTTACTAAACTAGTTATATATAACTAGATTGATATGACTCTTAAAGCTGATAGCTGTAGCATCCCTGTCTGGAAATCAGGACAATTCCTTCAGTCATTTATACATAACAGTTTTTTGTTCACTGTGCTTAGAGTAGACTGTTCTGCCTACAATCAAACCCAAATTACACTTGTCATGTGCAGCCTCCTAAAGAGTCCACTACACCAAACTCTTGTCTCCTGTCCTTCCATAACCTCTGACATCCCTTCCCTCACTCCACCCAAACCAATATAACAATGGTCTTTAAAATTACACCATTCAATGTAAAGGGGGATTAATTCTCATTTTAAATGGTCTCTATTTTAGGAAGGGATTCAAATCATCTGCATCTGACGTTATATGCATTCAGAAGACACATCTTTAAACCCAATTTTGGTTCCAACATAATTTCCCCCACATCTTATTCTATCATGCACTTAATAAAAAAGGTTTTGTAGCCATAGCTATAAAATACTCTCTATCATGTTCATTAGTGTTGAGCGAGCATGCTCGGCCGAACACCAGTTTGGCTCGAGCATCACGGTGCTCGGCACATGGTGGTGTTCGTCCGAATACCGCGTGTGCTCGAGCACGGTGCTCAAATCGCCTCCCCACACATTTGTTGGCAGCTATGTTGGATACTGGCATTACAGTGATTGTCTGGCCGGAACACGTAATTAGGTTCTATAAAGCATCTGATGACACCTGGTTTGGCTCAGTCTTAGTCAGGGAGTGCTGTGCTGTAGAAGGGACAGATAGTGTAGGGAATTTAATTTTATTTTTTGTTAGGCAGGGTTGGTGCTAGAGAACCAAAAGTCCTTTTAAGGACTATTGTTGTGTCTGGAAGCAATTTATATTTTTAGCGCAACCTGCGCTAAATTGCGTGCAATTGTAGATACCCAAAAGTCCTTTTAAGGACTATTGTTGTATCTGGCAGCAATATATATTTTTAGCGCAACCTGCGCTAAATAGCATGCAATTGTTTGGCCGCTGCAGACAGCGACATTATTTGCGCTACATCTCCAGTGTAATGTGTGCGCAGCCTAAAAATATCTGTGACATCCAGTGTACTTTTTTCGTAGACGGTGTCCGCTGCGGACAGTGACATTACCTGCGCTACATCTCCTGTATAACGTTTGCGAACCCTAAAAATATCTGTGACATCAGTGTACTTTTTCCGTAGACGCTGCGGACAGTGACATTACCTGAGCTACATCTCCTGTATAATGTATGCGCATCCTAAAAATATCTGAGACATCAAGAGTACTTTTTTCATAGACCCTGCGGACAGCGACATTATCTGCGCTACATCTCCTGTTTAACGTGTGCGCATACTAAAAATATCTGTGACATCCAGTGTACTTTTTCCGTAGATGGTGTCCTCTGTGGACAGTTACATTACCTGCGCTACATCTCCTGTATATTGTTTGCGCATACTAAAAATATCGGTGAAATCCAGTGTACTTTTTCCATAGACGCTGCTGATAGCGACATTATCTGAGATACATCTCCTGTTTAACGTGTGCGCATACTAAAAATATCTGTGACATCCAGTGTACTTTTTCCGTAGATGGTGTCTGCTGTGGACAGTTACATTACCTGGGCTACATCTCCTGTATAACATTTGGGCATCATAAAAATATCTGTGACATCCAGGGTACTTTTTCCAGAGACACTGTGGACAGCAACATTATCTGCGCTACATCTCCTGTTTAACGTGTGCACGTACTAAAAATATCTGTGACATCCAGTGTACTTTTTCCGCAGATGCTGCGGACAATGACATTACCTGCGCTACATCTCCTGTTTAACGTGTGCGCATACTAAAAATATCTGTGCCATTGACTGTAATTTATTTGGGCATAAACACAGTAAAAAAACTGTGCTTCTGTACGTGTGACATACTTGCAAGCATATATACCATTTAATGTGATGAAGGCGAGCAGGAAGGGATGGGGAAGTGGCTGTGCTGCTGATGGAGCACGCAGAGGCCGTGGCCCTGGGTGCTGTGAAACTGTGCCTGCTGGCAGCGCACAAAAAACACACGCATCAACGATACTTAGCTTCATGTCCCAGTTTACAGGAAGCGCAGGACACCAATCTCGAAGTCAGACCAGTGCGAGCAGGTGGTCGGTTCGATTGCAGCAGATAATGCTTCCAGTTCCAGTTAAGCACCACCCTGTCTTCCGCAAAGTCCAGTCTCAGTAGCCAAGAGTCTGGTCAACAGAATCCTTACCCTGATCCTCCTTTCTCCCACCATGGAGAGTCTTTGCAAACAAGTGATCCCACACTCGGATATTCTTTTTTCATCGCCATTCCTTAATTTGAGCCTCCCGCCAAGCCCGCTTGAAGAGGGACATGAGGAGATATTGTGCCCTGATTCCCAAACTCTTGAGCATAAGTGTTCATTGAGCATGCTCGGCCGAACATCAGTTCGGCTCGAGCATCGCTATGCTCGGCACATGGCGGTATTCGGCCGAATGCTCGAGTCTCCTCCCCACACGTTTCTTGGGTGCTACTCAGCCAATAAACGTGCAGGTAAATACTGCCCTCACTGTAATGCTGTAGCCATTATGGTTACTGGCATTACAGTGATTGGCTGGCTGGAACGGATCATCAGGTGCTATATAGTGCCCGATGGCACCTGTTCCGCTCAGTCTTATTCAGGGAGAGCTGTGCATAGGCAGGGACAGACAGTGTATCGAGTGATATTGGACTATTTTTATTAGAAAAACTTTTTAGAGGTCCAAAAGTCCTTTTAAGGACTACTGTGTGTGGCAGCAGCAATATATATTTTTAGAGCAACCTGCGCTAAATTGCTAAAACTTTACAGACCCAAAATTCCTTTTAAGGATTATTGTGTGTGGCAACAGCAATATATTTCTTTAGTGCATCCTGCGCTAAATAGCTTTTAATAGGCTGCTGTGGACAGTTAAATTAACTGTGCCACATCTCCTGTGTAAAGTGTATGCATCCCAAAAAATATCTGTGACATCCAGTGTACTTTTTCCATAGATGGTGTCCGCTGCGTGCAGTTAAATTATCTGCGCCACATCTTCTTTGTAAAATGTGGCATCCCAAAAATATCTATGATATCCAGTGTACTTTTTCTGTAGACGGTGTCTGCTGCGGACAGTGACATTAGTTGCGCCACATCTACAGTGTAATGTGTGCGCTGAAAAAATGTATCAGTGACATATAGTGTACTTTTTCAATAGACGGTGTCTGATTCTGACAGTGACTTTACCAGTGCCACTTCTCCAGTGCACCGTGTGCGCAGAATTTTTTTTATCTGTGACATACAGTGTACTTTTTCAATAGACGGTGTCTGCTTCTGACAATGACGTTACCAGTGCAACATCTGTAGTGTTCCGTGTGCGCATACATTTCTTTGTCTGTGACATATGATGTACTTTTTCAATAGACGATGTCCGCTTCTGACAGTGACATTACCAGTACTACATCTAAAGTGTAACGTGTGGGTTACTCAGTTCCCAACCGCCACTATGTTTTCCCGATGTGCTGTCCCCGCCTAACACCAGCATGTGTCCCGTAACATCACCCGTGCCCTGACCAACGCAGTTATTGGGAAGGTCCATTTAACGACTGACACATGGACAAGTGCTTTTTGCCAGGGATGCTACATTTCCCTGACGGCACACTGGGTGAACATTGTGGAGGCCGGGAGAGAGTTGTACCCCGGAATGGCACAGGTACTACCGACGCCAAGGATTGAGGGCCCTATTTCCATCAGGATTTCCGCGACCACCTACATTAGTGGCTGCAACCCCCCTTCTCCTCCTCCACCTCCTCCACTTCCACCTCTGAATTCCCAGTCAGCCATCAGTCTGTAGCTGGAATCAGTGTAGCACTGCAGTGGGGAAGCAGCAACAGACCGTGCTGAAACTTATTTGCTTAGGTGACAAACAGCACACCGCTGCAGAGCTATGGCAGCAGGGTATAAGGGACCAGACTGAGCTGTGGCTCTCACCACTCAACATATAACCAGGCATGGTTGTGTCTTATAATATCCATAACTTGGTGGCGGCTTTGGCGCTCTGCAAGCGCACACACATACCATCTCTAGCCCACGTGTTCAACTTTGTTCAGTAGTTTCTCAAAACCTACCCCAATTTGCCTGAGCTACGGTTGAAGGTGCTCCGCGTGTGTGCCCATTTCCGAAAGTCATCTATAGCTGTCGCCGGTCTGGCGTTCCATATGTTGGCCAGGCTTTGTGAGCAGCATAGGGAAGTAATGGAATACCAGCTGCAACATTGTCGTTGCTTTTCCAGTCAGCTTCCGCTCTTCACAAGCTTTAAATGGGCATGGATGTCTGACCTCTGTGAGGTTTTACGCAACTTTGAGGAATCAACACAGACAATGAGCGGCGATGCCGATATTATCAGTGAAACCATCCCACTTCTGTGTCTACTGAAATGCTCGCCGCTCACAATGGAGGCGGACGCTTTGCATGTGAAAGAGGTGGAAATGGGGGAAGATAGTACACAGAATGATAGCCAGACCACCCTCATTTCGTCTTCTCAGTGCGAATTGGATGATAAGGAGGAGAAGCAGGAGATTGTTGCCTGTTGCTTCTTCAGAGTGGATGGGCAGAAGAGGAGGAAGAGGATAAAAAGATTGAGAGTCATCCTCCAGATGAGGACAGCAAAGTGTTGTCTGTTGGGACTCTGGCACACATGGCTGACTTTATGTTTTGCTGCCTTTTCCGTGACCCACACGTTATACGCATTTTTGCCAACATGATAACTGGTTGTTCACCCTTCTCGACCCCTGCTACAAAGAAAAATTTTCATCTCTCATTCTTGTGGTGGAGAGGACTAGCAAAATGGTGCAATACCAGAAGGTCCTTGTGGAAAAATTGGCAATGCTGGCAGCAGAGTACATAGTTCCTTGGGCAACACTCTCCAAGGCCTGGGACAATTTCATGACACCCCGCCAGCACCCCCACCCTGATGCGCGGCCTACTGTCACAAAGTGGGAAAACTTTTGGAAGATGGTGAAGGAGTACGTAGCAGACCGTGAATGTATCCTCAATGATCCATCTGTGCCTTACAACTATTAGGTATCCCAACTGGACACGTGGCATGAACTGGCGCTCTACGCCTTGGAGGTGCTGGTCTGCCATGCCGCCAGCGTTTTGTCAGAGCGGCAGGGCCAGCTCCAGATTCATGTGGGCCCTTGGACGATAAATCCCAGTGGGCCCCCTTGAGGCATTTTTGTGCATTTTCATATCCCTCTGTGGCTCCCACACGGTTTAATGACCCCCCCAATGCCCCAAAACACAGTATAATGACCCCCAGTGGCCCCACACACAGTATAATGACCCCACAGTGGTCCTGCATTCAGAATAATAACCCCTAGTCGCCTCGATTCAGAATAATGCCTGGCTGGGGTATTTTGGCGGCGTCCTCGATCCAGGATTCCAGGTCCCTGGGCGCCACCATCTTCCGGAGTTGATGCGGGGATTCTCCTTTGCATCACTTCCGGGTAATCCGGCCACGGTTTTTTCTTGGGCGCAATTTCTTTCACAGATGCTCACCTAAACGACACTCAGGAGTGGCTTCTTTCATTCAATCTCCGCGAGATTCGAGCTATCCAACTAGCCCTCCTTCACTTAGCCCCTCAGATCCAGGGCAAAGCGGTGAAAGTCCAGTCAGACAATATGACTGCGATACTTTATATGAACAAGCAGGGAGGCACGAGATCACTTCCCCTCCTGTCAGAGATCGGGGTGTTTCTGGATTAGGCAGAGTTGTACCTTTCCCACTTATCTGCGATCCACATTCAAGGCTCCCTCAATATGATAGCGGATCGGCTGAGCCGCGGTCTTCCGTCGGTGGAGTGGTCTTTACATCCGGAGATATTCAAGCAGATAGTCCTCAAGTGGGGTATGCCAGAGGTGGATCTCATGGCAACAAGGCTCAATGCCAAGGTGGAGAGGTTTTGTTCCCTTTACAGGGAGGACAACCCCCTTGCGTTAGACGCTCTGTAAATATCCTGGAGGTTCAGGCTGGCATACATCTTCCCTCCGTTTTCCATGATTCCGAGGGTATTGATGAAAATCTGTCAGGATCAGGCCTCGGTGATAGCTATCATACTGTTTTGGCCGAAGAGATCCTGGTTTACCTAGCTCACCCAGTTGAGTTGAGGACAATATTGGAGGCTCCCCCCACAGCAGACCCTGGTGTCATGGGACGCTCACCTCTGCTCAGATCTGCACAGATTCAACCTGACAGCCTGGAGGTTGATCAGTCCCTTCCCAGAATAGAAGGGCTTTCAGAGTTGGTCCTGAGAACGCTGTCTCATTCTAGAGCGGACTCTATAAAGAGAGCCTACTCTCATATTATGAGGATATTCTCATCCTGTTGTACCTCAACTAAGGTGGCGTCTGCAGATCCGCCCCTCTCCACTATCTTTCAGTTCCTGCAAGAGGGCCTTGATAGAGGCCTTGCCCTTCTACTCTGAAGGTTCAAATTTCAGCCATCTCAGCTTGCATTAACAGGCTTTTTTCTCAGGACCTGCTGATCAAATGGTTCCTTAAAGGAGCTGAAAGATTAAAGCCTACAGTACTGAGACCCATTTTTCAATGGGATTTATCAGTAGTTCTCAGGGGGTTAACATCTCCCCCCTTTGAACCGTTAGAGGAGGTGGACATCAAGTTCGTCACTTGGAAGTTTGTGTTTCTCCTTGCAGTGACTTTGGCCAAGAGGGTCTCTGAGCTTCAAGCTCTCTCAGCACATGAGCCCTATACAATTTTCTTACATGACCAGGTCCTTCTTAGATTGCTCCCATATTTTAGGCCTAAAGTTCCTCCCTTCCAGAACATCAACCAGGTGATATTTCTCCCGGTTCTGTCGACATCTACCACCTCCTCCGAGGAACCTGCTAGACATCCTCTGGACGTCTCAAGATGTCTCCAGATCTATGTGGATAGATCAAATGAGTTCAGGAAAGATGAGAATCTGCTAATCCTGTTGCCGGTAAGTTTAAAGGCTGTAAGGCATCCAAACCTTCCATCAGTCGGTGGATTGAGGAGGCTATTAAGGAATCCTTTGTTTCCCAATCTCTGGACCCTCCGGGATTCGTGAAGGCCCACTCTACTAGTGCTGTGGCTACTTCTTTTGCCGAGAGGAGTCTTCTGCCTCTCAACATGATTTGCAAAGCTGCCTCCTGGAGCTCTGAATCAACATTTATCTCCCATTATAGACTAGATGCCAGTCTAGCTGAGTTTTTGGCCTTTGGGCAGACTATTCTTAGTTCTGCCAGGCAGGAAGGCCCTCCCTAGGGGTTTCTTCTTGCCATCTCCCCATCTGTGCTGCTGGTAGAACGTAAGGAAATCGTTAATTTCTAACGATAATTTGTTTTCCCTTAGTCCTAACAGCCGCACACAAATTTCCCACCCTAGTAAGTCTAGTTTTTTTCTTGCTATTAACACAGTGGGCTGGGGGTTGACTTCCTCCTTTTAAGGAGATACTTCATTGTTAAATTGAGGTATTAGTCTTGGGCTCATTAAACATTCCGCCGGTCCTACCAGTTCATGGGGGGTGGTTAACCCCATCTGTGCTGCTGTTAGGACTAAAGGAAAACAAATTATCATTAGAAATTAACGATTATCACATACTCTCAGGAACTCAATCTGAGAGGTAAGTATTAATACCCTTATGCAGTCTCCTGCTAATTAAAAGCACCTGCGCCAAATGGGGAGGAGTGCTGATACCAGGAGGGAAATGAGCATAGATTCTACATAACATGTAAAATTATGCTGAGAAGCAGTTATTAGACAAAAGCATAGTTTTGAGGATGTCCGATCCAGTACATTTTTCTTATATTTTACATTAAATTGATGGCAAAAATGGGATGTAAACCCAGCTTTAGTGTCAGTCTAAGCACCAGTACACAGCGGAGCAGCCGGGCGGAGAGGGGACGCCACCATGTACTGACAGAGCGCTACCTGGTCCTGGTGGTCACGGGTGAGGACTGTGTTTCCCAAGGATCTTTTATCTACTGGGAAATACAGAGCACAGTATAATACACTAGAATCTACAGTATATACTATAAAGATATTAGCCCTACCCCCGAATAATAATACAGTTAGGCGTTCATTTATTATATAGAAATACGTCTATATTAAGCATATTTCTGACACAGATTGTGGCGCAAATGTCCTTAGCGCCGCAATCTGAATTTTTCCCCTGCTTATGCCAGGTCTAAAAAAAGGTGGCGTGGGCAGGGAAAGGTTTAAAGTTATAGCCATACAGTTATTCGATAGCACCGCCATACAGTGACTGGATAACACCTCTGCACAGTGACCACATAACACCGCCATACAGTGACAGGATAAAATAGCATAAGAGGGCACAGTACAGGGAATGACTAGGGGCACTGTACAGGGTGTGGTAAGAGGGCACAGGGTATAAGGTGGCACAGAGGCCACAGGGTATAAGATGGCACAGTACAGGGTGAGGGGCACAGTACGGGGTGGGTTGCACAGGACAAGGTTGGGGGCACAGTCACACGACCCTGTAACGTTAGAAGGTCCTTATGGTGAATGCAGTTCAGACGCCACCATAGTGAGAGGCAGAGGAGTGGGACTGGGGCCCGGGGTCCTGGATGGACAGGAGGGGTGAACGCAGCAAGTAGGTGGAAGGGGCTCTGAGGGGGATTCATACCAGAGGTAGTGGCAGGAGGTCTGTGCAGGGCAGCAACAGGAGATAGGAGGGTGGAACAGGAGCTCTGGATATTTTAGGGAGGAAAGTAAACAGAAGGGGATCCATGAGGATGAGATAGGACAGGATATGGGGGGGGCAGGTGTCATGGAGGCAAACTGCTTAATGAAGCAGTAAAACAACTAATCAGCATGAAGCAGAATCCAGCAGCAGCTGGAAGAGTGTGTCCCTCCCCCCCCCCCCCACAGAGAAGAGACAGTCACAGTGCAGACTCACTGACAAACTTTGCGTGTCTGAGGCTGGTAAGGTATAGTAAGGAGTCACGGAGTCCAAAATAATATGGGTGGAACAAAAGAAGAGGGGGGAAAAAAATACATAAATCCAAAGTACATGGAATATCTGGAATTGTATAGAAATAAGTATAAGCGACATAACAAATAGGTATAATGTATGGTGATACACAATATAAATGAGGTACAAAGGTGCTGCATCTTGTCAGATATTGAATTGCTGCAAAGTAGGTCCAAATAGTCCCATCTTATAACATCATGCAACATGCTAGATATGCAAAGTAAGGCAAAAAAAAAATAAAGAGGCATATAATAATAAAGGGAGAAGGACATGGAAATAATGGAGACAAAAGGAGCAGTGAAACATACAGTAATAAAGGAGCAATGAGGCATATGATAATGAAAGAATATGCTGTAGGGATAATGGAGGCAGGAGGTCTAAGCACAAAATGAATGAGGATGGCAGGGTCAACAAGACATGTTTAGTAGAGAGCAGAGTAGCTTACCAGGTGTATGTAGCAGGGATACATGGAGGAAGGTGTTGCGCTGAGTGTAGAGCGCATGCGTCCTTATGAGTAGTCGGCCCTTGCGATCATGTGACTAGTCACATGGATCGGAGCTGTGTGCTGTTTTGCGCAGGCGCAGACACAGTAATGGGTTCAAGTGAGGCTGGTAAGCTAACCTGCTCTGCTGAACAGAGTGAAGAGGGGGAATGTCTGAAGCTCTGCAGCAACCGGCCTCAGAGGGGTACTGCGTAAGTGAAATGACAACAATGAGTGCTTCCATCTGTATTGATGGAAATGCTCATAGCAGCTCAGTGGGACCCCTCAGAAGCAGTGGGCCCCGGGTTTGCCGGGTGCCGATGCCGGCCCTGCAGAGCGGGTATTTAGAGCTGCTGGGAGCATAATAACTGATAAGCGCATCCGCCTGTCAACTGAAAATGCTGACCGGTTGATTCTTATAAAAATGAACAATGCCTGGATTGCCCTGACTCCTCTACTCCACCAGAGGAAAGCAGCTGAACATAAAGGCACTTTAAATGTGGCTTTAATGGTGTATTGAATACACTGTATTCCTATGCACCCCTTCCACCACAAAAAAGGGTATATGGTTCAATCTTTCTTTTCTCATCCTCCTCCTCCATCATATCAACATGCTTATTAGGCTGCCCTCACTCCTAATGTTTTAGAGGGTCAGCTACTCAGCACTCCGTCAACCATAATTTTTTCGATGGTCAGCTCAGCAGCAGACCCTCACCTCTAATGTTTTAGATGGTCAGTTCAGCAGCAGGCTCTCACCCATAATTTTTTCCATGGTCAGATCAGCAGCAGGCCCTCGCACATAATGTTTTAGATGGTCAGCTCAGCAGCAGGCCCTCGCCCATAATTTTTTCCATGGTCAGATCAGCAGTTACACTTACCCCTAATGTTTTAGAGAGTCAGCTCAGCAGCAGACCCTCAACCATACTTTTTTCGATGGTCAGATCAGCAGCAGGAACCCACTCATAATTTTTTCCATGGTCAGATCAGCAGCAGGCACTCGCTCCTAATGTTTTAGATGGTCAGCTCAGGAGCAGACCCTCACCCCTAATGTTTTGGATGGTCAGTTTAGCAGAAGACTCTTGCCCATAATTTTTTCTATGGTCAGATCAATACCAGGCTGTTGCCCCTAATGTTTTAGAGAGTCAGCTCAGCAGCAGACCATCAACCATATTTTTTTTGATGGTCAGCTCACCAGCAGGACCTCACCCATAATTTTTTCAATTGTCAGATATGCACCAGGCCCTCACCCCTAATGTTTTGGAGAGTCATCTCACCAGCAGAGAGCAGACCCTGAACCATAATTATTTCAATGGTCAGCTCAGCAGCAGGCCCTCAACCATAATTTTTTCCATGGTCAGATCCCCACCAGGTCCTTGCCCTTAATGATTTAGAGGGTTAGATCAGCAGCAGGTCCTAACCCCTAATGTTTTAGATGGTCAGCTCAGCAGCAGGACCTCGCCCATAATTATTTTCCATGGTCAGATCAGCAGCAGGCACTCACCCCTAATGTTTTAGAGAGTCAGCTCAGCAGCAGACCCTCAACCATAATTTTTCCGATGGTCAGCTCAGCAGCAGGCCCTCACCCATAATGTTTTAGATGGTCCGATCAGCAGCAGGCCCTTGCCCCTAATGTTTTAGATGGTCAGATCAGCAGCAGGCCCTCACCCCTAATGTTTTAGATGGTCAGCTCAGCAGCAGGCCCTCGCCCATAATGTTTTAGATGGTCAGATCAGCGGCAGGCACAAACCCCTAATTTTTTAGAGAATCAGCTCAGCAGCAGACCCTCAACCATAATTTTTCCAATGGTCAGCTCAGCAGCAGGCCCTCACCCATAATTTTTCCAATGGTCAGCTCAGCAGCAGGCCCTCACCCATAATGTTTTAGATGGTCTGATCAGCAGCAGGCACTCGCCCCTGATGTTTTAGAGAGTCAGCTCACCAGCAGATTCTCACCCTTAATGTTTTAGATGGTCAGCTCAGCAGCAAACCCTAGCCCATAATTTTTTCCATGGTCAGATCAGCAGCAGGCACTCGCCCCTAATGTGTTAGATGGTCAGTTCAGCAGCAGGCACTCACCCCTAATGTTTTAGATGGTCAGCTCACCAGCAGACTCTCAACCATAATTTTTTCGATGGTCAGCTCAGCAGCAGACCCTCACCTCTAATGTTTTAGATTGTCAGCTCAGCAGCAGACCCTCGCCCATAATTTTTTCCATGGTCCGATCAGCAGCAGGCACTCATCCCTAATGTTTTAGAGTCATCTTAGCAGCAGACCCTTAACCATAATTTTTTCGATGGTCAGCTCACCAGAAAACCCTCAACCATAATTTTTTCAATGGTCAGTGTGGCGAAACCAACCTCGCCACTGGGTTTTGGAGGGGACAGATTGCCAGGATTATGGGCCCTCTCATCAGCCTATGCTAAACGTTTGAACCTCTGGTCTAATTCGTGCCATTTTGGGATATGTTAAATGTCTGTGTGTACTGAAAAAGGTGGGACATTGTATATTTGAATAGTGATGTCTGTCCTATTGTCCCCACGTGTGTATTGGCGATTTCCCTTTGTCCTGAGAGATAATGGAATTACTCCTCGGTTGTCTCCAGGACAGAAGACATTGTGTATTCTCCTGCCTGTGATGATTACATTAACCCGTGTAGGGTAATTGTATCACAGGCAGAGGGGAGGATTTTGTGTGGGAGTGTTTTACTGTATTGTAAGTGTCTCAGTCTTCCTTCTGGTTCCCTAGGGGAGTGTCCACCAGGTGGGAGACCTGCATAAATACCGGGCAGGTAGCCCTCAATAAAAATAATTCCTGTTTAACCATCAATACAGAGCCTCGTCTTGTACTTGGGGGGAATTGCTACTTCAGAACGTTCTCTTGCCTGTTCCAGGAGAGGAGGACTTTGTATGGTTCCAGTTCGGTTGATTCGAGTGGTTGTTCGGTGCTGTGCTCTTTGCCAGGGGAATCACCCGAACGGTATTAACCCTCACTATACCGTGTTATACCGTAACAGTCAGCTCAGCAGCAGACCCTCAACCATAATTTTTTCGATGGTCAGCTCAGCAGCAGGCCTTCATCCATAAGTTTTTCCATAGTCAGATTAGCAGCGGGCACTCGCCCCTAATGTTTTAGAGAGTCAGCTCAGCAGCAGACCCTCACCCCTCATGTTCAGCAGACCCTTACACCTAATGTTTTAGATGGTCAGCTTAGCAGCAGCTTCTCACTCCTAATGTTTTAGATGGTCAGCTCAGCAGCAGACCCTAGCCCATAATTTTTTCCATGGACAGATCAGCAGCAGGCACTCGCCCCTAATGTTTTAGATGGTCAGTTCAGCAGCAGGCACCACCCCTGAGATTTTTTACAACGTTCTTCAAAACGCTCACCCCTCTCATTAAAAGGTTCTCTTATTGTGCTAGACGATTTTAATATGACAATCTGGCCCTTAATGGACTCCTCGTCGTCTTCCACTAGTCAAACCTCTTCACCTATTTTCAACCTTGTTCACCGATACAATCTATATGATATATGTAGGCTCGAACGCGACACAGAAAGGGACTTCAACCTTTTTTTTAATCCACATAAAATATACACCTGCACTGATTTTATCCTTGTGGACAAACTTCTACTTTCTAGAATCTCCTCCACTTACATCGGTTTGATAACATGGTAATATCACTCCCTAATCCATGCACAGATATTTACAATGTATAATTTGGGTTTACAATACATTTGGAGACTGAATACCTTCATTCTACATTCTTCCAAGTACTCCCTTAATGTCAAAACAGCACTCGAATAATTCTTCCTCATGGACAGTAATGGCTCTGTCTATCCCTTGGCCCTTTGGTGCTCTCACAAAGCCTTCATGAGAGGCCAAATAAAGAAAGAAATGAATAGTCTCTCTCTTTTAATGAAACTCAATTCTCTACACAATTTGAACAAAACTGCTCATTATCCGCGAAGGGTTAGGTAGATAGTGGATCTGCCGAGTGAACTACATGAAGTACATATAAATTTGACTTGACACTGCAATGATTTAAAACAGGTTCTGTATTAGTCAAATCACTCCGTATCTAATTTACCAATTTTAATATTCCTTTCATCTTTAATCAAGACTATTGCCAAGTCTTAGATCCTCAGGGTATAGCAGACACCTTTATCAATTAATATTTCACCCTATACAATCTTTCCCCAGACCCAGGGACATCTCAACCCTCCTCAGAAGGCATTCATCAGTTTTATGTCTCATTCACATGTAAGTGTTCCGTTCCAGTTACATCGACACATCGACAGCAAAAAATAGACACATCAATCAAACACGGAACCTTCACGGGCAGCTTCACAGAGAAATCACTGACCACCTGTTCATGGATTTGTGAACAGACACGGAATGCATGAATGAGGCTTTAGGATTCGTGTCTCTCCCCACCTCACCAACAGCCAGATATCCAGATATAACAACTTTTTATGTCCTTTACAGAGCTTGAAATTACCAGTGAACAGAATTCAAACATCTTCTCTGCTCCTTACATTGGACACGAAGGAGGCATTTGACATGGTAAAGTGGGGTTACCTACGAGTAGAGTTGAGCGAACACCTGGATGTTTAGGTTCGAGAAGTTCGGCCGAACTTCCCGAAAATGTTCGGGTTCGGGATCCGAACTCGACCCGAACTTCACCCCCAACCCGAACCCCATTGAAGTCAATGGGGACCCGAACTTTTGGGCACTAAAAAGGCTGTAAAATAGCCTAGGAAAGGGCTAGAGGGCTGCAAAAGCCAGCAAAATGTAGGTAATGCTATGGGAGTTGATGTTCTCATCACAGCCAAAAAGGATTCATGTCTGCCTGCAGTGCCACAGGCCTCATTCACAGACTCAGGGCCTTGGCACCCGCAAAGAGGAGAGCGGTCCCATAACAGCAACACAGGCCTCAGGTCAACCTTCAATGGAACAGGCCATTATCATTTATGTAGGCCCCTGACACCCAGACAATGGGGCAGTCATTAGACAGTAAAAAAAATTAAATGACTGCCACCAAGACAGCAAGCAAGTATTTGAAAGTTAGGCCCCTGACACCCAGACAGAGGAGAGAGGTCCCATAGCAGCAAAAGAGGCATCATGTCACCCACCAAAGGAGAAGGCCACATTTAGTTATTTAGGCCCAAGCACCCAGACAGAGGAGAGAGGTCCCAAAGCAGAGAATCAGGCTTTATTTCACCCACCAATGGAGAAGGCCACTTTCAGATATTTAGGCCCCTGGCACCCAGACGGAGCAGAGGTTCATTCAACTTTGGGTTGCCCCGCAAAATAATGGTAAAATTAAAAAAAGAGGATTCAATAAAGAAGTGCTCTGGAGTACAAGAATATATGGTTAAGGAGGTATGGACGTAATTATAAATATCTATTCTGAACAAGGGATGGACAGGTCCTGTGGGATCCATGCCTGGTTAATTTTTATGAACGTCAGCTTGTCCACATTTTCTGTGGACAGGCGGCTGCGTTTGTCAGTAATGACGCGACCTGCTGTGCTGAATAGACATTCAGACAAAACGCTGCCCGCCGGGCAGGCCGGCACCTCCAAGGCATAAAAGGCTAGCTCTGGTCACGTGGACAATTTGGAGACCCAAAAGTTGAATGGGGCCGAACCATCAGTCAGTATGTGGAATAGTGTGCAAACGTACTGTTCCACCATGTTAGTGAAATGCTTCCTCCTGCTAACATGTTCCATATCAGGTGTTGGTGCAGTTAGCCGTGGCGTGGTGACAAAACTTTCCCACATCTCTGCCACGCTAACCCTGCCCTCAGAGGAGCTGGCCTTGACAAAGCTGTGTTGGTGACCTCTTTCTTCTCCTCTGCCTTCACCTTGGGCTTCCACTTGTTCCCCTGTGACATTTGGGAATGCTCTCAGTTGTGCGCCTACCAACGTGCGCTTGTACTCGTGCATCTTGCTATCACGCTCTAGTGCAGGAAGTAAGGTGGGCACATTGTCTTTGTACCGGGGATCCAGCAGGGTGGCAACCCAGTAGTCCGCACACGTTAAAATGTGGGCAACTCTGATGTCGTTGCGCAGGCACTGTAGTCGCTCATGTGTGCCAGGCTGTCCAGAGGTAAGGACAAGCTGTCCTCTGTGGGAGGCGTATCGTTATCGTCCTCCGTTTCACCCCAGCCACGCACCAGTGATGGGTCCGAGCTGCGTTCTGCGCTCTGAGCCACTTCTAACAGACTGGCCTGAAAGTGCTAAAAATGACCCCTCTTCCTCCTCCTCCTGGGCCACCTCCTCTTGCATCATTGCCTTAAGTGTTTTCTCAAGGAGACATAGAAGTGGTATTGTAACGCTGATAATGGCATCATCGCCACTGGCCATGTTGGTGGAGTTCTTGAAACAGCGCAACAGGGCACACAGGTCTCGCATGGAGGCCCAGTCATTGGTGGTGAAGTGGTGCTGTTCCGCAGTGCGACTGACCCGTGCGTGCTGCAGCTGAAACTCCACTATGGCCTGCTGCTGCTCGCACAGTCTCTCCAGCATGTGCAAGGTGGAGTTCCACCTGGTGGGCACGTCACATATGAGGCAGTGAGCGGGAAGGCCGAAGTTATGCTGTAGCGCAGACAGGCAAGCAGCGGCAGGATGTGAATGCCGGAAGCGCACTCATACGGCCCACACTTTATGCAGCAGCTCTGACATGTCGGGGTAGTTGTGAATGAACTTCTCCCAGAATGAAGAGAAAAACGGTCCAGCTTCACTTGAAAACTTGAGGCTTTATTGAATCCCGTGCAGATAAAAACCAACGTACAGCAATGCAAGAAATCGACCGGTTTCGGATCCTTAGTCATGATGTGCCATGAACTTCTGAACCACCAAATTCAGCACATGTGCCAGGCAAGGGATGTGAGTCAAACCAGCTAGTCCCAGAGCTGCGATGAGATTTCGTCCATTATCGCACACCACCAGGCCGGGCTTGAGGCCCACCAGCAGCAACCACTCGTCGATCTGTTGTTCAATACCCCGCCACAACTCCTGCGCGGTGTGGGGCCTGTCCCCCAAACATATGAGTTTCAGAACGGCCTGCTGATGTTTACCCCGGTCTGTGTGCTGAAGTTGGTGGTGAAGGTGTGTGGCTGACTGGATGAGCAGGTGGAAGAAGAGGAGGAGGAAGCAAAGTAGGAGGAGGAGGCTACAGGAGGCAAAAAAAGATACCCTGCGATCCTTGGCGGCGGAAGGACGTGCGCCAAAGAACTCTCCGCCTGGGGCTCAGCCGCCACTACATTTACCCCAGTGTGCAGTTAGCGAGATATAGTGTCCCTGGCCGTGCTTACTGGTCTACGTATCTGTGGTTAGGTGGACCTTGTCACAGATGGCGTTGCGCATTGCACACTTGATTTTATCGGATACTTGGTTGTGCAGGGAAGGCACGGCTCTCTTGGAGAAGTAGTGGCGGCTGGGAACAACATACTGTGGGACAGCCATTGCCATCAGCTGTTTGAAGCTGTCTGTGTCCACCAGCCTGAATGACAGCATTTCAAAGGCCAGTAGTTTAGAAATGCTGGCATTCAGGCCCAGGGCTCGAGGGTAGGTAGGTGGGAATTTACGCTTTCTCTCCAAGGTTTGTGAGATGGAGAGCTGAACGCTGCCGTGTGACATGGTGGAGATGCTTGGTGACGCAGGTGGTGGTGTTGGTGGCACATCCTCTGTTTGTTTACTCCACTGCAGTTCATGCTTTGCATGTAGATGCCTGGTCATGCAGGTTGTGCTAAGGTTCAGAACGTTAATGCCTCTCTTTAGGCTCTGATGGCACAGCGTGCAAACCACTCGGGTCTTGTTTTCAGCACATTGTTTAAAGAAGTGTCATGCCAGGGAACTCCTTGAAGCTGCCTTTGGGGTGCTCAGTCCCTGGTGGCGGTGGCCAGTAGCAGGCGTACTCTCTTGGCATTGGCTGTTCTGCTTTTGCCCCCTGCTCCCTCTTTTGCTTTTGCTGGGTTCACCACTGCTTCTTCCTCTGAACTATGAAAGTCAGTGGCACGACCTTCATTCCATGTGGGGTCTAGGACCTCATCGTCCCCTGCATCATCTTCCACACAGTCTTCCTCTCTGATCTCCTGTTCGGTCTGCACACTGTAAAAAGACGCAGCAGTTGGCACCAGTGTTTCGTTATCATCAGAGACGTGCGGACTCTGATGAGGTGATATTCCCATGTCCTCATCATCAGGAAACATAAATGGTTGTGCGTCAGTGCATTCTATGTCTTCCACCACTGGGGAAGGGCTAGGTGGATTTCCTTGGGAAACCCTGACAGCAGAGTCTTCAAACAGCATAAGAGACTGCTGCATAACTTGAGGCTCAGACAGTTTCCCTGATATGCATGGGGGTGATGTGACAGACTGATGGGCTTGATTTGTAGGCGCCACCTATGCGCTTTTTTTACATCTATTTATGTACCGTATTTCACTAATGCAGGCACAGCAGTAACCACAGATTTAGGGGAATATCAATTGTAGGCCTAGTATTTAAGCCCTGGATGAAAGGTAACCTTTTACGGACAGATTTACACTTCGAGATGCACAGTATCGTGTGAAAAAATAAATAAGATTATGCTTTCAGCACTAGTATTTTAACACTTTGTGTAATATAGCCTTTAACTGAAAGAAATACACTTAGAGATGCAAAACAGTGTGTGCAAATGAAGAGGATTATGCTGTATTTTAACACTTACTGTAATATACCCTTTAACGGTAAGAACGACACTTGGAGATGCACGCTGAGTGTAATATACCCTTTTACGGACAGATTTACACTTGGCCTGCAACAGCTGGAACACCAGATTTTGGGTATTGCTATTTTGTCAATTGAATTTCACCCCAGAAAATAATATATGCTTTGACGGACACTATGAAACTTGTCCAGTCACAGCTGGAACACCAGATTTACTGTATTTCTATTTTTGCAACTGAATTTCACCTCAGAAAAGAATATATCCTTTGACGGACACTATTAAACTTGGCCAGCCACTGCTGGGACACCAGATTTAGGGGATTGCTATTTTCGCAACTGAATTTCACCCCAGAAAATAATATATCCTTTGACGGACACTATGAAACTTGTACAGTCACAGCTGGAACACCAGATTTACGGTATTGCTATTTTGGCAATTGAATTACACCCCAGAACAAAATATATCCTTTGCCGGACACTATTAAACTTGGCCAGCCACAGCTGAAACCATTGATTTACGGTATTGCTATTTAGGCAATTGTAATTTCACCCCAGAAAAAAATATATCCTTTGACGGACACTATTAAACGTGGCCAGCCACTGCTGGGACACCAGATTTAGGAGATTGCTATTTTGGCTATTGAATTTCACCCCAGAACAAAATATATCCTTTGCTGTACACTATTAAACTTGGCCAGCCACTGCTGGGACACCAGATTTATGGTATTGCTATTTTGGCAATTAAATTTCACCCCAGAACAAAATATGTCCTTTGCTGGACACTATTAAACTTGGCCAGCCACAGCTGAAACCACTGATTTACAGTATTGCTATTTTGGCAATTGAATTTCACCCCAGAAAAAAATATATCCTTTGCCGGACACTATTAAACTTGGCCAGCCACTGCTGGGACAACAGATTTATGGTATTGCTATTTTGGCTATTGAATTTCACCCCAGAACAAAATATATCCTTAGCCGGACACTATTAAACTTAGCCAGCCACTGCTGGGACACCAAATTTAGGGTATTGCTATTTTGGCAATATAATTTCACCCCAGAACAAAATCTACCCTTTGCCGGACACTATTAAACTTGGCCAGCCACTGCTGGGACACCAGATTTAGGGGATTGCTATTTTGGCTATTGAATTTGACCCCAGAACAAAATATATCCTTTGCCGGACACTATTAAACTTGGCCAGCCACTGCTGGGACACCAGACTTAGGAGATTGCTATTTTGGCAATTGAATTTCACCCCAGAACAAAATATATCCTTTGCCGGACACTATTAAACTTGGCCAGCCACTGCTGGGACACCAGATTTAGGAGATTGCTACTTTGGCTATTGAATTTCACCCCAGAACAAAATATATTCTTTGCTGTACACTATTAAACTTGGCCAGCCACTGCTGGGACACCAGATTTATGGTATTGCTATTTTGGCAATTAAATTTCACCCCAGAACAAAATATATCCTTTGCTGGACACTATTAAACTTGGCCAGCCACAGCTGAAACCACTGATTTACAGTATTGCTATTTTGGCAATTGAATTTCACCCCAGAAAAAAATATATCCTTTGCCGGACACTATTAAACTTGGCCAGCCACTGCTGGGACACCAGATTTATGGTATTGCTATTTTGGCTATTGAATTTCACCCCGAACAAAATATATCCTTAGCCGGACACTATTAAACTTAGCCAGCCACTGCTGGGACACCAAATTTAGGGGATTGCTATTTTGGCAATATAATTTCACCCCAGAACAAAATCTACCCTTTGCCGGACACTATTAAACTTGGCCAGCCACTGCTTGGACACCAGATTTAGGGGATTGCTATTTTGGCTATTGAATTTCACCCCAGAACAAAATATATCCTTTGCCGGACACTATTAAACTTGGCCAGCCACTGCTGGGACACCAGACTTAGGAGATTGCTATTTTGGCAATTGAATTTCGCCACAGAATAAAATCCATCCTTTGCCAGACAGCAGACATTATTAAACTTGGCTAGCCACAGCTGGAACACTAGATTTAGGGGATTGCTATTTTGGCAATTGAATTTAACCCCTCAATAAAATATAGAAATTTCTATCCTGATTTTCTAGAGGTGACAATAAGCACAGCCAAGCCCCTGATGTAGGATATAGCAAAGAAAACCCTAGTATTGAAGGACTTGGTTGCAGCTTGTGCTGGTGCACCAGAAGACACAAAATGGCCGCTGATCACCCCAGAAAAAAGTGACAGAAAAACGCTTTGTGCAGCCTAAAAGCCAGTGAGCAATTAACTAGCAGAAGTTGAATGATTCAGAGCTGTAGATCGATCACTTCATTAGGTGTTTTTGCTGAGTTTTCCCTGCCTAAACTCGCCCTCACAGAAGCTGCATCCTATCCCTACACTAATCAGAGCAGAGTGACGTGCGGCACTTCGTGACTCCAGCTTAAATAGAGGCTGGGTCACATGCTGCACTTGGCCAATCACAGCCATGCTATTAGTAGGCATGGCTGTGATGGCTTCTTAGCGCAAGAAGTAAAATGCTAGCTGATTGGCTGCTGTGCAGCCCTTCAGATAGCGGGAAGAAATCGCCGAACAACGGACCCAAACCCGAACTTTTTTGAAAATGTTCGGGTCTGGGTCCCGAACACCCCAAAATTTAGTAAATCACGGTCCTTTCTCCGTCAGCCACCACCTGTATTTCGCGCGGGGAGTCCGTCCGGGGCTAGGAGTGTTTGGATGGTCCCGGTCTTCACAAACGCAACTTGGGGGCCTGACCAGACGCGTTTCGGGGCTTTTGTCCCCTTCCTCAGTTGACCACTGAGGAAGGGGACAAAAGCCCCGAAGCGTCTGGTCAGGCCCCCAGTGCGCTTGTGAAGACCGACCATCCAAACACTCCTAGCCCCGGACGGACTCCCGCGAATACAGGTGGTGGCTGACGGAGAGAGGACCGTGATTTACTAAGAGAACTCCGGTGGAGCGCCC
This sequence comes from Bufotes viridis, assembly GCA_033119425.1. Classification (NCBI taxonomy): domain Eukaryota; kingdom Metazoa; phylum Chordata; class Amphibia; order Anura; family Bufonidae; genus Bufotes; species Bufotes viridis. Next base: position 155,838,915 of record CM065589.1, on the reverse strand, counting down.
CACCAGCGTGGTACTGAGGGGACCGCATGTACAGATAGGAGTGGGAGCAGGAGAAAACCAGGGTCCGCGGTAAGGGTGCAGTGCACCATACTACATAAGTTTACCACGTGGTTATCTACAGCCAGCGGGACGCCGCTGCAGATACTGAGAAGCACTCTCAGAAGCGCATGAATGACTGCAAGCTCCCAAGTGGAGTGAGGTAGTATATATTTTTGGACTTTGGTGACTCATCATCTAGCTACAGAACTTTGCGATTTTGCTGAGTGCACATTTTTTTATTATTAACGTACCGACGCTTCATAACCAGCGTTTTCATAAAAAAACTGTGGATTTCATTTACGCATTGGCGCATTCACACTTGCGGTATACCAAGACTGACACTGGCACAGGAAGTTCACTTTACAAGAAACTTATAGTTTTATTAGCACATTGTTCCTTTTTGCATTTTTGTATTTTCTGTATCTCTTTTATGCACTGTACGCACTTTATATATGCATTTGCACAGGTTTTTGCACTAACTTCATATTTTTTATAGCAGGTTTGCGCCTACAATCATTGTTTATTCTCAATTCGGGTTTTCCACTAAGGGCTTTTATCAAGTATTTTTAACGATTGTCTATTTATTAATAAATTTAAGTGTCCCGGATATATAGAGTGCCCAGACATTTATTTTTCTCTTATTCATTATACTTTTGGGTAGAGTGGGTGCTACTACCCAGTCTGAGAGCACCTAGCTCCAGCTTCCAACCAACCAGTGCGCCTATAATTTAGTTCTTAATATTCTAGATTTTAGCAAATTCTCAAAGTGCCGATATTTGCGATAAAAATTTGCAATTAGAATATTCGCGATTAACACTAGTTAGAACTACTGCAATCATCCTTTCCTTATACGTGGTCAGAAGAAGCCATTCTGTAGGTATTCTCCTCACATGCCCGCTTTCTGTTAAACATTTCCAATTTCTTGCCACTATTAAAAAAGGTCTCCAAAATTTCTCTAAGATTCCTACTTCATGGCTAGGTCATATTGAAACGATTAAGATGTTAGTCTTCCCCAAGATTCTATGACAGTTTGGGAACATACCTATCCATCTCTTGGCCTCACATCTGTCCTATTTACAAAACCCATACCTTACATCTGGCAAAATCAACGAGCAAGAGTAGTGGCCAAATGTTTTTATACTTTAGTTAAATCTGGGAGACTTGGTTGTCCTAAAATCACCATCCTATCCTTGAACAGGTTAGAAATCGGTGGCACTCTTCCACATTGATACATTGGTTTTCTATTTAACTTAATTTTCTTGGCCATTCTACCCTCCTCTCTCTTTTATGGTTTCCTTCCTGCACCACTTCACTCCAGTACCAGAAACTTTCCCACAATATCCTCTGGGTTTAAAATTTGGAAGGAGCTCATATATGTATCCCCTCCAATGTATATAAGGTATATAATGTATAAAGGGTTCTGAGAAGTAAGACTTTACAGTAAACATTTGTTTCACCTTTGATAAAAGATAATGTCTTGTAATTAAATTATTTTAATTGTATTTATTTGATGCATTTTATTATATAAGTATTTTATTTCCTAGCTTTGTTACCATGCTGCTTTGAGCAAGGCATACATCTTATGTTTTTGTAGTTGCTTAATATTCACTCCTTAGCCTATTCCAACCTTTCACTGAAACCATTCCATTGAAATCCTATAGTCCAGAGAACTGCTTCTGCAAGCTCCTTGCAATTTACAACATTCACAGCTTTGAACTTTAGATCCCCAGAGAGCATTAACTACTTATGTTGTTGAACAGCACAGACACACTACTTGGAAAATACTGTAGTATACTTCATCTATTTCTTCCTTTTAAGTGACAATATTCAGATGTTCCACTATTTTAAAGAGCTCTTTAATAATATTACCATGGCAAGTAAGGGCTATAATTTTAATATAGAAAGAACAAGGGCTGTATCATGTGCCCTCATGCGTCCTCCATCTCTCTCTTTCTTTCTCTTTCCCTCTCTCTCTCTTAAAGATAAGCTGACTCACTCTGCAAAGTCAGAATTCACCACACATTTCTTAAAATGTAAGAAAGAGCCTAGCATGCCACTCTGGGTTTCTGGCATTCAGAATAAATTCCAAATTGATAATTTGATAGATTTGCTCATCTCATTTGCTAAATTAGCTATTTTTTATCCACTAAGTTTTTGGTGGAATCCTGAAACTGTTCAACTGTTCAATCAGAGCTTTTTCATCATAAGATTTTCCCCTGGTGGTAGCCTCAAACTGCTCAATCAGTGTTTTTTTCATAATAAGATTGTATTCTGTTGTTGTGCTTGCGTTCCCAAATAAAACTTCTCTGGAAAAGAGACATGTAAGCTACTATCCTTTCCAAAGGAAAGAAAAACAGAGTGTCTGAAACCAGGAACCCAGCTCTTTCTGGGTAATTAATTTGATAGAACTGAACAAAGAAAATTAGCTTGGATGCCTAAGGGGCCTTGGTTGGGATACTATTTCTCCTTATGGAGGGTGGCCAGTATGTATGAGGAATATTGTAAGCCATTTAACCCTCATTTGTGTTTCTGGAAAAAATAAGTGAAAATTAGCACCTCTTATATGTGCTTGGCATCAGATAGGCTTAAGAAAGCTAATTTGAATATCTTTCCCAGAAGCCCAGAGGAACGTTTCCTGGCCTACAATACTATGCACGCTAGGTGTTCTCTGTAATCAGAAAGTGTATCCCCACAAAAAAGTCTTAATTTGTTAGGATTCAAACTTTTTGGGAAATTTGGAAGGAATTTTGATTAGGTACAACTGATTTACTCATCTTTGATTAGACCGATTCACCAAATTTTAGGGAAAAATTTGCTTAAATATGAATTTATTCGGGGCGAATTACATTAAAAACAGCTAATTCCGGGCTGCAGAGAGCCTTTATAGGGGTGTAGAACACTGTGCCTTGCAGTAACACGCATAGGGAGTCTGCTATGGTAGTGAAATAATACTGTGAGTCAGTATGAAATGCAGATGACAGGTGGTCGCTCTTAGAATCACTGCATACTTCACTTATTTGGGCAGTCACGGGGCCAAAACTGACCAAATACTCAATCAACTTAGCCTTACGGGTAGATGTTAGCGTCAAGAAGAAGTGCACTTTTTTTTTCACCCTCGTCAGCTGATTCAACATAAATGTCTACAGAACCTGTTCTAATAAACGCTAGTAGCCCCCCCCCCCCTGAAAGAGTGGAGAATGTGTCAGCAGTAAGTTTGTCTTGACATCACTGATTAATTTTCCCCATTCTCTGATCCGTCCGAACGATTACTCAGAAAAAACGGACCCTGTTTATGGAGCATTAGCCTTCCCTCGGTCAGCATTTGCTCAATAATCCATCAGTATTGCTAAAGCCAAACAAAAACAGGGGTGGATCTAAAACAGAGATGACACGTGAATGGAATATTTGCATGTCTTCTGTGTTTTCTACCCACTCCTGCTTTTGGCCACCAAATCATAAGCCAATTCTGATGGGACCATACAGGCATTACAGCTGCTACACAGACAGATCAGAAGAAGTGTCAAATAATTGATGATGTCAGCCAGGCAGAAAGCCAAAATAGTGGACCAGTCATGAAATGGGGAGAGTGGTAACAGCATGAGAAGTCCACAGAGTGGACCTATGACATAGTGGTGAGTATGAAACAGCATGAGGAGACCACAGAGTGGCGCAATGAAAGGGTCTGGAGTTTAAAGCAGTATGAGGAGGCCACAGAGTGGTACAATAACAGAGCCTGTAGGTGACGTCAGCAGCATTAGGAGAAGGCCACCGAGTAGCACAATGACACAGTCTGGAGGTTGCGGCAGCATGAGGAGACCACAGAGCGACACAATGACAGGGTCTGGAGGTGGCAGCAGCATGAGGAGACCACAGAGCGGCACAATGGCAGAGTCTGGAGGTGGAGGCAAAATGAGTAGGCCACCGAGTGGCACAGTGACTAAGTCTGCAAGTGGGAGCAGCATGAGGAGACCACAGAGTGGCACAATGACAGAGTCTAGAGGTGGCGGCAGTATGTGGAGAGTGTCAATTGACGAAGATACTTTTGGGGGAACCTGCTTTGCATGAACAGGCCTCTAGTAGCTACAGAAAATGAGAAGACAAAGCGTCAAGATAGCTTTGAGCCCGGAAGAGTCGCGAAGTTCATCAAGATACGTCACTAAAGATTTTACCGTATATAACCGCAGCGCTAACCGCAGAATACATTTTGTTTTAAAATTTTACCGCATATAACCGCAGGGCTGACCACCGAATTAATTTTGTTTTTTGACCAACATACTTCAGTAAAGATTTTACTGCATATAACCGCAGCGCTGACCAATGAATTAATTTTGTTTTTCGGCCAAAATATTTCAATAAAGATTTTACAGCATATTACTCCTGGGAAGGTCATGGAGCATCCCGTTCATCCGGCATCTATTTGCCCCACTGAAGGATTATGTGAGTAGAAGCCACATGGCGCCCCCACACTGCAGATTTTTTTCACCAAAATAATTCACAAAAAATTTTAATGCATATAAGTGCAGTGCTTAACGCTGAATACAATCTTTTTTTTCCACCAAAATAATTCACAAAAGATTTTACTGCATGTAACTGCAGCGCTGAACGCTGAATACAATTTCTTTTTCCATCTAAATAAGTCCCAAAACATTTTACCGCATATAACTGCAGCGCTGAATACAATTTTTTTCCACCGAAATAAGGCACTAAATATTTTACCGCATATTACTACAACGCTGAACACTGAATAAAATTAGTTTTTCGACCAAAATATGTCACAAAAGGTTTTACCACATATAACTGGAACAGGGAACGCCGAGTATATTTTTCTTTTTCACGTATATACGCCACAAAAGGCTTTTCAACACAGTGTTATAGGCTATCAGTTTAAAAAAAACACCGGCGCCTGAGGCAGAGTGATCTGAAGCAGAGGAAGTAGGTCCATGCTGGAAGAGCAAGACACAGTCCCCGTAGGGTCCAGTAAGCAATACTGCAGATACATGCGGGCTGGTGTGAATTAGTTCGCATTTTTGTGCAGGGTTAGTGTATAGTGTATTCACCTGTATTGGTGCGCCGTCACGTAAGCGCACAGCCCTGTACGCTGTATATATTTTTATTTTTCTACTGATATACATCAATAAAGGTCTTTCAAGATATAAGTAGAGCAACGAATGGGGAATGTATTTTTACTTTGCTACTGATATACGTCAGTACAGTTTTTTCTGCATATAAGAGCAGCAACGAATGGCAAATGTATTTTTATTTTTCAACTGATATACGTCAATAAAAGTTTTTAAAGGTATAAGTGCAGCAACGAATGGAAAATGTATATTTCTTTTTGTACTGATATACATCTGTACAGTTTTTCCTACATATAAGTGTAGCGGCGAATGTATTTTTAATATTTCTACTGATATACGTCAATAATCGTTTTTCTACATAAAAGTGCACCAGCGAATGGCAAATGTATTTTTCTTTTTCTACTGCAATACGCCAGTAAAGGCTTTACCAGATATACTGCAACAGTGAACGCTGAATATATTTTTCTTTTTCAACTGAAATACGCCACTAAAGGCTTTTGAACAGATAACTGCAGCTCTGAACACTGAATACATTTTTATTTTCCTATCACTGTCCCTAGCGCCTTCAGACGTCTCTCCCTGCACTAAGATGCTGTGAAATGATTCCTCCCTATCCTTTACCTACACTTGCAAATCACTTTTCTAGCACTGTCCCTAGCACCTTCTGACATCTCTCCCTGCACTAAGATGCTGTGAAATGAATCCTTTTCTTGCACTTATAAATCATTTTTTCTGTCTTTTTTTTCTCCACAATTGTTTTTCCACTGGCTGTCCCTAGCGCCTTCAGACATCTGTCCCTGCACTCTGAACGCTGAAAAATGTCTGACTGTAAGATGGCTGACATACTTATAAGGCTGTGACATCACAGGGCTGGCTGGCTGCTGATTGGCTGCATGCAGGCATGTCACTCTAGGTGATCCTTCCTTCCCAGAGTTCCTTGCCTCATTTCCTCAGTCCTCACATGTGTACCCACCATTTTATGAAAATTGTGATTCGTTACCACAAAGCGCAAGAAAATTCGCATTCGTTGGGAATCATATTTTTCCTGAAATTCTAAAAGAATTCCATTATGTCAGCTTCGATTTGCTCATCTCTAGTTATATGCATGCTAGTATTTGCTGACAAAATGCTGAGAACATAGATCTGTAAGAATTAAAGAAGCAGGACGCTAAATGTGTCTAATTTTAACAGCATAGTGAGAAATAGAAACATATAGTGTAGCTTTACAAAATCAAATATAAAAGGATTACAGAACTGGAATGCAGAGTATATGATTTATTACATGCTCATAGTGCAGTAAAACTGATGAAATAGTATCCTCTTTAAAGCTCGGACCACACACAGGTGACAATGGCAGAGCAATACTGTCACCTGGCATCTGCTGTGTAAGTCTCAGCTGAGCTACATGGCAGACTTTCACCTAGCTATCAGATGTGGACACAGCTTGTTCTATCATCATCTGACAGCCATGCCCAGGAGTTATCTGACATGTCCTGGACAATCTAATTTAGTAGAAGAAAGTATTCTTTTACACTGTAATTGTACATTTTGCCATAACAGGAATAGATCTTATCACAGGAACATGTTTTTTGTGACACAATATGTGAATCTGAATTAATGCTAATGCAGCTTATTGGACTGTAAATATGAAAAAAATGGCATAACTAACATGTTAAAAAACATTTTTTTCTTTATTATTTAGGAATTTTTTTATTTAGGTAACACCAAATCCAAAACATATTTAATCAATGACACCATAAATTCTTATTCCTCCTTTTCCTTTTTTTTCCCCTTCCCATCCCGATCAACCCAAACCAACCGTCCCTCTCTTGTGATGCGTCTCTGATCCTTCCTCAAAAATATGAAAGGAAGTAGAATGAATTAGAAAAAAAAAAAACTTTATTGACCAAGTGAAACCATTCATTGAGCTTAGGAATATTTTGTGAGATCCAGACTCGAACGATAAACAGTCTGGTTAGAAACATATTTCTAATCAAAAGGATCTTTTTATCCCTATGGCAGTTTACCCTGGTTAAGTCACTCAATTTCCAACATTCAGGTGCAGATGGAATTACTACCCTCAATTTTTGGGTGATAAAATTTTGAATTGAATCCCAGTAAACTTTAAGATCCGGACATAACCAAAGCATGTGTAAGAAATCTGAAGTGCCCACGGTGTGATGAACAGCGGGCAAAGATTCTCTTAATCCCCATTTATTAAGCCAACTCAACGTGATATACAGCTTATGTAATACTAATCTTAAAGAGGCATATATATTTCTCCATTCCTGTGATGTGACCCCTGGACAGTCATTTCCCCAAGTCTTCTGACCTGGGGAAGCGACCTTGTTAAATAGTGACCTAATTAATGATTTATAAAATTTATGCCAAAGAGGAGTGTGAAAGATTCTTGCTTCTGTCTGTTACCTGATTCCTCCTTCGATCCCAGAGACAGGCGCCTGGAGAGCTTTGTCAATGAGACACACACACGCTATGGTCCCAGACAAAGCTCTGACTTTTAATCTCAACGATCCGATTCTTATACATACATACATAACAGGAAACAGATGTGGCTCACATATACAACAGTGCTGAGCAGAAACACTTCCTTATATGGAAATACAGCTAAATGTAAATACCTTCATCCTCTAGTATGATGTCACCCAGCATCCTGTCATTCATACAGACCATATAGCTTATTCTGTTTAACCCTTCAATTCCCTCTTAAGTCATGAATATGACTTATCTTCTTTCTCTCATAGAGAGATAATGAGCATATGGTCATCTGCTTCACCCTCTTTGTCTTTGTCTGTCACCGGAGATGAAGCCTCAGGGACCCTTTTCACTCTGCTAGCGTGAATCCAGATTGGAGCCTCTTCTGTGAGAATCGCTGTTCTGGTGACTGCTACCACTCGGGTGGTCCAAATTCGAACTCAGTCTGCGTTCGTCCTTTTGCCAGGCACTGGACTATCACCACGTCTCCTGGTTAGAAAGGATGCGTAGGTTCCTGTGGAGAGAAAGGAGAGGCACGAGCAATATCTGGTTCAAGACCATCTAAAGTTTCTACAAGTTTCCTCACATATTGTGCCTGTACTACTTCTAGATCTCGGGGCACTTGCAACTGGAATACATGGTTTCCCCTCTTTGCAGATAAGACCCATATCAGGGTCTTGTACTGCACCTACAGACTGCCATTCTATCTTGTCACTACTGGTAGCCAAATCCTAGAGGCTTAGCAATAGATTGTCAGTAAGGGCGATTTCTGGAACTAGGGAGGGCATCTGAACTGTTGCTGCCTTCCTAACAGCAGCCTCTTTTGCTGCCTGATCATCCAGGGCATTCCCTTTAGCTATGTGCGTTTGGAGACCAGTGCCTTACAATGGAGAATAGCAACTTTGCTTGGTAATAGGATGGCGGCCAGGAGATCATGCACTAGGGTGTAATGTGAGATTTGCTTCCCATCTGCAGCTATGAAGCCTCTTCTCTGCCAGATTACCCCATGATCATATACAACCCCAAAGGCATATTTGGAATCCGTGTATATATTTACATCTCTTCCCTCAAAAAGACAACAAGCTCTAGTGAGGGCAATCAGTTCAGCTGCTTGGGCTGACTGAAAAGGTATAGGATTTGATTCTAGAATAACATCAGGGAGTTGAAACCACAGCGTATCCTGCATGATAAGTGTTGTCATTAGGGCGGGAACAGGATCCATCCACAAAAATATCAGGTGCTCCTTCAATGGGTGTGGACTGTAAGTCAGGCCTAGGTGAGGTATGGTCATGTATAAGTTCAGTACATACATTGGGAGGAGGCAAATCACCCTGCTCTCCCTTGTATCTAAATATGGCATTCAGTATAGCCATTGGACCAAATGTGGGGGCTGAGTATTTGTTATGAAGTTGAGGATTAGATAGTAACAAAACTTCATATCCACTCAGTCTTTGTGCTGACATATGTTGTGTATGCATGTTCTTCAATAGGGTCTGAACATTGTGTGAGGTATGCAGAGTGGTGGGATGACCTAGGGTGATAGGCGTGGCCATCTCAGCGACCATAGCACAGGCTGCCAAACTCCTGAGACACGCAGGCATGACCTGAACCTGTACGGGAACCACCTTTGAGAAAAAAAGCAACAGGGCGGAATTTGCCTCCATGGTCTTGCACCAGGACTCCCGCCATGGTTTTACAATTGTCCCTGGCAAAAAAAGTGAAACATCACGCAATAGTTGGGTAGGCCCAAACCAGGACTTGAAACCATTGCACATTTCAAATGACTAAAAGCTTGTAACATTTAATCAGAAATCCATTGGCGGCAGTAACCAATCATGCCAAGAAAGGTCAACATGTCTTTCTTGGTTTGTGGGTGGGGCAGACCCAGTACAGCGGTAAATCTGGCATGGCTGATTTTCGTCTCACCTTTACTGAGAACAAAGCACAAATACGCAACACTTTCTATACACCATTGTAATTTCTTCCTAGAAACTTTGTGACCACATTCATATAACCACAGTAATAAACTAACACAATCTGCCTGGCAGGCCTCCCGAGTAGAACTACATATTAGGAGATCGTCCACATATTGTAGAAGGACAGAACCATGAGGGGCAGTCCAAGGGTGCAGTGTAGCTTGGAGGACAATGAAGTAGACTACTGGGGAGTCTACATAACCCTGAGGCATTCTACACCAAGTATACTGACGAAATTTAAATGTGAACGCAAAAAGTGGCAGTGTCTCCCTGTCAACTGGGACAGAATAAAATGCATTCTTTAAATCAACAACAGAGAAAAACTCTGCATGGGCAGGAATAGCTGATAGCAGAGAGGGTACGTCTGGAACCACAGGGGCTATGGGTATGATCTGTGCATTTACTGCTCTAAGATCCTGGACAAACCTAAAGGTATTGTCAGCCTTTCTCACTAGGTTGATAGGTTCATTAAAGGGGAAACTAATTTCCTCAATAACCCCTGCCTCTAGGAATTCCATCAACATAGACTCTATCCCCTTTTCTTTTTATGGGGAAAGGGGGTATTGTTTAACATAAACAGGTGCAGCACTAGGCTTAAGCATCGCCTTATATGGTGTACAAGAAATAAGGCCAACATCTTGGTCAGTATTTGCCCAAACCTCAGGAAAAACCTGATCAAGTAACGGATCCTGAAGTTGGCATTCCAAATATAAAAAACAATTACCCTTTGGTACATGAATGGGCATAACTGAGGATGTGACATGTAGGTGTCCCGTCTTGTTAATCCCCAACTGCAACCTTAGCAAAACAAACAAATCTCTCCCTAATAAATTCACAGGACAATTTGGAATGATCCTAAAACTGTGTGTGAACATTGACTGGTGCTTGTATGGATGTTGGATCGAGAGAGGTGGAATTTTATAAGATCTGGTCAGTATCCCATTAATTCCCACAGAGGGCTCAGCATTCTATCTTGGACCACTATAATAATCCTCACATATAGTACTACAAGTAGCACCAGAATCTACAAGAAAAGGGAGAGGACGTCCCTCTATGGTTAACACAATCAGTGATGATTCCTTATAGTGGTTTGTGAATACTGGGATACAGTCCCACGGGCATCCTCATTGTGATGTCTGTTGCCCCCAAGCTACAGAAAAAAAAGGGGTATTATGCTGGGGCTGCGGCAGTGTTTAACAATCTTATCAATATCATCTAACTAAGTAAATTGGCTCAAGCATGCTCCTACAGTCCATATGTCACTCTTGACACATCTGTAGGCAGAGAAGAGAAGGAGTACAGCCCGCAGCTGTGTGCCCCCCCTCTCTTCCTGCCCCGTGCTGCATAAACACATAGCTCAGCTAGCAAAGAGGGGAGGGGAGGCACTTGAGAAAAGATGACAAGCAGTTTACAGAGATTGTCCAGGCTCAGAGTTGAACACGAATATATCCTTTTACCATGTCCATATGGAAGGTGTCATTAGCCCCTTCCCGAGGAAACAATTACCCTTTGGTACATGAATGGGCATAACTGAGGATGTGACATGTAGGTGTCCCGTCTTGTTAATCCCCAACTGCAACCTTAGCAAAACAAACAAATCTCTCCCTAATAAATTCACAGGACAATTTGGAATGATCCTAAAACTGTGTGTGAACATTGACTGGTGCTTGTATGGATGTTGGATCGAGAGAGGTGGAATTTTATAAGATCTGGTCAGTATCCCATTAATTCCCACAGAGGGCTCAGCATTCTATCTTGGACCACTATAATAATCCTCACATATAGTACTACAAGTAGCACCAGAATCTACAAGAAAAGGGAGAGGACGTCCCTCTATGGTTAACACAATCAGTGATGATTCCTTATAGTGGTTTGTGAATACTGGGATACAGTCCCACGGGCATCCTCATTGTGATGTCTGTTGCCCCCAAGCTACAGAAAAAAAGGGGTATTATGCTGGGGCTGCGGCAGTGTTTAACAATCTTATCAATATCATCTAACTAAGTAAATTGGCTCAAGCATGCTCCTACAGTCCATATGTCACTCTTGACACATCTGTAGGCAGAGAAGAGAAGGAGTACAGCCCGCAGCTGTGTGCCCCCCCTCTCTTCCTGCCCCGTGCTGCATAAACACATAGCTCAGCTAGCAAAGAGGGGAGGGGAGGCACTTGAGAAAAGATGACAAGCAGTTTACAGAGATTGTCCAGGCTCAGAGTTGAAAACGAATATATCCTTTTACCATGTCCATATGGAAGGTGTCATTAGCCCCTTCCCGAGGAAACAAATGTATACTCTTCATCCCTCTGTCCATCCTGCCATAGTATCCATGCAGGGAGTAACTGACCCGGGCTACATAATCCCTACAAAGTTAGTACAGTTTTCACAGTATCATGTGCTGCTTACCTTCAGCAAAAAAAAAAACGGTTTTCACAGTATCATGTGCTGCTTACCTTCGGCAAAAAAAATTACTCAATGCTTTATAACATCATAACATACAAGAGAGCATAAGAAAGCGACAGATAAGAAGCAATAGAAATAGTCTGTCAAGAGAAACCAGGGTGTAGACAAAATTTGAATTCTTGCCAAAAGAATTCCTCTTTTAAATTCTTCCCTAAAGAATTTATCTCTTAGAGTTAGAGACTATTTACAGTCTATCTTGCCTAAAGATAGAGACTCTATTTACAGTCCATCTTGCCCAAAGACAGACCATCTATCTTGCAAAAAGATAGATACTCTATTTACAGTCCATCTTGCCTAAAAACAAACCGTCTATCTTGCCTAAAGATAGATACTATTCCTTTCAGTGTGTCTGAAGTGGATTCAAGATAGAAACAACAGAGAGTTTTCGGAAAGCATCGGAAGCCCCACAATCTTAAAAAAAGAAGAAGGCAGGAAGCTCCCGGACTCACCGAACCGTCTCTGTATTCTATCACGGACGATGCCCCCAGCTGAAAGATTCTTGCTTATGTCTGCTACCTGATTCCTCCTTCGATCCCAGAAACAGGCGCCTAGAGAGCTTTGTAAATGAGACACACACACGCTATGGTCCCAGACAAAGCTCTGACTTTTAATCTCAATGATCCGCTTCTTATACATACATACATAACAGGAAACAGATGTGGCTCACATATACAATAGTGCTGAGCAGAAACACTTCCTTATATGGAAATACAGCTAAATGTAAAAACCTTCATCCTCTAGTATGATGTCACCCAACATCCTGTCATTCATACAGACCATATAGCTTATTCTGTTTAACCCTTTAGAGTGCACAAGAGAGATCCCTTTATGCCCATACAGTTTTTAATAGTGGTCCAGGATCTAGAGAATAGCTTTAAGTTTGCTCTAAATTAATGTTCAACATTAATTAATCGCCCCCATTCCAGGAGGGTAAATATATTATCAAATGGAGAATGTTCCACTAAGATCTTACATAAAGGACTTTTCTCCCATTCACAAAATAACTATAATTGCCTAGCCAGAAAGTAGCCGTTAAAGTAGGGAAGATTCAACCCTCCCTGCTCAATCAGCTTATAGAAATTATCCAGCTTTAACCTCACTCGTTTTCTTCCCCAAAAAAGGTTGTTAATAAACCTCTCAATGAGTTTAAAGAACTTGTCTTCAATCCAAATTGGGGAATTCATAAGGACAAAGAGAAGTTGGGGTCACCATCTTAACCGCTTCAGCCCCCCTAGCTTAAACACCCTTAATGACCAGGCCACTTTTTACAATTCTGCACTACACTACTTTCACCGTTTATTGCTCCGTCATGCAACTTACCACCCAAATGAATTTTACCTCCTTTTCTTCTCACTAATAGAGCTTTCATTTGGTGGTATTTCATTGTTGCTGACATTTTAACTTTTTTTGCTATTAATAAAAATTTAACGATATTTTTGCAAAAAAATGACATTTTTCACTTTCTGTTGTAAAATTTTTCAAAAAAAACTACATTTCTATATAAATTTTCTCTAAATTTATTGTTCTACATGTCTTTGATAAAAAAGTCCAATAAGTGTATATTTATTGGTTTGGGTAAAAGTTATAGCGTTTACAAACTATGATGCAAAAGAGTGAATTTCGGCATTTTGAAGCAGCTCTGACTTTCTGAGCACCTGTCATGTTTCTTCAGGTGCTAGAATGTCAGGATAGTATAAATACCCACCAAATCACACCATTTTAGAAAGAAGACACCCCAAAGTATTCGCGGAGGGGCATGGTGAGTTCATGTATCATTTCATTTTTTTCACAAGTTAGCGGAAAATGACACTTTCTGAGAAAAAAAAAAAAAGTTTCAATTTCTGATAACTTCTGGCAAAAAAAAAATCTCAGACGGACTCACTATGCCCCTCAGTGAATACCTTGGGGTGTCTACTTTCCGAAATGGGGTCATTTGTGGGGTGTGTTTACTGTTCTGGCATTTTGGGCGGGGCTAAATTGCGAGCCGCCATGTAAAACCTAAAGGTACTCGTTGGATTTGGGCCCTTTGCACTCAGGCTGCAAAAAGTCTCACTTATGTGGTATCGCCGTACTCAGGAGAAGTAGGGCAATGTGTTTTAGGGTGTATTTTTACATATACCCATGTTGGGTGAGAGAAATATCTCTGTAAATTGTCAACTTTGTATAAAAATTTTTAAAAGTTGTCGTTTACAGAGATATTTTTCACACAAAGTATGGGTATATATAAAAATACACCCCAAAACACATTGCCCTACTTCTCCTGAGTACGGCGATACCACATGTGTGCCACTTTTTTGCAGCCTGGGTGCGCAAAGGGGCCCTAAAACCAATGAGTACCTTTAGGATTTCACAGGGCATTTTTACGCATTTGGATTCCAGACTTTTTCTCACGCTTTAGGGGCCCCTAAAATGCCAGGACAGTATAAATACCCCACATGTCTCTGTAAATTGACAACTTTGAATAAAAAAATTTAAAAAGTTGTCGTTTACAGCGATATTTCTCACACCCAGCATGGGTATATGTAAAAATACACCCCAAAACACATTGCCCTACTTCTCCTTAGTTCGGCGATACCACATGAGTGACACTTTTTGCAGCCAAGATGCGCAAAGGGGCCCTAAAACCAATGAGTACCTTTAGGATTTCACAGGCCATTTTACGCATTTGGATTCTCACGCTTTAGGACCCCTAAAATGCCAGGGCAGTATAAATACCCACAAGTGACCCCATTGTGGAAAGACACCCCAAGGTATTCTGTGAGGGTATGGCGAGTTCACAGAAAAAAAAAAATTTGGCACAAGTTAGCGGAAATTGATTTTATTTTATTTTTTACAGTCTCATATTCCACTAACTTGTGACAAAAAATAAAATTTTGCATGAACTCACCATACCCCTCACGGAATACCTTGGGGTGTCTTCTTTCTAAAATGGGGTCACATGTGGGTTTTGTACTGCCCTGGCATTTGAGTCTCCGCAATCATTACACGTATGGCCAGCATTAGGAGTTTCTGCGATTCTCCGTATATTGAGCATATGGGTAATGAGATTTTTCCGTTCAGCCTCTGCGCTGAAAAATAAAATAAAAATGAACGGCACAGATTTTTTCATTCGCATCGGTCAATGTGGATGAAAAAATCTCTGCTAAATCAGTGACTGCGGTGCGGTGGGCTGGGCGCTAGCTACCTAACAAGTAGCTAACTAACTGGCGGTGATAAGGGACCCTTATGCCCCATTCACACATCCGAAATTCTGTTTGCGGAACGGAATTGCGGACCCATTCATTTCTATGGGGACAGACTTTGTCCCGCTCGGATCCAGGAATACGGATCCGCGCTTCCGAGTCTGCACTTCCGTTCCGCAAAATATAGAACATGTCCTATTCTTGTCCGCAATTGCGGACAAGAAAAAGCATTTTCTATATAGTTCTGGCAATGTGCGGATCTGCAAAATGCGGAAAGCACATTGCCGGTGTCCGTGTTTTGAGGATCTGCGGATCCGCGGATCCGTGGATCAGTTCCGCGGATCCGTGAATACACGGATCCGCAAAACACATATGGACGTCTGAATGGAGCCTAATATGGGGTGTGATCAATGACAGGGGGGTGATCAGTGGGTCTAGATGGGGTGATCAAGGGGTTAACAAGGGGTTAATAGGTGAGGGGGGGTGGGGGGGGGTTAGTGTAGTGTTTGGTGCAACTTTACATAGTTTATACACCTACAAAAAAAGGCCCCAAATAGACTCATAAACGGCTGTGGCCAAAGACCAAAGCACAACATCCAATAATTGCTCAGCAAGAGCAAGAAAAGGCACAGCCCAAGTATGCAAAAGTATAAAGATTTATTTAACAAATAAATAGACAATTGATAATAAGTAATGTGGGGAGTCGCTCTGGTAGACAGCGGTGCGGGTGCAGTTTAGAGGCAAAACAAGGAGTCCAGATTGTGCAACAAACAGTGTTTTATTCACACTTGCACACAAAATGAAAAACAGTCTCTTGGTGACAGTTCACACACAACGGAAATAACGTAGCCAAACAAAAACAGTCCAACACAGGTTCAGTCACCTGGGAGGTGTAGGTGCAGGTTCGCACCACGCTGTCGGCCCAGCCGCAGGAGAATCCAGCTTCAGGTAGCCAGGAACAAAATACCTCCTTACTGAGCTCTTTCCTCCTGGACAGAGAACTCCCAGCCCTGTTAGCAGCTCCAGGATAATCACACTCCCCAGACACAGCTGCTGGCTGCGTTTTATATCCAGCCCAAAACATGGACTGGACCGTGGGGAGCAGCCACCCACCCTACTCTTTAGCTGCTCCCAGTAAGAGCCGGCTCGATCGGCTTTGCAGCCATGCTATTTAACAAAGTCAAACAGCACTAGCTGCTGCAGACAAAAACCCGGCTCTCACCTCACCGAGGCCAGCAACCTCGGTGACACGTACCTGCCATCACATATGACACCTTGCACCTTACCACATACCTCCCTTTGTTCAACCCTGAGGGGTGAACACACGTGAGGCAGTGGACGCGGGACAGGGCATCTGCGTTGCCCTGCAAGCGGCCTGCCCTGTGTTCCACGGAAAACTTGAAATTTTGAAGAGATAGGAACCACCTAGTGACCCGAGCATTCCTCTCCTTGGCCTGACTCATCCATTTGAGGGGGAATGGTCGGTCACCAGACGGAACCTCCTCCCTAACAGGTAGTAGCGGAGAGATTCGAGTGCCCACTTGATAGCCAGGCACTCCCTCTCCACTATACTATACCTGGACTCGGGCGGGACTGAGCTTACGGCTCAGGAAGACAACGGGATGTTCTTCCCCGTTGACCTCCTGCGACAGTACCGCACCGAGGCCTACCTCCGAGGCGCCGGTCTGTACGACAAACTCCTTGTTGAAGTCGGGTGTCACCAAAACCGGGACCCACACAGGGCCGACTTCAACGCGGAGAAAGCCTCCTCCGCCTTCTCACTCCAGCTAACCCTCCCAGACTTTCGCCCCTTCAACAGGTCTGTCAATGGCGCTGCTATTGTGGCAAAGTGGGGCACAAACCTCATGTAGTAACCTACAATCCCCAGGAACGACTTTACCTGCCTGGTGGTGACCGGTCGGGGCCAGTTACGAATGGCCTCTACCTTAGTTACCTGAGGTTTGATGACTCCCGCCCAATTACATATCCCAGATATTTTGTCTCCTCTAACCCTATGGAGCACTTCTTTGGGTTAGCGGTCAGTCCGGCTTTCCTCAGGGCATCCACTACCGCCTGCACCTTGGGTAAATGGCTTTCCCAGTCGGTGCTGTGGATGACTACATCATCCAAGTAGGCCGAGGCGCACCGACGATGTGGTCGCAGCACTATGTCCATTAACCTTGGAAAGTGGCGGGGGCGCCATGCAGGCCAAAGGGTAACACCTTGTAGTGATACAGGCCCCGCGGGGTAACAAATGCGGTTTTTCCTTAGCCGACTCGTTAAGGGTACCTGCCAGTACCCTTTAGTGAGGTCCAGCACAGAAAAATAACGGGCTTGTCCTAAACTTTCAACCAGCTCGCCTACTCGGGGCATGGGATACGCGACAAACTTGGATACTTCATTTAACTTGCGAAAGTCGTTGCAGAACCGCAACGTCCCATCCGGCTTGGGTATTAGGACTATGGGACTGGCCCACTCACTTTTCGACTCCTCAATGACCTCGAGCTTCAACATTAACTGTACTTCCTCCGCGATGGCCCGTCGCCGAGCCTCGGGTACCCGGTATGGTTTTAACCGGATCTTGGCCTGAGGCTCAGTGACGATGTCATGTTGGATGAGAGACGTGCGGCCAGGAGGTCCGAGAACACATCCGTGTTCCGACTGATGAACTCCCTGACTTCCTGAACTTGTTTGGAAGACAGGCTGTCTGCAATTTTTACCGTGGTTACTGCTTCACAGGCCTCGAACTGTGGGGCTGGACCCTTTCACCTAGAAGCCCTGGCCGGGGGCTGTGGTCGTCGGCCGTGTCCCTATCTTTCCACGGCTTAAGTAAATTCACGTGGTACACCTGCTCCGGCTTGCGCCGCCCTGGCTGGTGTACTTTGTAATTTACTTCCCTACTTTCTCGATCACCTCATAGGGGCCCTGCCACCTAGCTAGGAATTTGCTGTCAAGGGTGGGTACCAGAACCAAAACCCGATCTCCCGGATTGAAGCCCCGCACCCGAGCCTGACGATTATACACCCTACTCTGGGCTTGTTGTGCTGCCTCCATATGCTCCCGGACCAGCGGCAACACCCTTTCTATCCGTTCCTGCATCTGGGTGACATACTCAATGACACTTTTGTGGGGGACAGGCTGTTGTTCCCATGCTTCCTTGGCGATATCCAACAGGCCCCGAGGGTGTCTGCCATAAAGCAGTTCGAAGGGCGAGAACCCAGTAGAGGCCTGGGGTACCTCTCGCACTGCGAACATGAGATAGGGCAGAAGCAGGTCCCAGTCCTTCCCATCTCTAGACACCACCCTTTTTAACATATTTTTTAGAGTTTGGTTAAACCTCTCAACAAGACCGTCTGTTTGCGGATGGTAAACGGACGTCCGTAACTGCTTTATACGCAACAATTTACACAGTTCCTTCATTACTTTGGACATAAAAGGGGTCCCTTGGTCTGTCAGAACCTCTTTGGCAGGCCCACACGGGAAAACATCTCCATTAACTCTTTGGCAATGAGCCTAGCTGAGGTATGTCGCAGGGGCACCGCCTCCGGATACCGAGTGGCATAGTCGAGAACTACCAGAATGTGTTGGTGGCCCCTGGCAGACTTTGGTACAGGCCCAATTAAATCCATAGCGATTCGCTCAAACGGTACTTCAATAATTGGCAGAGGTACCAGAGGACTACGGAAATGAGGCTGGGGGCTAGTTATCTGACAGGTTGGACAGGACTTACAATAATTTTCTACCTCCTTGAACACACTGGGCCAATAAAACCGCTGCAGTATGCGGTCCTGGGTTTTCTGCCACCCCAGGTGTCCCCCAAGAACATGTTGGTGGGCAAGCTCCATGACAAGCTTGCGATACGCTGTGGGCACCACCAACTGTTCAACAGGTTCACCTCGGACTTGGTTCACCCGATACAACATATCCTGTAGAACAATAAATCGTGGGAACATTAATTCAGCCCCTGGTTTCTGGGGTTTACCATCAATTTCCAGCACATTCTCCCAGGCCCTGGTTAGGGTTTGGTCCCGGTGTTGTGCGGTCCCAAAATTTTCCCCGGAGACATTGAGGTCTGCCAACTCAGGTCCCGGTGGCAAGTCCTCCGTGTCTCCCACCATTACACTCAGTGGGGTTGTCTCCCTCTACCGCTGGAGCAGTGGTCACCCCTACCGCCGGCCCTTCAGACTCGGGCTCCCAGGGTTCTGGCCTTCCAGCGGTATCAGGCCACTCTACTAGGGTCACCCCTGTCTCGGGTCCCTCAGATACCTTTATTGCCGGCCACAGCGCCGAAAACCGGGAAGTCCCTCCCAAGTATTAGTTCATGTGGGAGTTTAGTAGCGACAGCCACCTCGTGGGTCCACCTACCAGCCGCTGTGGACAAAGTCACTAGTGCAGTGGGGTAGTCTTTCAGGTCTCCGTGGATGCACAGGACCCCGACTTTACGGCCAGTATACTCCACAGGCCGCATAAGGGCAGCCCTTACCAGGGAGACTAAACTCCCGGAGTCCAGCAGAGCCACCGCCAGCGAATCTCCCACCTCTACCTGACACAGGTGGTTATGGTCTTGCACCTCACGGGTGCCAGTTGCGCACAGCTTCCGTGCATACAAGGAGTGGCGACCCCCATAGTTCACCTCCATCGGCTCATCCCGATGCGGACAGTCGGCCCTGATGTGGCCTGGCTCCTGACACCTCCAGCATACCACGGGAGGCGGACTCGCAGGGGGTATCTTCCGTACAGGCCGCTCTGTCGCCGGACGCCGGAACTGGGGCAGAGGCCTCCGGGTTTGACTGACCCCTTCCCAGCAAGACTCCCTGCAGGTTTCTGGTGGCCTCGCATCGCTCCACCAGGTCGACCATCTCCAGGGCATTGGTGGGCGATACCTGGCCGACTCCAGTGCTGGAGAGGGTAAGGCAAAGCCCTCCAGAAGACATCGGCTAACAGACGGTCGAGCATAGCAGTGGGAGTCAGTATGTCTGGCTGCAGCCATTTTTGCAACCGTTGTAGCAAGTCATAGTATTGTGGCCTGGCGGGTTCAGCCACGTTAAAGTCCCACTGGTGGACACGCTGAGCCCGGACCAAAACATTCACCCCCAGTCTTGCCAGGATCTCACCTTTCACAGTTGGGTAGTCAGCTGCTTGGTCATCTGGGAGGTCAAAAATACTTGCTGGGGTCCAGACGCCAGGAACGGAGCGACGACCTCTGCCCACTGTTCTCGGGTAATTTCTCCTCACGGCCACCTTCTCGAACACCGCCAGATAGGTCTCCACATCATCCGAGGGGTCATCTTAGGGATCGCGGCACGGACAGCTTTCCGGGCATCATGGACGCGGTGGGACGCTCCTGCCGCTTGCAACGCCATCACGTGCTGTAGCAGTAGCTGGTTGGTCTCCCGCTGCTGCACGTTAGCCTCTATGAGGGCTTTCACAGCCGCTCCATTTTGTCGGGGATCACAGGCTGCAACTTTGCCGGCTTAATATAGGACATTCACTTTTTCTCAGCAAAACAAAGTTCGGCGCTCACGCCAGCCTCACTGCGCATGCCCGCATCCGACACCAAATGTGGGGAGTCGCTCTGGTAGACAGCGGTGCGGGTGCAGTTTAGAGGCAAAACAAGGAGTCCAGATTGTGCAACAAACAGTGTTTTATTCACACTTGCACACAAAATGAAAAACAGTCTCTTGGTGACAGTTCACACACAACGGAAATAACGTAGCCAAACAAAAACAGTCCAACACAGGTTCAGTCACCTGGGAGGTGTAGGTGCAGGTTCGCACCACGCTGTCGGCCCAGCCGCAGGAGAATCCAGCTTCAGGTAGCCAGGAACAAAATACCTCCTTACTGAGCTCTTTCCTCCTGGACAGAGAACTCCCAGCCCTGTTAGCAGCTCCAGGATAATCACACTCCCCAGACACAGCTGCTGGCTGCGTTTTATATCCAGCCCAAAACATGGACTGGACCGTGGGGAGCAGCCACCCACCCTACTCTTTAGCTGCTCCCAGTAAGAGCCGGCCCGGATCGGCTTTGCAGCCATGCTATTTAACAAAGTCAAACAGCACTAGCTGCTGCAGACAAAAACCCGGCTCTCACCTCACCGAGGCCAGCAACCTCGGTGACACGTACCTGCCATCACATATGACACCTTGCACCTTACCACAGTACATACACATTGATTGTGCAATGGAGGAGCACAGAGCGAATGCCCAAGAACCACCACTAACACTGAGTATCCCCCACACCACAAAAATGGTTAAGCACTCAACGATGGAGCAGCGGTAAGGTTGGGGTCATGATAAACCTCAGAGCTAAACAACTTAGCCCAAATATGCATCACATAATCAAAAACAGTCTAGGACACAGATAACATACCGTTAGCCATGGTGTACGGGGGATAGTCAGTACCAGTGGAATAGAACACCTCGGCTAGCGTTTCGCACTAGCCGTCAGGAGGTGCCATAACATCCTCTCAGATCCCCCCATTATAGTGCAGTGCTCCAACCAGGGTGAGCACTGCACTATAATTGGGGATCTGAGGGATGTTATGGTACCTCCTGACGGCCGAGTGCGAAACGCAGCCGAGGGTGTTCTGTCTCCACTGGTACTGACTATCCCCCGCACACCATGGCTAACGGTATGTTATCTGTGTCCTAGACTGTTTTTGATTATGTGATGCATATTTGGGCTAAGTTGTTTAACTCTCTGGGGTTTATCATGACCCCCAACCTTACCGTTGCTTTATCATTGAGTGCTTAACCATTTTTGTGGTGTGGGGATACTCAGTGTTAGTGGTGGTTCTTGGGCATTCGCTCTGTGCTCCTCCATTGCACAATCAATGTGTATGTACTTATTATCAATTGTCTATTTATTTGTTAAATAAATCTTTATACTTTTGCATACTTGGGCTGTGCCTTTTCTTGCTCTTGCTGAGCAATTATTGGATGTTCAACTTTACATAGTTACCTGGTCCTCTGGTGGTCGATCCCAGCAAATGGGACCACCAGAGGACCAGGTAGCAGTGTACCAGACGCTGTTCACAAAACAGCGTCTGGTATACATGTTTGATTGATCATCGCTGGCAGGCTGACGCGCGCTCCTGTGAACGTGCGCGTGCGCGCGCGTTCACAGGAACTCGCGGGTCTCGCGAGAGGACACGCCGATGCGTCCACTCAGAAGATCCCGGCCGCCCACAGGGCGCAATCCTGACGTACGGCGGTCCGGGACTGGTTAACCAAAGAAATTCTATCAGATCTGGTCAAAAGTAGTCAAAGCCATATCATAATTTTTGATCTCAGTTTAGTTATCAATGGAGTCAAATTAAGTTGAATAAAATCTTCAACCCTAGGGGATATCAACATACCCAGATATTCAAATTAATCAACCACGTTTAACATCGTCAAGGGCCCCTCACTCAAATAGTTCAAATTATCGAATAACATAAGAGTAGTCTCTGACCAATTGTAAATCAAGGCCTGAAACTTCCCCAAAGGAATTGACTATATGAATAATTATTGGGAGAGCATCTTGCTTAACCCTAAGTGCCAGCGGCTGGATATAAATATCAAACAATAATGGGGAAATGGGCAACCTTGGAGGGTTTATCTTGTCAATGGAAAACTTGGGGTAAGACTGCCACTGAGATTCAATTCCGCAGTAGGAGAGTTATACAAGAGTCTAACCATACTAATAAACCTTATACCAAATCCCATCCTTTCCAACACCTTCCATAAAAAATTTCCACTCCACCCTGTCGAAGGTCTTACAGGCGTCCAAAGACAGGATGGATGGATTCCCGGATGACTGTATATTCACAAAAGTCGATGGAGAATATGGTGGGTGCCTTTATTGAGGATAAACCCATTCTGGTCAGGATATATGATCGAGGACATAACTCTGGAAAGCCTTGTGGCCAAGATCCTAGATAGGAGCTTAACATCTGTATTCAGGAGAAATATCGGTCTATAGTTCCCCATATCTAAAGAATCTTTCCCTTTTTAATATTATTACAATTACAGCTTCTGTCATGGACTCTAAACCCCAGAGAGTTAAACAACTTAGCCCAAATATGCATCACATAATCAAAAACAGTCTAGGACACAGATAACATACCGTTAGCCATGGTGTGCGGGGGATAGTCAGTACCAGTGGAGACAGAGACACCCTCGGCCAGCGTTTCGCGCTCGGCTCGTCAGGAGGTACCATAACATCCCTCAGGTCCCCCAATTATAGTGCAGTGCTCCAGTCAGGGTGAGCACTGCACTATAGTAGGGGGATCTGAGGATGTTATGTACCTCCTGACAGCTATCGTAGCGCCATGGCTCACGTGTTCTATTACTCTGACTGTCCGTCATCTGTGACTGTGTTTTTGATCATGTGATATATTCTAAGCTGTGTGACTCTCTGGGGTTTATCATGACCCCCAACCTTACCGCTGTTTATCATTGAGTGCTTAACCATTTTTGTGGTGTGGGGATACTCAGTGTTAGTGGTGGTTCTTGAGCATTCGCTCTGTGCTCCTTCATTGCACAATCAATGTGTATGTACTTATTATCAATTGTCTATTTATTTGTTAAATAAATCTTTATACTTTTGCATACTTGGGCTGTGCCTTTTCTTGCTCTTGCTGAGCAATTATTGGATGTTCAACTTTACATAGTTACCTGGTCCTCTGGTGGTCGATCCCAGCAAATGGGACCACCAGAGGACCAGGTAGCAGGTATACCAGACGCTGTTCACAAAACAGCGTCTGGTATACATGTTTGATTGATCATCGCTGGCAGGCTGACGCGCGCTCCTGTGAACGTGCGCGTGCGCGCGCGTTCACAGGAACTCGCGGGTCTCGCGAGAGGACACGCCGATGCGTCCACTCAGAAGATCCCGGCCGCCCACAGGACGCAATCCTGCGTACGGCG
The DNA here is from genome assembly GCA_033119425.1 of Bufotes viridis. Taxonomy (NCBI): domain Eukaryota; kingdom Metazoa; phylum Chordata; class Amphibia; order Anura; family Bufonidae; genus Bufotes; species Bufotes viridis. The sequence continues at coordinate 155,814,779 of CM065589.1, read as the reverse complement.
GTCCGGGACTGGTTAACCAAAGAAATTCTATCAGATCTGGTCAAAAGTAGTCAAAGCCATATCATAATTTTTGATCTCAGTTTAGTTATCAATGGAGTCAAATTAAGTTGAATAAAATCTTCAACCCTAGGGGATATCAACATACCCAGATATTCAAATTAATCAACCACGTTTAACATCGTCAAGGGCCCCTCACTCAAATAGTTCAAATTATCGAATAACATAAGAGTAGTCTCTGACCAATTGTAAATCAAGGCCTGAAACTTCCCCAAAGGAATTGACTATATGAATAATTATTGGGAGAGCATCTTGCTTAACCCTAAGTGCCAGCGGCTGGATATAAATATCAAACAATAATGGGGGAAATGGGCAACCTTGGAGGGTTTATCTTGTCAATGGAAAACTTGGGGTAAGACTGCCACTGAGATTCAATTCCGCAGTAGGAGAGTTATACAAGAGTCTAACCATACTAATAAACCTTATACCAAATCCCATCCTTTCCAACACCTTCCATAAAAATTTCCACTCCACCCTGTCGAAGGTCTTACAGGCGTCCAAAGACAGGATGGAGTGGGATTCCCCCCCCGGATGACTGTATATTCACAAAAAGTCGATGGAGAATATGGTGGGTGCCTTTATTAGGGATAAACCCATTCTGGTCAGGATATATGATCGAGGACATAACTCTGGAAAGCCTTGTGGCCAAGATCCTAGATAGGAGCTTAACATCTGTATTCAGGAGAAATATCGGTCTATAGTTCCCCATATCTAAAGAATCTTTCCCTTTTTTTAATATTATTACAATTACAGCTTCTGTCATGGACTCAGGAAGAAAACCCTCCTCCAGTGACTCATCAATTACCGTCAAAAAACGTGGTAAGATAACGTCAACGTCACCATACTTATGATAGAGCTTGTATGGAAAACCATCTGATCCAGGGGAAGAATTACCCGAACAGGCCTTTATAGTGGCTTCAAGCTCCTGAAGTGAGAAATCTACTTCAAGGGATTCTTTCTGTACATCAGTGAGAACACGGAAAGTAATGGAGTCCAAATATTCATCCATTCTTTCATCCAGAATATTATTACCGGTTTTATATATTTCCGCAAAATGTTTTAAAAAGGCTCCCTTGTCTCTTGATTATCAGTGACTATGTCCTCAGTTAAGCGGATATTAAGTATTTCTTTTTTTTTATCCAGATTGATATCACCTTAGCTAAAATCTTCCCTGGACAACCAGATTCACAAAACTGTTTCTGTCCCTTAAAGTAGAGTCTCTGCTGGGCCTTATCAAGGAGAAATCCATAGTACTCCAGAGTTGTATTTTGCATCACCCTTCTATTCTTCTCCGTTCTTTTCCTGGAAAACAGAATCATCCCAGATCTTGCAGCCGCTTTTAAGGCCCTCTCTTTCATCTCATAGCTCCTTCTTAAATTTGAGATGTTACTTACAAATAGCCCCTTAATAAATGCCTTAAAGGGTTTCTGTCATCAGAATTAACCCTATTAAACTAGCTGATATTAGATCGCCTCGACCTATCTTCCAGGTCCACGTCTGTTTTTGCAGATTATTATAATCCATTTTTCAAGATGGTAGTTTCAAATTTTTGATTTTTCTATGACCGTAACTCTATCTAATATCTTAGTTATGTCATCTCTTATTAAGGAGATGTCCGATTGGACTACCCCCAACTGCCAGGCAACATCTTTCCATTGTTTTTGACCTTAAGTAAGATCTCTTCTAATATAGATGGACCCACCAAAAAAGTCACCTTCTTCCACCCTCTCCCTATCTCCATCCTAAACATGATCATCAGCCACCTCCTCCGGTGGAAGCCCAGCAATGTTTTTTTTTTATGTTACATCACACTTTCCTTTTTGTCCTGCTCTCATATTTACATTTGGTGATTTCAGGAACTGCTCATTTTTTGGGGACTCTGCAGATCTCTGACTAGTTTTAGAAATGTCTATTGACCACTTATTTTGCCCATTTTCTTCAGGTTTTTTTTATATATTTTTTTTCTCCTTTTCTCCTTGTACTTTCTCTCTCTCACCTCCCCATCTCTTCTCTTTCCCCTTTCTTGTCGTTATTTCAATTCCAAGTAGTTCTTGGTATTTTTTTTATTATTGTTTTAAGGGGAAATCAGCTTCGGGTGTTGTTGTTGTTGTTGTTGTTGTTTTTTCCCCCTTTCTCTTTCCTCTTCTCATTTTTTTTCTCCATTTTCTTTTTCCACTTTAGTCCTTTTTTTTCTCCTCTTAGTCCTCTAGCAATCTCTTCTCAGTTCTTTCTTCCTTTTCCCTTCTTTCCTGCTCCTATATATCAGAAATAGAACGTCAAGGATGGGCAGAAGAACAATAATAAGTAAGGGGGGAAAAAAACAATCAACAGTATGGATAGGTCTCACCAGCGTGGAGAAATCTTCATGAAGAGGAGGGGGCCTCAGAATTTTCCCACAGCTTCTTTCAAGGATCGCAGGGGGAGGGGGAGAGAGCGTGTGGACAAGGAGCATGGAGCTGGCTGAGCCAAAGCCGGGGCAATAACACAGCCGAGATCCACAAGACCGACGCACCAGGTGTCTCACTAACCTCCACCAGGCCCCAGTCAGGCCACACATGGAGGAAAACTTCAACGGAGGAGTAGTGCCGAAAGAAGACGCGTGCAGGAGGAAGGAGAGACGGAGATTGAATCAGAGAGACGCACAGTGGTCCGGAGCGTCCTCTCCTTATCATATCACCATTATAGGCGGGAGTCACAATGCACGTCCTGGGGATGCGATCCAACAGAGAAGCGTGTTTGTGCGTGGTAGCAGGAATTGTGGGAGGCAGATCAGGGGAAGGAGGAGGGCGTGATGTTAAGTTATCATGCTATCACGTCCCGCGCGCTGCCCATTGCTGTTAAAAAAAGGTTTATTCAATATACAGTATATACACAGACAAAATGGATGGTACCCTTTGTTTAAAGGAAGAAAACCCCTCGATGGTCACTGAAGTAACTCCAAGTGACAAAAGTAATAATAAATGCAAATTTACTAAAATCAGCTAATGAAAATCAGACATTGCTTTTGAATTGTGGTTCAACAAAATAATTTTAAACAAGCTAATGAAACTGGTCTGGACAAAAATGATGGTACCCTTAAAGGGGTTGTGTCACTTTAGCAAGTGGAATTTATCATGTAGAGAACGTTAATACAAGGCACTTACTAATGTATTGTTATTATCCATATCACCTCCTTTCCTGGCTTCATTGATCACATTATACGCTGCTCACACACCCCAGCACATCCATAAGACAAAAAAAGCACTACATTAACAAAGATATTCCCACACTGACATACACACTGTACATATATCTGTTTCTCACACTACATTCTACTCTTTTTGCAGCTGTTGTTCTGCATCACAGCCGCTCATATCCTCAAGCATTTTTCATAGGGGCTAAGTTCGGATCTACTCCAAGCACTTTGACACTAGCACATCTCTCTTCTGCTGCAACGTTCTTTATATACTTCTTTGAGGCTCCCTCTTTGTAAAGCCCTTTCTATGAGAATTTCTCCATGTCTCCAGTCTCCACCTCTACATGCAAAGTGGCTTCAGCCACAACCTGACTAATTTCCTGGCAGTAACTAGCTCTAGCTTATGATCTCACAGTTTCTGCAACAACAGCAACATCAAGGTTTCCCTTCTCTTACACCTGGACATCCACAAAGTACAGATGAGCAAATCAATTCATACAAATCGATTTTTTGATCAAACAGTGTTCTATCCCCATTACTCAAATGGCTCCCTCTCCCGCTTGATTAACAGGACCAGAATCTCACCTGGCATTGCCAATTTCGCGCCTGCACCACTTCGTGTGGCAGCTCCAACACAGAAGCTCTCCTGATGCTACTGGAACACTGACTGTGCATGTGCTGCTACCTGAAATGCACAGTTGCTGCTCCTGCAGCAGCAGAGTCTCAGTGCTTGCACCACTACTTGGAACAGCCATGCAGATGCGAGATTGACCAGACCAGATGCCTGTCAATCAAGTGAGGGGGGGGTGGGGCTTCTATGCAGCAGGGACAGAACTCAAGAACTCTGATGAACAAATATATTCACTCATCTGCACCAAAAAGCTTTCCTCTCCACTGTTTAGACAATCTGTGTGCTCTGTAATTAATGCTGCCATCTGCTGGTAAAATGATAACATTATGAATTAGTTGTAGACCTCTTACCAACAGATGGCAGACACTACAGCATCTCTGTCTAAAAGGCGACCATACACAGTGTATGAATTGCTACCAAATTTTGGTGGGAAATCTAATGTTTAAAATATATGTGGTTTTCCAGAATTTCCCCCCTGGCAGAAGTCAAAGTGAATAAGTCTACTTTCACACTCACGTTTTGGCTTTTTTTCATCAGTTTTTTCATTCTAATGCATTCTGAATGGAAAGGATCCGCTCAGAATGCATCAGTTCAGTCTTCATTCCGCTTTGGAAGTCTGATGAAACAAATCCAAACTGACACAATCTGGCACAATAGAAAATGGTTCCGTCCTCCATTGACTTTTAGTGGTGTTCAAGATGGATTCGTCTTGGCTATGTTAAAGATAATACAAACGGATCTGTTCTGAATGGATGCAGATGGCTGTATTATCTGAACAAGTCCATCCATGACGGATCCGCACAAAACGCGAGTGTGAAAGTAGCCTAAGGGGTGGATATTTTGATCAAATGCCTGATCATTTGTTTTCAAAGGAATAAGCCATCAGTAAAGAAAGCTGGCATTGGCTTACACCCCTCAGCCCCCTAAGAACACATGCGCAAGCGAAACCAAGCATACATGTGTATAGGGGGTAGGGAGTAATAGAATCAGTTGATCCAGTATTCAGCCAACAGCCATGGGCATCCGCAGGGGAGGGCAAGGGGGAAATATGTGAACTGAGTTCTGTCTCTGCTCTGCAGCTGCTGCACTGAGGAGCGATATCTATCAAGAGCATGCACGCGCCCTGATGAATCACAAAGGCTGGGCGTGCATGGCAGTACGAAGCTACGCCCACCTTCCGGGCGGGAAAGACATTGTGGAGCCGGTCCAGCCAGAGCAAGAAGAAGAGCCGCAGTGTTGCGGCCGCTTCAGGACTCCACAACCACAGGCAGCCTGAATGAATGAATGAGTGAGAGCGACCTTAACACAGTGAGTGACAGTCAGTGTCACAGACCAGTCAGTGTGACAGTACTCCATGAGTGTTAGGTGTGGGGTAACCAGGCGGTATATGAAGGGGCAATACTGCCTGGTATTATATGGACAGCAGATATGGCATCCTCTGGGCAGTACTGTCTTTGGTCAATTGATCCTTCAGAAGCACCCTGACTGCCACCAGCTTGGCTATCAGTGAGTGACAGTCAGTCAGTGTCACAGTGTGACTGAGTCACTCCCTGACCCTGAGTGTTAGGTGTGGGGTGAGTCACTGATAGCCAAGCCGCAGGCAGTGAAGTGCCATGAGAGCCAGGCCAAGCAGGTAGCAGTCAGGGTGCTGGTGAAGGATGACCATAGACAGTGCTGCCCAGAGGAGGCCATCTCTGCTGTCCAAATACCAGGCAGTATTGCCCCTTCAGTATCCATATGTTATTATACTTTGTGATAATGAATATGCCCCTCCCCTTCCTTACATTCTCAGAAACAAGCAGAGCATGGATGTCAATAAAATTATGCCCCCCCCCCCTGGAAAAATTTCTGCGGATGCCCATGCCAACAGCTTTCAAAGGTGTGTGGTCACCGTAAGAAGAGAGGAAGTAATATATTCATGGCACCAGCTTCTTCCAATCACTGGAGCAGTTCTGTCCTGCTTTCCCCACCGCTGCTCTATTAACATTTCAGGAAAAATTCGATTTGTACAGAATGCGAATTTCCTTGCACTTCGTGCTAACGAATCAAATTGTTTCCTAAAATGGCTGCTACACGTGTGAGGACATGGGGCAAGGAACTCTGGGAAGGCGGGATCACCCATACTGACATGCATGCATCCAATCAGCAGCCAGCCCTGTGATGTCACAGCCCTATAAATACGGCGGCCATCTCAGATTCTGCAATTCACCAGCGTGCTTAGTGCAGGGAGAGACGTGTCTGCAGGTGCTAGGGACAGTGATAAGAAAGACTTGATTGTGGTGGAAAAAAACCAAACGATTTACAAGTGCAGAGAAAGATTACTCAAGGAGTAGGTAAAGGATAGGGAGGAATCATTCCACCAGCATTTGTGTTGAACAGGGTTCAGTCGGGGAGGTGACAGCCTGGGTAATAGGAACAATGTCCAGCAAACCTGTCTTATTAGGGTGCAAATGCTGTTTGATACAGGCATTAAGAGGGTTTATTACAACGAAATATTGATACGTTTAATTTGCGCTTGTGCGGTGCAATTATATGTTCTAAAGTATTTTTTGGCTTGTATTAGTGGGGAAAAAAGGGCCTATTAGCCGTTGTGTGGTGAAGTGCGAAAATTACAGCCTTTTTTTGTCATGTATTAGTGGCAAAAGGAAAAATATTAGCCGATCTGCGGTGCAGTTATCTTTTTTAAAGCCCTTTTTTCCATGTATTAGCGGAAAAAGACAAAAATATTTGCCGCTCGGTGCAATTATCTGTTTCAACGCCTTTTTTGCGTGTAGTAGTTGAAAAAGGAAAAATATATTTGCCGCTCAGCGGTGCAGTTATCTGTTTTAAAGCCCTTTTTTGCATGTATTAGTGGAAAAAGGAAAAAAATATTTGCTGCTTAGCGGTGCAGTTATCTTTTTTAAACCCCATTTTTCCATCTATTAGCGGAAAAATAAAAAAATATTTGCAGCTCAGCGGTGCAATTATCTGTTTTAATGCCCTTTTTTGCGTGTATTAGTTGAAAAAGGAAATATATCTTTGCCGCTCAGCGGTGCAGTTATCTGTTTTAAAGCCCTTTTTTGCGTGTATTAGTGGAAAAAAACATTTGCCGCTCAGCGGTGCAGTTATCTTTTTTAAATCCCTTTTTTCCATGTATTAGCGGGGAAAAAAAAATATTTGCCACTCAGAGGTGCAATTATCTGTTTTAACGCCCTTTTTTGCATGTATTAGTTGAAAAAGGAAAAATGTATTTGCTGCTCAGCGGTGCAGTTATCTGTTTTAAAGCCCTCTTTTGCGTGTATTACTGGAAAAAGGAAAAAAATGTTGCCGTTTAGCGGTGCAGTTATCTGTTTTAAAGCCCTTTTTATGTGTATTAGTGGAAAAAGGAAAAATATATTTGCCGCTATGCGGTGCAGTTATCTGTTTTAAAGCCCTTTTTCCGTGTATTAGTGGAAAAAGAAAAAAAATATTTGCCGCTCAGCGGTGGAGTTATCTGTTCTAAAGCCCTTTTTTCCATGTATTGGTGGAAAAAGAAAAAAATATCTTTGCCACTCAGCGGTGCAGTGATATATTCAGAAGCCCTGTATGCTGTGTATTAGTGGCAAAATAAAAATATATTCTCTATCCAGCATTGCATATATATGTTGAAAAGCCTGTTGTGTAAAAGTGGGAAAAAATTAGGGCCTAATTGCCGCTCAGTGGTGCAGTAATATATTCGGAAGCCCAGTTTGCCATGTATTAGGGGAAGAAGACAAATTATATTCGCCTTTCATCATTGCATTTATTTGTTGATAAGCCTTGTGCAGTGTAAAAGTTTTGCAGTTCAGCGGTGCAGTTATAGGTGGTAAAGGCCTTTTTGCAGTGAAATTACAGTGGTGAAATTTGTTATATGAAACATGCTTTTTTTCATCACATTTATGGGTGATTGGTATGGACTAAATTACTTAGTGGGGAAATTTGTTATATGAAACTGGCTTTTTTTGGTAAAATTGATGGGTGACTGTATACCTCCTTTTGCTGTATGGGCCGAATTACGTAGTGATGAAATTTGTTATATGAAACTGGCTTTTCTTCATCAAATTTATGGGTGATTGTACACCTCCTTTTGTGATAAGGGCCGAATTACGTAATGGTGAAATTTGTAATATGAAATGGGCTTCTTTTAGTCAAATTCATGGGTGACTATACCCCTCTTTTTGCAGAATGGGGCGAATTATGTAGTGGTGAAATTTGTTATATGAAACAGGCTTTTTTGGGGGAAAATTGATGGGTGACTGTACACCTCCTTTTTCTGTATGGGCTGAATTATGCAGTGGTGAATTTTTTAATTTCAAAGCAAGCTCCATTGCCCTGTATCACTTGTGAGGTCAATGTCTCCAACTATGCCCCTTGCTCGATTTACACCAAATGCATTATTTTTATGTAGAGATCCAAGAATTATGTTGGAGGCATGAACTGTATGCAAGCCATGTGTAACCCCTCTCATCACTCTCATGCTGCCCCTGGTTTTCCTGGGTGAACGGAGTCACACAGGGGAGGAACTGCTCCATGTCATTCATCAAGAAATCGAATCCTGGCTTTCTCCGTGACAACTGAAAATCGGAACCTTGGTGACCGACAATGGGAAGAACATGGTGTCGGCGCTGCATCAAGGAGGCCTGAGGCATGCCCCCTCATGGCGCACGTTTTCAATCTGGTTTTCAAGTGGTTCCTAAAGTCTTTCACCCATCTGCAAGACATCCTCAAAATGGCCAGGAAACTTTGCATGCACTTCAGCCACTCGTACACCGCATAGCACACCCTCCTTGAACTGCAGCGGTAGAACGGCATCCCCCAACATCGGCTGATATGCAACATTTCCACACTCCATATGTTGGACCGACTATATGAACAGAGAAAGGCCATCAATGATTTCTTGATGATCCAAGCAGACAGGAGTAGTCCCCTGTGTAACTTGGATGTCAGCCAGTGGCAGCTCATGCGTGACACCTGCCATTTGCTCAGGCCCTTTAAGGAGGCCACGTTAATTGTCAGTCGCCAAGACTATGGGATGAACGATGTCATTCCACTGCGTTATGTCCTGGAACAGATGCTGGTAAATCTGGCTGATCAGGGGACTGGAGTTGTGGTACCTAGAAAGATGGCGGCAGAGTTTGATACATTTGTCTGTCAAGATCTTTGTTTAAAGTCAGTGAACGGGAACATCATTTATTGCAAGTATATGCAAACAACCGATGGGGTGTTAACCCCCAGAAGTAGGTCATCAGCACAAAGGACCAATAATTTTCACAGTCATTTTCACAGCCTGAGGTATCCACCCGGAAGCTTGACCTCTGCGTGTCAAAGGTCTGCATTGCGAAGCTTGTCTAAAACAAAAATCCCGCAGTGCACCGCCTTGGAGGAAACTCTTGATCCGGCACAGGCTGCTTTGCTCCTTCAAAAACAATAGACTCTGTACAGCATGACACCGATGTATAATTTCTCATACACCAGACTGAAAGAGTATTCCAAGCACCTGTCTGCCAACACAGCTGCTGAGAAGCAGAAGAGGCTTGCCATTGAAGTGGGCTCAGTGCTCCACCTAAAAGCCAAATTTTCCTGTTTACCTGGACTTAAAGGAAAGGACAGAGATTCACTGGCTGTGCTCATACAGATTTCATCCAAGCCTCCACTCACCAAGGCAAGCACAGAGGACCGGATTGTGTGGACAGGTTGGTTCTGCGGGTCGTACACAGAGGACGATTTATTGGAGGTTTTACCAAAGACATTTACTTGCCTCCCGCACTTCCTGTATAACAGCTCTGAGGCGCTCACGGCTATCGTAGGGACGTGGTTCCAAAGATACTTTGACTGTTGTTTAGGTAAGCTGGTGATCAGCTCTCAGGACCTTATGTGGCTAGCAGCAATGTGGACCCAGTATGACGTGTCTTGATCAGTGTCTGCCACAGAGCTTGTTTTCTCTGTGCCCGTTGAACCTCACATGGATATTTCTTATACTATCCATGCAGGGGACTTCAAGACTTTATGGAATGATATTCATAAATAAAAGGACAAGGTCATGTTTGAAGACACTTTAGAATCCACTTATCAGCAACCCAGCTCTTCAAGGTGACGGCATCTGCGGCATCAGCGCATTGTGAAGGAAAAGTTCCTCAGTAAGAACTACCTAATCTGAGTGCTGGGATTCATCACGGAGCTGGCCATCAAAAATATCCAGTATTGAACACATGGATGACTCTCATCTCGGACCTTGCCCACAAAGTTTGGGACCCCCCGGACGTCTTACATGTCTCAGACATGATCACTGCAATGCTTACTGCATGTGCATTCTGTTACAGTGGCTGTGAGACCTGCACATACTACGGCTTATTTTTAAAGATTTTTGGGTGTTGTCTGTAAAGACCAGTTACCTTCCAGCTTTGATTGTGTAGCCTGCACTGTAGGAATGAGCTGGAGTTGGCTTGTTTGCTGGATTGTCCTCCAGTTAATAGCCATAACCCCATATATTTCATGAATCATGATCAATATGCATTACCATCATGGTCACCCCAACACTGGTCGTCAATCCATTCATGTTGATGAAGCAGTTTTTTTTTTAGTCTGTCTTTTAAATTTTGTGTTTTTGCCTGTTCGGTGTTGTATTTTATTTGTGTTAATGTCCTGTTTGTTAAATAAAGTTTTTTTTTTCTTCCCCGTTCAAAAAAAAAAAAGGAAAAAAGAATTGACTTGTGATTTGGTAGTCAAAAGCAGGAGTGGGTACAAAACACAGAAGACATGCAAATATTCAAATATCTCTGTCATCTCTGTTTTGGATCCACTCCTGTTTTTTTGGCATTAGCAATACTGATGGATTACTGACCAAATGATGACCGAGTGAAGGAGGGTTCTCCACAGACAGGTTCCTTTTTTGGGGGGTTATTGTTCTGATGGATCAGTAGAAGGGCAAAATAATCAGTGATGTGAACACAAACTTACTGCTGACACCTTCTCTACTTTTTAAGCATTTAATAGAACAGGTTCTGTTTACATCTATGTGAAATTAGCTGATGACGCTGTAGAAGGAGTGTGCTTCTTCTTGACGCTAACATTGACCTGTAAGGCTGAGTTCACACGCCGTTTTTTTAACATAATTCGCTGCAAATATATTTGGATTGAACCAAATTTTTCCCTAAATATTCCTCGAGCCTGCAAATTAAATTTTTGAAAAATTTTCTTATCTCTAATTATGATTTAAGCAAAAATAATGACAAAAATGTAGCCTTCTTTTAATCCATAAGGTTAAAACTGTGAGTCCCATCCACAAAAATTTCTCCCTGAAAAAAGAAGTGCTCTTCTACCTGTTGAAAGCTTTTCTAATTACTTTGTATGTCCTTTCATGCAGAATGATCCTGCTACAGCTTTGCCTGTATAATCACACCAAAAAATAATTTTCTCTTTCATTTTTTTTTTCCGCTTTGATAATTCAAATGAACATGAATGCAAATTTAGACATATATTCAATAAGGGATGTGAAATTTGTCAGATGTGTGATGTTTGGTAATTGTATTAGTTGGCTCCCCCATGTCTTGTGCATTCTAAAAAGTTTGAAAGCACCCTGCCAGTCATTCCAAAGAAATATACATTAAAATGTAAAGTGTTTCCAAGAATATCTTAAAATTTGTACTTTGTGCTATGTGAAATATAAAATCATATGTTATATCTTGAGTTGTCATTAAAAAAAAACATATAGATTTACAGCATAACAGATTCATGGAGGTGGTTCTGGCCATTGAGCCATGGATGATTTGTGAGGTCATACATAAAGATTGACAGTAGATTATTTTCTGTTTTAAATGTTCTCAAAGATAAATTGGTAACTATCATGTAAGTTCATTATTACACCAATTTGAATATTGCATACCAAAACTGCACTGTGTAAAACTCTGAAGTCAACAAGTGAAAATCTGGTCAACAAGTGGTAATATTAAATACTTATAATTGGCTCTCCAGAAACGATTTTAGTGCTGTTGACTTTGCACAGTCCTCCCTCTTTATTCGGCACTTTTGGAACCACTTCTTTGGCATCATACTGATGTCCTTATTTGAATAGGCCTTTGAAGAGGACACAAGTCATAAGTGTTGTCATGTAATAACATAAAAATTACTCGAAGGCTGTCTGTGATAGCCTTAGTCATCTCATATTGTTATCTGTTGAATTATGACACAAACTGTTCATGCACCAATGACAATAGTACTTGAATGTTTCCGAATAGTTTAAATTCAGGAGTAGAGATGAGCGAACACCTGGATGTTCGGGTTCGAGAAGTTCGGCCGAACTTCCCGAAAATGTTCGGGTTTGGGATTCGAACTCGACCCGAACTTTATCCGGAACCCGAACCCCATTGAAGTCAATGGGGACCCGAACTTTTAGGCACTAAAAAGGCTGTAAAATAGTCCAGGAAAGGGCTAGAGGGCTGCCAAAGGCAGCAAAATGTAGGTAAATCCCCTGCAAACAAATGTGGATAGGGAAATTAAATAAAATAGAATAAAATAAATAAAAATTAACCAATATCAATTGGAGAGAGGTCCCACAGCAAGGAATCATGCGTCATATCACCCACCACTGGAGAAGGCCACTCTCATTTATTTCGGCCCAGCACCCAGACAGAGGAGAGAGGTCCCACAGCAAGGAATCATGCGTCATATCAACCACCAACGTAGAAGGCCACTCTCATTTATTTCGGCCCAGCACCCAGACAGAGGATACAGGTCCCACAGCAAGGAATCATGCGTCATATCAACCACCACCGGAGAAGGCCACTCTCATTTATTTCGGCCCAGCACCCAGACAGAGGAGAGAGGTCCCACAGCAAGGAATCATGCGTCATATCAACCACCACCGGAGAAGGCCACTTTCAGTTATTTCGGCCCCACCACCCAGACAGAGGAGAGGTTCATTCAACTTTGGGTGCACCGCAAGATCATGGTAAAGTTAAAAAAATGAGGATTTAATAAAGAAGTGCCCCGGAGTACAAGAATACATGGTTGATGGGGAGGCAGTTATAAATGTCTATTCTGCACAAGGGGGGCACAGGTCCTGTGGGATCCATGCCTGGTTCATTTTTATGAATGTCAGCTTGTTCACGTTGGTTGTGGACAGGCGACTGCGTTTGTCAGTAATGACGCCCCCTGCCGTGCTGAATACACGTTCAGACAAAACGCTGGCCGCCGGGCAGGCCAGCACCTCCAAGGCATAAAATGCTAACTCTGGCCACGTGGACAATTTGGAGACCCAGAAGTTGAATGGGGCCGAACCATCAGTCAGTACGTGGAGGGGTGTGCAGACGTACTGTTCAACCATGTTAGTGAAATGCTGCTTCCTGCTAACACGTTCCGTATCAGGTGGTTGTGCAGTTAGCTGTGGCGTGGAGACAAAACTTTTCCACATTTCTGCCATGCTAACCCTGCCCTCAGAAGAGCTAGCCGTGACACTGCTGCGTTGGTGACCTCTTGCTCCTCCTCTGCCTTCGCCTTGGGCTTCCACCTGTTCCCCTGTGACATTTGGGAATGCTCTCAGGAGCGCCTCTACCAGCGTGCGCTTGTACTCGCGCATCTTCCTATCACGCTCCAGTGCAGGAAGTAAGGTGGGTTTCAGAATGGCCTGCTGACGTTTACCCCGGGCTGTGCTGAAGTTGGTGGTGAAGGTGTGTGGCTGACTGGATGAGCTGGTGGAAGCAGAGGAGGAGGAAGCCAGGTAGGAGGAGGAGGCTACAGGAGGCAAAGAATGATGCCCTGTGATCCTTGGCGGTGGATGGACGTGCGCCAAGGAACTCTCCGCCTGGGGCCCAGCCGCCACTACATTTACCCAGTGTGCAGTTAGGGAGATATAGCATCCCTGGCCGTGCTTACTGGTCCACGTATCTGTGGTTAGGTGGACCTTGCCACAGATGGCGTTGCGCAGTGCACACTTGATTTTATCGGATACTTGGTTGTGCAGGGAAGGCACGGCTGTCTTGGAGAAGTAGTGGCGGCTGGGGACAACATACTGTGGGACAGCCATGGACATCAGCTGTTTGAAGCTGTCTGTGTCCACCAGCCTGAATGACAGCATTTCAAAGGCCAGTAGTTTAGAAATGCTGGCATTCAGGCCCAGGGCTCGAGGGTGGCTAGGTGGGAATTTACGCTTTCTCTCCAAGGTTTGTGAGATGGAGAGCTGAACGCTGTCGTGTGACATGGTGGAGATGCTTGGTGACGCATGTGGTGGTGTCGGTGGCGCATCCTCTGTTTGGTGGGTGACAGGTGCCAACATTCCTCCCGGGGCGGAGGAATAGGCCGAGGCAGCAGCAGAAGAGAGAGCAGGGGGAGCCTGAGTGAGTTCCTTGCTTTTAAGGTGTTTACTCCACTGCAGTTCATGCTTTGCATGTAGATGCCTGGTCATGCAGGTTGTGCTAAGGTTCAGAACGTTAATGCCTCGCTTCAGGATCTGATGGCACAGCGTGCAAACCACTCGGGTCTTGTCGTCAGCACATTGTTTAAAGAAGTGCCATGCCAGGGAACTCCTTGAAGCTGCCTTTGGGGTGCTTGGTCCCTGATGGCGGTAGCCAGTATCAGGCGAACTCTCTTGGCGGCGGCTGTTCTGCTTTTGCCCCCTGCTCCCTCTTTTGCTACGCTGTTGGCTCGGTCTCACCACTGCCTCTTCCTCTGAACTATGAAAGTCAGTGGCACGACCTTCATTCCATGTGGGGTCTAGGACCTCATCGTCCCCTGCATCGTCTTCCACACAGTCTTCCTCCCTGAGCTCCTGTTCGGTCTGCACACTGCAGAAAGACGCAGCAGTTGGCACCTGTGTTTCGTCATCATCAGAGACGTGTGGACTCCGATGAGGTGGTATTCCCATGTCCTCATCATCAGGAAACATCAGTGGTTGTGCATCAGTGCATTCTATGTCTTCCACCACTGGGGAAGGGCTAGGTGAATTTCCTTGGGAAACCCTGCCAGCAGAGTCTTCAAACAGCATAAGAGACTGCTGCATAACTTGAGGCTCTGACAGTTTCCCTGATATGCATGGGGGTGATGTGACAGACTGATGGGCTTGGTTTTCAGGTGCCACCTGTGCGCTTTCTGCAGAAGACTGGGTGGGAGATAATGTTGTGAACATGCTGGATCCACTGTCGGCAACCCAATTGACTAGCGCCTGTACCTGCTCAGGCCTTACCATCCTTAGAACGGCATTGGGCCCCACCAAATATCTCTGTAAATTCTGGCGGGTACTGGAACCTGAGATAGTTGGTTCACTAGGACGTGTGGCTGTGGCAGAATGGCCACGTCCTCTCCCAGCACCAGAGGGTACACTAACACCACCACGACCGCGTCCGCGTCCCTTACTAGATGTTTTCCTCATTGTTACCGTTCACCAAGCACCACAATAAGGAAAAAAATATTTGGCCCAATGTATTGATTTCAAATTCAGGCCTTTTTTACAGGCACCTTACACTATCTGCCGATTTGTTTATGTAGCGTATTACACTAATCCCGGCACAGCAGTCACCATATCTCTTTTAGGGCTAGTATTTAGTCCCTGGATGAAAGGTATCCTTTTATGGACAGATTTACAATTGGCCTGAAACTGCTGGGACAACAGATTCAGGGTATTGCTATTTTGCCAGATTAATTTCACCCCAGAACAAAATATATGTTTTAGCAGACACTATAAAATCTGGCCTGCAACAGCTGGGACACCAGATTCAGGGTATTGCTATTTTGCTAAATTAATTTCACCCCAGAACAAAATATGTGTTTTGGCAGACACTATGAAATCTGGCCTGCAACTGCTGGGACACCAGAATCAGGGTATTGCTATATTGGCAGGTTAATTTCACCCCAGAACAAAATATATGTGTAAGCAGACACTATGAAATCTGGCCTGCAACTGCTTGGACACCAGATCCAGGGTATTGCTATATTGGCAGGTTAATTTCACCCCAGAACAAAATATATGTGTAAGCGGATACTAGGAAATCTGGCCTGCAACTGCTTGGACACCAGATTCAGGGTATTGCAATATTGGCAGGTTAATTTCACCCAAGAACAAAATATATGTGTAAGCGGATACTATGAAATCTGGCCTGCAACTGCTTGGACACCAGATTCAGGGTATTGCTATATTGGCAGGTTAATTTCACCCCAGAACAAAATATATTTTTTAAGCGGATACTAGGAAATCTGGCCTGCAACTGCTTGGACACCAGATTCAGGGTATTGCTATATTGGCAGGTTAATTTCACCCCAGAACAAAATATATGTGCAAGCGAATACTAGGAAATCTGGCCTGCAACTGCTTAAACAACAGATCCAGGGTATGGCTATATTGGCAGGTTAATTTCACCCCAGAACAAAATATATGTGTAAGCGGACACTATGAAATCTGGCCTGCAACTGCTTGGACACCAGATTCAGGGTATTGCTATATTGGCAGGTTAATTTCACCCCAGAACAAAATATATGTGTAAGCGGAAACTATGAAATCTGGCCTGCAAATGCTTGGACACCACATTCAGAGTATTGCTATATTGGCAGGTTAATTTCACCCCAGAAAATAATCTATCCTTTGCCAGACAGCAGACAGTATTATACTTGTCTAGCCAAAGCTGGAACACCAGATTTAGGGGATTGGTATTTGGACAATTGTATTTAACCCCTTAATAAAATATAGAAATTGCTATCCTGAGTTTCTAGGGGTGACAATTAGCACAGCCAAGCCCCTGATGTAGGATATAGCAAAAAAAAACTAGTATTGATGGATTGATGGACTTGGTGGCAGCTTCTTCTGGTGCACCACAAGTCACAAAATGTCCGCCGATCAACCCAGAAAATAAGTGACAGAAAAACGCTCTGTGCAGCCTAAAAACAAGTGAGGAAGTAACTAGCAGAAGTTCAATGATTCTCAGCTGTTGATCGATCACTTCATTAAGTGTTTTGGCTAAGTAAATCCCTTCCTAATCTCGCCCTAACACAGCAGCTGCATCCTCTCCCTACACTAGTCAGAGCAGTGTGACGTGTGGCGCTACGTGACTCCAGCTTAAATAGAGGCTGGGTCACATGCTGCACTTGGCCAATCACAGCCATGCCATTAGTAGGCATGGCTGTGATGGGCTCTTAGGGCAAGAAGTAAAACGCTAGCTGATTGGCTGCTGTGCAGCCCTTCAGAAAGCGGGAAGTAATCGACGAACACCGAACCCGAACCCGAACTTTTTTGAAAATGTCCGGGTTCGGGTCCGTGTCCCGGACACCCCAAAATTCGGTATGAACCCGAACGATACTCGAACTGTTCGCTCAACACTATTCAGGAGCAATGGATTTTGTAGTTTGATGATAAACATGTTACAAGCATTCAAGTAATATTAAAAAAAGTAACCCTTTACTTACTGTTGATAAAATTGGAACCAAATCTACATCTCTGGCAGATGATGTGACAGCATAAGCAAGTGGATGCATAGCTGGTTTCCTCAGAGGCTAACTTCTATTTATAGGCTTTTTTTGACCATCACTGCTTCATTGGTGGGGTCTGAGGTGGGGTTTGACAGTCTCATTAGTCATTCTGTATGTTTGATAATTTAGTCAATTTTTCCACAGTTTTGTTTGCCATCTGGATCCCTGAGGGAGTGAAGATGATTGAATAACACATCTATACTGAGCATTATTTCTAAGTAACTAAGTCATCTAAAAGAACCTTATATCAACATATTAATTGTTGATAAAATCGTCAAGAAGCAGATATGAGAAAGAGTACAGGGTCACCATCCAGGTCAGAGATAGAGCCAGGATATTCAATAGCAGCCAAAACAGCAGACAAGAGGTAAACTCAGAAAACAGAGGAGTCAAATACAGGAGAATCAGCTAAAGCTTAATCAGTAGACAAGGGTCAAATTCAGAACCTAGCCAAGGTCCATATACAGGAAGGTCCAACAGAAATGCTGCACTGTTTTGAGCACACAAAACTCAGCCAGGAAAAAATCATGTGAAAAGACAGAAGCGCATGCTAGACTTAAATACCCCTCCCAGCTCTGTGATTGGACATCAGGCCAGGAACCTAATGGGCTTGGTGTTAGGTTGACCAGAAGAAGTAAAGCTGATCGGCATAGCAGCCCTCCTAAAACAGCAGTACTCTGGATCATGGCTGGGTGATTTCCTGACAAGAATATTGTATGTGATCAGTAAAAATCCAATCATAAGAAACGAGAGCATTTAATTGCATTACATCATCAGTTATTAATACATAGAATACAGAACAAATTGAAAAATATAAGGTAAACAAAAAAACATATATTATCATGGTATATCATATTTCCACATCAATAAAATACAGTAGTGTAACTCTTTAGCCAAACGAACAGTATGCAGCTTAACAATGTAAGAGACAGATGTGTGCTAATTGCCTGCCTGATGATGACATTGATAAATTTAATTACACACAATTATTTACCTGGACTCATGATTTAATATCTAATAAATGTAAAATCTGTTAATGTAATTAACACAGAATCGAGAAATCCTTGCTGACACTAAATACAAACAGTTCTCATATTACATTCTGTGATCTTTTTCTTCATTTTGGCACACACTACCCATTTAAATTGGATTCTATTCTCAATTCTCCTAGAAACCTATTATCTCTTGTGTGAATAAATCTAAAAATAAATCATGGCACATTAAGTAAACACAGGAAGTACAACAGTATTCCTAAACACTCATTACTTTCGTCTGGTGTTATATAATATATCTTACAACTTACTGAATGGATGTCTGTTCCTGCCAACATATACTCATTTGACAAACTAGAATCTATTGTAATAAAAAATATGCTATAACTAGAGATGAGCAAATCGAAGCTGATGAAGTGGAATTCATTACGAATTTCAGGAAAAATTAGATTCGCAACAAATGCAAATTTCCTTGTGCTTCGTAGTAATGAACCGCTATTTATCCTTAAATGGCGGCTTAAATGGCGGCTACACGTGTGAGGACATGGGGCAAGGAACTCTGGGATGACTCATATTGCCATGCATGCAGCCAATCAGCAGACAGCCCTGTAATGTCACAGCCCTTCATCATCATCAGGAGAAGAGGGTGGCAGCTTGCCCGTGTAGCGGCAGCTGAGCCAGCAAGATGGCAGCATAGCTGGAAGTCAGCAGGATGGCAGCAGTGGGAGGTCGGGAGTACACCACCTGCTTCTCACCTGCCTACCTGCCCGGGAAGTAGTCGTGCAGGGGTTCACAGAGGCAACGGCGATAGCAGTCAGTCAGTGCAGACTGTTGGAGGGAAAATCAGCTACTCGGTGGTGTGGCAGTTTTTTGTTAAGCCACCGGAGTAGGTGATTGTGGCCATATGTAGAATCTGTGGGCAGAAGGTGAATCGTGGCCAGGGTGCCAATGTTAGCACTACGGCCCTGCATCAACATATGCAGCGTCACCATACAGTGGCCTGGGAGAACCGTGGCTCCGATGTGGTGGTCCAGCCTGCCGCAGCAACTGCTGCATCATTCAGGGGCATGCACCCAGTTTCAGGCAGTCAAGGCACATTGGCAAATGGAGTCACACAGGGGATGAACTGCTCCATGTAATTGTCACTACCAGAGTTTTGAGGAGTTCTCACAGCTCTGTTTTTCTGCCTCTGTGATGAGGTCTTTACTTTCATTTTCACTCCTTTCCCTCTTCCCAGCTGGTTCTTCTCTGATTGATTCCTCTTCCTTTAAATCACCCCTCTTCCTGTTTCACCTTGCGGGTTATATTTCTCATCTTGAGTTGTGTCAGCCGCTGGAGTATCTACACTGCTGTGGTCTCTTTACACTGGACGTGTGTTTTGCTGAAGCAAGCAACATCGGACATTGTCTGCTGAGATTGGATCTGTCTTCACTGCTGCTGCAGCCCCTACAGATAAGTTTGCAGACATTGTTTGTTCTGTTTATTTGCTGACTGGATCCGATCCCCAGGTCCGTCCGTATACTGAGCAGGGAGCCGGTGGCCGTGCCCCCCCCCCCTTTATCATAGGGTTTCAGGTCTCACTCAGCCTTAGGTACGCGGGCATTCCTCGACCCACCATCAGGGTCTGGGCATATGCATAGCAGCGCAGGGAGAGCTCTTAGGGTCTGACAGGAGTTACCTTTTATGCTCCCTAGTTTGGGTCCGCTCAGTAGCTTGTGCACTGATTGTACTCCTGTTGTTCGCATATTCCCATGACAGTAATTCATCAAGAAATCGAATCCTGGCTTTCTCCACGACAACTGAAAATCGGAACCATGGTGACCGACAACGGGAAGAACATGGTGTCGGCACTGCGTCAAGGAAGGCTGAGCCATGCGCCCTGCATGGTACACGTGTTGTCAAGTAGTTCTTGAAGTCTTTCACCCATCTGCAAGACATCCTAAAAATGGCCAGGAAACTTTGCATGCACTCGTACACCGCAATGCACATCCTCCTTGAGCTGCAGAAGGGCATCCCATGACGTTTCTACCCATTGGAATTCCACCCTCCATATGTTCAACTAACTATACCGAACATAGAAAGGTCATCAACGATTTCTTGATGATCCAAGCGGACAGGAGTACTCCCCTGTGTAACTTCAATGTCAGCCGGTGGCAACTCATGCGTGACACCTTCCGTTTGCTCAGGCCCTTGGAGGATGCCACGTTATTTGTCAGTCTCCAGGACTACGGGATGAATGACGTCATTCCACTGCTTCATGTCCTGGAACAGATGGTGGTAACAATGGCTGGTCAGGGGATAGGAGACATGGCACCTAGATCTCATGGCCACATGAGCCCTGTGGGGGCTGAACTGGAAGAGGAGGAGGAGGGGGAGTAGGACATTGAAGCACAGGCAATGTGTAGAGAATTGGGTGGTCTTTCTACTCAGCTGACAAGAGAGGAGGAGCAGGAGCAGCCACAGGGGCTACAGGGTGATGAGGAAGATGAGACAGAGGACACAGACACACTGTGGCAGTATGCATTGGAGATGGAGGCAGTTACACAAATGGTCCAATGCATGTCCACTTGCTTGCAGAGTGACAGCAAAATTGTCACCATTCGGCAGAGGGAAGACTTCTGGCTCTCCACCTTGTTGGACTCTCAGTACCCGTCCAAAATGGCGGCCTGTTTTACACCCACTGAGAGGGAGGACAAACTTAATTGCTAATGAGACGTCCTATGTAGTCAGTTGGCCGCAACCTATCTGCGTCATCATCCATCCTCTCGCAGGTCTGACTGGGGGGCCTTCTGCACTCACATTCCACTGCCATGGCTGCTGGGGAAGGGTGGGGTGGCAGGAGCAGTACCAGTTCCATTCACAGCAGCCTGAGTCTACAGTCGCTGTTGAGTAGCTTTCTTCACCCGCATGGTGAAGAAACTACTCACAAGCAGCAGGTAGACCTGGAGGAGGACCTGAACCAGCAGGTGGGGGTACACTTAAACAGCACCCTGCCAACCCACAATGAAGATTCGCTGGACTACTGGGCAGCCAAACTGGATGTGTGGCCGTAACTGGCCAAGTTTGCCCTGGAAAAGCTGTCCTCACGGCTAGTATTTTGGCATCAGAGCGGGTGTTTAGTGCGACGGGGTCCATAGTTACCCCAAGGAGAACTCGCCTGTCCACCCAAAATGTGGAGAGACTGAACTTAGTCAAGATGAATCAGGCGTGGATTAGTCAGGATTTCCATCCACCAATTCCTGATACATCTGATTAGATCATCCATGCTGCCTCACCCAAATCTTGACAAAAGAGCCCGTTTTCTTCTGGCTACCTGCCTCAGCTACTGTTCTGATTCTGCCACCCGCCTGATGCCACACATCTGAAGGGCTCCTTCTTTCACCCACCTTTGTCAGTGGGCACTGGTATTGCCACCCACCTCCCCACTCTATCACCGGATCACTTTGTGGTCTCCGGATGCTGCTGCCATCTCCACACTATGTCACCTTGCCACTCTGTGGTCTCCTCCTGATGCTGCTGCTGCTGCCACCTCCAGTCTCTGTCATGGTGCTACTCTGTGGCCTCCTCATACTGCTGCCACCTGCACACTCTGTCATTGTGTCACTCGGGGGCTTCTCTTGATGCTGCTACTGCTGCTGCCGTTACCTCAAGACTCTGTCATGGTTCCACTCGGTGGCCTCCTCATACTGCTACCAACTCCAGAGTCGGTCATTTTGCCACTTGGTGGCCTTTTTCTTATGCAGCCACCTCCACACACTATCATTGTGCCACTTGGTTGCCTCCTTATACTGCTGCCAACTCCAGACTCTGTCATTGTGCCACTCGGGGGCCTTCTCTTGATGCTGCTACGGCTGCTGCCGCCACCTCAAGACTCTGTCATTGTGCCACTCGGTGGCCTTCTCCTGATGCTGTTACTGCTGCTGCCGCCACCTCCAGACTGTGTCATTGTGCCACTCGGTGGCCTCCACATACTGCTGCCACCCCCATACTCTGTCATGGTTCCACTCGGTGGCCTCCTCATACTGCTACCAACTCCAGAGTCGGTCATTTTGCCACTTGGTGGCCTTTTCCTTATGCTGCCACTTCCACACTCTATCATTGTGCCACTCGGTGGCCTCCTCATACTGCTGCCAACTGTAAGGCTGAGTTAATACTTGAGTAATTTGGTAAGGTTTGAAGGGTCCAGTGATTCTAAGAACGATGCCTGTCATCTGCATGTCATACTGACTCACAGTATTATTTCACTACCACAGCACACTCCCTATGCATGTTACTGCAAGGCACAGTGTTCTACACCCCTATAAAGACCCTCTGCAGCTCAGAAATAGCAATTTTTTAATGAGATTTGCAGCAAATAAATTTGGATCGAAGCTAATTTTTACAGAAAATTCTGGAAATTTTTTGAAAAATTCACTCATCTCTAGTGATAACATTTACTGACTCCATACAGTATACCAAAATAAAATATTTTTATGTAAGGCCACTAGCTAATATTTATAATGCCTTCTGACCACTCTTAAAATTATGAACTATTTCTCTTAGCCTACCAGTTTATCTGCCTGTTATACCAATGTCTGTCTATAAATTACAATATATAAAGTTATTATTCCTAAATAATAATCGTTACCCTATATTTTTGTCACCTTCTATTGGTTTGTCTGCAATATGCAAAACTGCTCAGCCGTACATTATGATGATAAACATTCTCATGAAGTTTCAAAGAACAAATCCTTAGCATATAAATTCTCACCTGTAATCACAATGTCTGATGCCACTGCTGCGTCTTGCAATTTTCTGAATAAAAAAGGTGCCTAGCCCATTACATAGCAACAATGCAAAAATGGAAACGAGTGACATTTTCAAATCATCTTAGCTGTGCATGCTCTGCTATTGTCACTGAATCTCATCAAGGTTGCTTCCTGTATGATAGAAGCCTATAAAAAAAGGTATACTCAACTCTCACTATAATCCTCTATAGATTACTTATTATTTAGGAAAACTAGGCAAGGCTTAAGATACTCATAAATGGAGCAATTTTGATGGGTCAGTTTGGCTATAGGGATTATAACTCATCATATCTGCTTAGACAGAAAAGCCAGTAAATGTGGATAAAGGCAAGTATGATTCCTTTATAGTAAATGGAGATATGGTGCATCAACAGGCAAGAGATTGCATTATAATTATTGATAAAACTTCAACATATGCACAAAATGTACTCTAAAGGCCCCTTTACACAGACAATGGTTGTGGCAAATATCAGGACGGAGCGTTCCTAGGAAATACCCGATAGCTGTCCTGTGTAAAGATGATAAACTCGATGAACAGGAAAACATTTGTTCATTGGGTGAAGGCATCACTGGTGCAGACACATAAACAGGCTCCCCCAGTGGGCCACTGAGCAAGGTGGGCCCCAAGTCCTCATGTGGCACATGATGCAGTAGACTGACTGTATATAGAAAGGCAGAATACAGCGCCTCAACCAGCAAATAAAAACTGGGTAGATTATTTAGCAAACTAGTCAGTTTTTTGTTATAGCTATATCAGAAGGATTAGATAACGTCTAGGTATAGAGGCAGGCCAGCCAGCATCTTCTTTACCCAGGTACCTGTCTTCTCAAAATTTCTGCAGGGACTCCTATAATCATCTTATAGCGTCTTGCTGCTGCTGTCGCTGTGTGAGCAGGTCATATTTGCATGTAGCTGTACAGTAATCAAATAGCAGAGGTGACTACTGCATCTAAATGCAGCTCTAACTTCTTCTGATGAGTAGGCAACCACCGGAAATGGAAGGTTTATTCTTGACAATTGCCTGCTGTAAAAAGGACATTTACAATGAAATGTTTTATGATACCATAAGTGTCTTGTATTAGTGGTTTTGCATACCATCACTTTAAGGGGCGTCTGTCATCAGGAAGTTCAGTGTTAATGCAGACACAGTGCCATGTAGGACTAGATCAGCTGAATGTAATAATACCTGTTGCTTCATTCTGGAGAAATAGTACTTTTAATCCATATGTTAATGTACACTTAAGAGTGGCCCCAAGCCATTATATGTACCCTTGTTCCTCTTGCTTCCTCTGCCAGCCCTTCCCTTTTCTTTACTGACAGGGTTATGTTACCACATAGTAATCTTGCCTGACTCTGTCAATTAAGAAGGAGGAGGGGGGGGGGGTGTCTGTCAGAGAAAGAAGAGTAAGCAAGGATGCACATATTGATTTGGGTCTGCCTTTAGTGCAGTTAACTGATAATTTACTTGTGGATTAAAGGGTAATCAGTCATCTCCCCCAAACTCTATTAAGTTGAGTATTACATGACTAGTACTGCTACCCCTGTCTCCAGATCTCTAAGTTATATGGCCATGCTCAGCCGTGTTCCCACGCTGTGTGCCTGAATACCGGAGCTGGAATACATTGAGAGGACTCACCCGGGAGTTCTCTCCATTATGTGCACATGTTCATGAGTCCTCGCAATGTATTTCAGTATTTCAGGTTTGGAGGCACACAGAGAGGGAACTGGGGATCATAGCGGATATATAACCTGGTGATTATGATTTAGGGGAAGCGATACTAATCATGGAGTTCCGCACCTAATATGGTTAGGGGAGATCATCAATTCCTTTTAAAAGTACATGTTCTCTAGACTAAAGTAATGGATCACTAAGTGAAAGTGATTCATGACATTCAGCTGAACTAGCTGTACAAGTGATTCTGTCTGGTTTAAAGGTAAGTTTCCAGGTAACAGAATCCCTTTAAAGTGCTGGCTCACCTTTAACAAAGCAGATAAAAAGAACACTTCTTGTAATATGCTTATTAATGATCTTAGTCTATTCATTACCTTGTGCGATGGTGCAGTCAACTGATGCTCTGTGTAGTCAGGAAAAAACAATCAATCTAATTAAGGATGAGTGAACCAGTTTGGACCGACCTGGGTAAGGACCAAACTTTGCTATTTTTTGGACACATGGTGACTAGAGTTGAGCAAACCCGAACTGTATAGTTCGGGTTCGTACAGAACT
This sequence comes from Bufotes viridis, assembly GCA_033119425.1. Taxonomy (NCBI): domain Eukaryota; kingdom Metazoa; phylum Chordata; class Amphibia; order Anura; family Bufonidae; genus Bufotes; species Bufotes viridis. Next base: position 155,789,464 of record CM065589.1, on the reverse strand, counting down.
TTACGGTTTTCTGCACCTGGACCCGAACCCGAACATTTCCGTAAAAGTTTGTGTTCGTTTTCCGGCGATTTCTTCTCGCTTTTTCAAAAGGCTGCAGGGCAGCCAATCAACAAGCGTTTCACTACTTTGCCGTAAGAAGCCATAAGAGCCATGCCTACTATTGGCATGGCTGTGATTGGTTAAGTGCAGCATGTGACCCAGCCTCTATATAAGCTGGAGTCAAATAGCGCTGCACGTCACTCTGCTGCTCTTAGTGTAGGGATAGGTTACTACTGCTGCTGTGAGGGAGAGATTAGGGAAGAAATCTGTTGAACTTGGTGGTGTTAAATCTTCAAACTACAGCAATTATTGAGGGTGCTATGCTACATATTTGTACCCAGCCCTGAGCCCAGTGATACTGCAAAATCATTTTTAATCCATCTGTTACTGAGGTGGGGGTCGGCGGCCATTTTAGAAACTGCAGTGTCCTTGGAACTGCATGTGACCTGCATGTGTGCCACCCTGCCAGGGACATCAGTCTAATTGTTTTTGGGTAGCTTAGTGGAGGAAAAATTCCTTTTTTCTGGCAGGTCAAGTTCCCCTACATTACCTATTTTATAATTTAGTGGTGCATTTCTGTAGTTGGAGAATAAACCCGTACTGTCGTACCACAGAGCACGTTTGCATACACCACTGAAAAACCTATTTTAAAATTTTGCGATGACATAGTGCATTTCTGTAGTTTGTGGAAAAAACCTGTACTGTCGTACCACAGATAACATTTGCATACACCGCTGAAAAACCTATTTTCAAATTTTGTGGTGACAGTGCATTTCTGTAGTTGGAGGAATAAACCCGTACTGTCGTACCACAGAGCACGTTTACATACACCGCTGAAAAACCTATTTTAAAAGGTTAATTTCAAAAATTTATCTGTTACATTGGTGGGTGACATTTTGCCAGTTTTGGCGTATACAAACTTCTGCTCTGCATATGTGACAGGGAGGTAAATCTTTAAAAATCATCTGTTAAATTGGTGGGTGACATTTTGCCGGTTTTGCCTTGTACAAACCCCTGCTCTGCATAGGTGACAGAGAGGTAAGTTTCAAAAAATCATCTGTTACATTGGTGGGTGACATTTTGCCAGTTTTGCCATATACAAGCCCCTGATCTGCATAGGTGGCAGGAGGGTAAATTTCAAAAAATCATCTGTTACATTGGAGGGTGACATTTTGCCAGTTTTTGGCCATATACAAACCCCTGCTCTGCATAAGTGACAGGGCTGTAAATTTAAAAAAATCATCTGTTACATTGGTGGGGGACATTTTGCCAGTTTTGCCGTATACAAATCCCTGCTCTGCATAGGTGACAGGGAGGTAAATTTCAAAAAATCGTATGTTACATTCTTGGGCATTTCTGTCGTTGGTGGAATAAACCCATACTGTTGTACCACTGACTATGTTTGCATACACCGCTGAAAAACCTGTTTTATAATTTTGCAGTGACATAGTGCATAGTGTTGAGCGAACAGTTCGAGAATCGTTCGGGTCCGTACCGAATTTTGGGGTGTCCGTGACACGGACCCGAACCCGGACATTTTCAAAAAAGCTTGGGTTCGGGTCAGGTGTTCGTCGATTTCTTCCCGCTTTCTGAAGGGTTGCACAGCAGCCAATCAGCTAGCGTTTTACTTCTTGCCCTAAGAGCCCATCACAGCCATGCCTACTAATGGCATGGCTGTGATTGGCCAAGTGCAGCATGTGACCCAGCCTCTATTTAAGCTGGAGTCACGTAGCGCCGCACGTCACACTGCTCTGATTAGTGTAGGGAGAGGACGCAGCTTCTGTGAGGGCGAGATAGGCAGGGATAAAGAAGTGAATGATCAACCTTTCTACACGTGTGCATCAGAACAACTCAGCTGAGCTGTTCACTGAAAGTCACTATTTTGTTGAGACTGGCCAGAGCGATTTTTACTGGCACATGTGACTGGGCTGACCGGCGGTGGCCATTTTGGGACTTGTGGTGCGCCAGCACAAGCTGCCACAGAGTCTAAACCAAAGCTCCAAAGAAGTGAAAAATCTACACCTGTGAATCAGAACAACAGCGATTCAGCTGCTCAGTCAAAGTCAATCTTTTTTCTGGCTGGGCAGACCGTTTTCTGGCACATGTTACTGGGCTCATAGGCGGCGGCCATTTTGGGACTTCTGGTGCTACTGCAAAAGCTGCCACAACGTCCATTAATCTCATGTAATAGTCGATTTTTTCATAGATATACTACATCAGGGGTTTGGCTGTGCTTGTGTCACCCATACTAACTGCAAAGATATTTAATATATCAGTGGTGAAACTGAAAGTAACCCATTGGATAGCAAATCCCATGAATGTGCTGTTCCAGCTAGGCTAGCCAGTGCCACTACAGCCAAGTCCAATACTGTCAGCCAGAAAAAAAAAATTTTATGTGCCAGAAATACAAATTAAAAAAAGCTTTCACCGTAATAATAAAATTATTCTGGTGTTAGACCAGAAGAAGCACTCCTTTTGTAATTAATACTGTAAAAAGGCTTAGGCAATATTTCTCCCAGTGTGGGAAATTTATCTAGCAAAACGAGCATTTTAAAAATTCCGGTGTTCTGAAATACCAGCAGTCCTCTTGTAATTAATACCGGAAAAAGGCATTACATTGTCCAGTGTTGTAATTTTGGTGAAAAAAAGGCCAATTTAATCAATCTGGTGTTAGTTACACCAGAAACAGTAGGCCTCACGTTTTTACTCCTGTAAAAAGGAATTAATACCGGAAAAAGGCATTACATTGTCCAGCGTTGTAATTTTGGTGAAAAAAAGGCCAATTTAATCAATCTGGTGTTAGTTAGACCAGAAACAGTAGGCCGCACGTTTTTACTCCTGTAAAAAGGAATTATATCTCCCCGTGTGGAAATCTATGTACCAAAACTAGCATTTTAAAAATTCTGGTGTCCAATTTGCAGCAGTTTTCTTGTAATTAATACCGGAAAAAGGAATTATATCTTCCAGTGTGGGAATTTATGTACACAAACTAGCATTTTAAAAATTCTGGTGTCCAATTAGCAGCAGTCTTCTTGTAATTAATGCCGGAAAAAGGCATTACATTGTCCAGTGTTGTAATTTTGGTGAAAAAAAGGCCAATTTAATCAATCTGGTGTTAGTTACACCAGAAACAGTAGGCCTCACGTTTTTACTCCTGTAAAAGGAATTATATCTCCCCGTGTGGGAATCTATGTACCAAAACTAGCATTTTAAAAATTCTGGTGTCCAATTTGCAGCATTTTTCTTGTAATTAATACCGGAAAAAGGAATTATATCTTCCAGTGTGGGAATTTATGTACACAAACTAGCATTTTAAAAATTCTGGTGTCCAATTAGCAGCAGTCTTCTTGTAATTAATACCGGAAAAAGGCATTACATTGTCCAGTGTTGTAATTTTGGTGAAAAAAGGCCAATTTAATCAATCTGGTGTTAGTTAGACCAGAAACAGTAGGCCGCACGTTTTTACTCCTGTAAAAAGGAATTATATCTCCCCGTGTGGGAATCTATGTACCAAAACTAGCATTTTAAAAATTCTGGTGTCCAATTTGCAGCATTTTTCTTGTAATTAATACCGGAAAAAGCAATCATATCTTCCAGTGTGGGAATTTATGTACACAAACTAGCATTTTAAAAATTCTGGTGTCCAATTAGCAGCAGTCTTCTTGTAATTAATACCGCAAAAAGGCATTACATTGTCCAGTGTTGTAATTTTGGTGAAAAAAAGGCCAATTTAATCAATCTGGTGTTAGTTACACCAGAAACAGTAGGCCTCACGTTTTTACTCCTGTAAAAAGGAATTAATACCGGAAAAAGGCATTACATTGTCCAGTGTTGTAATTTTGGTGAAAAAAAGGCCAATTTAATCAATCTGGTGTTAGTTACACCAGAAACAGTAGGCCTCACGTTTTTACTCCTGTAAAAAGGAAACATATCTCCCCGTGTGGGAATCTATGTACCAAAACTAGCATTTTAAAAATTCTGGTGTCCAATTTGCAGCATTTTTCTTGTAATTAATACCGGAAAAAGGAATTATATCTTCCAGTGTGGGAATTTATGTACACAAACTAGCATTTTAAAAATTCTGGCGTCCAATTAGCAGCAGTCTTCTTGTAATTAATACCGGAAAAAGGCATTGCATTGTCCAGTGTTGTAATTTTGGTGAAAAAAAGGCCAATTTAATCAATCTGGTGTTAGTTACACCAGAAACAGTAGGCCGCACGTTTTTACTCCTGTAAAATGGAATTAATACGGAAAAAGGCATTACATTGTCCAGTGTTGTAATTTTGGTGAAAAAAAGGCCAATTTAATCAATCTGGTGTTAGTTAGACCAGAAACAGTAGGCCGCACGTTTTTACTCCTGTAAAATGGAATTAATACCGGAAAAAGGCATTACATTGTCCAGTGTTGTAATTTTGGTGAAAAAAAGGCCAATTTAATCAATCTGGTGTTAGTTAGACCAGAAACAGTAGGCCGCACGTTTTTACTCCTGTAAAAAGGAATTATATCTCCCCGTGTGGGAATCTATGTACCAAAACTAGCATTTTAAAAATTCTGGTGTCCAATTTGCAGCATTTTTCTTGTAATTAATACCGGAAAAAGCAATCATATCTTCCAGTGTGGGAATTTATGTACACAAACTAGCATTTTAAAAATTCTGGTGTCCAATTAGCAGCAGTCTTCTTGTAATTAATACCGCAAAAAGGCATTACATTGTCCAGTGTTGTAATTTTGGTGAAAAAAAGGCCAATTTAATCAATCTGGTGTTAGTTACACCAGAAACAGTAGGCCTCACGTTTTTACTCCTGTAAAAAGGAATTAATACCGGAAAAAGGCATTACATTGTCCAGTGTTGTAATTTTGGTGAAAAAAAGGCCAATTTAATCAATCTGGTGTTAGTTACACCAGAAACAGTAGGCCTCACGTTTTTACTCCTGTAAAGGAAACATATCTCCCGTGTGGGAATCTATGTACCAAAACTAGCATTTTAAAAATTCTGGTGTCCAATTTGCAGCATTTTTCTTGTAATTAATACCGGAAAAAGGAATTATATCTTCCAGTGTGGGAATTTATGTACACAAACTAGCATTTTAAAAATTCTGGCGTCCAATTAGCAGCAGTCTTCTTGTAATTAATACCGGAAAAAGGCATTACATTGTCCAGTGTTGTAATTTTGGTGAAAAAAGGCCAATTTAATCAATCTGGTGTTAGTTACACCAGAAACAGTAGGCCGCACGTTTTACTCCTGTAAAATGGAATTAATACCGGAAAAAGGCATTACATTGTCCAGTGTTGTAATTTTGGTGAAAAAAAGGCCAATTTAATCAATCTGGTGTTAGTTAGACCAGAAACAGTAGGCCGCACGTTTTTACTCCTGTAAAAGGAATTATATCTCACCGTGTGGGAACCTATGTACCAAAACTAGCATTTTAAAAATTCTGGTGTCCAATTTGCAGCAGTTTTTTGTAATTAATACCGGAAAAGGAATTATATCTTCCAGTGTGGGAATTTATGTACACAAACTAGCATTTTAAAATTTCTGGTGTCCAATTAGCAGCAGTCTTCTTGTAATTAATACCGGAAAAAGGCATTACATTGTCCAGTGTTGTAATTTTGGTGAAAAAAGGCCAATTTAATCAATCTGGTGTTAGTTACACCAGAAACAGTAGGCCTCACGTTTTTACTCCTGTAAAAGGAATTAATACCGGAAAAAGGCATTACATTGTCCAGTGTTGTAATTTTGGTGAAAAAAGGCCAATTTAATCAATCTGGTGTTAGTTACACCAGAAACAGTAGGCCTCACGTTTTACTCCTGTAAAAGGAAACATATCTCCCCGTGTGGGAATCTATGTACCAAAACTAGCATTTTAAAAATTCTGGTGTCCAATTTGCAGCATTTTTCTTGTAATTAATACTGGAAAAAGGAATTATATCTTCCAGTGTGGGAATTTATGTACACAAACTAGCATTTTAAAAATTCTGGCGTCCAATTAGCAACAGTCTTCTTGTAATTAATACCGGAAAAAGGCATTACATTGTCCAGTGTTGTAATTTTGGTGAAAAAAAGGCCAATTTAATCAATCTGGTGTTAGTTACACCAGAAACAGTAGGCCGCACGTTTTTACTCCTGTAAAATGGAATTAATACCGGAAAAAGGCATTACATTGTCCAGTGTTGTAATTTTGGTGAAAAAAAGGCCAATTTAATCAATCTGGTGTTAGTTAGACCAGAAACAGTAGGCAGCACGTTTTTACTCCTGTAAAAAGGAATTATATCTCACCGTGTGGGAACCTATGTACCAAAACTAGCATTTTAAAAATTCTGGTGTCCAATTTGCAGCAGTTTTCTTGTAATTAATACCGGAAAAAGGAATTATATCTTCCAGTGTGGGAATTTATGTACACAAACTAGCATTTTAAAATTTCTGGTGTCCAATTAGCAGCAGTCTTCTTGTAATTAATACCGGAAAAAGGCATTACATTGTCCAGTGTTGTAATTTTGGTGAAAAAAAGGCCAATTTAATCAATCTGGTGTTAGTTACACCAGAAACAGTAGGCCTCACGTTTTTACTCCTGTAAAAAGGAATTAATACCGGAAAAAGGCATTACATTGTCCAGTGTTGTAATTTTGGTGAAAAAAAGGCCAATTTAATCAATCTGGTGTTAGTTAGACCAGAAACAGTAGGCCGCACGTTTTTACTCCTGTAAAAAGGAATTATATCTCCCCGTGTAGGAATCTATGTACCAAAATTAGCAATTTAAAAATTCTGGTGTCCAATTTGCAGCAGTTTTCTTGTAATTAATACCGGAAAAAAGAATTATATCTTCCAGTATGGAAATTTATGTACACAAACTAGCATTTTAAAAATTCTGGTGTCCAATTAGCAGCAGTCTTCTTGTAATTAATACCGGAAAAAGGCATTACATTGTCCAGTGTTGTAATTTTGGTGAAAAAAAGGCCAATTTAATCAATCTGGTGTTAGTTACACCAGAAACAGTAGGCCTCACGTTTTTACTCCTGTAAAAAGGAATTAATACCGGAAAAAGGCATTACATTGTCCAGTGTTGTAATTTTGGTGAAAAAAGGCCAATTTAATCAATCTGGTGTTAGTTACACCAGAAACAGTAGGCCTCACGTTTTACTCCTGTAAAAGGAAACATATCTCCCGTGTGGGAATCTATGTACCAAAACTAGCATTTTAAAAATTCTGGTGTCCAATTTGCAGCATTTTTCTTGTAATTAATACCGGAAAAGGAATTATATCTTCCAGTGTGGGAATTTATGTACACAAACTAGCATTTAAAAATTCTGGCGTCCAATTAGCAGCAGTCTTCTTGTAATTAATACCGGAAAAAGGCATTACATTGTCCAGTGTTGTAATTTTGGTGAAAAAAGGCCAATTTAATCAATCTGGTGTTAGTTACACCAGAAACAGTAGGCGCACGCTTTTACTCCTGTAAAATGGAATTAATACCGGAAAAAGGCATTACATTGTCCAGTGTTGTAATTTTGGTGAAAAAAAGGCCAATTTAATCAATCTGGTGTTAGTTACACCAGAAACAGTAGGCCTCACGTTTTTACTTCTGTAAAAGAATTAATACGGAAAAGGCATTACATTGTCCAGTGTTGTAATTTTGGTGAAAAAGGCCAATTTAATCAATCTGGTGTTAGTTACACCAGAAACAGTAGACCTCACGTTTTACTCCTGTAAAAGGAAACATATCTCCCGTGTGGGAATCTATGTACCAAAACTAGCATTTAAAAATTCTGGTGTCCAATTTGCAGCATTTTCTTGTAATTAATACCGGAAAAAGGAATTATATCTTCCAGTGTGGGAATTTATGTACACAAACTAGCATTTTAAAAATTCTGGCGTCCAATTAGCAGCAGTCTTCTTGTAATTAATACCGAAAAAGGCATTACATTGTCCAGTGTTGTAATTTTGGTGAAAAAAAGGCCAATTTAATCAATCTGGTGTTAGTTACACCAGAAACAGTAGGCCGCACGTTTTTACTCCTGTAAAATGGAATTAATACCGGAAAAAGGCATTACATTGTCCAGTGTTGTAATTTTGGTGAAAAAAAGGCCAATTTAATCAATCTGGTGTTAGTTAGACCAGAAACAGTAGGCCGCACGTTTTTACTCCTGTAAAAAGGAATTATATCTCACCGTGTGGGAACCTATGTACCAAAACTAGCATTTTAAAAATTCTGGTGTCCAATTTGCAGCAGTTTTTTTGTAATTAATACCGGAAAAAGGAATTATATCTTCCAGTGTGGGAATTTATGTACACAAACTAGCATTTTAAAATTTCTGGTGTCCAATTAGCAGCAGTCTTCTTGTAATTAATACCGGAAAAGGCATTACATTGTCCAGTGTTGTAATTTTGGTGAAAAAAGGCCAATTTAATCAATCTGGTGTTAGTTACACCAGAAACAGTAGGCCTCACGTTTTACTCCTGTAAAAGGAATTAATACCGGAAAAAGGCATTACATTGTCCAGTGTTGTAATTTTGGTGAAAAAAGGCCAATTTAATCAATCTGGTGTTAGTTACACCAGAAACAGTAGGCCTCACGTTTTTACTCCTGTAAAAGGAAACATATCTCCCGATGTGGGAATCTATGTACCAAAACTAGCATTTTAAAAATTCTGGTGTCCAATTTGCAGCATTTTTCTTGTAATTAATACCGGAAAAAGGAATTATATCTTCCAGTGTGGGAATTTATGTACACAAACTAGCATTTTAAAAATTCTGGCGTCCAATTAGCAACAGTCTTCTTGTAATTAATACCGGAAAAAGGCATTACATTGTCCAGTGTTGTAATTTTGGTGAAAAAAGGCCAATTTAATCAATCTGGTGTTAGTTACACCAGAAACAGTAGGCCGCACGTTTTTACTCCTGTAAAATGGAATTAATACCGAAAAAGGCATTACATTGTCCAGTGTTGTAATTTTGGTGAAAAAAGGCCAATTTAATCAATCTGGTGTTAGTTAGACCAGAAACAGTAGGCCGCACGTTTTTACTCCTGTAAAAGGAATTATATCTCACCGTGTGGGAACCTATGTACCAAAACTAGCATTTTAAAAATTCTGGTGTCCAATTTGCAGCAGTTTTCTTGTAATTAATACCGGAAAAAGGAATTATATCTTCCAGTGTGGGAATTTATGTACACAAACTAGCATTTTAAAATTTCTGGTGTCCAATTAGCAGCAGTCTTCTTGTAATTAATACCGGAAAAAGGCATTACATTGTCCAGTGTTGTAATTTTGGTGAAAAAGGCCAATTTAATCAATCTGGTGTTAGTTACACCAGAAACAGTAGGCCTCACGCTTTTACTCCTGTAAAAGGAATTAATACCGGAAAAAGGCATTACATTGTCCAGTGTTGTAATTTTGGTGAAAAAAGGCCAATTTAATCAATCTGGTGTTAGTTAGACCAGAAACAGTAGGCCGCACGTTTTACTCCTGTAAAAGGAATTATATCTCCCGTGTAGGAATCTATGTACCAAAATTAGCAATTTAAAAATTCTGGTGTCCAATTTGCAGCAGTTTTCTTGTAATTAATACCGGAAAAAAGAATTATATCTTCCAGTATGGAAATTTATGTACACAAACTAGCATTTTAAAAATTCTGGTGTCCAATTAGCAGCAGTCTTCTTGTAATTAATACCGGAAAAAGGCATTACATTGTCCAGTGTTGTAATTTTGGTGAAAAAAAGGCCAATTTAATCAATCTGGTGTTAGTTACACCAGAAACAGTAGGCCTCACGTTTTTACTCCTGTAAAAAGGAATTAATACCGGAAAAAGGCATTACATTGTCCATTGTTGTAATTTTGGTGAAAAAAAGGCCAATTTAATCAATCTGGTGTTAGTTTCACCAGAAACAGTAGGCCTCACGTTTTTACTCCTGTAAAAAGGAATTATATCTCCCCGTGTGGGAACCTATGTACCAAAACTAGCATATTAAAAATTCTGGTGTCCAATTTGCAGCAGTTTTCTTGTAATTAATACCGGAAAAAGGAATTATATCTTCCAGTGTCGGAATTTTGGGGCTAAAAAATAATATATTTTATTGTGGTGCGAGTTGAATCGCAACAATGAGGAAACATTCTATTAAGGGACGAGGACTCGGTCGTGGTGGTGTCCGTGGAGCCTCTGTTGCTGGCAGAGGACGTGGCCGTTCGGCCTCAGGCGCACAAAGTAGTGAACCAACTCCCTCAAGTAGCTGGCAGAATTTACAGCGATATTTGGTGGGGCCCAATGCCGTTATGAGGATGGTAAGGCCTGAGCAGGTACAGGCATTAGTCGATTGGGTGGCCGACAGTGCTTCCAGCACGTTCACCACATTGTCTTCCGCCCAGTCTTCTGCGGAAAGCGCACAGGTGGCACCTGAAAACCAAGCCCATCAGTCTGTCACATCACCCCCATGCATATCAGGGAAACTGGCTGAGCCTCAAGTTATGCAGCAGTCTCTTATTCTGTTTGAAGACTCTGCTCCCACGGTTTTCCAGGGGCATCCACCTAGTCCTTCCCCAGCGGTGGAAGACATTCCATGCACTGACGCACAACCACTTATGTATCCAGATGATAAGGACATGGGAATACCAGCACAGCAGAGTGACCGAGTCTCTGATGATGATGAAACACTGGTGCCCACTGCCGCGTCTTATTGCAGTGAGTAGACTGAACAGGAGGAGGTCAGGGAGGAAGACTGGGTGGAAGACGATGCAGAGGACTATGAGGTCTTAGACCCCACATGGACTGAAGGTCGTGCCGCTGACTTAAATAGTTCAGAGGAAGAGGCAGTGGTGAGACCGAGACAACAGCGAAGCCAAAGAGGAAGCAGGGGGCAAAAGCAGAACAGCCGCCGTCCAGAGAGTTCACCTGCTATTGGCCAGCGCCAACAGGAACCCGGCATGGCACTTCTTCAAACAATGTGCTGACGACAAGACCAGAGTGGTTTGCACGCTTTGCCATCAGACCCTGAGGCGAGGCATTAACGTTCTTAACCTGAGCACCACCTGCATGATCAGGCATCTACATGCAAAGCATGAACTGCAGTGGAGTACACACCTTAAAAACAAGGAACCCGCTCAGGCTCCCCCTGCTCCCTCTACCGCTGCTGCCTCGGCTTCCGCCTCGAGAGGAATGTTGCCACCTGCCGAGCAGCAAACAGAGGATGTGCCACCGTCACCTAGCGTCTCCACTATTTCACACAGCAGCGTTCAGCTCTCCATCTCTCAAACCTTTGAGAGGAAGCGCAAATTCCCAACTAGTCACCCTCGAGCCCTGGGCCTGAATGCCAGCATTTCTAAACTACTGGCCTTTGAAATGCTGTCATTCCGGCTGGTGGACACAGACAGCTTCAAACAGCTGATGGCCATGGCTGTCCCAAGACAGCCGTGCCTTCCCTGCACATGCAAGTGTCCGATAAAATCAAGTGTGCACTGCGCAACGCCATTTGGGGCAAGTTCCACCTAACCACAGATACGTGGACCAGTAAGCACGGCCAGGGACGCTATATCTCCCTAACTGCACACTGGGTAAATGTAGTGGCGGCTGGGCCCCAGGCGGAGAGTTCCTTGGCGCACGTCCTTCCGCCGCCAAGGATCGCAGGGCATCATTCTTTGCCTCCTGTAGCCTCCTCCTCCTACTCGGCTTCCTCCTCCTCCTCCTCTGCTTCCACCAGCTCATCCAGTCAGCCACACACCTTCACCACCAACTTCAGCACAGCCCGGGGTAAATGTCAGCAGGCCATTCTGAAACTCATATGTTTGGGGGACAGGCCCCACACCGCGCAGGAGTTGTGGCGGGGTATTGAACAACAGACCGACCAGTGGTTGCTGCCGGTGGGCCTCAAGCCCGGCCTGGTGGTGTGCGATAATGGGCGAAATCTCGTGGCAGCTCTGGGACTAGCCGGTTTGACGCACATCCCTTGCCTGGCGCATGTGCTGAATTTGGTGGTGCAAATGCTCATTTACAACTACCCAGACATGTCAGAGCTGCTGCATAAAGTCCGGGCCGTCTGTGCGCGCTTCCGGCGTTCACATTCTGCCGCTGCTCGCCTGTCAGCGCTACAGCGGAACTTCGGCCTTCCCGCTCACCGCCTAATATGCGACAAACTCCACCTTGCACATGCTGGAGAGACTGTGCGAGCAGCAGCAGGCCATAGTGGAGTTTCAGCTGCAGCACGCACGGGTCAGTCGCACTGCGGAACAGCACCACTTCACCACCAATGATTGGGCCTCCATGCGAGACCTGTGTGCCCTGTTGCGCTGTTTCGAGTACGCCACCAACATGGCCAGTGGCGATGCCACTGTTATCAGCGTAACAATACCAATTCTATGTCTCCTAGAGAAAACGCTTAGGGCGATGATGGAAGAGGAGGTGGGCCAGGGCCAGGAGGAGGAGGAGGAGGATGACGGGTCGTTTTTAGCACTTTCAGGCCATTCTGTTAGAAGTGGCTCAGAGGGCGTTTTTTTGCAACAGCAGAAGGCAGGTACAAATGTGGCCAGCCAGGGACCACTACTGGAGGACGAGGAGGATGAGGAGGAGGTGGAGGAGGATGAGGATGAAGCAGGTTCACAGCGGGGTGGCACCCAGCACAGCGCAGGCACATCCCTGGTGCGTGGCTGGGGGGATACAGAGGACAGCTTATCCTTACCTCTGGGGAGCCTGGCACACATGAGCGATTACATGCTGCAGTGCCTGCGCAACGACAGCAGAGTTGCCCACATTTTAACGTGTGCTGACTACTGGGTGGCCACCCTGCTGGATCCACGGTACAAAGACAATGTGCCCACTTTACTTCCTGCACTGGAGACTGATAGGAAGATGCGCGAGTACAAGCGCACACTGGTAGACGCGCTCCTGAGAGCATTCCCAACTGTCACAGGGGAACAGGTGGAAGGCCAAGGCCAAGGCAGAGGAGGAGCTAGAGGTCGCCCACGCAGCAGTGTCACGGCCAGCTCCTCTGAGGGCAGGGTTAGCATGGCAGAAATGTGGAAAAGTTTTGTCTCCACGCCACAGCTAACTGCCCCACCACCTGATACGCAACGTGTTAGCAGGAGGCAACATTTCACTAACATGGTTGAACAGTACGTCTGCACACAACTCCACGTACTGACGGATGGTTCGGCCCCATTCAACTTCTGGGTTTCCAAATTGTCCACGTGGCCAGAATTAGCATGTTATGCCTTGGAGGTGCTGTCCTGCCCGGCGGCCAGCGTTTTATCTGAACGTGTATTCAGCACGGCAGGGGGCGTCATTACTGACAAACGCAGCCGCCTGTCCGCAGCCAACGTGGACAAGCTGACGTTTATAAAAATGAACCAGGCATGGATCCCACAAGACCTGACCCTCCCTTGTGCAGAGTAGTCCTTAATAACTGCCTTAAGCCATGTTGTCTTGTACTCCTGGCCACTTCTTCATTGAAAAATCAATTTTTTTAATTAAGTAGGATCTTGGTGTGCAACCCAGAGTTGAATGAACCTTCCCTCTGTCTGGGTGCCGGGGCCAAAGTACATGAAAGTGTCCTTCTCCTGTGCTGGGTGATATGAATGTTATACTTGTGCTGTCTGACATGTCTCCTTTGTGTGGGTGCAGGGGGCCAAAGTCACTGAAAGCGGCCTTCTCCTGTGCTGGCTGATATAAATGCCTGAATCTCTGCTGTGGGACCTCTCTCCTCTTTCTGGGTGCAGGGGTCAAAGAAACAAAAGGTGGCCTACTCCTGTGGTGGTTGACATGATGCCTGATTCTCTGCTGTGGGACCTCTCTCCTCCGTGTGGCTGCAGGGGTCAAAGTCTCTAAAGTGCCCTTCTCCTGTGGTGGTTGATGTAAAACTGATGCTTGTGCTGTCTGACATGTCTCCTTTGTGTGGTTGCAGGGGGCCAAAGTCACTGAAAGCGGCCTTCTCCTGTGCTGGCTGATATAAATGCCTGAATCTCTGCTGTGGGACCTCTCTCCTCTTTCTGGGTGCAAGGGTCAAAGAAACAAAAGGTGGCCTACTCCTGTGGTGGTTGAAATGACCTCTCTCCTCTTTCTGGGTGCAGGGGTCAAAGAAACAAAAGGTGGCCTACTCCTGTGGTGGTTGACATGATGCCTGATTCTCTGCTGTGGGACCTCTCTCCTCCGTGTGGCTTCAGGGGTCAAAGTCTCTAAAAGTGCCCTTCTCCTGTGGTGGTTGATGTAAAACTGATGCTTGTGCTATCTGACCTGTCTTCTCTGTGTCGGTGCTAAGGCCTAAGTCATTGAAAGCGGCCTTCTCCTGTGCTGGCTGATATAAATGCCTTAATCTCTGCTGTGGGACCTCTCTCCTCCGTGTGGCTGCAGGGGTCAAAGTCTCTAAAAGTGCCCTTCTCCTGTGGTGGTTTATGTAAAACTGATGCTTGTGCTATCTGACCTGTCTCCTCTGTGTCGGTGCTAAGGCCTAAGTCACTGAAAGCGGCCTTCTCCTGAGGTGGTTGATATGATGCCTGATTATGTGCTGTGGGACCTCTCTCCTCTTTCTGGGTGCAGGGGTCAAAGTCTCTCAAAGTGGCCTTCTCTTGTGCTGGGTGATGTAAAACTGATGCTTGTACCATCTGACATGGTTGCCTGGGTCCCATTAAATGGTGGCCTACTCCTGTGGTGGGTGATCTAAATGCCTGATTCTCTGCTGTGAAAACCTCTCTCCTCCGTCTGGGTGCAGGGGTCAAAGTCTCTAAAAGTGGCCTTCTCTTGTGCTGGGTGATATAAAACTGATGCTTGTACCATCTGACATGGGTGCAGGGGTCAAATTAACTAAATGGTGGCCTACTCCTGTGGTGGGTGATATGAGACTTAATATGCGCTGTGAAAACCTCTCTCCTCCGTCTGGGTGCAGGGGTCAAAGTCTCTCAAAGTGGCCTTCTCTTGTGCTGGGTGATGTAAAACTGATGCTTGTACCATCTGACATGGTTGCCGGGGGCCCCATTAAATGGTGGCCTACTCCTGTGGTGGGTGATCTAAATGCCTGATTCTCTGCTGTGAAAACCTCTCTCCTCCGTCTGGGAGCAGGGGTCAAAGTCTCTAAAAGTGGCCTTCTCTTGTGCTGGGTGATGTAAAACTGATGCGTGGACCATCTGACATGGGTGCAGGGGTCAAATTAACTAAATGGTGGCCTACTCCTGTGGTGGGTGATATGAGGCCTTAATATGTGCTGTGAAAACCTCTCTCCTCCGTCTGGGTGCAGGGGTCAAAGTCTCTCAAAGTCGCCTTCTCTTGTGCTGGGTGATGTAAAACTGATGCTTGTACCATCTGACATGGTTGCCGGGGTCCCATTAAACGGTGGCCTACTCCTGTGGTGGGTGATCTAAATGCCTGATTCTCTGCTGTGAAAACCTCTCTCCTCCGTCTGGGTGCAGGCGTCAAAGTCTCTAA
Organism: Bufotes viridis; assembly: GCA_033119425.1. Taxonomy (NCBI): domain Eukaryota; kingdom Metazoa; phylum Chordata; class Amphibia; order Anura; family Bufonidae; genus Bufotes; species Bufotes viridis. The sequence goes on along the minus strand of CM065589.1, from coordinate 155,774,028 downwards.
AAGTGGCCTTCTCTTGTGCTGGGTGATGTAAAACTGATGCTTGTACCATCTGACATGGGTGCAGGGGTCAAATTAACTAAATGGTGGCCTACTCCTGTGGTGGGTGATATGAGGCCTTAATATGTGCTGTGAAAACCTCTCTCCTCCGTCTGGGTGCAGGGGTCAAAGTCTCTAAAAGTGGCCTTCTCTTGTGCTGGGTGATGTAAAACTGATGCTTATACCATCTGACATGGTTGCCGGGGGCCCCATTAAATGGTGGCCTACACCTGTGGTGGGTGATCTAAATGCCTGATTCTCTGCTGTGAAAACCTCTCTCCTCCATCTGGGTGCAGGGGTCAAAGTCTCTAAAAGTGGCCTTCTCTTGTGCTGGGTGATTTAAAACTGATGCTTGTACCATCTGACATGGTTGCCGGGGTTCCATTAAATGATGGCCTACTCCTGTGGTGGGTGATCTAAATGCCTGATTCTCTGCTGTGAAAACCTCTCTCCTCCGTCTGGGTGCAGAGGTCAAAGTCTCTAAAAGTGGCCTTCTCTTGTGCTGGGTGATGTAAAACTGATGCTTGTACCATCTGACATGGGTGCAGGGGTCCCATTAAATGATGGCCTACTCCTGTGGTGGGTGATCTAAATGCCTGATTCTCTGCTGTGAAAACCTCTCTCCTCCGTCTGGGTGCAGGGGTCAAACTCTCTAAAAGTGGCCTTCTCTTGTGCTGGGTGATGTAAAACTGATGCTTGTACCAGCTGACATGGGTGCAGGGGTCAAATTAACTAAATGGTGGCCTACTCCTGTGGTGGGTGATATGATGCCTGAATATGTGCTGTGCGGCCTCTCTCCTCTTTCTGGGTGCAAAAAGTGGCCTTCTCCTGTGCTGGATGGTATAAATGTAATGCTTGTGCTATCTGACATGTCTCCTCTGTCTGGGTGCTAAGGCCTAAGTCACTGAAAGTGGCCTTCTCCTGTGGTGGTTGATATGATGCCAGATTCTCTGCTGTGGGACCTCTCTCCTTTGTCTGGATCCTGGGGTCGAAATAATAGTAAGCGACCTTCTCCATTGGTGGGTGATTTGAAGCCTGATTCTGTGCTATGGGACCTAACTCCAATTAATATTGGTTAATTTTTATTTATTTTATGTTAAGTCATCATTTCCCTATCTACATTTGTTTGCAGGGGATTTACCTACATTTTGCTGCCTTTTGCAGCCCTCTAGCCCTTTCCGGGAGTCTTTTACAGCCTTTTTAGTGCCCAAAAGTTCGGTTCCCCATTGACTTCTATGGGGTTCGGGTTCGGGATGAAGTTCGGGTTGAGTTCGGATCACGAACCCGGACATTTTCCGGAAGTTCGACCGAACCTCTCGAACCCGAACATCCAGGTGTTCGCTCATCTCTAATAGTGCATTTCTGTAGTTGGGGGAATAAACCCGTACTGTCGTACCACAGAGCACGTTTGCATACAGAGCTGAAAAAACAGTTTTTTGCCAGTTTTGCTGTATACAAACCCCTGCTCTGCATAGGTGACAGGGAGGTTAATTTCAAAAATTTATCTGTTACATTGGTGGGTGACATTTTGCCAGTTTTGCCATAAACAAGCCACTTATCTGCATAGGTGGCAGGAGGGTAAATTTCAAAAAAATCATCTGTTATATTGGAGGGTGACATTTTGCCAGTTTTTGGCCATATACAAACCCCTGCTCTGCATAAGTGACAGGGCTGTAAATTTTAAAAAATCATCTGTTACATTGGTGGGTGACATTTTGCCAGTTTTGCCGTATACAAATCCCTGCTCTGCATAGGTGACAGGGAGGTAAATTTCTAAAAATCGTATGTTACATTCTTGGGCCCTAAAGTACCCCTGCACTGCATACCTGACTTGGAAATATATTCAGTAAATTAGGTGGCCTTCATATTATTAGGTGATCTGTACCCCTTCTTTCTTTCAAAGTACCCTTCACTGCATACCTGACTGGGAATTATATTCTGTAAATTTGGCGGTGTTTACATTGTTGGGTGCTGTAGTTATATGCTGTAAAATCTCCATGATGTCTCCATGATAAATCTTCAGCGTGGGGGCCCCTTGTGGCTTCTATAGACTTTTAAAATAATCCTTTAGCGGGGAAAATAGATGCCTGATGACGGGGACTCTCCATGACCCCTTTTTTCTTTCAAACTACCCCTGCCCTGCATACCTGACTGGGAAATATATGCTGTAAATTAGGTGGCGTTCAGATTGTTGGCTGATCTGTACCCCTTCTTTCTTTCAAAGAACTTAGTTCATTACAATTGGCGTTTACATTGTTGCCAAAAGGTAGTCACCAACAACAATGGGCCAGATTTATCATTAGCTAAAGTCACTTTAATGGAGTGAAAAAGTCGCAAAAATATGCGCAATTTCACTCCAGGGGGGACCATGCTTATCTTATGCGACTTTTTAATAGAACATGCGACTTTTTTGTAAAGACGTGCGACTTTTGTAAAGCCGCTTACTGAAGGATAAACTGCTACCGTTAAACCACATTTATCACAGTATTAAAGGACCATTAATAAATCTGACTAACTAAAAGTGACTTTGGGCTTATGTAAAAGTGGAGTAAGATGGAAGTGCAATGATAAATCTGGCCCAATGTGTTTTGTTTTCTTTTTTTAAATAAATTTGGGTAGCCCCAAAATATTTGGAAATATAAAAAAGAAAACAAAGAGTAAGTGTGCTGTAGTATAACAATGGTTGGGTGAGGCCGATATGCATGTCTATTCTGCATAAGGTATAAACAAGTCCAGTGGGATCCATGCCTGGTTCTTTTTAATGAACGTGAGATTGTCCAAGTTGGCTGTGGACAGGCGGCTGCGCTTGTTTGTGATAATGCCCCCAGCTGTGCTAAACACACGTTCAGACAATAGACTGGCTGCAGGGCAGGCGAGCACCTCCAAGGCGAAAAGGTGAAGCTGAGGCCATGTCCCCAATTTGGAGACCCAGAAGTTGAATGCGGCAGACCCAGTGGAGTAGCTAGAAATGACTGGGCCCAACAGCAAATTTTTGAATAGGTACCCCTTCTCCCAGTAACTTTTTCGCAACCCCTATCTTTCATGCTGCCCCCATTCCTGTGGCTACTAAAGATCACTCTCCCAAACCAGGCAGCTGCTCCATCCATTTTCAACACTGTCTATACTGCCACTGTATATAATTTCATTGTATAATACTGTTGAGGGGGCTCTGACAAAGTCTTTTAGTCCTCCTCCTCCTGGATGGGCCCCTTCTTGGTTAGGACCCCAAAGCAGCCGCTTTCTCTGCTTCCCCTGTAGCTACGACCCTGGGCAGACCCATCAGTCAGTACATGTAGGCGTGTGCACATATACTATTCCACCATTTTGCAGAAATGCGGCCTCTTTCTAAGATGTTCCATATCTGCTGGTGGTGCTGGTTGTTGTGGCGTGGTGACAAAGCTTTTCCACATTTCGGCCATGCTAACTCTGCCTTCTGAGGTGCGGGCGGTGACCCAGCTGCGTTGGCGACTTCTATCTCTTCCTCCTCTGCTTTAGCCTTGTGCTTCCACTGAGCCCCCGGTGTCAGGTGTGAATGCTATCAGCAGCGCGTCTACCAGAGTTGGCTTCTTCCGATCACGTTTCAGTGACGGAATTAAGGATGGCACATTGTCCTTATAACAGGGATCCAGCAGGGTGGCACCCAGTAATCTGCACAAGTTAGAATGTGGGCAACTCGGCAGTCGTTGCGCAGGCACTGCAGCATGTAGTCGCTAATTTTTGCCAGGCTGCCCAGAGGCAACGACAAGCTGTCCGCTGTGGGAGGTGTATCATCTGTGTCCTCCGTATCCCCCCAGTCACGCTCAAGTGGAGCTGCTTTGGGTGCCACCCTGCTGTTAACACGGTTTCTTCTCCTCCTCCTCCATCTCCAGAACTGTACCCTCACTGGACAATTGTGTACCTGGCCTATGTTGGTGCAGGAACCCACCCTCCGAGCCACTTGAACATGATTGGCCTTATAAGTTAAGGGTAAGGCATGTATATAGTTTTGTTTGTTTATTTAGTTTATCTGACTTATAGTTATTTAAATATGTTTATAAGTAAATTTGTAAATAGTTTGTGAATGGGCATTAATGAGTGGTTTGAGTGAAGGGGGGGGTGTTGGGTGGGAGTCTGGTCGGGTTAATTTTCTCTTTTTGAAACATTCCTTGTACCGTTTTTGTTACGATTTCTAATAAAAAGTCCTGATAACCATGGAAATGTTACCCAACAATCTAACCAACAAATGTAATAAAATGATTTGCCTGTCACATCTGCAGCTCAGCCCGCAGGGATCCTTGAGCATCAATAAACATGAATTTGTCCCACCAATAAAAGTGAATTTGTCAGGTGTTCAGGAATTTCTGCACCACCAAATTCAGAACATGCAGCAGGCAAGGGATATGTGTCAAACCGGCTAAGCCCAGAGCTTCTACGAGATTTCGCCCATTACCACACACCAGCAGGCCGGGCTTGAGGCTCAATGACACCAACCACTCATCAGTCTGTTGTTCCATGCCCGTCCACAGCTCCTGCTTGGTGTGGGGTTTGTCCCCCAAACAGATGAGTTTCAGAACAGCATGCTGTTGTTTCCCCCTGGCTGTGCTGATATTGGTGGTGATAAAGGTGTTACGCTGAAAGGATGAGGAGGTGGTAGAGAAGGAAGCGTAGTAGGAGGAGTAGGGAACAGGAGACAAATAGAAATGCCCTGCAATCCTTGGGGGCGGAAGGACATGCGCCAAACTGCTATCCGCCTCTGACCGACCCAGCCGCCACTACATTTACCCAGTGTGCTTTTAGGGAGATATAACTTCCCTGCTTACCGGTCCACGTATCGGTGGTTATGTGGACCTTGCCACAGATGGCGTTGCATAGTGCACACCTGATTTTGTTCGCCACTTGGTTGTGCAGGAAGGGATGGCTCGTCTGGAAAAGTAGTGGCAGCTGGGGATCACGTACTGTGGGACAGCCACCACCATAAGTTTTTTAAAAATCTCCATCCATCTCCACCAGACAGAAAGACAGCATTTCAAAGGACCAGGAATTTTGAAATCCTGGCATTCAGGGCCAAGGATTACGGGTAGGTAGGGGGGTACTTCCTCTTTCTATTTCTTTTTCTAATTGGGAGATGGACAGCTGAACGCTTCCATGGGATAGTGTGGAGATGCTTGGTGACGGTGAAAGATGTGGTTATTTTTAATTTTATATATTTTATGTTATTTTAAGTTATTTCCCTATCCAAATTTGTTTGCATGGCTCTTGTCCTACTCTTACCCCCATTTTGCTTCAATTTCCAGCCCTCTAGCCCTTTCCAGGACTTTTTTAGAGCCATTTTAGTGCCCCAAAGTTCGGGTCCCCATTGACTTCAATGTTCGGGGTCAAGTTTGGATCAAGTTCGGGTCCCGAACTGGACCTTTGCGGTGAAGTTCAGCTGAACACGGCAAACCTGAACTTCCAGGTGTTCGCTCAATGGTGACAGAAAAAAGCACTAGCGAGCAAGAAGATGGGTTCTCACATGACTATGAAAGGAAGTGTGGGGGAGAGCTTGTCCTGATTGGCTCCCAGGCTCATGACAGAAAGCCTGGATGAGCCAATTGATGCTGCAGCAGACAGGGAGGTGCCCTAGCAGAGAGAGCTGAATGTCATTCTGTGCTGGGCTGTGGTTGGATCTTACAGTGTCTGCCAGAAAAACAATGTTAAGGAGTCAGGGAGCATGAAAAAAATTAAAAAGAAGAAGAAGAATTGTGTGTGTAGAATAGGGACAGGCATTGAAAGCAGCTAGCACAACTGCAGCTCCTGCAAACCTCAAAAGCAGCTCCCAGAAGGAAATCCATTCATGTTTTCCCCATTTTCACACAGAAATCCTTTTTTAGGTGGTGGGGGTGAAATAAGTTAAAACTGTACAACACATGTTCTACCATCAATCGAGCATAGCCTTTAGAATACTAGTGAGAACTCTGTGTCAGGTTATCTCACATATTTAGTTTAATATTTTTTTTTTTAGTTTAAAAAACTGTATAAGTCAGTGACTGAGAACAAAACAGTTAATTATCTTCACACACACACACACAGTTATTTATATATATATATATATATATATATATTGGGGGTTATTAAATTTCATTAGCATTCTGGGTGAACAGTACCTAAACATACAGCATTACAAAAGCTAGGGCAGCTACTTTCCTGTAAATGATAACGAGAAATTGAGCATCAGGCCTTAATCGTCCCTTTTGGGCTTATTCTATTTCCACACGTTTAGAATTAAAGAATTTTGGGACTTGTTCAATTTAATTAAATCATATTGGAACTTGGGGCCGAATTGGGGTGCTAAGGAGGAGGCAACATTAGAGGAGGATGGGGATGGTGGCAGCAATAAAGAGCAGAAGCCACGTACCTCCTAAAAAAACAGCCAGAGCCATGCATTTTTCAGGATCTGGTGATATATCCGACGCTGTGTGTGGGTTAAGCCCAAAACATGTAATTTTTACACAGAAATCCTTTTTTTAGAGGGGTGGTGGTGGAATAAGTTAAAACTGGAAAACACATGTTCTACCATCAATATAGCATAGCATTTAGAATACTAGTGAGAACTCTGTGTCAGGTTATCTCACATATTTAATTAAAAAAAAATGTTTTGTTTTTAGTTCAGTGACTGACAACAAAACCGTGAAGTATCTACACACACACAGTTCAGTTCCAATTTATTTATTATTTTTTTGGGGGGCGGGGTTATTGAATTTCATTAAACCAGAATATAGGTGAACAGTACAGCATTACACAGGATAGGGCAGCTACTTTCCTGCGAGTGATAACAAGAAATTGAGCATCAGGCCTTAATCATCCATTTAAGTGAATTCTATTTCCACACGTTTGGAATTAAAAATTTTTGTGACTTGTTCAATTTAATTAAACTATATTGGGGATCAGTACATCAGAAGGGAGAGGGCTCCGATGACGATTGTGTGCTGGACAGGACCTTGGAGCCGAATTGGGGTGCTAAGGAGGAAGCAACATCAGAGGAGGATGGCGATGGTGGCAGCAATAAAGAGCAGAAGCCAGATACCTCCCAAAAAACAGGCAGGGCCATGTCTGTTTCAGGATCTGGTGATATTTTTGACACTGTGGGTGGGTTAAGCCCAAAACGTGTCAGAGCTAAGCCCAGCTTGGCTGCATCTTCCTTCTGGTATTTTTTCTCCACACTGCAATAAGACAAAAGCATTACCTTGTCCAAGCTGTGCAAGAGCAAAATAAGACGTGGGCAGGCAAACACAAACGTAGGCAACATAGCTCTGTTGAACCACATGAAGCAGCCTTACCCTATACTGTGGGCAAACAGAGGTGGCAGCAGGAGCTCCCTCCTATTCCTGGTCCCTCTTGCGGCAGCCAGGCCGTGTCTGCGGGCAGTGCAGTGTCTTTCACATTATCATCAACCCGTTTCACTTCTCCCACTCAGATTTTTCCTCCTCCGCTCCATTGTCAGCCATCAATGATGGAGTGCGTGATCAGGAAACATATCTACATGCCCAGCAATCCGATGGTGCACAAGCTTAATTCCCACCTGGCTTACTTGCTGGTTGTCCAGTTTCTGCCATATCATTTAGTCGAGTCTGCTGCCTTTAGGGAGCTAATGACGTGTGCTCAGACTCGCTGGAAGATAACTAGCCAGCATTATTTTCCCAAAAAGCCTTCCCTGCCTTGTAGTCTCACGTGACAGACAATGTGGGCTGCTTCCTGAGATTTTTGCTGTGCGGCAAGTTTCACGCCACTGTGGAAACCTGAAGCAGCTCTTATGGGTAGGGGCAGTACTTGTCTTTCAGTGCCCACTGAGTCTGCCTCCTCTCCATGGAAACGTTCCCTTCCTCAACAGCAGTGTTGCACAAGATTGCTCGGACTACTCATCCTTCCTATCACGTGTCAAGTCAAGCTTTGCCACCCTGTTTTGGAGCTGATTGGCCTGGGCGAGAGTAGCCACACAGGTGAACAGTTGCTCAAGTACATCAAGCAGCAAACATCCCGCTGACTGTCACCCCGCGGACTGCAACTGGGCAATGTAGTCAGCAACAATAGACTCAGCAGCAGGGAGCATGTGTTTCCTCGAGATCAGGAAGCGGCAGCTCATCCGAGACGCCTGTCGGGTGTTGAAGCTCTTCGAAGAGGCCACAAAATTTGTCAGCAGGGACAACTGTGACATGAATTATGTCATCCCTCTCATACCTATCTTAGAACAGATACTGATTCTCATGCAGCAGGGGACCACAGCGGAAGAAGAGCAGCCAACGCATATTGCTATTCGCCCTATAGCTTTTGGGGACACACAAAGAGAATCTGCCATAGAGGAGGATTATGAAGCTAAGGAGCTGCCATTACAAGAGAAGAAGGAGGAGTCTGAGTTGGAGGATCAAGAGGACAATGATGAGGATAGCACCAGCCAAGACGTCTTAGTGGGGTCGGACCTAGAAAGAACACTGGACAGAATGGTGACCTTTATGCTCACTTGTTTATGCACTGACAGGTGTATCATTGACATCAAGCAGTCTGATGATTACTGGATAGTCATGCTTTTATACTTTCGCTATCAAAGAAAAATAGGGGAATGTTTACCTCTTGCAGAAAGGGAGGCCAAATTACATTATCACCAGGAAAAACTGTGTACACAGATTGCAGCAGCAGACCCCTGCTGCCAGCGTGTCTGAAAAAGAGGCCCCTCTCTGCCTCCTGCAGAGCCACAAACAGCAGAATCTACAGCAGCAGTAGAACAATCAGCAGCCATTTCAGTCTCCTCAACATGATGTAGCAGTTTTTCTTGCTTGCCATCACGTATTGTACGCCTGCTGCCTCCATCATGCCACCACTGCGACCTGCCAACCATCATGTTCTGTATGGCTGCTGCTGCCCCTATCATGCCACCTCCGCCATCATTCAACTAGTACAACCTGCCAACCATCACATTCTGTATTGCTGCTGCTCTATCATGCCACCGTCGCCATCATACCACTGCTGCAACTTGCCTACCACCATGTTCTGTAAGGCTGATGCTGCCACCTCCATCATGCCACTGCTACGACCTGCCTATCATAACATTCTGTACAGATGCTGCTGCCGCCTCCATCATGCCAGTGCTGCAACCTGCCTACCATAACATTCTGTACAGATGCTGCTGTCACCTCCATCATGCAACTGCACTGTTGCTGCTTTCAATTAAAAGGGAGAATTTTTTTAGGCTTGTTCAGAATGAGCCACATTTTCTTCTGACAATCAATACTTTGGCTGGGCATTCTGACTCTGTCAAGGCAAAATATTTGGACACTTGGTCCCCCAAGCCATTTTTTTTTTAAACTTATAACACAGTGTGTGTTAAAACATCATCTGTCCCTTATAAAGGACAATTTTAGGAAGCTTTGGAATATGAAAAAGCATAAAAAAATTGATAGTGCAGTTTGTTTTTAAAAATGCTGTACGTGAATGCCGTCAAATGTTTACATTTACCATTGCTTTCATTGCGTTCCATAGCTTGGGGAGGGAGGTGAGTCAGGGTAAAAGAAAAATTTAATCAGAAGTAAATGAAAAGATACCAAGTTTTATTAGGCTGGAGGGCGTTATATATTAACTTTCAATGCAATTGTAGAAACTTTGGTTCATCCCAAATCGATTCAGGTTCAAACCGAACCTTTTCAAACATTTGGCGAACTGGTTCTGAAATGAATCTCAAATGGTTAGTTCATCTCTAACACTGATAAGCAACCTTTACTAAACTACAAAACTGTATCACACTTCTGTATATTGGCCAGTAGTTTTAATCACTACTTGTAAGCAAAAAACAGGAGTGAGCCAAAATCATGGAAGAGGTACTATTAATATTTCGATTATAGGATTTCTATTTTTGTTCCACTCCTGGTTTTTGACATAAGTATGCAAAATACTTGTGGCAATGTGGTTTGTAAAAGGTTTATTACACCAGAAACAGTAGGCCTCACGTTTTTACTCCTGTAAAAAGGAATTAATACCGCAAAAAGGCATTACATTGTCCAGTGTTGTATTTTTAGTGAAAAAAAGGCCAATTTAATCAATCTGGTGTTAGATAGACCAGAAACAGTAGGCCTCACGTTTTTACTCCTGTAAAAAGGAATTAATACCGCAAAAAGGCATTACATTGTCCAGTGTTGTAATTTTGGTGAAAAAAAGGCCAATTTAATCAATCTGGTGTTTGTTAGACCAGAAACAGTAGGCCTCCCGTTTTTACTCCTGTAAAAAGGAATTATATCTCCCCGTGTGGGAATCTATGTACCAAAACTATCATATTAAAAATTCTGGTGTCCAATTTGCAGCAGTTTTCTTGTAATCAATACCGGAAAAAGGAATTATATCTTCCAGTGTGGGAATTTTGGGGCTAAAAAATAATATATTTTATTGTGGTGCGAGTTGAATCGCAACAATGAGGAAACATTCTATTAAGGGACGAGGACGCGGTCGTGGTGGTGTCTGTGGAGCCTTTGTTGCTGGCAGAGGACGTGACCGTTCGGCCTCAGGCGCACAAAGTAGTGAACCAACTCCCTCAAGTAGCCGGAAGAATTTACAGCGATATTTGGTGGGGCCCAATGCCGTTATGAGGATGGTAAGGCCTGAGCAGGTACAGACATTAGTCGATTGGGTGTGCTTCCAGCACGTTCACCACATTGTCTTCCGCCCAGTCTTCTGCGGAAAGCGCACAGGTGGCACCTGAAAACCAAGCCCACCAGTCTGTCACATCACCCCCATGCATATCAGGGAAACTGGCTGAGCCTCAAGTTATGCAGCAGTCTCTTATTCTGTTTGAAGACTCTGCTCCCACGGTTTTCCAGGGGCATCCACCTAGCCCTTCCCCAGAGGTGGAAGACATTCCATGCACTGACGCACAACCACTTATGTATCCAGATAATGAGGACATGGGAATACCACCACAGCAGAGTGACCGAGTCTCTGATGATGACAAAACACTGGTGCCCACTGCCGCGTCTTATTGCAGTGTGCAGACTGAACAGTAGGAGGTCAGGGAGGAAGACTGGGTGGAAGACGATGCAGAGGACGATGAGGTCTTAGACTCCACATGGACTGAAGGTCGTGCCGCTGACTTAAATAGTTCAGAGGAAGAGGCAGAGGTGAGACCAAGACAACAGCGAAGCCAAAGAGGGAGCAGGGGGCAAAAGCAGAACAGCCGCCGTCCAGAGAGTTCGCCTGCTATTGGCCAGCGCCAACAGGGACCCAGCACCCCAAAGGCATCTTCAAGGAGTTCCCTGGCATGGCACTTCTTCAAACAATGTGCTGATGACAAGACCAGAGAGGTTTGCACGCTGTGCCATCAGACCCTGAGGCGAGTCATTAACGTTCTTAACCTGAGCACCACCTGCATGATCAGGCATCTACATGCAAAGCATGAACTGCAGTGGAGTACACACCTTAAAAACAAGGAACCCGCTCAGGCTCTCCCTGCTCACTCTAGCGCTGCTGCCTCGGCTTCCGCCTCGAGAGGAATGTTGCCACCTGCCGAGCAGCAAACAGAGGATGTGCCACCGACACCACCACCACCACAACCACCGTCACCTAGCGTCTCCACTATTTCACACAGCAGCGTTCAGCTCTCCATCTCTCAAACCTTTGAGAGGAAGCGCAAATTCCCACCTAGTCACCCTCGAGCCCTTGGCCTGAATGCCAGCATTTCTAAACTACTGGCCTTTGAAATGCTGTCATTCCGGCTGGTGGACACAGACAGCTTCAAACAGCTGATGGCCATGGCTGTCCCACAGTATGTGGTTCCCAGCCGCCACTACTTCTCCAAGACAGCCGTGCCTTCCCTGCACATGCAAGTGTCCGATAAAATCAAGTGTGCACTGCGCAACGCCATTTGTGGCAAGGTCCACCTAACCACAGATACGTGGACCAGTAAGCACGGCCAGGGACGCTATATCTCCCTAACTGCACACTGGGTAAATGTAGTGGCGGCTGGGCCCCAGGCGGAGAGTTCCTTGGCGCACGTCCTTCCGCCGCCAAGGATCACAGGGCATCATTCTTTGCCTCCTGTAGCCTCCTCCTCCTACTCGGCTTCCTCCTCCTCCTCCTCTGCTTCCACCAGCTCATCCAGTCAGCCACACACCTTCACCACCAACTTCAGCACAGCCCGGGGTAAATGTCAGCAGGCCATTCTGAAACTCATATGTTTGGGGACAGGCCCCACACCGCGCAGGAGTTGTGGCGGGGTATTGAACAACAGACCGATCAGTGGTTGCTGCCGGTGGGCCTCAAGCCCGGCCTGGTGGTGTGCGATAATGGGGCGAAATCTCGTGGCAGCTCTGGGACTAGCCGGTTTGGCGCACATCCCTTGCCTGGCGCATGTGCTGAATTTGGTGGTGCAAAAGCTCATTTACAACTACCCAGACATGTCAGAGCTGCTGCATAAAGTCCGGGCCGTCTGTGCGCGCTTCCGGCGTTCACATTCTGCCGCTGCTCGCCTGTCAGCGCTACAGTGGAACTTCGGCCTTCTCGCTCACCGCCTAATATGCAACGTGCCCACCCGGTGGAACTCCACCTTGCACATGCTGGAGAGACTGTGCGAGCAGCAGCAGGCCATAGTGGAGTTTCAGCTGCAGCACGCACGGGTCAGTCGCACTGCGGAACAGCACTACTTCACCACCAATGATTGGGCCTCCATGTGAGACCTGTGTGCCCTGTTGCGCTGTTTAGAGTACGCCACCAACATGGCCAGTGGCGATGCCACTGTTATCAGCATGACGATACCAATTCTATGTCTCCTATAGAAAACGCTTAGGGCGATGATGGAAGAGGAGGTGGGCCAGGGCCAGGAGGAGGAGGAGGAGGATGACGGGTCGTTTTTAGCACTTTCAGGCCATTCTGTTAGAAGTGGCTCAGAGGGAGGTTTTTGCAACAGCAGAGGGCAGGTACAAATGTGGCCAGCCAGGGACCACTACTGGAGGACGAGGAGGATGAGGAGGAGGTGGAGGAGGATGAGGATGAAGCAGGTTCACAGTCCAGAGAGTTCGCCTGCTATTGGCCAGCGCCAACAGGGACCCAGCACCCCAAAGGCATCTTCAAGGAGTTCCCTGGCATGGCACTTCTTCAAACAATGTGCTGATGACAAGACCAGAGAGGTTTGCACGCTGTGCCATCAGACCCTGAGGCGAGTCATTAACGTTCTTAACCTGAGCACCACCTGCATGATCAGGCATCTACATGCAAAGCATGAACTGCAGTGGAGTACACACCTTAAAAACAAGGAACCCGCTCAGGCTCTCCCTGCTCACTCTAGCGCTGCTGCCTCGGCTTCCGCCTCGAGAGGAATGTTGCCACCTGCCGAGCAGCAAACAGAGGATGTGCCACCGACACCACCACCACCACAACCACCGTCACCTAGCGTCTCCACTATTTCACACAGCAGCGTTCAGCTCTCCATCTCTCAAACCTTTGAGAGGAAGCGCAAATTCCCACCTAGTCACCCTCGAGCCCTTGGCCTGAATGCCAGCATTTCTAAACTACTGGCCTTTGAAATGCTGTCATTCGGCTGGTGGACACAGACAGCTTCAAACAGCTGATGGCCATGGCTGTCCCCCAGTATGTGGTTCCCAGCCGCCACTACTTCTCCAAGACAGCCGTGCCTTCCCTGCACATGCAAGTGTCCGATAAAATCAAGTGTGCACTGCGCAACGCCATTTGTGGCAAGGTCCACCTAACCACAGATACGTGGACCAGTAAGCACGGCCAGGGACGCTATATCTCCCTAACTGCACACTGGGTAAATGTAGTGGCGGCTGGGCCCCAGGCGGAGAGTTCCTTGGCGCACGTCCTTCCGCCGCCAAGGATCACAGGGCATCATTCTTTGCCTCCTGTAGCCTCCTCCTCCTACTCGGCTTCCTCCTCCTCCTCCTCTGCTTCCACCAGCTCATCCAGTCAGCCACACACCTTCACCACCAACTTCAGCACAGCCCGGGGTAAATGTCAGCAGGCCATTCTGAAACTCATATGTTTGAGGGACAGGCCCCACACCGCGCAGGAGTTGTGGCGGGGTATTGAACAACAGACCGATCAGTGGTTGCTGCCGGTGGGCCTCAAGCCCGGCCTGGTGGTGTGCGATAATGGGGCGAAATCTCGTGGCAGCTCTGGGACTAGCCGGTTTGACGCACATCCCTTGCCTGGCGCATGTGCTGAATTTGGTGGTGCAAAAGCTCATTTACAACTACCCAGACATGTCAGAGCTGCTGCATAAAGTCCGGGCCGTCTGTGCGCGCTTCCGGCGTTCACATTCTGCCGCTGCTCGCCTGTCAGCGCTACAGTGGAACTTCGGCCTTCTCGCTCACCGCCTAATATGCAACGTGCCCACCCGGTGGAACTCCACCTTGCACATGCTGGAGAGACTGTGCGAGCAGCAGCAGGCCATAGTGGAGTTTCAGCTGCAGCACGCACGGGTCAGTCGCACTGCGGAACAGCACTACTTCACCACCAATGATTGGGCCTCCATGTGAGACCTGTGTGCCCTGTTGCGCTGTTTAGAGTACGCCACCAACATGGCCAGTGGCGATGCCACTGTTATCAGCATGACGATACCAATTCTATGTCTCCTAGAGAAAACGCTTAGGGCGATGATGGAAGAGGAGGTGGGCCAGGGCCAGGAGGAGGAGGAGGAGGATGACGGGTCGTTTTTAGCACTTTCAGGCCATTCTGTTAGAAGTGGCTCAGAGGGAGGTTTTTGCAACAGCAGAGGGCAGGTACAAATGTGGCCAGCCAGGGACCACTACTGGAGGACGAGGAGGATGAGGAGGAGGTGGAGGAGGATGAGGATGAAGCAGGTTCACAGCGGGTGGCACCCAGCACAGCGCAGGCACATCCCTGGTGCGTGGCTGGGGGATACAGAGGACAGCTTATCCTTACCTCTGGGGAGCCTGGCACACATGAGCGATTACATGCTGCAGTGCCTGCGCAACGACAGCAGAGTTGCCCACATTTTAACGTGTGCTGACTACTGGGTGGCCACCCTGCTGGATCCACGGTACAAAGACAATGTGCCCACTTTACTTCCTGCACTGGAGACTGATAGGAAGATGCGCGAGTACAAGCGCACACTGGTAGACGCGCTCCTGAGAGCATTCCCAACTGTCACAGGGGAACAGGTGGAAGGCCAAGGCCAAGGCAGAGGAGGAGCTAGAGGTCGCCCACGCAGCAGTGTCACGGCCAGCTCCTCTGAGGGCAGGGTTAGCATGGCAGAAATGTGGAAAAGTTTTGTCTCCACGCCACAGCTAACTGCCCCACCACCTGATACGCAACGTGTTAGCAGGAGGCAACATTTCACTAACATGGTTGAACAGTACGTCTGCACACAACTCCACGTACTGACGGATGGTTCGGCCCCATTCAACTTCTGGGTTTCCAAATTGTCCACGTGGCCAGAATTAGCATGTTATGCCTTGGAGGTGCTGTCCTGCCCGGCGGCCAGCGTTTTATCTGAACGTGTATTCAGCACGGCAGGGGCGTCATTACTGACAAACGCAGCCGCCTGTCCGCAGCCAACGTGGACAAGCTGACGTTTATAAAAATGAACCAGGCATGGATCCCACAAGACCTGACCCTCCCTTGTGCAGAGTAGTCCTTAATAACTGCCTTAAACCATGTTGTCTTGTACTCCTGGCCACTTCTTCATTGAAAAATCAATTTTTGAAATTAAGTAGGATCTTGGTGTGCAACCCAGAGTTGAATGAACCTTCCCTCTGTCTGGGTGCTGGGGCCAAAGTACATGAAAGTGTCCTTCTCCTGTGCTGGGTGATATGAATGTTATACTTGTGCTGTCTGACATGTCTCCTTTGTGTGGGTGCAGGGGGCCAAAGTCACTGAAAGCGGCCTTCTCCTGTGCTGGCTGATATAAATGCCTGAATCTCTGCTGTGGGACCTCTCTCCTCTTTCTGGGTGCAGGGGTCAAAGAAACAAAAGGTGGCCTACTCCTGTGGTGGTTGACATGATGCCTGATTCTCTGCTGTGGGACCTCTCTCCTCCGTGTGGCTGCAGGGGTCAAAGTCTCTAAAAGTGCCCTTCTCCTGTGGTGGTTGATGTAAAACTGATGCTTGTGCTATCTGACCTGTCTTCTCTGTGTCGGTGCTAAGGCCTAAGTCACTGAAAGCGGCCTTCTCCTGTGCTGGCTGATATAAATGCTTGAATCTCTGCTGTGGGACCTCTCTCCTCTTTCTGGGTGCAGGGGTCAAAGAAACAAAAGGTGGCCTACTCCTGTGGTGGTTGACATGATGCTTGATTCTCTGCTGTGGGACCTCTCTCCTCCGTGTGGCTGCAGGGGTCAAAGTCTCTAAAAGTGCCCTTTTCCTGTGGTGGTGGATGTAAAACTGATGCTTGTGCTATCTGACCTGTCTCCTCTGTGTCGGTGCTAGGCCTAAGTCACTGAAAGCGGCCTTCTCCTGTGCTGGCTGATATAAATGCCTGAATCTCTGCTGTGGGACCTCTCTCCTCCATGTGGCTGCAGGGGTCAAAGTCTCTAAAAGTGCCCTTCTCCTGTGTTGGTTGATCTAAAACTGATGCTTGTGCCATCTGGACATGGTTGCCGGGTCTAGATTAATATGGTGGCCTACTCTCTGTGGTGGGTGATCTAAATGCCTGATTCTCTGCTGTGAAACCTCTCCTCCGTCTGGGTGCAGGGTCAAAGTCTCTCAAGTCGGCCTTCTCCTGTGCTGGGTGATGTAAAACTGATGCTTGTGCCATCTGACATGGTTGCCGGGGTCCAATTAAATGGTGGCCTACTCCTGTGGTGGGTGATCTAAATGCCTGATTCTCTGCTGTGAAACCTCTCTCCTCCGTCTGGGTGCAGGGGTCAAAGTCTCTCAAAGTCGCCTTCTCCTGTGCTGGGTGATGTAAAACTGATGCATGTGCCATCTGACATGGTTGCCGGGGTCCCATTAAATGGTGGCCTACTCCTGTGGTGGGTGATCTAAATGCCTGATTCTCTGCTGTGAAACCTCTCTCCTCCGTCTGGGTGCAGGGGTCAAAGTCTCTCAAAGTCGCCTTCTCCTGTGCTGGGTGATGTAAAACTGATGCTTGTGCCATCTGACATGGTTGCCGGGGTCCAATTAAATGGTGGCCTACTCCTGTGGTGGGTGATCTAAATGCCTGATTCTCTGCTGTGAAACCTCTCTCCTCCGTCTGGGTGCAGGGTCAAAGTCTCTCAAAGTCGCCTTCTCCTGTGCTGGGTGATGTAAAACTGATGCTTGTGCCATCTGACATGGTTGCCGGGGTCCCATTAAATGGTGGCCTACTCCTGTGGTGGGTGATCTAAATGCCTGATTCTCTGCTGTGAAAACCTCTCTCCTCCGTCTGGGTGCAGGGGTCAAAGTCTCTCAAAGTGGCCTTCTCTTGTGCTGGGTGATGTGAAACTGATGCTTGTGCCATCTGACATGGTTGCCGGGGTCCCATTAAATGGTGGCCTACTCCTGTGGTGGGTGATCTAAATGCCTGATTCTCTGCTGTGAAACCTCTCTCCTCCGTCTGGGTGCAGGGGTCAAAGTCTCTCAAAGTCGCCTTCTCCTGTGCTGGGTGATGTAAAACTGATGCTTGTGCCATCTGACATGGTTGCTGGGGTCCCATTAAATGGTGGCCTACTCCTGTGGTGGGTGATCTAAATGCCTGATTCTCTGCTGTGAAACCCTCTCTCCTCCGTCTGGGTGCAGGGGTCAAAGTCTCTCAAAGTGGCCTTCTCCTGTGCTGGGTGATGTAAAACTGATGCTTGTGCCATCTGACATGGTTGCCGGGTCCCATTAAATGGTGGCCTACTCCTGTGGTGGGTGATCTAAATGCCTGATTCTCTGCTGTGAAACCTCTCTCCTCCGTCTGGGTGCAGGGGTCAAAGTCTCTCAAAGTCGCCTTCTCCTGTGCTGGGTGATGTGAAACTGATGCTTGTGCCATCTGACATGGTTGCCGGGGTCTCATTAAATGATGGCCTACTCCTGTGGTGGGTGATCTAAATGCCTGATTCTCTGCTGTGAAAACCTCTCTCCTCCGTCTGGGTGCAGGGGTCAAAGTCTCTAAAAGTGGCCTTCTCTTGTGCTGGGTGATGTAAAACCGATGCTTGTACCAGCTGACATGGGTGCAGGGGTCAAATTAACTAAATGGTGGCCTACTCCTGTGGTGGGTGATATGATGCCTGAATATGTGCTGTGGGGCCTCTCTCCTCTTTCTGGGTGCAGGGGTCAAAGTAACTAAAAGTGGCCTTCTCCTGTGCTGGATGGTATAAATGTAATGCTTGTGCTATCTGACATGTCTCCTCTGTCTGGGTGCTAAGGCCTAAGTCACTGAAAGTGGCCTTCTCCTGTGGTGGTTGATATGATGCCAGATTATCTGCTATGGGACCTCTCTCCTTTGTCTGGATGCTGGGGTCGAAATAATAGTAGCTGACCTTCTCCATTGGTGGGTGATTTGAAGCCTGATTCTGTGCTATGGGACCTAACTCCAATTAATATTGGTTAATTTAATTTAATTTTATGTTAAGTCATCATTTCCCTATCTACATTTGTTTGCAGGGGATTTACCTACATTTTGCTGCCTTTTGCAGCCCTCTAGCCCTTTCCGGGAGTCTTTTACAGCCTTTTTAGTGCCCAAAAGTTCGGGTCCCCATTGACTTCTATGGGGTTCGGGTTCGGGATGAAGTTCGGATTGAGTTCGGATCACGAACCCGGACATTTTCCGGAAGTTCGGCCAAACCTCTCGAACCCGAACATCCAGGTGTTCGCTCATCTCTATTCAGAAGGAAAGGTGTAAGGTAAAAAATATACATAAACCTCTTAATTGTATGTATACTAATGCCAGAAGCTTGACTAATATAACTGGTGAACTGGAATTAGTGATGTTTGAGGAGTAGAGATAAGCGACTCAAAGCTGATGAAGTGGAATTCGTTCCGAATTTCAGGAAAAATTCGATTTGCACCAAAAGTGAATTTCCTTGCGCTTTGTGGTAACGAATCACATTTTTCCTAAAATGGCTGCTGCATGGAGAAAGGAAGTATGGGAAGGTGGGATCACCCAGTCTGACATACATGATGCAGCCCATCAGCAGCCAGCCAGCCCTGTGATATCACAGGCCTATAAATACGGCGGCCATCTTAGATTCAGACATTTTCCAGCGTTCTGAGTGCACGGACAGACGAGATAAGGCGCTAGGAAAGCAACTGTAAAAACCTCATTGTGAAAAAAAAAAAGGAAAACTATTTATAAGTGCAGGAAATTATACGGAAGAATCATTTCACAGCATCTCAGTGTCACGACTCTTTGTGAGGTCGTGACGCTGTTTCGATCACATGCTCTTGCCAGCAGCATGCTTTCTTGGTTGCCGCATGTGAGGGCTGTTTTGTGGTAGCCTCACGTGCGGTTGCCGCTGGCAACTTGTGGTTTTTGGCATGCGAGACACATACCCCTTTGTAAGCACTTTCCCCTCCTTGGTGTGCACGGGGTTAAATGTTTTGCAGTGTGCTTGGTGTGCTGGATGTGGCCTCAGGTCGACTCGCCTTATATGTTGGTGTGGTGGAGCCTGAGGTCAGTTCAGTTTAGTCTGTCAGTGTGTGTAGGAGCTCTGCTCCCTGGCTTATTGTTATCTGTGTGAGCCACCCTTGTTGTTCATAGTTCGTCATCCCCTTGTGTTCCCATCCTCACCTGTTTGTTGTTTAGGTGTGGGTTATGTTGGGGTATGTTATGTCTGGTTTTGTTGTGCCATGTTTGGTTTGTGTTGTGTTGTTGTTACCTTGTTACAACCGTTTGGTTGTGAACCCTGTCTAGTTGGTGGCCAGCTGCTGGGCCTCTGGAGACACCGCACATCCGTGGTCTAGGATGAGTGTGTGGTCTCTGCCCTGTCTCTATTTCTCGAGGGCTATGCAGGGATTCCTAGGGCTCCAGGTTCGTGGGCATGAGCCTCCTTACCATCACATTTGCCTTTTGCAGCCCTCTAGCCCTTTCCGGGAGTCTTTTACAGCCTTTTTAGTGCCCAAAAGTTCGGGTCCCCATTGACTTCTATGGGGTTCGGGTTCGGGATGAAGTTCGGATTGAGTTCGGATCACGAACCCGGACATTTTCCGGAAGTTCGGCCAAACCTCTCGAACCCGAACATCCAGGTGTTCGCTCATCTCTATTCAGAAGGAAAGGTGTAAGGTAAAAAATATACATAAACCTCTTAATTGTATGTATACTAATGCCAGAAGCTTGACTAATATAACTGGTGAACTGGAATTAGTGATGTTTGAGGAGTAGAGATAAGCGACTCAAAGCTGATGAAGTGGAATTCGTTCCGAATTTCAGGAAAAATTCGATTTGCACCAAAAGTGAATTTCCTTGCGCTTTGTGGTAACGAATCACATTTTTCCTAAAATGGCTGCTGCATGGAGAAAGGAAGTATGGGAAGGTGGGATCACCCAGTCTGACATACATGATGCAGCCCATCAGCAGCCAGCCAGCCCTGTGATATCACAGGCCTATAAATACGGCGGCCATCTTAGATTCAGACATTTTCCAGCGTTCTGAGTGCACGGACAGACGAGATAAGGCGCTAGGGAAAGCAACTGTAAAAACCTCATTGTGAAAAAAAAAAAGGAAAAAACTATTTATAAGTGCAGGGAAATTATACGGAAGAATCATTTCACAGCATCTCAGTGTCACGACTCTTTGTGAGGTCGTGACGCGGTTTCGTCACATGCTCTTGCCAGCAGCATGCTTTCTTGGTTGCCGCATGTGAGGGCTGTTTTGTGGTAGCCTCACGTGCGGTTGCCGCTGGCAACTTGTGGTTTTTGGCATGCGAGACACATACCCCTTTGTAAGCACTTTCCCCTCCTTGGTGTGCACGGGGTTAAATGTTTTGCAGTGTGCTTGGTGTGCTGGATGTGGCCTCAGGTCGACTCGCCTTATATGTTGGTGTGGTGGAGCCTGAGGTCAGTTCAGTTTAGTCTGTCAGTGTGTGTAGGAGCTCTGCTCCCTGGCTTATTGTTATCTGTGTGAGCCACCCTTGTTGTTCATAGTTCGTCATCCCCTTGTGTTCCCATCCTCACCTGTTTGTTGTTTAGGTGTGGGTTATGTTGGGGTATGTTATGTCTGGTTTTGTTGTGCCATGTTTGGTTTGTGTTGTGTTGTTGTTACCTTGTTACAACCGTTTGGTTGTGAACCCTGTCTAGTTGGTGGCCAGCTGCTGGGCCTCTGGAGACACCGCACATCCGTGGTCTAGGATGAGTGTGTGGTCTCTGCCCTGTCTCTATTTTCGAGGGCTATGCAGGGATTCCTAGGGCTCCAGGTTCGTGGGCATGAGCCTCCTTACCATCTGAGATGGCTTATGCATTAGGAGTCTAGGGGCAGTCATAGGGACTTGTCAGCAGGTGACCTGCTCCCTGTTCCCTGCATCCTGGCCTAGCAGCCGCGGACATTGTACGGGGGGGGGGGGGTTCCCCCACACCCCATCGTGACACTTATTGTAGGGAGAGACAACAGAAGGCACTAGGGTTAGTGCTAGAAAAGCGATTTACAAGTGCAGAGAAAGATAATTTGGGGATCCAAATTGCCAATATACAGCTCTGTCATTCCAGCAATTTGTTCTTGGGGTGCAAGTGATATGTTGAAAATACTTAAGTGGCTTCTATCTGTGGAAAAAGAAAAATATATATGCAGTTCACGTCTGCAGTTATATGTGGTAAAAGAGTTTGGTGGCGTATTTTAGTAGAAAAAGAAAAATATATATGCAGTTCACTGTTGCAGATATTTGCGCTAAAAGTGTTTACTGGCCTATTTCAGTGCAAAAAGATAAATATATACACAGTTCACTTTTGCAGTAATTTGCGCTAAAAGCGTTTACTTGCCTATTTCAGTACAAAAAGAGAAATATATACGCAGTTCACTTTTGCAGTTATTTGCACTAAAAGCGTTTACTTGCCTATTTTAGTACAAAAAGAGAAATATATATGCAGTTCACTTCTGCAATTATATGTGGTGAATGCGTTTAGTGGCCTATTTCAGTGCAGAAAGAAAAATATAATCTCAGATCACTTCTGCAGCTATATGTGGTGAAAGCGTTTAGTGGTGTATTTCAGTACAAGAAGAAAAATATATGTGGCGCTTTTTGGGGTGTTTAACCCCTTAAGGACCGGAGGTTTTTTACTTTTTGAGTTTTCGTTTTGCGCTCCCTGCCTTCCTAGAGCCATAACTTTTTTATTTTTCGGTTCACATAGCCATATGAGGGCTTGTTTTTTGCGGGACAAGTTGTACTTTCCAATGCCACCATTTAATATTGCATATGATGTAGTGGGAAGCGGGGAAAAAATTCCAAATAGGGTGAAATTGCAAAAAAAAAGCAATTCCACCACAGTTTTGCGGCTTTTTAAATTCCGACGTTCGATGTGCGATAAAACTGACTGGTTAATTTTACTCTACAGGTCAGTACGAATCCGGCGATACCCTATATGTATAGGTTTTCTTGCCTTTTGATAGTGAAAAAATAATTCAAAATTGATTAATTCAAAATTGATTAATTCAAAATGAATTATTTTTTCACTATCAAAAGGCAAGAAAACCTATACATATAGGGTATCGCCGGATTCGTACTGACCTGTAGAGTAAAATTAACCAGTCAGTTTTACTTTTTTGTCACCATGTTTTGACCCCTATAACTTTTTTGTAATTATATGTACAGAGCTGTATTGGGGCTCATTTTATGCATCATAATCTTATATTTTTATTGATACCATTTTGGGGTGTGTATGACTTTTTGATCACCTTTTATGTAATTTTTTGTGGAAAATGAAGCGACCAAAAATGGCGAATCCGCCATTTGGACGCTTTTTTCCGTTTTGCTATTTGACGTATGGGAATATTTTTTATATTTTTATACTATGGGCGTTTTGCACATTGCGACACCCATGATGTGTATTTTTAAAAATTTTTAGTTTTTAATTTTTATTTTAGCAAAAGGGGGTGATTTGAACTTTTATGTTTTTATTTTTATTTTTATTTTTAACTTTTCTTTTTTTTTTTACACTTTTATATAGTTCCCATAGGGAACTATAACTTACAATCATCTGATTGTGATTTTCATACATTCCAATGCAATAGCATTGGAATATATGAAAAAATCGCATATTTCCTATGAAGCCTATTACAGGCAAGGCTCCATAGGAAATACTACAGAGTAGCCTGGGTTTCATTCATAGAGACCCAGGCTACTACAGGCACGCTCCGGCTCCTCCGATCGCCACACGGGGAGCCGGAGCGCAAACCGAAAGTAAAACTTTGTGCGCACTCAGATGCCGTGGTCAGGATTGACCACGGCATCTGAGGGGTTAAATGTCCGCGATCGGTGTCTGCTACAGGAACCATGTGGACACCCGCGGCAAAGGCGCCCGCATGGAGCAGGAGCGGGCGCCATCTTTAAAGACCGGACACAGGGCGTACATGTACGCCCTGTGTCCTTAAGAGGTTAAATTTACTTTTTATTTATTTATTTAATCAAACAGTATGTGAGACAGAGAAGTGCCAGGCCATGCACAGAGGAGTGGCAAAGACCCAAATGTTTCTGGCGCAGGCAGAGGTCACAGCAGAGTAAGGGGACGTGGCAGCAGAAGTCGCAGCTAGAGGCCTGAGCTACCGGTGTCATCTAGCGGTAGTGTCTTAACCAGCAACCCAGAGGTTCTTGATTAGTTAACTCGGTCATCCACTTCATCCCAAGTGATATCAGATACCCCCAGCCAACAGTCGGTGGGTTCGCCAGCCACAACCCTTAGTTGGCATGGCCCAGGAGTGGGCCCTCTGCCCTCACCTGTCTTCAACCTGCCTTTGTCCTTTGCTGTTCCCTCAGCCACAGAAGTATTGTATGCTGTGGGCTCAGCTCCACTATATAGCAAGGACGAGCTACTAGAGAACAGTCAGCAGCAACTTCTCAGTGAAAATCTGGAGGAGACATCTGGAGTAGACAACGTGCCTGAGGTCGAGCACCTGATTCGCAGTAGCCTACTTGCCCGTGCAGGGGTTCACGGAGGCAGCGGCGATAGCAGTCAGTCAGTGCGGACTGTTGTGGGGAAATCACCTACTCGGCGGTGTGGCAGTTTTTTGTTAAGCTGCCGGAGGAGGTGAACGTGGCCATATGTACAATCTGTGGGCAGAAGGTGAATCGTGGCCAGGGTGCCAATGTTGGCACTACGGCCCTACGTCAACATATGCAGTGTCGCCATACAGTGGCCTGGAAGAACCGTGGCTCCGATGTAGTGGTCCAGCCTTCTGCAGCAACCGCTGCATCACCCTGTGGCACGCACCCGGTTTCAGGCAGTCAAGGCTTCCACTTCAGCAGAAAGGAGCTGTCTGTCATTCCCATCTTCTGCTGGTCCACTTTCTCCTGCTCCTCCTGCTCCTCGTCAGTCATTCTGTCAGCAATCGATCACCGAAGCGACTGCCCAGAGACAGCAGTATGCGTGCAATCATCCAACGGCGCAGAAGCTGATTGTGCTCCTGTCCAAGTTGCTAGTGCTGCAGTCCCTCCCTTTCCAAGTGGTGGACTCTGCACCTTTCAGAGAACTGATTGCTTGTGTCAAAACGAGGTGGAGAGTCCCAAGCCGTCATTTCCTTACTAAAAAGGCAGTACCAGCCCTGTACAAATATGTAGAACAGAAGATGGGCCAGTCCTTGAGCCTGTCGGTGTCTGCCAAAGTGCACGGCAGCGCCGACGTGTGGAGCTGTAACTATGGTCAGGGACAGTACGTTTCCGTTATGGCCCACTGGCTGAATGTGGTTCCTGCATAGCGACACCAGCCACCTGGCCAGGTCACGCCGCTTCCGCCTCCGCGTTGTCACTTCGTTGGTCCTGCGACAATGTCCACCTCTGCCTTCTCATCCTCCACCATGTCCTCAGCCTCCACTGCAGGGACAAGTCACAGTGCCCCTCCAGCACACCACATGTGCAGGGCACAGCAGTGTCAATCATTTCTGCACCTTGTTTCCCTGGGCGAACGGAGTCACACAGGGGAGGAACTGCTCCATGTCCTTCGTCAAGAAATGGCTTTCTTCCCGACAACTCAAAATCAGAACCATGGTGAATGATAACGGGAAGAACATGGTGTCGGCGCTGCATCAAGGAAAGCTGAGCCATGCCCCCTGCATAGCACACGTGTTCAATCTGGTTGTCAAACGGTTCCTGAAGTCTTCCACTCATCTGCAAAACATCCTAAAAATGGGCAGAAAACTTTGCATGCACTTCAGCCACTCGTACACCGAAAAGCCCACCATCCTTCAGCTGTAGCGGCAGAATGGTTCCCCCAACATAATCTGATATTCAACCTTTCCACCCTTTGGAATTCCACCCTCCATATGTTGGACAGACTATACGAACAGAGAAAGACCAAAGACCAAACGATTTATTGATGATGCAAGCGGATAGGAGTACACTCCTGTGTAACTTCGAAGTCAGCCAGTGGCAGCTCATGCGTGACACCTGCCGTTTGCGCAGGCCCTTTGAGGACGCCACGTTATTTTTCAGTCACCAGGATTATGGGATGAGCGACATCATTCCACTGCTTCATGTCCTGGAACAGATGGTGATAACAATGGCTGGTCAGGGGAGTGGAGACGTGGCGCCTAGATTTCACGGCAACATTAGCCCTGTGGGGGCTGAACTGGAAGAGGAGGAGGAAGGGGAAGAGGACATTGGAGCACAGGCAATGTGTAGCGAAATGTTTTTTTTTTCTACTCAGCTGACAGGAGAGGAGGAGCAGGAGAAGCCAGAGGAGCTACAGGGCCATGAGGAACACGAGACAGAGGACCCAGACATAACGTGGCAGTATGCAGTGGAGATGGAAGCAGGGAGTCCCTCCGAGTCACTTGCGCAAATGGACCCATGCATGCTCATTTGCTTGCATAATGACAGTTGAATTGTTACCATTCAGCAGAGGGATCACTTCTGGCACTCCACCCTGTTGGACCCTCGCTACAGGTCAAGAATGGGTGCCTTTTTTACACCCACTGAGAGGGAGGACAAACTGAACTACTACAGAGACATCCTATGTCGTCAGTTGGCCGCTGCCTATCTGCGCCATCATCCATCCTTGCGCTGGTCTGACTGGGGGGACCCTCTGTGCTCACATTCCACTGCCATGGCTGCTTGGGAAGGGTGGGGTGGCAAGAGCAGTACAAGCTACATCATCAGCATCCTGAGTCTACTATCACTGATGAGTACCTTTCTTCACCCGCATAGTGAAGAAAGTACTCAGCAGCAGCTAGACCTGGAGAAGGACCTCAACCAGCAGGTGTTGGCATACTTAGACAGCACCCTGACAACCCACATTGAAGATCCGCTGGACTGCTGGGAAGCCAAACTGGATTTGTGGCCGGAACCTGCAGAGTTTGCCCTAAAAAAAGCTGTCCTGCCCAGCACAGTAGTGTGGCATCAGAGCAGGTGTGTAGTGCGGCAGGGGCCATAGTTACCCGAAGGAGAACACACCTGTCCACCCAAAATGTGGAGAGACTGACCTTTGTCAAGATGAATCAGGCATGGATCAGCCAGGATTTCCACCCACCAATTCCTGATGCATCTGATTAGATCATCCATGCCACCTCACCAAAACCTTGACAAAAGAGACCGGTTTCTTCTGGCTACCTGCCTCAGTTACTGTTCTGATTCTGCCACCTGCCTGATGCCACACATCTAATGCCAAGTGCTTCTGCTTTCACCCACCTTTGTCAGCGGGTACTTGTATTGCCACCCACCGCTCCACTGTGTCACCAGGTCTCGTTGTGGTCTACTGATGCTGCTGCTGCCATCTCTACACTATGTCACCATGCCACTCTGTGGTATCCTGATGCTGCTTCCATATCCATGCTATATCACCTTGCCACTGTGTGGTATCCTGATGCTGCTGCTACCTTATTCACACTATGTCACCTTGCCACTCTGTGGTATCCTGATGCTGCTGCTGCCATATCCACACTATGTCACCTTGCCACTGTGTGGTATCCTGATGCTGCTGCTGCCATCTCCACACTATGTCATCTTGCCACGCTGTGGTATCCTGATGCTGCTGCCATCTCCACACTATGTCACCTTGCCACTCTGTGGTATCCTGATGCTGCTGCCATATCCACAATATGTCACCTTGCCACTGTATGGTATCCTAATGCTGCTGCTGCCTTATTTACACTATGTCACCTTGCCACTCTGTGGCATCTTGATACTGCTGCTGCCATCTCCACACTATGTCACCTTGCCAATCTGTGGTATCTTGATGCTGCTTCTTTCACATCCACACTATGACACCTTGCCACTGTGTGGTATCCTGATGCTGCTGCTTCCTTATCCACACTATGTCACCTTGCCACTCTGTGGTATCCTGATGCTGCTTCCATCTCTACCCTATGTCACCTTCCACTCTGTGGTATCCTGATGCTGCTGCCATATCCATAATATGTCACCTTGCCTCTGTATGGTATCCTGATGCTGCTGCCTTATTTACCCTATGTCACCTTGTCACTCTGTGGTATCCTGGTGCTGCTGCCATCTCCACACTATGTCGCCTTGCCACTCTGTGGTATCCTGATGCTGCTGCTGCCTTATCTACAATATGTCACCTTGCCACTCTGTGGTATCCTGATAATGCTTCTATTTCTACCCTATGCCACCTTCCACTCTGTGGTATCCTGATGCTGCTGCCATATCCATAATATGTCAATTTGCCACTGTCTTATTTACACTATGTCTCCTTGCCACCTTGGTATCCCAATGCTGCTGCTGCCTTATCCACACTATTTCACATTACCACTCTGTGGTATCCTGATGCTGCTGCTATATCCACAATACGTCATCTTGCCACCGTATTTTATCCTGATGCTGCTGCTGCCTTATCCACACTCTGTCACCTTGCCACTCTGTGGTATCCTCCTGATACTGCTGCTGTTGCCACCTCCTAACTCAGTCATTGGGCCACTCTGTGGTCTCCTCATGCTGCCACCTACAGACTCGGTCATTGTGCCACTCGGTGGCCTTCTCCTGATGCTGCCGCCTTCAGACTCGGTCATTGTGCCACTGGTATCCTGATGCTGTTGCCATCTCCACACTATGTCTCCTTGCCACTCTGTGGTATCCTGATGCTGCTGACATATCCACAATATGTCATCTTGCCACTGTATTTTATCCTGATGCTGCTGCTGCCTTATCCACACTATGTCACGTTGCCAATCTGTGGTATCATAAAGTTGCTGTTTTCACATCCACACTATGTCACCTTGCCACTGTGTTGTATCCTGATGCTGCTGCCTTATCCACACTATGTCACCTTGCCACTCTGTGGTATCCTCCTGATACTGCTGCTGATGCCACCTTCTAACTCAGTCATTGGGCCACTCTGTGGTCTCTTCATGCTGCCACCTACAGACTAGGTAATTGTGCCACTCGGTGGCCTTCTCCTGATGCTGCCGCCTCCAGACTCGGTCATTGTGTCACTCGGTGGCCTCCTCATACTGCTTTCACCCCCAGACCCTGTAATTGGGCCACTCTGTGGTCTCCTCAAGCCACTTCCACCTCACCAATATGTCATAGGTCCACTCTGTGGACTTCTCATGCTGTTCCCACCCTCCCCACTTCATGACTGGTCCACTATTTTGGCTTTCAGCCTGGCTGACATCATCATTTATTTGACACTTCTTCTGATCTGTCAGAAGGAAGGAAAAATGAGACGCACAACGGATCCTGTCTGTGTAGCAGCTGTAAGGCCTTTATGGTCCCATAAGAATTGACTTATGATTTGGTAGCCAAAAGCAGGAGTGGGTGCAAAACAAAACACAGAAAATATGCAAACATTCCATTCACATGTCATCTCTGTTTTAGATCCACGCCTGTTTTTTTTTTTACATTAGCAATAATGATGGATTATAGAGCAAATGACGGTGTGAAGGTGTATGCACCACAGACAGGACCATTTTTTGTGGGCTATTGTTCTGATGGATCAGAGGAAATGCAAATTATTCATTGATGTCAACACAAACTTACTGCTGACACCCTCTCCACTGTCAGGGGGGCTTTACTTGTATATGCATTTAATAGAACAGGATCTGTATAAATCTATGTGGAATCTTCTGGCAACGGTGCACTTCTTCTTGGCACTAACATCGACCTGTAAGGAGTTTATACTAGAGTTATTCATTTTTCATTTTTGGGCATATTAAAATCCTTATAGTCCGACTATTCCATATATAGGCCTCTTACCCTGTTCTGTGCCTTAGTTTCATTAAAAATCGTGCTTTTATAATATGCTAATTGCTTCACTACTAGTGTTGAGCGAACAGTTCGAGCATAGTTCATACCGAATTTTGGGGTGTCCGGGACACGAACCCGAACCCGAACATTTTCAAAAAAGTTCGGGTTCGGGTTCGTTGTTCGGCGATTACCTCCCGCTTTCTGAAGGGCTGCACATCAGCCAATCAGCTAGCGTTTTACTTCTTGCCCTAAGAGCCCATCACAGCCATGCCTACTAATGGCATGGCTGTGATTGGCCAAGCGCAGCATGTGATCCAGCCTCTATTTAAGCTGGAGTCACATAGCGCCACACGTCACACTGCTCTGATTAGTGAAGGGAGAGGACGCAGCTTCTGTGAGGGCGAGATTAGGCAGGGAAAAGTCAGCAACAGCACCTAATGAAGTGATCGATCTACAGCTGTGAATGATTGAACTTCTGCTAGTTACTTGCTCACTGGTTTTTAGGCTGCACAGAGCATTTTTCTGTCACTTATTTTCTGGGATGATTGGCGGCCATTTTGTGACTTGTGGTGCACCAGAACAAGCTGCCACCAAGTCCATCAATCCATCAATCCTAGTTTTTTTTTTTGCTATATCCTACATCAGGGGCTTGGCTGTGCTAATTGTCACCCCTAAAAAATCAGGATAGCAATTTCTATATTTTATTAAGGGGTTAAATACAATTGCCCAAATACCAATCCCCTAAATCTGGTGTTCCAGCTTTGGCTAGCCAAGTATAATACTGTCTGCTGTCTGACAAAGGATAGATTATTTTCTGTGGTGAAATTCAATTGCCAAAATAGCAATACCATAAATCAGTGGTTTCAGCTGTGGCTGGCCAAGTTTCATAGTGTCCTGCAAATTATATATTTTGTTCTGGGGTGAAATTCAATTGCCAAAATAGTAATACCATAAATCAGTGGTTTCAGCTGTGGCTGGCCAAGTTTCATAGTGTCCGCAAAAACATATATTTTGTTCTGGGGTGAAATTCAATTGCCAAAATAGCAATACCATAGCTCTGGTGTCACAGCTGTGGATGGCAAAGTATAATAGTGTCTGCCAAAACATATATTTTGTTCCGGGGTTGAAATTCAATTGCCAAAATAGCAATACCATAAATCAGTGGTTTCTGCTGTGGCTGGAAAAGTTTCATAGTGTCCATAAAAACATATATTTTGTTCTGGGGTGAAATTCAATTGCCAAAATAGCAATACCATAAATCAGTGGTTTCAGCTGTGGCTGGCCAAGTTTCATAGTGTCCGTAAAAACATATATGTTGTTGTGGGGTGAAATTCAATTGCCAAAATAGCAATACCATAAATCAGTGGTTTCAGCTGTGGCTGGCCAAGTTTCATAGTGTCCTGCAAATTATATATTTTGTTTTGGGGTGAAATTCAATTGCCAAAACAGCAATACCATAAATCAGTGGTTTCAGCTCTGGCTGGCCAAGTTTCATAGTGTCTTGCAAATTATATATTTTGTTCTGGGGTGAAATTCAATTGCCAAAATAGCAATACCATAAATGAGTGGTTTCAGCTGTGGCTGGCCAAGTTTCATAGTGTCCGCAAAAACATATATTTTGTTCTGGGGTGAAATTCAAATGCCAAAATAGCAATACCCTGAATCTGGTGTTCCAGCTGTTGCAGGCCTAGTTTAAATCTGTCCGTAAAAGGGTATATTTTGTTCTGGGGTGAAATTCAATTGCCAAAATAGCAATACCATAAATCAGTGGTTTCAGCTGTGGCTGGCCAAGTTTCATAGTGTCCTGCAAATTATATATTTTGTTCTGGGGTGAAATTCAATTGCCAAAATAGCAATACCATAAATCAGTGGTTTCAGCTGTGGCTGGCAAAATATAATAGTGTCCGCCAAAACATATATTTTGTTCTGGGTGAAATTAAATTGCCAAAATAGCAATACCCTGAATCTGGTGTCCCAGCTGATGCAGGCCAAGTGTTAATTTGTCCGTAAAAGGGTATATTTTGTTCTGGGGTGAAATTCAATTGCCAAAATAGCAATACCCTGAATCTGGTGTTCGAGCTGTTGCAGGCCAATTGTAAATCTGTCCATAAAAGGATACCTTTCATCCAGGGCCTAAATACTAGCCCTAAAAGAGATATTCCCCAAAATCTGTGGTTACTGCTGTGCCTGGATTAGTGTAATACGCTACATAAATAAATAGGCAGATAGTGTTAGGTGCCTGTAAAAAAAAGGCCTGAATTTGAAATCAATACATTGGGCCAAATATTTTTTTTCTTATAGTGGTGCTTGGTGAACGGTAACAATCAGGAAAACATCTAGTAAGGGACGCGGACGCGGTCGTGGTGGTGTTAGTGTACCCTCTGGTGCTGGGAGAGGACGTGGCCATTCTGCCACAGCCACACGTCCTAGTGAACCAACTACCTCAGGTTCCAGTACCCGCCAGAATTTACAGCGATATTTGGTGGGGCTCAATGCCGTTCTAAGGATGGTAAGGCCTGAGCAGGTACAGGCGCTAGTCAATTGGGTGGCCGACAGTGCTTCCAGCATGTTCACAACATTATCTTCCACCCGGTCTTCTGCAGAAAGCGCACAGGTGGCACCTGAAAACCAAGCCCATCAGTCTGTCACATCACCCCCATGCATATCAGGGAAACTGGCTGAGCCTCAAGTTATGCAGCAGTCTCTTATGCTTTTCGAAGACTCTGCTGGCAGGGTTTCCCAAGGGAATCCACCTAGCCCTTCCCCAGTGGTGGAAGACATAGAATGCACTGATGCACAACCACTGATGTTTCCTGATGATGAGGACATGGGAATACCACCTCATCGGAGTCCGCACGTCTCTGATGATGACGAAACACAGGTGCCAACTGCTGCGTCTTTCTGCAGTGTGCAGACCGAACAGGAGGTCAGGGAGGAAGACTGTGTGGAAGACGATGCAGGGGACGATGAGGTCCTAGACCCCACATGGAATGAAGGTCGTGACACTAACTTTCATAGTTCAGAGGAAGAGGCAGTGGTGAGACCGAGCCAACAGCGTAGCAAAAGAGAGAGCAGGGGGCAAAAGCAGAACAGCCGCCTCCAAGAGAGTTCGCCTGCTACTGGCCTCCGCCACCAGGGCCCGAGCACCCCAAAGGCAGCTTCAAGGAGTTCCCTGGCATGGCACTTCTTTAAACAATGTGCTGACGACAAGACCCGAGTGGTTTGCATGCTGTGCCATCAGAGCCTGAAGCGAGGCATTAACGTTCTGAACCTTAGCACAACCTGCATGACCAGGCATCTACATGCAAAGCATGAACTGCAGTGAAGTAAACACCTTAAAAGCAAGGAACTCACTCTGGCTCCCCCTGCTCCCTCTTCTGCTGCTGCCTCGGCCTCTTCCTCCGCCTCGGGAGGAATGTTGGCACTTGCTGCCCACCAAACAGAGGATGTGCCACCGACAACACCACCTGCGTCACCAAGCATCTCCACCATGTCACACGGCAGCGTTCAGCTCTCCATCTCACAAACCTTGGAGAGAAAGCGTAAATTCCCACCTAGTCACCCTCGAGCCCTGGGCCTGAATGCCAGCATTTCTAAACTACTGGCCTTTGAAATGCTGTCATTCAGGCTGGTGGACACAGACAGCTTCAAACAGCTGATCTCCATGGCTGTCCCACAGTATGTTGTTCCCAGCCGCCACTACTTCTCCAAGACAGCCGTGCCTTCCCTGCACAACCAAGTATCCGATAAAATCAAGTGTGCCCTGCACAACTCCATCTGTAGCAAGGTCCACCTAACCACAGATACGTGGACCAGTAAGCACGGCCAGGGACGCTATATCTCCCTAACTGCACACTGGGTAAATGTAGTGGCGGCTGGGCCCCAGGTGGAGAGTTCCTTGGCGCACGTCCTTCCGCCGCCAAGGATCGCAGGGCATCATTCTTTGCCTCCTGTAGCCTCCTCCTCCTACTCGGCTTCCTCCTCCTCTGCTTCCACCAGCTCATCCAGTCAGCCACACACCTTCACCACCAACTTCAGCACAGCCCGGGTAAACGTCAGCAGGCCATTCTGAAACTCATATGTTTGGGGGACAGGCCCCACACCGCGCAGGAGTTGTGGCGGGGTATTGAACAACAGACCGACCAGTGGTTGCTGCCGGTGGGCCTCAAGCCCGGCCTGGTGGTGTGCGATAATGGGCGAAATCTCGTGGC
This sequence comes from Bufotes viridis, assembly GCA_033119425.1. NCBI lineage: Eukaryota > Metazoa > Chordata > Amphibia > Anura > Bufonidae > Bufotes > Bufotes viridis. The sequence continues at coordinate 155,740,572 of CM065589.1, read as the reverse complement.
AGCTCTGGGACTAGCCGGTTTGACGCACATCCCTTGCCTGGCGCATGTGCTGAATTTGGTGGTGCAGAAGTTCATTCACAACTACACCGACATGTCAGAGCTGCTGCATAAAGTGCGGGCCGTCTGTGCGCGCTTCCGGCGTTCACATCCTGCCGCTGCTCGCCTGTCTGCGCTACAGCGGAACTTCGGCCTTCCCGCTCACCGCCTCATATGCGACGTGCCCACCAGGTGGAACTCCACCTTGCACATGCTGGAGAGACTGTGCGAGCAGCAGCAGGCCATAGTGGAGTTTCAGCTGCAGCACGCACGCATCAGTGGCACTGCGGAACAGCACCACTTCACCACCAATGATTGGGCCTCCATGCGAGACCTGTGTGCCCTGTTGCGCTGTTTCGACTACTCCACCAACACGGCCAGTGGCGATGACACCGTTATCAGCGTTACAATACCACTTCTATGTCTCCTTGAGAAAACGCTTAGGGCGATGATGGAAGAGGAGGTGGCCCAGGAGGAGGAGGAGGAGGATGAGGGGTCATTTTTAGCACTTTCAGGCCAGTCTGTTAGAAGTGGCTCAGAGGGAGGTTTTTTGCAACAGCAGAGGCAAGGTACAAATGTGGCCAGCCAGGGCCCACTACTGGAGGACGAGGAGGATGAGGAGGAGGTGGAGGAGGATGAGGATGAAGCAGGTTCACAGCGGGGTGGCATCCGACACAGCTCAGGCCCATCACTGGTGCGTAGCTGGGGGGATACGGAGGACAATGACGATACGCCTCCCACAGAGGACAGCTTGTCCTTACCTCTGGGGAGCCTGGCACACATGAGCGACTACATGCTGCAGTGCCTGCGCAACGACAGCAGAGTTGCCCACATTTTAACATGTGCGGACTACTGGGTTGCCACCCTGCTGGATCCCCGGTACAAAGACAATGTGCCCACCTTACTTCCTGCACTGGAGCGTGATAGGAAGATGCGCGAGTACAAGCGCACGCTGGTAGACGCGCTCCTGAGAGCATTCCCAAATGTCACAGGGGAACAGGTGGAAGCCCAAGGCGAAGGCAGAGGAGGAGCAAGAGGTCGCCAACCCAGCTGTGTCATGGCCAGCTCCTCTGAGGGCAGGGTTAGCATGGCAGAAATGTGGAAAAGTTTTGTCTCCACGCCACAGCTAACTACACCACCACCTGATACGGAACGTGTTAGCAGGAGGCAGCATTTCACTAACATGGTTGAACAGTACGTCTGCACACCCCTCCACGTACTGACTGATGGTTCGGCCCCATTCAACTTCTGGGTCTCCAAATTGTCCACATGGCCAGAGTTAGCATTTTATGCCTTGGAGGTGCTGGCCTGCCCGGCGGCCAGCGTTTTGTCTGAACGTGTATTCAGCACGGCAGGGGGCGTCATTACTGACAAACGCAGCCGCCTGTCCACAGCCAACGTGGACAAGCTGACGTTCATAAAAATGAACCAGGCATGGATCCCACAGGATCTGTATCCTCGGTCTGGGTGCTGGGCCGAAATAACTGAAAGTGGCCTTCTCTAGTGGTGGGTGATATGACGCATGATTCCTTGCAGTGGGACCTGTATCCTCGGTCTTGGTGCTGGGGCCGAAATAACTGAAAGTGGCCTTCTCCAGTGGTGGGTGATATGACGCATGATTCCTTGCTGTGGGACCTCTCTCCTCTGTCTGGGTGCTGGGCGAAATAACTGAAAGTGGCCTTCTCCAGTGGTGGGTGATATGACGCATGATTCCTTGCTGTGGGACCTCTCTCCTCTGTCTGGGTGCTGGGCCGAAATAACTGAAAGTGGCCTTCTCCAGTGGTGGGTGATATGACGCATGATTCCTTGCTGTGGGACCTCTCTCCTCTGTCTGGGTGCTGGGCCGAAATAACTGAAAGTGGCCTTCTCCAGTGGTGGATGATATGACGCATGATTCCTTGCAGTGGGACCTGTATCCTCGGTCTGGGTGGTGGGCCGAAATAAATGAAAGTGGCCTTCTCCAGTGGTGGGTGATATGACGCATGATTCCTTGCAGTGGGACCTGTATCCTCGGTCTAGGTGCTGGGCCGAAATAACTGAAAGTGGCCTTCTCCAGTGGTGGGTGATATGACGCATGATTCCTTGCTGTGGGACCTCTCTCCTCTGTCTGGGTGCTGGGGCCGAAATATCTGAAAGTGGCCTTCTCCAGTGGTGGGTGATATGACGCATGATTCCTTGCTGTGGGACCTCTCTCCTCTGTCTGGGTGCTGGGACCGAAATAACTGAAAGTGGCCTTCTCCAGTGGTGGGTGATATGACGCATGATTCCTTGCTGTGGGACCTCTCTCCTCTGTCTGGGTGCTGGGGCCGAAATAACTGAAAGTGGCCTTCTCCAGTGGTGGGTGATATGACGCATGATTCCTTGCTGTGGGACCTCTCTCCTCTGTCTGGGTGCTGGGACCGAAATAACTGAAAGTGGCCTTCTCCAGTGGTGGGTGATATGACGCATGATTCCTTGCTGTGGGACCTCTCTCCAATTGATATTGGTTAATTTTTATTTATTTTATTTTATTTTAATTCATTTCCCTATCCACATTTGTTTGCAGGGGATTTGCCTACATTTTGTTCCTTTTGCAGCCCTCTAGCCCTTTCCTGGACTATTTTACAGTCTTTTTAGTGCCTAAAAGTTTGGGTCCCCATTGACTTCAATGGGGTTCGGGTTCGGTATAAAGTTCGGGTCGAGTTCGGATCCCAGCCGAACTTCCCGAACCGGAACTTCCAGGTGTTCGCTCATCTCTATTCACTACCAGCAAATAGGGCGTTTACTTGCTGGTACCTGCCGCAGCCTCCTTTTAAAAAAACGCCCCCTCCTCCAGTTGATTGACAGGGCCAGCGAGCTCTCTCCTCCTCCGGCTGGCCCTGTGTGCATTTGAAATCCCGCGCATGCACCTTACGTGTCTTCGTTCGTTGCAGGCGCTCTGAGAGAAGGACGCTCGCTTCCTCAGCACTTCCTCAGTACGCCTGCACCTATGACATCTTCTAGAGGTGACTGAGGAAGCGAGCGTCCTTCTCTCAGAGCGCCTGCGCCGAATGAAGACACGTAAGGCACAGGCGCGGGATTTCAAATGTCAATTAACTGGAGGAGGGGGCTTTTTTTTAAAAGGAGGCTGCAGCGGCTACCAGCAAGTAAACGCCCTACTTGCTGGTAGTGAAGCAATTAGCATATTATAAAAGCACGATTTTTAATGAAACGAAGGCACAGAACAGGGTATGAGCCCTATATATGGAATAGTTGGACAATAAGGAGGCCCGGGGTAGAAGGGGTTAAATTGACCATTGTTTATGAGGAGGTACTACATGAACACTGTAAGTGGACACAGACATTGTGATAAAGTTTCATACCATATAATTTCAAGTCATATGTTTAAATCTATAAACCAGTCTAATATTGTATAAGTGTTAAATGAGGACGTGATATTCTGGGTGACGCTAAATACATTTTTGGATCTTAAGAGCTCTGACATTGAATGCAGCTCATGCTGATCCATCTTCAGATCTAATGTAAAATTTTCTAATCAATGTCCTCCACAAATAACACTTTCTGAATAAGTGGTGTTCATTTTTGTTCATTCTCCTCAATGCCAGGTATTTTATCACAGCTGCCATCCAAGTTTTCCAGTTTAAAATAGGCTCTTGCACTTGCGGACCTACTCTCAGCTCATTTAGGAAAGTTTGTAGAGAAAATATAATAATATAGTTTTATTAATTTTATGAGCAGTAATTGTGTTTTCTACATGTGCTACATTTTTGACCTTCTCAATGGATTGCTTTTTTTCTTGAAGGGGTTCTGCAGTTTTTTTTACTAATGATCTATCCTCTGAATAGGTTATCAGCATATTAACGCGGGGGTCAGACACCCATGTCCCGCCAATCAGCTGTTTGAGAAGGCAGCTGTGTTGACAGTAGTGCAGTGGCCATCTCGCTGTTTCACGCAGGCCCAGTAACGTTATAACTAGTATCACTGGCCTAAGGATGGCTAAGTCCCATCGAAGTGAACTAAGATTGTTTACAAGCAGAGATGAACAAATTTTGCAAAAATTCGATTCGGCTACTTTGCCGAATTTCACAAAGAAATTTGCTTTGTGCCGAATTACTTAAACTATTTTGATTGTAGATCCAGCACGATTACGTAATCTAGCGTCATCATTAGAGATGAGCGTATTTTTCAAAAACTCGATTCGCTGGTTGGCCAAATTTTTCGGGAAAAATTTGATTCGATCCAATATATTTGCAGCGAATTAGGTTAAAAGCGGCTATTTCCTGGCTGCTGAGAGCCTTTATAGTGGTGTAGAACACTGTGCCTTGCAGTAACACGCATAGGAAGTCTGGTTTGTTAGTGAAATAATACTGTGAGTCCGTATGACATGAAGATGACAGGCGTCACTCTTAGAATCACTGCACACTTCACTTATTTGGGGGGTCATGGGGCCAAAACAGACCAAATAACTCAAGTATCAACTCAGCCTTACAGGTAGATGTTAGCGTCAATTAAGTCCTACATGTGGTAGACTCTAAAACATATACCTTTAATGATATGCATTAAAATTGGCAGTAGCCTAATGACTAAATAGCAAACAAAAATAATTCCCCTTCAATTGGTGAAAACAATTTACACCATGTATGGGCCCCAGGGTAGGGGTGGGGAAGTATGAGCGGAAGGCGGCTGAGGGGAGACAGGTAAGATGTCCCAACTCTATCCCTTGAGTATCCCTGAGCCTGAGGGACTGACCTAATGGTGGTGAGCCCTCGTCCTCGTACCTACCCCTATAACCCTGGATTGCCCTAAAGTAACCTGATCGCCCCAACGCGTTTCCCCCTTATTTAGGGTTCATCAGGAGGTCAAAAAAGACAGGTCAGATTGATAATCAAATGGTATAGCAGTAATAGTATAAGAGGGAGCTGGCTGTAACCAGCGGTACCTGATACAAATGAGGCAGCACTTGTCGAATGACAGATCTATAAATCAAAAGGAAACATAATCCCGAATCAGCTACACACCAATGTAGAACATTCAAATAAAATCATAAGATAGTGTTTAGCGACTTACATCTAGTGGCAGCCCCTCAGGTGCCCAGCTCCCTCATGGGTCCGATGATGTATAGGCCCTGAGGAAGATTGGCGCCACCATGCTATTTAAAAGGCGCTCTGATTAACACGCGGCCTCACAATGAGGATGCCGGCGGAGCGTCAAATCCGGATATAATTGACGTCACTTCCGGGTTACGCGTGTCAAAGCGTTCCACGCTGGAACGCATCGCCGGTGATTACAGGCAAAGAATGATGCTTTGAGCCGCAGAGAATAAGAGCAAGCTATTAGATAGCGATATGAATGTCTACACTGTGTGAACCGCCCAAAGTTAAATACTCACTAGGGACATATTTTAATGTCCATTAGCTAAGCCCCAACATATATGGATAAAAAATTGGTACCGCAGGTGAAGTGCCAATTACCCTCACATACAATTCAAAAAAGTCTAGGGGAATAAACCTTTAATAGTGAAGGAGGGTGCAGTAAGATATTAGGAAATATAATTTGATAACTAATGAAAAAAGAGATATAACTGCAACCATTTGGCTGCAGAGAAAAGCTTCGGACACTTCACGTGTCACGGGTTAGCTGGGTACATATTTTTCTTAAAGCTTCTGAGGGGAGAAACATATCTTCCAAGGAAAGGAGAATTCATAAGAAACATCTATCATTTAGGCCCGGGGTGACTGGGACCGAAAACGGTATATCCATTCTGTCTCTTTACATAGAACTTTACGATCCCAGTCACCCTCCCGTGCCGATTGTGGGACGACTTCAAGAGCCATAATCTTAAAACTCCGGGATCTCCTGCGTGTACAGAGTTAACATGCTCAGCCACAGACGTGTCCCTTTTGTTGATAACATCATTGATATGCTCACATATCCTCCTCCGGAATTCCCGTGTTGTTTTCCCAACATAATCAAGGGGACATGGGCATTGTGAAACATATATCACACCTCTTGTTCTACAGTTGGAAAATTGCCTAAGTGAAAAAGAACGACCTGTGGCTGAACATGTAATGATACTTCCTGTTTTAACATATCTACACGCTTTGCATTTTCCACATCTGATTAGACCAGATTGTCTCCTTAATAGCCAGGTTCCTTCTGGAGTGGGAGGAGTATAGTGGCTCCGGACCAAACGGTCACAGAGACTTCTACCCCTCTTGTATGTAATGCTAGGGTGTGTAGATAATGACTCCCTGATGTCTGGATCTTTGAGGAGAATGTGCCAATATTTACCTAAAATGGCTCTAACCTCTTTATTGGCATTGTCAAACGTGGAGATAAGACAAGTAATTTGTGGTGCATCCATTTCTGGTTTCGGGACCAGAAGATAGTCCCTACTGCGTCCTTCCACTTCCTGAAACGCTTGACGGAGTATGTTTTTAGGGTAACCCCGTTCTCTAAAACGTTGGTATAAACATCTGGATTCATTGTAAAAGTCTCCTGAGGTGGAACTGTTACGTTTCACACGAAGATACTGCCCCTTCGGAATTCCTCTCTTTTGGGGAAATGGATGATGACTGTCCCACCTCAGGAGACTATTAGTGGCCGTGGGTTTGCAATAAATGGTGGTGATTAATCTCCACCTTGTTTTTGAACCTTGACATCAAGAAAGGTGATTTCCTTATTGACGTTGAGTTCACAATATAAATATGTCATCGATGAAGCGGGACCACAATCCAACTTTGTCATGCCACCACCTATGCTCATCAGGGAAGACAATGATGTCCTCCCACCAGCCCAGAAAGAGGTTGGCATATGTGGGAACACAAGGGCTCCCCATAGCCGTCCCTCTGAGCTGGTGGTATAGGCGGCCATTAAACAAAAAGAAATTGTGTGTAAGCACAAATGACAGTGATTCCACAATGAACCTGTTATGTTCAGTGCAGTGTATGTCCCGTGTGTTGAGGAAATGGTTTACCGCCTCTATACCCTTTTGATGAGGTATGCTGCTATATAAAGATTTAACGTCGATGCTGGCTAATAAGCAGCCAGCATCAATGGTAATGGCGTCGATCTTTCTCAGAAAGTCAGTCGTATCACGTGTATAGGATGGTAAAGTGGTGACGAAGGCCCTTAATACACGATCAATATATACGCCACTGTTTTGTGTAAGAGAATCAACCCCTGACACAATAGGGTGTCCTTTTAAGGGATTGGTCCCTTTGTGTATTTTTGGCAACCCGTAAAAGGTCCCTATCTGTGGGGCCTCCTGAGAGATAAATGCAGCCTCTGTTTATTACCCCAGTCTCACATCCTTTCCTAAGAATGGTCTTTAACTCAGCCAGATAGCGCTGGCTAGGGTCACCCTTTAGAATTTCATAGCTGGTTCCATCTTTTAATATATTCAAACACATTGTCCGATACTGCTCATGGCTTAACAGCACCAGATTGCCTCCCTTATCTGATGATTTGATGACCACATTTTTATCCCTTTCAAGGTTACTGAGAGCATCCCACTCGGCCTTAGATAGATTGGACCCATGTGGTCGTTTTCCAATCCTCTCAATGTCTCCAGTCACCATTTCAAGAAAGATATCGATGTATTCATAATTGGACCCTGGAGGCAATCTGGTGCTGCGTGGACGTAGGTCGGTGAAAGGGCCCTCACCAAGTTCCCTCTGACCTTCATCCTGTAATTCCATTAACAGTTGGAGATCTGGGAAATCAGTTTCAGCAATCCCCAATTTTGCACAGGTCTGTCTATGATTTTTCTTGTAGAATTTACGCCATTTTAACGTCCTACAAAATAAATGCAGGTCTTTAATCCAAACAAAAGGTCTGAACGTCTCAGTGGGGACAAAAGATAAGCCCTTTATCAATATCTCATTTTCAACCGGAGTAAGGGGTCTCCCAGATAAGTTAATAACCTGTAGCCTGTCTCCTACGTGCGGTCCCTGTTTCAGTCCCTAAGTAGATATGGTGCCTGTCCCGAGGCTAAAAAAGATGTCTGAGTATTTGTAATGGAGGAGGGTGATGAGCGAGTAGTGGGTCCACCATCTGTTGGATATAATCACCTCCCACCTCTTTGCCATCTCTTTTGGCCTCTTGTGTGACCGCCGGTCTTTTTAATTGTGCCCGCCCGACCCTTATCAAAATCAGTATCTGACAATTCCTGTTCTGATGATGAAATTTCTGATTCAAATCGGTTGATTCTCTTTTTTCTCCACGCGATACGCTCTTTTTTCTTTAAAGTTGTTCAGACCCCGCGTAAACTGTCTATGTTTCCTTTCTTTTAGGACCCCTTGATATTTTTTGACTGACGTTTGTAGGAAAGCTTCCCGTTTTTCAAATTCTGGATCCGATTTATATTTAAGGGTGGTGTCTATTAGTTCCCTCAGTTTTTCAGATGTTTTATCAAGCATTTTTTGTTCGGCTTGTAAGAGGATTTTCATTAAATTGAGGGAACTTTTAGTGAGTTCCTCCTCCCAGACTTCCTGCAAGGGGGGAGAAGCAACCCTGGGGGCTGGTGTAAGATGAATACGCAGACCACTCGAACTATAAGGTGTTCAATGTAGTTTTCGAGGGTTCTCAGTTCCCACCACGATAATATTCTCTTTATACCCTCCGTACAGTTCGTTAAAGGCAGTTTTGCAATTGGTTGAATTGGACAGACCCGGAATCTCCTTGTCAGAAAATATATCTCTCGCCTCCAGGGCGATCAGGTTACTTTAGGGCAATCCAGGGTTATAGGGGTAGGTACGAGGACGAGGGCTCACCACCATTAGGTCAGTCCCTCGGGATCAGGGATACTCAAGGGATAGAGTAGGGACATCTTACCTGTCCCCCCTCAGCCGCCTTCCGCTCATACTTCCCCACCCCTACCCTGGGGCCCATACATGGTGTAAATTGTTTTCACCAATTGAAGGCGAATTATTTTTGTTTGCTATTTAGTCATTAGGCTACTGCCAATTTTAATGCATATCATTAAAGGTATATGTTTTAGAGTCTACCACATGTAGGACTTAATTTAAAATTCAATGCGTGGAGACCTGGTATCACTGTTAATGTATTTTTGTTCGTTCTAATTGTCACAGATGTTAGCGTCAAGAAAAAGCCCACTACTTTTACACCCTCGTCAGCTGATTCCACATAGATAACTACAGAACCTGTTGTATTAAACGCTTATAGAAGTCGAGCCCCCCTGAGAAAGTGAAAAGGGTGTCAGCAGTAAGTTTGTATTGACATCACCGATTATTTTGCCCTTCCTCTAAACCGTCAGAACAATAACCCACAAAAAACGGTCCTGTCTGTGGAGCATGTGCCTTCACTCGGTCAGCATTTTCTTAATAATCCATTAGTATTGCTAAAGGCAAAAAAAAAAATGGAGTGGATCTAAAACAGAGATGACATGTGATTGGAATATTTGCATGTCTTCTGTGCTTTCTACCCATTCCTGCTTTTGGCTATCAAATCATAAGCCAATTTTGATGGGACCATACTGGCCTTAAAGCTGTTACACAGACAGGATCCGTTGTGCATCTAGTTTTTCCTTCCTTATGACAGATCCGAAGAAGTGTCAAATAAATGATGATGTCAGCCAGGCCGAAAGGCAAAATAGTGGCCCATTAATGAAGTGGTGAGGTGAAAGCAGCATGAGGAGACCACAGAGTGGCCCAATTACGGGGTCTGGAGGTGGCAGCAGCATGAGGAGACCACGGAGTGGCAAGGTGACATAGTGTGGAGATGACAGCAACAGCAGGAGGAGACCACAGGATGGCAAGGGGACATAGGTTGGATGTGGCGGTAGCATAAGGAGGCCACAGAGTGGCAAGGTGACATAGTGTGGATTTGGCAGCAGCATGAGAAGACTACTGAATTATAATGTGACATAATGTAGAGATGGCAGCAGCAGCATACCACAGAGTGGCAAGGTCACATAGTGTGGAGACTGCAGTAGCAGCAACAGCATCAGGAGGATACCACAGAGTGGCAAGGTGACATAGTGTGGAGATAGCAGCAGCATCAGCGGGATACCACAGAGTGGCAAGGTGACATACTGTAGTGTGGAGATGGCAGTAGCAGCAGCAGCATCAGGAAGATACCACAGAGTGGCAAAGTGATATAGTGTGGAGATGGCATCAGCAGCAGGAGGAGACCACACAGTGGCAAGGTGACATAGTGTTGAGGTGGCGGTAGCACCAGGAGGCCACAGAGTGGCAAGGTGACATAGTGTGGATATGACAGCAGCATGAGGAGAGCACTGAGTGGCTAGGTGACATACTGTAATGTGGAGATGGCAGTAGCAGCAGCATCAGCATCAGGAGGATACCACAGGGTGACAAGGTGAAAAAGTTTGTAGATGGCAGCAGCAGCTGCATCAGTAGACCACAAATAGACCCGGTAACCCAGTGTGGCAGTGTGTGGCAATACTAGTACCTGCTGACGAAGGTGGGTGAAATAAGGAGCACTTGGCATCAGATGTGTGGCATCACATGGGTTGCAGCATCAAAGTAGTAGCTGAGGCAGGTAGTCAGAAGAAACCGATCTTTTGTAGCAAACAGTTGGTGTGGCACCATGGATGATCTAGTCTGATGCATCCGGAATTGGTGGTTGGAAATCCTGGCTAATACACACCTGATTCATCTTGACAAAGGTCAGTCTTTCCACATTTTGGGTTGACAGGCGAGTTCTTCTTGGAGTAACTAGTTGTGGCCACAAATCCAGTTTGGAAACCCAGTAGTCCAGCAGATCTTCAATGTGGGGTGGCAGGATGCTGTCAAAGTATTCCACCACCTGTTGGTTCAGGTCCTGCTCCAGGTCAACGCTACAGCAATGCTTGTGGCTTCCAGCTCATCGACTGTTGTGCGACGTGAGCATGCGCTGGAACTCTACTTTCTACATGTTTGCCAGGCTTTGTGAGCAGCAGAGGGCAGTTGTGGAATACCATCTGCAACATGGTCATCACCTTTCGAGTCAACTGCCACTATTCACAAGTGAGGAGTGGGCATTGATGTCAGACCTCTGTGATGTTTTAAAAAACGTTGATGAATCCACACAGCTATTATCAGCGTAACCATCCCACTGCTGTGTCTACTCAAACAATCACTGCTCACAATTAAGGAGGACGCTCTGAATGTGGCAGACGATGAAATGGGGGAAAACATTACAGAGGGTGATAGCCAGACCACCCACAGTTTGTCTTCTTAGCGCAAATTGGGCTATGAAGAGGAGGAGGTGGAGAAGTAGCTGGAGACAGTTGCTCCTGTTACAGAGGGTAGTACCCATGGAACTTTAATTCCATCTGTTCAGTGTGAATGGGCAGAGGAGGAGGAGGAGGATAAAAGGTTGGAGAGGCATCCTGATGTTGACATTGACATCTTGCCTGTTGGTACTCTGGCACACATGGCTGACTTCATGTTAGGTTGCCTTACCCGTGACCCTCGCGTTATACGCATTTTAAATAACACGGATTTCTGAATGTTCACCCTTCTCGACCCCCGCTACAAAGAGAACTTCTCATCTCTCATTCTTGTGGTGGAGAGGATGAGTAAAACCGTGCAATACCATAAGGTACTTGTTGAGAGATTGCTCCAATATTTTCAATCTGACAACGTGGCTGGCAGAGTCCATACTTCCTTAGGCAACTGAGGAAGGGGGACAAGGGGAACACACAGCAGTTCCAACAAGGGCAGGGCAACACTCTCCAAGGCATGGGACACTTTCATGACACCCCGCCAGCAACCTCACCCTGAAGCGCAGTCTGATGGCACAAAGAGGGAAAAGTTTTGGAAGATGGTGAAGGAATACATTGCAGACCGTGTCAGCGTCCTAAATGATCCCTCAGTGCCTTACAACCAGGGTGGATAAAAATCAATGATTTTTTTAAAAAATCTAAAAAATTTGATTTTTTTATTTAAATCGGATTTTTTTAAATATAAAATGCTTTTTGAGGAAAATATATTGCCATCCAAAGGTTATTTCATCATGAAATAAAGATTTGTTTTTTAATTATGTAGAATAAGGCTGTATATGTTTAATTTTATTGGTAAATAAATTCCATTAATCCATTCAAAATGTCATATTCTTCCAGAGGTTTTTGTAAGATTATTGGGCAGTTTCTCTGCCTACAAGATATTATCACAGGCGCTTGGTTTACTTTTGCAGTTGTCAAAACTGAATTTGACTCAGCAGAGATCACATGCCTCTTCTTCACAGCAAAAATGTTATAACATGAACAGAGTTGAGAAAAAGACCTTAAGCCTAACTTCTACAAACCTATGAATACAGAATACAGAAGTTCAGTGAATAGAATAGAAACAATATTTTTTTCTCCTTCCTAAGTACAACAGAAAAGTTGTCCAAATATGAATGATTAACCTATTAAACTGGGGATAAAAAAAACTAATATGAAAATCTTGATATTCTAAAATCCTTCATCTACTTGCATATTATAAGTTATACCAGCAAGAATTAGTCTTTATGTAGAAAACTATGATTTAAATCAAGCCTTAGTGATTTAGTGATTTAAATGGTGATTTAAATGGTGACTTAAATCAGTTTGATTTAAATCAAATTCACACTGCTTACAACTACTGGGTGTCCAAGCTGGACATGTGGCATTAACTTGTGCTCTACGCCTTGAAGTTGCTGGACTGCCCTGCTGCCAGCGTTTTGTCTGATTGTGTATTTAGTGCTGCTTGTGGCATTATAAGTAACTAATATGCTTATCCACTGACAATGCTGACAGGTTGACTCAGATAAAAATGAACAAGGCCTGGATTGCCCCTGAATTCTTAACTCCACCAGAGGAGAGCTGAGATGATGATGGACATAAAGGAAATTTCAATGTATTATTTATAAAGTACTAAGTCTACTGTAGTGTATTCCCATGCACCTTTTCCACCACAAAAAACATGTATATGGTTGAACCTTGTTTTCTCCTCCTCATCATCCTCCTCCTCCTCATCCAGATTGTATATATTGGCTCCACTACAATTTTTAAAGAGGGTCAGCTCACCAGCAGGCCCTCAACCATAATATTTTAGAGGGTCAGCTCACCAGCAGGCCCTCATCTATAATGTTTTAGAGGGTCAGCTCACCTGCAGACCCTCAACCATAATGTTTTATAGGGTCAGCTCACCAGAAGGCCCTCATTCATAATGTTTTACAGGGTCAGCTCACCAGCAGGCCCTCAACCATAATGTTTTAGAGGGTCAGCTCACCAGCAGGCCCTCAACCATAATATTTTAGAAGGTCAGCTCACCATCAGGCCCTCAACCATAATGATTTAGAGGGTCAGCTCACCATCAGGCCTCAACCATAATGTTATAGAGGGTCAGCTCACCAGCAGGCCTCGACCATAATGTTATAGAGGGTCAGTTCACCAGCAGGCCCTCAACCATAATTTTTTAGGGGGTCAGCTCACCATCAGGCCTCGACCATAATGTTATAGAGGGTCAGCTCACCAGCAGGCCTCGACCATAATGTTATAGAGGGTCAGTTCACCAGCAGGCCTAGACCATAATGTTATAGAGGGTCAGCTCACCAGCAGACCCTCGCCCCTAATGGTTTAGAGGGTCAGCTTACCAGCAGCCCCTCGCACCTAATATTTTAGAGGGTCAGCTCAGCAGCAGGCCCTCAACCATTATGTTTTAGAGGGTCAGCTCACCAGCAGCCCCTCGCTCATAAAGTTTTAGAGGTCAGCTCACCAGCAGCCCCTAATGTTTTAGAGGGTCAGCTCAGCAGCAGGCACTTGCCTGTAATGTTTTAGAGGGTCAGACCTTTTCCAATGGACCAGGCACCTTCCGCTCTTCAGAGCAGGGGGTGTCTGATTGTTTCCTATTGATTTCCATTATACTTGCATGCTCGGCCGAGCACACGAACATTGCTATGTGTTCGGCCCGAACACCCGAATACTTTGGTGCTCGCTCATCACTAATGTAGTACTTCTTGCGGAGAGGGCAGAGGCAGGTTAAGGACAGGTGAGGGCACAGGTCCTGCTCCCGGGCCATGGCAACTAAGGACGAATCCACCGGACTGTTGGCTGGGGGTGTCTGATGTCACTTGGGATGACGTGAATGACCGAGTTAACCAATCAAGAACTGCTGAGTTGCTGGTCTAGAGCTCAGGCCTCTCGCTGCGTCTACTACTGCTGCCACTACCCTTTACTCTGCTGCTACCTCTGCTTGTGCCATAAACATTCGTCCTCTGCCACTCCTCTGTGCATGGCCTGGGACTTCTCTGCCTGACATACTTGTAGGTGAACTAAACAAATTAAAACACCAAAAAAAAACACCAAATTAAAACACCCCTAAAAGTGACGAATATATTTTTGTTTTTGTACTGAAATAGGCCACTAAACGCTTTCATCACAATTAACTGCGGAAATGCACTGAGAATATAGTTTTCTTGCTGTAAAAAAAATGCGACCCTATACGCTTTGACCAGAAAAAAATGTGCGTATATATATTTCGTGAAGTACTGAAATATGCCCCTATACACTTTCAACAGAAATTCCTGCAACAGTGCAGTGCATATATTTTTTTTTCCTTTTTTCTGTAATATGCCCCTATACCATTTCACCAGAAATAACTGCAGCAGTGAACTGAGAATATATATTTCTTCTTGCTCTGAATTAGGCCACTATACGCTTTGACCACAAAAAAATTAAAGAGTGAACTGCGTATATATATTTCTTGAAGTACTGAAATAATCCCCTATACGCTTTAAACAGAAATCACTGCAGCAGTGCACTGCGCATATATTTTTCTTTTCTTATTAAAATACGCCTTATACGCTTTCACCAGAAATAACTGCAACAGTGTAGTGCGTATATATTTTTCTCTTTTTTTAATTAAATATGCCCCTATACTCTTTCACTAGAAATTAATGCAACCTTGCAGTGCCTTTAAATGTTTTGTGTATTAGCTTGCTGTATGCAGGAGATTTTTGCAATTTTTCTGTTCTGAAATATGATGTTCAGAATGAGCGTCATTTATATTTGAAGCATCTCTTCCACTATTTCAGACATGAGTCGAATAAAGTAGTTAAAGGGGTTATCCAATTTCTCAACCCCCCCCCCTCCCCCTACATGTGCCGGGCCCCTCACCACTAATATACTTACCCCGCTCCCAGCGCCACTCCTGGTTTTCATGTGTGCAGGGAAAAGCAGCAGCGGCAGTGTGGGGGACCAGGAACAGCGCTGGGAGCGGGGTAAGTATATTACTGGTGAGGATCCAGCACATGTGGGGGGTTTTGAGAAATTGGATAAGCCCCCCAAAGGAAACCTTTTTTACAGTTTACATTCAATTAAAATTTGTATTCAATTAAAATTAATTTTTGTGGGTTACCTGCAATCCACTGCTCAATTTCATGCACAACTTCAGCTGTCCTGATCGATGGGGGCCTTGATTTCTTCATGTTTGCAACAGAACCAATTTAATGCCATTTCTGAACCAGACTCTGAATACAACATTTGGCTGGTGGTTTTGTTCCTGGGTACTTGTCTGCAAAGGTCTCTTGCGTTTCCTTAATCCGTCTGCTTTACACATAGCCTTCCACAATCACTATACGCTGTTCCAGAGAGAACATCATCTTTCTGATACTATAGGCCACTTTTATGAAATTTATTACTGAATAATAAATCAGTCTTAGTTGCCCAAAGCAACCAATCAGAGCTCAGCTTTTAGTTCCTACAAGGCTTTTAAAAGTCTGAAGAGGTAGCAGCAGAGGGGTTTGCTTGGAGTTGGACCGCCAATAATCTAATATTGATGACCTATCCTGAAAACCCCTTTATAGACACTTCATAGCATTCCTCAGGATAGGTAATCAATATCAGATCAGTGGGAGTCTGGCTCCTAACACCCCCGCCAATCAGCTATTTGAAGAGGCCACAATGGACTCTTCACTGTTCAACTGTACTATGTCTACATCATAGCGGCGGTACAGTGTAACTACAACTGCTCGTCCTATTCACTTGAAAGGGACAAGCAATTGTAATTGCACTGCACCGCTGCTACAAGTTAGACAGTGTGCAAAGAGTGAGGAGGCCGCAGCACAGTAGTGGTTCTGGGTGTTGGACCTCATCAATCTGATATTGATGAGCTATCCTAAGAATAGACAACTTTTTTATCACTGTTATTCAATTTTATTGGGGGGGGGGGGGGATACGGTGACAAATAAAACTGTGTAGGTAAAATATTTTTTCGGATCCGGCAATAGCTGTTATGTCTATTTTTTTAATATTTATATATTTTTTAAATTGGGAAAAGAGTGGTGATCTAAACTTTAAAAAAATTGTAACCTTTTTTTTAAAATAATAACTTTTTCCTTTACTAGGGGGCTAGAAGCTGGGATCTTTTGATCCCTTGGCATGTTGACACACTCCATGCTGAGCTTTGCCCTTATGTACAGCTTAGCAACACCCAGCCTGTAATGGTAACCAATCAGAGCCCCACGATTTTACTGCGGGGGGCTCCGATCAGAAGGCAGAGGGAGCCACATTACTCTGGCTAACCTCACAGATGTAGCAATTGATGTTGAATTGCATCTGAGGGGTTAAATAACCAGTTTTGGCATCATTGCCGACGCCGATCATTGCAGCTGGGTGCCTGCCGTATTATACAGTCAGCACCCCCCACGTATGGAGTGGGCTGCTGCAGTCCCTCAGAGCCCTCAGCCACTGTGACATGTGTGAACATCATGGTGGGTGAAGGATAGCCAGGAAGCAGAATAAATTGAGTGACTTCAAAAACATATATCCAGAAAATGATCCACCCATCTTTTATTTAAAAAAAAACAACACATAGAATATTCACATATATGTGATAAAAATCTTTTGTAGAAGTGTCCTTTTAACTTTCAGGGACTACTATATCACTTTATCCCCTGTTCTTCCAGCTACACACTGTGTAAACCTTTACAGAACATCTGCTCAAAAAGATTCTTTCAAAACACACGGTAATGGAGTTCACAGGAGTTATACACCAAGGATCAGTCTACTGAAAATGAATAGTGAGACAAAGAACGTGCTTTATACATGAACTATACTGAAACAGGAGACCAGTAAAGAGCCCCTATTTTGTCCTTTACTTTTCTATAATTGAGATATTAGTTTATCTTTTGCTTAAACAGTATTCCGATATTGGATAACAACTGGAAACAGTTAATATGGCCAGATCATGGATTATTTTCCATCTCCCACAAACAAAAGAGATTATTAATGCAGTCTGCAGACACATGGATACATTATGAATGGATGATAGAACTGAAACCTGAATAAGCTGAATCCAAACAGCATAAAGCGGTGTGCAATTTAATATGACTTTGTTTTTTAGGTTAGTAGGCTGAGACAATGCATTATGCAAACTTACATCAGATATTCCCGGAAGTACGTCTGTTGGTGACACTTCCCAGTTTATGTAATCTTGCCCTTACCACAAAAAAGATTATTTAACAAATACAAAATGACAGTAACTTTGTTTCCGGAGCTTAGAGGCTATAACATCTGACATTACTGTTGCTCTCAAAATAGAATAACTGTTTCTGAAGGTCTCTGTGGCGAATTAAACTTGAACCATTCTCAACCCATGTTAAAATACAGGGAAACACTCTGAAATATCCAAAGTCGGTCAACAATTTTCCTAAAGCATAACACATTTAAGGCTACATTTTCTATTATACCTTTTAATTTTTTATTGTAGATTTTAAATCTATGTTAGATTTAAAATGTGTCTTAAGTGGGGTTAAAATGCTCCTCATGTGCCTTTGCGACATGACTAATTTTAGCCCTAGGCCTCATGCACACAGCTGTTGCCCGGGTCTCGATCAGTCCCGGCCACCGCACGGACGTTCCCCTGCACTGGGGACCGCAATTTTAGGTCCCCAATGCACTGTACGGCCGCACAACGGCTGTGTGCATGAGGCCTTAATGCGAGTCTGTCACCACACAAACCACCCTAAACTGCTGTAGTGGCTGGATAGCTCAAAAGACACAGATTCAGTTTTTTTTTAACCTTTCTATGCACTTGCATTCCTCCACAGTACTGCAATTGTCCATGCCCTGTATTCTAATTCATACCTAGGACTCCTCTAAGCTCTGCAATATAATGAAGGGGAACTTTTTCAGGCATACTGTGTGGATACAAGTAAGTAGAAAATGAAATGCACATATTCTGAATCTGTTTTGAGCTTTTTGGCCGTTACAGTAGTTTAGACAGGATTCTGAGATGACAGATTCTTTTTAAGGACCAGTCATTTTTATTTCCCCCTCTCTGTTCCACTGGTCATAACTTTCACTTTTTTTTCAATGTACTATAGCTGTATGAGGACTGTTTTGTGGGATGAGTTGTAGTTTTATAGGAACCAGTTTGGCATATATGTGTATTGAATAACTTTAGTGGTAAAACAAACAATAATTTATTATTATGACCAGAGATAAGCTAATTTTTCCAAAAATTTGATTTCGACGGTTCGCCGAATTTTCCAAAAAAGATTAAATTCAAATTTCTTAATGGCGAATCACATTATAAAACAGCAGAGAGCCTGTATATTGATGTAGAACACCGTGCATCACAGAAACAAGCATAGGTAGTACGCTGTGGTAGTGAAAGAGTTACTTTGCGTCTGTATGACTGGCAGTTGACAGGTCTCTATCTTAAAATCACTTCACACTTCACTTATTTAGTCAGTTACGGGGCCAAAACTGACCAAATAACTTGTGTGAACTTAACCTTATAGGTCAATGTTAGCGTCAAGTATAAAGAACAGTGCAGTGGCCCAAGATTGTATTATAGAGTGAAAGAGGGCACTTCTTTTACACCGTCATCAGCTGATTCCACATAGATTTCTACAGAACCTGTGACAGAGTGGAGAGGGTGACAGCAGTAAGTTTGTGTTAACGTCACTGTTTATTTTGCCCTTCCTCTGATCCATCATAAGAACAACCCACACCCAAATGGATCCTATCTTTTAAGCATCCACCTTCACATAGTCAGCGTTTGGTCAGTAATCCATCACTATTGCCAAGGCCAAAAAAACAGAGATGACACGTGATTGGAAAATTTGCTTGTCTTCCGTGTTTTGTACCCACTTCTTCTTTTGGCTTCCAAATCATGAGCATACCCTGATGCAAAATAGGGACCTTGTAATACAGTCATTAAGGATGCTTCAAAGACAGGTTCCATTGTGTTTCTCATTTTTCCACCCTTCTCATCATAAGAAGGGTAAAATAAATAGTGATGTCGACTAGGCCAAAAAGGGACAATAGTGGCCCCGTCACAGCGTGGGGAGGGTGAAAACCACATGAGAAGTCAACACAGTGGCCCAGTTAGATTATGGGGAGGGTGGAAACCGCATGAGGAGTCAGCATAGTGGTCAGTCACAGAGTGGTGAGGGTGGCATTGCTTTTACCTTTGTTTGAGCTTAGCAACATCCTTAGCAACCAATAGGAAAGTTGCCTACCCCTTTAGTATATAAGAACCTCCCCACAGCCATTTTCTACAGGTTATTACAGTTCTGAGAGAGACAGAGAGCATTGTTATTGCTGTGCTCTCTGCTTTCCTGTGTCACATTACATTAGATAGTTAGTTAGTTTATATATATATAATACAGATAGTTAGTAGGAGATATCAGTGTACTGTAGGTTAGATAGTGATATAGTGTAGCTAGTTTTAGTGCAGGGTGTTAAGTAGTGTGATGGGTTCTGCTGTCCATACATACATGCTACTTACATAGTGCTGTATATATGTATGTATGCTACATACATACATACATAGTGATATGATGTCACAAGTTCACAACAATACTGAGTGCACCAATCACTAATATGTAGTGTGATGATGTGAACAGTAAGGCCCCTTTCACATGGGCGAGTTTTCCGCGCAGGTGCAATGCGTGAGGAGGACGCATTGCACCCGCACTATATCCGGACCCATTCATCTCTATGGGGCTGTGCACATGAGCGGTGATTTTCACGCATCACTTCTGCGTTGCGTGAAAATCGCAGCATGCTCTATATTGTGCGTTTTTCACGCAACGCAGGCCCCATAGAAGTGAATGGGGCTGCGGGAAAATCGCAAGCATCCGCAAGCAAGTGCGGATGCGTTGCGATTTTCCCGCATGGTTGCTTAGCAACGGGACCCGATCTCTATTATTTTCCCTTATAACATGGTTATAAGGGTAAATAATAGCATTCTTAATAAAGAATGCATTGTAAAATGAAGAGGAAGGGGTTAAAAATAATAAAAGTTAACTTACCTTAGCCACTTGATCGCGTAGTCGCGATCTCTCCTCTCTTTCCTTGCATCAGCTAAGATCTACAGGACCTGTGATGACGTCACATCACATGGTCCAATCACATGGTCGAACTTACCATGGTGATGGACCATGTGATTGGACCATGTGATGTGACGTCATCACAGGTCCTGTAGATCTTAGCTGATGCAAGGAAAGAGAGGAGAGATCGCGACTACGCGATCAAATGGCTAAGGTAAGTTAACTTTTATTATTTTTAACCCCTTCCTCTTCATTTTACAATGCATTCTTTATTAAGAATGCTATTATTTCCCCTTATAACAATTCTCCAGAAGACCCGAAACCGGACTTCAGTGATGAAGTCCGGCTTCGGGTTGGGTACCAAACATTGCGATTTTTCTCACGCGCGTGCAAAACGCGTTACAAATGTTTGCACCCGCGCGGGAAAAACGCGCATATTCCCGCAACGCACCCGTCTCTTATCCGGGCGTCAAACTTGACGCCCGTGTGAAAGAGGCCTAAAGTGTGCGGTAGTCGTATGGTGGGGTGTGTATCTCACCTGGTGGTTCAGTTTCACTGGGTGAGATAGCTGAAATCCAGAAAAGTGCTTCTTCAGTAAGGTATAGCTTGCTGGAGATCGTTTGGTTAAATTGTATGGGCTGGATTTCTTTGGCCTGGGAGTCAGGTTGGTAGTGGGAGTCTCTCAATCCACACCCCTAATCCATTATAGGTTCCCTGGCCCCAGGTGAGGCCAGCAGAGTTAATCAGGGAGGGTTAAATCAACCCTCTCTGTGTGTGTTAGGGGAAAGCTGAGGAGGGCTGAGGGGCCACAGGGATAGGTGCTAGCCACAACGTTTTGTTGGACATTGTTACAGCCAGGAGGCTGCTGGGACGAGTGGCTGAGAAAACCGCATCTGGTTTCAGGTGTGAACGGCACTATAGAGGTGAGATATGGAATACCTCTGTTTAGTTAGAGCCCAGCCGGGCAGGACTTTATTTTGTATTGTGTTATTTTTTGTGCGTGATGTGCCACTAATAAATGCACCGTTGGGACACTAAAACCGTGGTCAGCGAGAATATTGTGAGAATCACCCCCAAAAGAACAGCGATCCCTTATAGTAGTCAGACCTGATAAAATGGGAAGTTGCACGCATTGCGCCAAAATATGCGTATCACTAATTGCCGATTTGCGCAATCGCAAATATATTGAAGCACTCTATCTGCATATGAAGCTATTGTAATGTTCTGCCGTGCCAACCATTTTCTCTAGTCTCAGTAAACTTTGAGCAGTTTGAAAAATGTAGCTATAGTGACCCACACCTGTATATCGCACGCATTACGTGAATATTACATTGCCAATTTTCATAATCAAGAAAATAATAGCGAATTCGCAAATATATGACGAATATTCTACCAAATATTCACGAAATATCGTGAATTCGAATATTACCCCTGCCGCTCATCACTAATTAGCCCCACAGTGTCCCCAGGCCACTTTATGGTGACGCTCCATGTGTTGACGCGGAGCCATGGTGCCAACATTGGCACCCTGGCCATGCTTCATCTTCTGCCCCCAGATTCTACAAATGGCCACGCTGACATCCTTCAGTGGCTTGATGAAAAATTCCCACACCCCCAAGTAGGGCATTTTCCCCCCACCACTCCATGCTGACTGCCTGCTGCCTCCGCAAACCTTTGCACCACTAGTTCTTTCCAGAAAGATAGGCTCTTGCGTAGCAGACGGTCTACCCCGGACACGTTTGGCTCCAGACCTTCCACTGCTGCCACCTGCTGACTAACGGCCACACTACCCTCTGCTGGCTCAGCCGCTGCCTCACATGCAAGTGTAGTGTCCCACTCCAGTTCGGTGGAAACACTCCAAAATTGTCTGTGCCATCCTATGTCATTTTGCACTATTTATTGTATTTTCCTTTGTAAATGCTGTTAAATTCCTATTTCTGGTTGGGGAATGCATTACATACATCCAGCACTAGAGGTCTCTGTAACACCAATTATATAGGTCAGCCACAGGAAGTTAGGGGGGATTAGGAGTGAGGAGTTAGGAGGAGAGGAGACAGACTTGTCTCTGTTCTCCTGGTCCTAGCACAGGGACCATACTACTGCAACCTTTGTAGTTCAAGACTAGGACTTATTGATCCTTTACTGTAATACCCTTCCAGGGATTAACCTCCCTGGCAGGCTAATTCTTTCAATTTTGTACCTGAAGCTGTACTTGCGGACGCATGGACGGAAGTTCGCACTGCACTCCGGAAATGCGGATGCGGACAGCACACTGTTTGGATTTACCGTTGCCTGTAGTGAAAGTTAACCCCGACCCACATTCGGTGTTACCGCCAGGGAGGTTAAGAGAATAATTGCTATATCTTGTGCAACCTTTTCAAAGAATAGAGCAGAGAGTTTGCCTGCCATGAGGGAGACCGCCCTTGGGTTGCTGAATTACTGAATCACTGATTATTGCTGAATTGCCGAATAGAACTTACAGAGGATCCAAACTATCATTGAAAGGCTGAGTAACAGAGCAGGATCAGGAGCCAAGTACAAGTAAAATCAACATTTCTATACAGTTTAGCTGGAACCTACATACACCACCTCACTGAGCCTGTTATTGGGATTTACAGCTTTACCATCTATATTTATGACAAAGTGCTGCTATTAATGATACTTATTGCAAGACTACAATTTGCAAGTAAAGTTTGTGTTTGGTTCAACTATTGTCTCTCTCATCATTCTACACCATCTCCAAATTGCACCTTACGGTGTCATGAACACAGGGGCCCAGCCACCTCCCAGCTGTTGTGAAACTACAATTCCCAGCATGCTCCATTCATTTCTATGTAAGGTCTTAGAAGAGCAGAGCAACTATGCATGCTGGGAGTTGTAGTTTCAGAACAGCTGGGAGCCAAAGGTTGCCTACCCCTGCCTTAAACCATCAAGGGCACCTCAACTTCCATCTGGCTGGTATTCTCTGCAACAGAAAGTGCCCTGGAGTATTTAGTGCTATCTTCCCCTCCACGGCAGACCGGCCCAGGGGACAACTGCACTGTGAGTACTACTACCATCACTCGGCACACCGTCACCAGTACACTCACATACTGCCCCTGTGGTCCGGCACGTTGCACAAGCTGCCACCATCTTTTCTTGATGATGATGAACCCCCTTTTCACCCAGCTCCCACGTGCTATCGGCTACATCATCATCCACTACTGTCTGCACGTCACTGTCCTCACCAGTCTCAGTCAAGAGTTGCTAATAAATTTAGGTCTATGAGAATAGCAATCTAATGACTGCTTGTTATGGGAACTATAAAAAACTGTAAAAATAAAAAAATAAAGTAAAATTTTTTTTTTTAAATTCTAAATAAAAATAAAGCTAAAAAAATACACATCATGGGTCGACATGTGCGGAAATGCCCATAATATAAAAATATAAAAAATATCTTCCCGATACAGCAAACGGTAAAACCGAAAAAAACGTCCAAATGGACGATTTGTCGTCGCTTCATTTTCTACAAAAAAATTTAATAAAACGGGATCAAAAAGTAAAAATAAAAAGAAATTGCAACTTGTCCCTCAAAAAACAAGCCCTCATGCAGCTATGTGAATGGAAAAATAAAAAATGTATGGTTCTGGAAAGGCAGGGAGCGCAAAACGAAAATACAAAAACAAAAAAACCTTTTTAGGTAGATTGCACAGGTAGATTGCACAAGAATTGTTGAAATCATCAGGAAGGTAGAAGTGATTTTTCCTGATAATAACCCTTTGTAAATGTGGCGCTGATTACCCAATAAACAAGCAAATGTTCTTTTATCGGGGGATCTTTAATGTGGCACCAAAAATCTTTGTTTGCTAGCAGCAAATTGCCTGCTAGGGATCTGCTAGAGGTAAACAATGAATCTGTGTGCGGTTAAGTGACCACAGTAGCTATCACTTGTAAGGGGGGGATAATTGTATGTAAATGCATCTCCCTTCTATTTTATGATTTATAGGGAATGAACAATTCATTCCCGTCAATTAACTTGTCAGTCATCCAATGTCAAAGGACCATTACTAGCAGAAAAAATTTGAATTTTATTAGATATATTATACTCCACTATTAATAATTGTTATTGCTATCATTAATAGTAGTCTGTAACAGATATCACTGGTAGGAATGAACAAAGTTATAAAAAAATCTATTCACAAAGAAATTTGATTTGTTACAAATGACTTCACCAAGAATCTCATTCCATTGTATGCAGCGGCGCAATGACAAGGAACAGTGATTGTGCCACTCCCCATCATTGAACCCCTCAGATGCCACATTCAACGCTGATCACGGCATCTTGACGGTCACATTCAGGCCTTTCAGGATTTAAAAACTAAAAAATACATACTCACCTCAACCATTTGTTTGCGGAGAGGCTTTCACGTCCATCATTTTAGAAAAAGCGCCAAATCATTCTAGCGCTGACGTAATGCGGATGCAGTGACCGATCAACGTGGTGACGTGGTAATTTTGGCTTCGTGACAAATCGAATTTTGCCTGAAATTCGGATTGAAATCAATTTGTTTCGCTTCGATTCGCACAACACTAATCACTAGAGAAGCAATCAGCGCATTTTACATTAAATATGAGTAGTGTTGAGCGAACAGTTCGAAAATCGTTCGGGTCCGTACCGAATTTTGGGGTGTCCGTGACACGGACCCGAACCCGGACATTTTCAAAAAAGTTCGGGTTCGGGTCTGGTGTTCGTCGATTACTTCCCGCTTTCTGAAGGGCTGCACAGCAGCCAATCAGCTAGCGTTTTACTTCTTGCCCTAAGAGCCCATCACAGCCATGCCTACTAATGGCATGGCTGTGATTGGCCAAGTGCAGCATGTGACCCAGCCTCTATTTAAGCTGGAGTCACGTAGCGCTGCACGTCACACTGCTCTGACTAGTGTAGGGAGAGGATGCAGCTTCTGTGAGGGCGAGATAGGCAGGGATAAAGAAGTGATTGAATGATCTATCTTTCTACACCTGTGCATCAGAACAACTCAGCTGAGCTGTTCACTGAAAGTCACTATTTTGTTGAGACTGGCCAGAGCGATTTTTACTGGCACATGTAACTGGGCTGACCGGCGGTGGCCATTTTGGGACTTGTGGTGCGCCAGCACAAGCTGCCACAGAGTCTAAACCAAAGCTCCAAAGAAGTGAAAAATCTACACCTGTGAATCAGAACAACAGCGATTCAGCTGCTCGGTCAAAGTCAATTTTTTTTCTGGCTGGCAGACCGTTTTCAGGCACATGTTACTGGGCTGATAGGCGGCGGCCATTTTGGGACTTGTGGTGCTACAGCAAAAGCTGCCACAACGTCCATTAATCTCATGTAATAGTCGATTTTTTTCATAGATATGCTACATCAGGGGTTTGGCTGTGCTTGTGTCACCCATACTAACGGCAAAGATATTTAATATATCAGTGGTGAAACTGAAAGTAACCCACTTGGATAGCAAATCCCATGAATGTGCTGTTCCAGCTAGGCTAGCCAGTGCCACTACAGCCAAGTCCAATACTGTCAGCCAGAAAAAAAAATTTTTTATGTGCCAGAAATATAAATTAGAAAAAGCTTTCACCGTAATAATAAAATTATTCTGGAGTTAGACCAGAAGAAGCACTCCTGTTGTAATTAATACTGTAAAAAGGCTTAGGCAAAATTTCTCCCAGTGTGGGAAATTTATCTAGCAAAACTAGCATTTTAAAAATTCCGGTGTTCTGAAATACCAGCAGTCCTCTTGTAATTAATACCGCAAAAAGGCATTATATCGTCCAGTGTTGTAATTTTGGTGAAAAAAAGGCCAATTTAATCAATCTGGTGTTAGTTAGACCAGAAACAGAAGGCCTCACGTTTTTACTCCTGTAAAAAGGAATTATATCTCCCCGTGTGGGAATCTATGTACCAAAACTAGCATTTTAAAAATTATGGTGTCCAATTTGAAGCAGTTTTCTTGTAATTAATACCGGAAAAAGGAATTATATCTTCCAGTGTGGGAATTTATATACACAAACTAGCATTTTAAAAATTCTGGTGTCCAATTTGCAGCAGCCTTCTTGTAATTAATACCGCAAAAAGGCATTACATTGTCCAGTGTTGTAATTTTGGTGAAAAAAAGGCCAATTTAATCAATCTGGTGTTAGTTACACCAGAAACAGTAGGCCTCACGTTTTTACTCCTGTAAAAAGGAATTAATACCGCAAAAAGGCATTACATTGTCCAGTGTTGTAATTTTGGTGAAAAAAAGGCCAATTTAATCAATCTGGTGTTTGTTAGACCAGAAACAGTAGGCCTCACGTTTTTACTCCTGTAAAAAGGAATTAATACCGCAAAAAGGCATTACATTGTCCAGTGTTGTAATTTTGGTGAAAAAAAGGCCAATTTAATCAATCTGGTGTTTGTTAGACCAGAAACAGTAGGCCTCACGTTTTTACTCCTGTAAAAAGGAATTATATCTCCCCGTGTGGGAAACTATGTACCAAAACTAGCATTTTAAAAATTATGGTGTCCAATTTGAAGCAGTTTTCTTGTAATTAATACCGGAAAAAGGAATTATATCTTCCAGTGTGGGAATTTATGTACACAAACTAGCATTTTAAAAATTCTGGTGTCCAATTTGCAGCAGTCTTCTTGTAATTAATACAGCAAAAAGGCATTGCATTGTCCAGTGTTGTAATTTTGGTGAAAAAAAGGCCAATTTAATCAATCTGGTGTTAGTTAGACCAGAAACAGTAGGCCTCACGTTTTTACTCCTGTAAAAGGAATTAATACCGTAAAAGGCATTACATTGTCCAGTGTTGTAATTTTGGTGAAAAAAAGGCCAATTTAATCAATCTGGTGTTTGTTAGACCAGAAACAGTAGGCCTCACGTTTTACTCCTGTAAAAGGAATTAATACCGCAAAAGGCATTACATTGTCCAGTGTTGTAATTTTGGTGAAAAAAGGCCAATTTAATCAATCTGGTGTTTGTTAGACCAGAAACAGTAGGCCTCACGTTTTACTCCTGTAAAAGGAATTAATACCGCAAAAAGGCATTACATTGTCCAGTGTTGTAATTTTGGTGAAAAAAAGGCCAATTTAATCAATCTGGTGTTTGTTAGACCAGAAACAGTAGGCCTCACGTTTTACTCCTGTAAAAGGAATTATATCTCCCGTGTGGGAATCTATGTACCAAAACTAGCATATTAAAAATTCTGGTGTCCAATTTGCAGCAGTTTTCTTGTAATTAATACCGGAAAAGGAATTATATCTTCCAGTGTGGGAATTTATGTACACAAACTAGCATTTTAAAAATTCTGGTGTCCAATTAGCAGCAGTCTTCTTGTAATTAATACCGCAAAAAGGCATTACATTGTCCAGTGTTGTAATTTTGGTGAAAAAAAGGCCAATTTAATCAATCTGGTGTTTGTTAGACCAGAAACAGTAGGCCTCACGTTTTTACTCCTGTAAAAGGAATTAATACCGCAAAAGGCATTACATTGTCCAGTGTTGTAATTTTGGTGAAAAAAGGCCAATTTAATCAATCTGGTGTTTGTTAGACCAGAAACAGTAGGCCTCACGTTTTTACTCCTGTAAAAGGAATTATATCTCCCTACATGTAGGGAATCTATGTGCCAAAACTAGCATTTAAAAATTCTGGTGTCCAATTTAGCAAGGCAGTTTTCTTGTAATTAATACCGAAAAAGGCATTACATTGTCCAGTGTTGTAATTTTGGTGAACAAAAGGCCAATTTAATCAATCTGGTGTTAGTTAGACCAGAAACAGTAGGCCTCACGTCTTACTCCTGTAAAAGGAATTAATACCGCAAAAAGGCATTACATTGTCCAGTGTTGTAATTTTGGTGAAAAAAGGCCAATTTAATCAATCTGGTGTTTAGTTAGACCAGAAACAGTAGGCCTCACGTTTTTACTCCTGTAAAAGGAATTAATACCGCAAAAGGCATTACATTGTCCAGTGTTGTAATTTTGGTGAAAAAAGGCCAATTTAATCAATCTGGTGTTTGTTAGACCAGAAACAGTAGGCCTCACATTTTTACTCCTGTAAAAGGAATTATATCTCCCGTGTGGGAATCTATGTACCAAAACTAGCATATTAAAAATTCTGGTGTCCAATTTGCAGCAGTTTTCTTGTAATTAATACCGGAAAAAGGAATTATATCTTCCAGTGTGGGAATTTATGTACACAAACTAGCATTTTAAAAATTCTGGTGTCCAATTAGCAGCAGTCTTCTTGTAATTAATACCGGAAAAAGGCATTACATTGTCCAGTGTTGTAATTTTGGTGAAAAACAGGCATTTAAAAATTCTGGTGTCCAATTAGCAGCAGTCTTCTTGTAATTAATACCGCAAAAGGCATTACATTGTCCAGTGTTGTAATTTTGGTGAAAAAAGGCCAATTTAATCAATCTGGTGTTTGTTAGACCAGAAACAGTAGGCCTCACATTTTACTCCTGTAAAAGGAATTATATCTCCCGTGTGGGAATCTATGTACCAAAACTAGCATTTTAAAAATTCTGGTGTCCAATTTGCAGCAGTTTTCTTGTAATTAATACCGGAAAAAGGAATTATATCTTCCAGTGTGGGAATTTTGGGGCTAAAAAATAATATATTTTATTGTGGTGCGAGTTGAATCGCAACAATGAGGAAACATTCTATTAAGGGACGAGGACGCGGTCGTGGTGGTGTCCGTGGAGCCTCTGTTGCTGGCAGAGGACGTGGCCGTTCGGCCTCAGGCGCACAAAGTAGTGAACCAACTCCCTCAAGTAGCTGGCAGAATTTACAGCGATATTTGGTGGGGCCCAATGCCGTTATGAGGATGGTAAGGCCTGAGCAGGTACAGGCATTAGTCGATTGGGTGGCCGACAGTGCTTCCAGCACGTTCACCACATTGTCTTCCGCGCAGTCTTCTGCGGAAAGCGCACAGGTGGCACCTGAAAACCAAGCCCATCAGTCTGTCACATCACCCTCATGCATATCAGGGAAACTGGCTGAGCCTCAAGTTATGCAGCAGTCTCTTATTCTGTTTGAAGACTCTGCTCCCACGGTTTTCCAGGGGCGTCCACCTAGCCCTTCCCCAGCGGTGGAAGACATTCCATGCACTGACGCACAACCACTTATATATCCAGATGACATGGGAATACCAGCACAGCAGAGTGACCGAGTCTCTGATGATGACGAAACACTGGTGCCCACTGCCGCGTCTTATTGCAGCGTGCAGACTGAACAGGAGGAGGTCAGGGAGGAAGACTGGGTGGAAGACGATGCAGAGGACGATGAGGTCTTAGACCCCACATGGACTGAAGGTCGTGCCGCTGACTTAAATAGTTCAGAGGAAGAGGCAGTGGTGAGACCGAGACAACAGCGAAGCCAAAGAGGGAGCAGGGGGCAAAAGCAGAACAGCCGCCGTCCAGAGAGTTCGCCTGCTATTGGCCAGCGCCAACAGGGACCCAGCACCCCAAAGGCATCTTCAAGGAGTTCCCTGGCATGGCACTTCTTCAAACAATGTGCTAACGACAAGACCAGAGTGGTTTGCACGCTGTGCCATCAGACCCTGAGGCAAGGCATTAACGTTCTTAACCTGAGCACCACCTGCATGATCAGGCATCTACATGCAAAGCATGAACTGCAGTGGAGTACACACCTTAAAAACAAGGAACCCGCTCAGGCTCCCCCTGTTCCCTCTACCGCTGCTGCTTCGGCTTCCGCCTCGAGAGGAATGTTGCCACCTGCCGAGCAGCAAACAGAGGATGTGCCACCGACACCACCACCACCACCGCCACCGCCACCTAGCGTCTCCACTTTTTCACACAGCAGCGTTCAGCTCTCCATCTCTCAAACCTTTGAGAGGAAGCGCAAATTCCCACCTAGTCACCCTCGAGCCCTTGGCCTGAATGCCAGCATTTCTAAACTACTGGCCTTTGAAATGCTTTCATTCCGGCTGGTGGACACAGACAGCTTCAAACAGCTGATGGCCATGGCTGTCTCCCAGTATGTGGTTCCCAGCCGCCACTACTTCTCCAAGAGAGCAGTGCCTTCCATGCACATGCAAGTGTCCGATAAAATCAAGTGTGCACTGCGCAACGCCATTTGTGGCAAGGTCCACCTAACCACAGATACGTGGACCAGTAAGCACGGCCAGGGACGCTATATCTCCCTAACTGCACACTGGGTAAATGTAGTGGCGGCTGGGCCCCAGGCGGAGAGTTCCTTCCGCCGCCAAGGATCACAGGGCATCATTCTTTGCCTCCTGTAGCCTCCTCCTCCTACTCGGCTTCCTCCTCCTCCTCCTCTGCTTCCACCAGCTCATCCAGTCAGCCACACACCTTCACCACCAACTTCAGCACAGCCCGGGGTAAGCGTCAGCAGGCCATTCTGAAACTCATATGTTTGGGGACAGGCCCCACACCGCGCAGGAGTTGTGGCGGGGTATTGAACAACAGACCGACCAGTGGTTGCTGCCGGTGGGCCTCAAGCCCGGCCTGGTGGTGTGCGATAATGGGCGAAATCTCGTGGCAGCTCTGGGACTAGCCGGTTTGACGCACATCCCTTGCCTGGCGCATGTGCTGAATTTGGTGGTGCAAAAGTTCATTCACAACTACCCAGACATGTCAGAGCTGCTGCATAAAGTGCGGGCCGTCTATGCGCGCTTCCGGCGTTCACATCCTGCCGCTGCTCGCCTGTCAGCGCTACAGCGGAACTTCGGCCTTCCCGCTCACCGCCTCATATGCGACGTGCCCACCCGGTGGAACTCCACCTTGCACATGCTGGAGAGACTGTGCGAGCAGCAGCAGGCCATAGTGGAGTTTCAGCTGCAGCACGCACGGGTCAGTCGCACTGCGGAACAGCACAACTTCACCACTAATGATTGGGCCTCCATGTGAGACCTGTGTGCCCTGTTGCGCTGTTTAGAGTACGCCACCAACATGGCCAGTGGCGATGCCACTGTTATCAGCGTGACGATACCAATTCTATGTCTCCTAGAGAAAACGATTAGGGCGATGATGCAAGAGGAGGTGGGCCAGGGCCAGGAGGAGGAGGAGGAGGATGACGGGTCGTTTTTAGCACTTTCAGGCCAGTCTGTTAGAAGTGGCACAGAGGGAGTTTTTTTGCAACAGCAGAGGGCAGGTACAAATGTGGCCAGCCAGGGACCACTACTGGAGGACGAGGAGGATGAGGAGGATGAGGAGGAGGTGGAGGAGGATGAGGATGAAGCAGGTTCACAGCGGGGTGGCACCCAGCACAGCGCAGGCACATCCCTGGTGCGTGGCTGGGGGGATACAGAGGATGATGACGATACGCCTCCCACAGAGGACAGCTTGTCCTTACCTCTGGGGAGCCTGGCACACATGAGCGATTACATGCTGCAGTGCCTGCGCAATTACAGCAGAGTTGCCCACATTTTAACATGTGCTGACTACTGGGTGGCCACCCTGCTGGATCCACGGTACAAAGACAATGTGCCCACTTTACTTCCTGCACTGGAGCGTGATAGGAAGATGCGCGAGTACAAGCGCACACTGGTAGACGCGCTCCTGAGAGCATTCCCAACTGTCACAGGGAACAGGTGGAAGGCCAAGGCCAAGGCAGAGGAGGAGCTAGAGGTCGCCCACGCAGCAGTGTCACGGCCAGCTCCTCTGAGGGCAGGGTTAGCATGGCAGAAATGTGGAAAAGTTTTGTCTCCACGCCACAGCTAACTGCCCCACCACCTGATACGCAACGTGTTAGCAGGAGGCAACATTTCACTAACATGGTTGAACAGTACGTCTGCACACAACTCCACGTACTGACGGATGGTTCGGCCCCATTCAACTTCTGGGTTTCCAAATTGTCCACGTGGCCAGAATTAGCATGTTATGCCTTGGAGGTGCTGGCCTGCCCGGCGGCCAGCGTTTTATCTGAACGTGTATTCAGCACGGCAGGGGCGTCATTACTGACAAGCGCAGCCGCCTGTCCGCAGCCAACGTGGACAAGCTGGCGTTTATAAAAATGAACCAGGCATGGATCCCACAAGACCTGACCCTCCCTTGTGCAGAGTAGTCCTTAATAACTGCCTTAAACCATGTTGTCTTGTACTCCTGGCCATTTCTTCATTGAAAAATCAATTTTTGAAATTAAGTAGGATCTTGGTGTGCAACCCAGAGTTGAATGAACCTTCCCTCTGTCTGGGTGCCGGGGCCAAAGTACATGAAAGTGTCCTTCTCCTGTGCTGGGTGATATGAATGTTATACTTGTGCTGTCTGACATGTATCCTTTGTGTGGGTGCAGGGGGCCAAAGTCACTGAAAGCGGCCTTCTCCTGTGCTGGCTGATATAAATGCCTGAATCTCTGCTGTGGGACCTCTCTCCTCTTTCTGGGTGCAGGGGTCAAAGAAACAAAAGGTGGCCTACTCCTGTGGTGGTTGACATGATGCCTGATTCTCTGCTGTGGGACCTCTCTCCTCTGTGTGGCTGCAGGGGTCAAAGTTTCTAAAAGTGCCCTTCTCCTGTGGTGGTTGATGTAAAACTGATGCTTGTGCTGTCTGACATGTCTCCTTTGTGTGGGTGCAGGGGGCCAAAGTCACTGAAAGCGGCCTTCTCCTCTGCTGGCTGATATAAATGCCTGAATCTCTGCTGTGGGACCTCTCTCCTCTTTCTGGGTGCAGGGGTCAAAGAAACAAAAGGTGGCCTACTCCTGTGGTGGTTGACATGATGCCTGATTCTCTGCTGTGGGACCTCTCTCCTCCGTGTGGCTGCAGGGGTCAAAGTCTCTAAAAGTGCCCTTCTCCTGTGGTGGTTGATGTAAAACTGATGCTTGTGCTATCTGACCTGTCTCCTCTGTCTCGGTGCTAAGGCCTAAGTCACTGAAAGCGGCCTTCTCCTGTGCTGGCTGATATAAATGCCTGAATCTCTGCTGTGGGACCTCTCTCCTCCGTGTGGCTGCAGGGGTCAAAGTCTCTAAAAGTGCCCTTCTCCTGTGGTGGTTGATGTAAAACTGATGCTTGTGCTGTCTGACATGTCTCCTTTGTGTGGGTGCAGGGGGCCAAAGTCACTGAAAGCGGCCTTCTCCTGTGCTGGCTGATATAAATGCCTGAATCTCTGCTGTGGGACCTCTCTCCTCCGTGTGGCTGTAGGGGTTAAAGTCTCTAAAAGTGCCCTTCTCCTGTGTTGGTTGATCTAAAACTGATGCTTGTGCTATCTGACCTGTCTCCTCTGTGTCGGTGCTAAGGCCTAACTCACTGAAAGTGGCCTTGTCATGTGCTGGGTGATATAAATGTGATACAAGTGCCATCTGACATGGTTGCCGGGGTCCAATTAAATGATGGCCTACTCCTGTGGTGGGTGATCTAAATGCCTGATTCTCTGCTGTGAAAACCTCTCTCCTCCGTCTGGGTGCAGGGGTCAAAGTCTCTCAAAGTGGCCTTCTCTTGTGCTGTGTGATGTGAAACCGATGCTTGTGCCATCTGACATGGTTGCCGGGGTCCCATTAAATGGTGGCCTACTCCTGTGGTGGGTGATCTAAATGCCTGATTCTCTGCTGTGAAACCTCTCTCCTCCGTCTGGTTGCATGGGTCAAAGTCTCTCAAAGTCGCCTTCTCCTGTGCTGGGTGATGTAAAACTGATGTTTGTGCCATCTGACATGGTTGCCGGGGTCCCAATAAATGGTGGCCTACTCCTGTGGTGGGTGATCTAAATGCCTGATTCTCTGCTGTGAAACCTCTCTCCTCCGTCTGGGTGCAGGGGTCAAAGTCTCTCAAAGTCGCCTTCTCCTGTGCTGGGTGATGTAAAACTGATGCTTGTGCCATCTGACATGGTTGCCGGGGTCCCATTAAATGGTGGCCTACTCATGTGGTGGGTGATATAAATGCCTGATTCTCTGCTGTGAAACCTCTCTCCTCCGTCTGGGTGCAGGGGTCAAAGTCTCTCAAAGTGGCCTTCTCTTGTGCTGGGTGATGTAAAACTGATGCTTGTGCCATCTGACATGGTTGCCGGGGTCCCATTAAATGATGGCTTACTCCTGTGGTGGGTGATCTAAATGCCTGATTCTCTGCTTTGAAAACCTCTCTCCTCCGTCTGGGTGCAGGGGTCAAAGTCTCTCAAAGTGGCCTTCTCTTGTGCTGGGTGATGTGAAACTGATGCTTGTGCCATCTGACATGGTTGCCGGGGTCCCATTAAATGATGGCCTACTCCTGTGATGGGTGATCTAAATGCCTGATTCTCTGCTGTGAAAACCTCTCTCCTCCGTCTGGGTGCAGGGGTCAAAGTCTCTCAAAGTGGCCTTCTCCTGTGCTGGGTGATGTGAAACTGATGCTTGTGCCATCTGACATGGTTGCCGGGGTCCCATTAAATGATGGCCTACTCCTGTGGTGGGTGATCTAAATGCCTGATTCTCTGCTGTGAAAACCTCTCTCCTCCGTCTGGGTGCAGGGGTCAAAGTCTCTAAAAGTGGCCTTCTCTTGTGCTGGGTGATGTAAAACTGATGCTTGTACCAGCTGACATGGGTGCAGGGGTCAAATTAACTAAATGGTGGCCTACTCCTGTGGTGGGTGATATGATGCCTGAATATGTGCTGTGGGGCCTCTCTCCTCTTTCTGGGTGCAGGGGTCAAAGTAACTAAAAGTGGCCTTCTCCTGTGCTGGATGGTATAAATGTAATGCTTGTGCTATCTGACATGTCTCCTCTGTCTGGGTGCTAAGGCCTAAGTCACTGAAAGTGGCCTTCTCCTGTGGTGGTTGATATGATGCCAGATTCTCTGCTATGGGACCTCTCTCCTTTGTCTGGATGCTGGGGTCGAAATAATAGTAAGTGACCTTCTCCATTGGTGGGTGATTTGAAGCCTGATTCTGTGCTATGGGACCTAACTCCAATTAATATTGGTTAATTTAATTTTATTTTATGTTAAGTCATCATTTCCCTATCTACATTTGTTTGCAGGGGATTTACCTACATTTTGCTGCCTTTTGCAGCCCTCTAGCCCTTTCCGGGAGTCTTTTACAGCCTTTTTAGTGCCCAAAAGTTTGGGTCCCCATTGACTTCTATGGGGTTCGGGTTCGGGATGAAGTTCGGGTTGAGTTCGGATCACGAACCCGGACATTTTCCGGAAGTTCGGCCGAACCTCTCGAACCCGAACATCCAGGTGTTCGCTCATCTCTACATATGAGTTATAGGCAGGAAAATTTAAAAATACATAACCTTTATAGATAGTTGTGTGTGTTGAGTAGAGATGAGCTACGTTTTGGAAAATTCAATTTGGCTGCTTTGCCAAATTTTACAAAAAAATTCCCTTTGTGACAAATTACTTCTTCACAAAGCGCATTTTTTTGTAGGTAACAGGTGCAATGACAGGGAGCTGCGATTGCGCTGCTCCCCATCATTGTACCCCTAAGATGCAGGGTTCTTACATGATCGCAGCATCTGAAAGTCATAATACAGTGTAAAATTATCAGAAAGAAAATCATACTTACCGCCTATATTTGCTCACGACAGGCTGGCCGATGCAATCTTGCTTAAAGATCTTGCAAGAAATCTCACTCGGCCCGAGATGATGTTATCAAGCACGAGATTGGGAGAAGGGAGACTTTGTGAGAAAAAACAATAAAAAATCAATTTCTGCTAACTTGTGCCAAAAAAAAAATCTTCTATGAATTCGCCATGCCCCTCACGGAATACCTTGGGGTGTCTTCTTTCCAAAATGGGGTCAAATGTGGGCTATTTATACTGCCCTGGCATTTTAGGGGTCCTAAAGCGTAAGAAGAAGTCTGGAATCCAAATGCGTAAAAATACCCTCCTAAAAGGTACTCATTGTAATTTGGGCCCCTTTGCGCACCTAGGCTGCAAAAAAGTGTCACTCATGTGGTATCGCCGTACTCAGAAGAAGTAGGGCAATGTGTTTTGGAATGTATTTTCACATATACCCATGCTGGGTGAGAGAAATATCCCTGTAAATTGACAACTTTGTATTAATTTTTTTAAAAAGTTGTCATTTACAGAGATATTTCTCACACACAGTATGGGTATCTGTAAAAATACACCCCAAAACACATTGCCCTACTTCTCCTCAGTATGGCGATACCACATGAGTGACACTTTTTTGCAGCCAAGATGCGCAAAGGGGCCCTAAAACCAATGAGTACCTTTAGGATTTCACAGGACATGTTTACGCATTTTGGATTCTCACCTAAAATGCCAGGGCAGTATAAATACCCCACATATGACCCCATTTTGGAAAGAAGACACCCCAAGGTATTTCGTGAGGGGCATGGCGAGTTCACAGAATTTTTATTTTTTTTGGCACAAGTTAGCGGAAATTGATATTTTTTTTTTTTTTTTTTTTTTACAAAGTCTCATATTTCACTAACTTGTGACAAAAAATAAAATTTTACATGAACTCACCATACCCCTCACGGAATACCTTGGGGTGTCTCCTTTCTAAAATGGGGTCACTTGTGGGGTATTTATACTGCCCTGGCATTTTAGGGGCCCCTACAGCATGAGAAGAAGTCTGGAATCCAAATGTGTAAAAATGCCCTGTGAAATCCTAAAGGTACTCATTGGCATTTGGGCCCCTTTGCGCATCTTGGCTGCAAAAAAGTGTCACACATGTGGTATCGCCGTACTCAGGAGAAGTAGGGCAATGAGTTTTGGGGTGTATTTTTACATATGACCATACTGTGTGTGAGAAATATCTCTGTAAATTTGATATTCTCTCACCCAACATGGGTATATGTAAAAATACACCCCAAAACACATTGCCCTACTTCTCCTGAGTACGGCAATACCAAATGAGTGACACTTTTTTGCAGCCTGGGTGCGCAAAGGGGCCCAAATTCCAACGAGTACCTTTAGCTTTTACATGGCTGCTCACAATTTAGCCCCGCCCAAAATGCCAGAACAGTAAACACACCCCACAAATGAC
Source organism: Bufotes viridis (assembly GCA_033119425.1). NCBI lineage: Eukaryota > Metazoa > Chordata > Amphibia > Anura > Bufonidae > Bufotes > Bufotes viridis. The sequence goes on along the minus strand of CM065589.1, from coordinate 155,703,383 downwards.
CCCATTTCGGAATGTAGACACCCCAAGGTATTAACTGAGGGGCATAGTGAGTCCGTGGGAGATTTAAATTTTTTTGCCAGAAGTTGGCAGAAATGGAAAATTTATTATTTTTATTTTTTTCCTCAGAAAGTGTCATTTTCCGCTAACTTGTGAAAAAAAATGCAATCATACATGAACTCACCAGCCCCTCCGCGAATACTTTGGGGTGTCTTCTTTCTAAAATGGTGTCATTTGGGGGGTATTTATACTTTCCTGGCATTCTAGCACCTGAAGAAACATGACAGGTGCTCAGAAAGTCAGAGCTGCTTCAAAATGCCGAAATTCACTTTTTTGCACCATAGTTTGCAAACGCTATAACTTTTACCCAAACCAATAAATATACACTTATTGGATTTTTTTTTTATCAAAGACATGTAGAACAATACATTTTGCGAAAAATTTATATAGAAATGTAGTTTTTTCAAAAAAAATTTACAACAGAAAGTGAAAAATGTCATTTTTTTGCTAAAATTTCGGTCATTTTTGATTAATAGCAAAAAAAAAAAAAATGTCAGCAGCAATGAAATACCACCAAATGAAAGCTCCGTTAGTGAGAAGAAAAGGAGGTAAAATTCATTCGGGTGGTAAGTTGTATGACGGAGCAATAAACGGTGAAAGTAGTGTAGTGCAGAATTGTAAAAAGTGGCCTGGTCATTAAGGGTGTTTAAGCTAGGGGGGCTGAAGTGGTTGTACTGCCCTAGCAATTTAGGGGTCTCTAAAGCATGAGAAGAAGTCTGGAATCCAAATGCGTAAAAATGCCCTGTGAAATCCTAAAGTACTCATTGGAATTTGGGCCCCTTTGCGCAACCAGGCTGCAAAAAAAGTGTCACACATGTGGTATCGCCGTACTCAGGAGAAGTAGGGCAATGTGTTTTGGGGTGTATTTTTACATTTACCCATGCTGAGTGAGAGAAATATCTCTGTAAATGACAATTTTTTATTTTTTTTTATAAAAAGTTGACAACCTACAGAGATATTTCTCTCACCTAGCATGGGTATATGTAAAAATACACCCCAAAACACATTGCCCTACTTCTTCTGAGTACGGTGTTAACACATAAGTGACACTTTTTTGCAGCCTGGGTGCGCAAAGGGGCCCAAATTCTAACGAGTACCTTTAGGCTTTACAGGGCTGCTCACAATTTAGCCCCGCCCAAAATCCCAGAACAGTAAACACACCCCACAAATGACCCCATTTCGGAAAGTAGACACCCCAAGGTATTCACTGAGGGGCATAGTGAGTCCGTGGGAGATTTCATTTTTTTGCCAGAAGTTAGCAGAAATGAAACCTTTATTATTTTTTTTTTCCTCAGAAAGTGTCATTTTCCGCTAACTTGTGAAAAAAATGAAATGATACATGAACTCACCATGCCCCTCCGCGAATACTTTGGGGTGTCTTCTTTCTAAAATGGTGTCATTTGGGGGGTATTTACACTTTCCTGGCATTCTAGCACCTGAAGAAACATGACAGGTGCTCAGAAAGTCAGAGCTGCTTCAAAATGCCGAAATTCACTTTTTTGCACCATAGTTTGTAAACACTATAACTTTTACCCAAACTAATAAATATACCCTTATTGGATTTTTTTTTATCAAAGACATGTAGAACAATAAATTTAGAGAAAAATTTATATAGAAATCTATTTTTTTTTTTTACAACAGAGTGAAAAATGTCATTTTTTTTCAAATATTTCGGTCATTTTTGATTAATAACAAAAAAAGTTAAAATGTCAGCAGCATTGAAATACCACCAAATGAAAGCTCTATTAGTGAGAAGAAAAAGAGGTAAAATTCATTTGGGTGGTAAGTTGTATGACGGAGCAATAAACGGTGAAAACAGTGTAGTGCAGAATTGTAAAAAGTGGTCTGGTCATTAAGGGTGTTTAAGCTAGGGGGGCTGAAGTGGTTAAAGGACCCTACCTATGATCCTTATAGGATTCAAATGAGTGCAGAGTAAATAAAAATTTGCCCCTTTGGTCCTCACAACTGAAGTGTTGTTATCATGTATTGGTACATGAGGCAAAACTGCTACTAACTTGCGGTAAACCTCTAGCAATATCTTACATTATGTCAAACTAAACTAATGGCAAAGCATGTGGAAGATTTTAATTTTGATAAGTAACCAGTCTGAACTGACACAGATAGAAAAAAAACTAATAGAAAATGGTAAATCTTTAATAGTTCAGAGAGTTATTCCTGTAGATATTAGTCAAGAACCTACATTAAACCCCTTAAGTATGCAGCCTAATTTGATAATAAGCTGCAGCATTTCTTTTTTGTTTTTTTAATGCAGTAGTCTGAGATCTCCTTATACTAAAAAATATATAAAACTTAACTTTTACTTAATTATTTAAAACGTCTAACATTGATACAAAATGTGCTCAAAATATACAGTAGTCCAGGTACAGTAAAGGTTCAGATAGCTCTGGTTGGGTATAGCCAACTGTGTCTCAAATAAATCAGTGGCGGTTTTTAAGTGAAAAGACAGCTTATATCACTATTTTCCTAGGTACTCTGACCCTATAGATACTAGTCTTATCAGCAGGGAGCACCTCAAATGGCTTCAGAGCACCCACCCTAAAAAGAGTAACCCCCAGCCTGCTGGAACCTCGGACCTGTGCTAGTTTACTAAAGGGGTTATGAGGGTCTAGTAAGCAAGGGGCTATAAGGGTCTAGTAAGCAACAGGGTAATCTAGCACAGGTCCAAGCTTCCAGCAGTGCTTGAGTGCTTGTTTTTGTGAGGTGAGAAAAACATTGCATTTCACTGAATGGTAAAAATATTTTATTATAATATATTATTTTGCGGGTCTGTACAATTTTTGGGATAACAAATTTATATATTTTGTTATTAATACTACTTCTAAAAAAATTATGGAATGGGGCTTGCAGAAATCAATTTTTGTTTGGGAGCTGACCAGAAAACAAACATTCTGTCACTGGGGATTTTATTTTTTTATGCTATTCATCGTGCAGGTTAAATAATGAGATAATTTAATAGATCAGGTAGGTATAAAAGTAGTGATATAATTAGATTTTTATATGCGAAATATTATATATGAGAAATATGAAAGGGGCTTTTTAATTTTTAGCTTTTTTTTAAAATCTCTAAACTCTTTAATCAACAGTTTTTTTTGTCACTTTAAGACCCCTTTCACACGTGCGAGAATTCCACTCGGGTGCAATGCGTGAGGTGAACTTGGGGCTTTCCAGATGAGCAGTGATTTTCACATATCACTTGTGCGTTATAATCGCAGCATGTTCTATATTCTGCATTTTTCACGCAACGCAGGCCCCATAGAAATGAATGGGGCTGCGAGAAAATTGCATAGTATCCACATGCAAGTGCGGATGCAATGCGATTTTCACGCATGGTTGCTCAGTCGTTTTGTATATTGAGTTGTTTGGAGGTGTAAAAACTTCTAGGTAAAAGTGCCTAATGCCCATCCACAGGCTACATATTGGTGCACCTGTGAGGCCTGGGCCATATCATCCAGTCTTAAGTGGGGCTCACAACCATCTCCCTCCTCTCATTGCAGGCATGGCAACATGCTGGAGGTGACTGGGAAGTTTGCTGCGAGTCGGCCTTTACACTCCTGTTATTTAGCCCACTGGCCCCTGGTATTGCCCATATGGCACAGGTAGGTGAGTGTTAGGACCCAAGCTACTTGAGAAACTTTGGCGCGGTGCTCAGGCTCAAACATGTCCTCCACAGCAGGATATGTTGACTAATTCTCAATTTTAACATCAGAATGAAGGTTAGTAAGACCGCAGAGTGCACCTGTCTGTTCTATTATTATTGTTATATTGTTTGCCACAACCACACAACTGCCACCGTGTGTAGGATGTCTATTGTGGTACTTGTGGTCTGCTGCGGGCATCCTTCATTGTATGCTTTTTTGCTGGGGATCTCTTTTAGCAACGGGCCACAAGTGCAGGATCTGCCCCCCTGTTTATATATGCACAACTGCATTTGGGTTTGAGCATTTCCTGCCTGTTTAACACCCCTCCATTTTTTCAGTTGTTTTCTAAAATAATTTTTGAATACGTTTCTGGTAAAAAAAAACATTTGCCAGATGGCCAGTCTGACAGATTTCACCGTGAATGGCATTCTTCAGCTTGCTATGTTTCAAAACTGCAGCCGGCAGCTACATTATGCAAAATGTTTAATAAAAGCCTATTGCAAAAATGATTTGTAGCCTAAAATGCATGCAATCCTATAAAAAAAAGCTCTAAATGAGCCCATACCCTTTAGCATACAATACTCACAAAAAGTTAGGGATATTTGGCTTGTGGGTGAAATTTTAGGATGAACCTAAAATGCACTCTAAAAACAGGTAAAATTAAACAGGTAAACAGGTAAAATTAAAGGGGTTGTCTCACCTTGTTGTTTCCAGTTTTCCTCACTGCTCTCAGGGCCTCTATTCCCTGCTTGCTGGGGGGTGTAGCTGAAATATGAGATACAAACCACAGCAAGCTGGGCAGGGAGGATATAACCCCGCCCCTTGCTTGCGTGTGCTCACTCCCGAGGCTGTCACTGTAGTAGAATCAGCAGCAGCCTCTGGGACAGTGGCGGATCCAGAGCCTGGTCTCGGGAGGGGCACTTCCGGCGATCGATACGCCCCTGCTCCCATCACTACAGAAATACAGCCCCACTTACCTCTTACATCCAGTGACGTCTCCTGTGAGGTAGTTGTTCTCTGTCCTCATCTTCTCCTTTCAGACCTTCAGACCAGAACAACAGTTTTCATCTCTGCAGTTTGACAACAAAAAAAAAAACTCAGTTTACTACTTTTCTATCATCCTCCCATCTTCTGGACAAATCATCCTACTACCCCCAATACTGTGCCCCTGTGCTCCCCAATACTATACTGCAGAAACAGATAAACCCCTGATAATACTAGTACCACACAGAGCCCCCCATATAAAATACCCCTTCTTTGTGGCCTCAGTAAATGTCCCCATAGTGCCCCCCAATAATGTGCCAGTAAGAGGTGCCCCCATAGATGCCCCCCAATCATGTGCTAGTGAAAAGTGCCTGTCTCCTCTCTCCCCCCATCATGTGCCAGTCTCCTCTCTGCCCCCCATGTGCCAGTCTCCTCTCTGCCCCCATGTGCCAGTAATGTGCCAGTCTCCAGGGGTGCATGACGCAGGGTACTTTAATGCCTACTAATAATAACTTATAAGACCTGGAGAGCTGCAGGGCAGAGACAGTTCTTAAGGCTACATTCACACGTCTACAAGTGTTTTGCGGATCCACGGATCCGAGAAACCTGGAGACCGGCAATGTGCGTTCCACATTTTGCGGACCGCACATCGCCAGAACTATTTAGAAAATGCCTTTTATTGTCCGCAATTGCAGACAAGAATGGGACATGTAATATTTTTTTGCGGACCAGAAGTGCGGATCCGCAAATTCGTATCCGAGCAGGACATAGTCTGTCCCCATAGAAACAAATGGGTCTGCAATTCTGTTCCGCAAAATGTGGAACAGAATTGCGGACGTGTGAATGGGGCCTAACACTAGGGCTCTCCTTTCCAGCAGCAGCACTGCTGGGCGGCATACTGCCTCCCACGTTGTGCTGCTTTACTGGCATTGCAGGGCTCTATTGGATCCCTATTCTATAACATTGTGTTTTTCAAGGATATTGAATTTTAAGCTATTCCCATTTCCACAAATGTTGGATATACGGTATACAAGTCTAGATTCTGCACAGTGCTTGTGCTTCCATTGAGAGAAACTTTTATAACATCTTTTGCTTATTCCCACGTGAGCTGAAGTCCTGGACTGTGTAAAATTTAACACAGTCCAGGAGGACTCCAGCTCACAAGGGTTAAATTAAGCAAAATATGTTGCTCTGGAAACACAGGCAGGCACTGTGCAGAATCTAGACTTGTATATCCACCATTACTCGAAGAAATGGCAATAGCTTAAAATTCATTATCCTTTTAAAGTTATAATTATAGTATTTGATAGATGAAAGATCATCATCATCACAGACCCACAGACCTCACCTCAGTCCTCACTTGAGGCACTTGTAAATTTAAAACAGGCGCACCGGCGGGCCCAGACTGGCTGCAGGTGGCAGCTGAGCTCAAGCAAGATGGCAGGCATATGGTCTCAGGTTCAGCAGTGCTCTGTCCACACAACTCTGACTGACATGCCTCTGCCTGCTGGCTCCGCCCAGCACCAGTCCAGACCACTCCCACACTTCCTGGCACTGGCAGGGAAGACTATGCCAGCCCAGCCTGCGTGCACCGCCGGCCCTGCGTCCGCTCCTGAGTTACTTCCAACAGGCTCCGCCCCTAGAAGGTAACCTTGTCCTGCCATCGATGCACCACTAAGCGCTGAGCACAGGAGCTTAGTGGGTGCGTGCGCGCCACCGGCAGCAGGCAGGAAGGGATGAATCATGGATGGATAGATGGATGGAAATTCTCGGGGGGGGGCAATTGCCCCATTGCCCCCCCCCCCCCTGGATCCGCCATTGCTCTGGGATAGCAGCGACACAGGCACATTTGCTGATGGATGTATATTAGAGATACCTTCATAGGACTACATGTCAGTGATTAAAAGTTGATCAATGAGATGAGACAACCCCTTTAGATGTGACCTTCTCTAAACTTATGAATGCACATGTCCAACTGTTCAGTGTTTCAGTACTTTTTGCAGAACTTGCTGTTCTCTAACAAGGAGCTTAACTGCTAAATTCACAATGGGTGATCCATGAATCGCCCAAAAAATTTCCTAGTTCAATTAGAATTGGTATTTAAACAGTCCTCATCATGCTGTTCACATTTTGACATCATGAGACCAAGACGACACCTAACAATTGATCAATAGTACCTCACCATTGCGAGACTTTAAGCAGGATGTTCTCAGACAGTGGCTACTGAGCTTAGAGTATCAAAAAGTGTCATCAGCAGGTTGTAACAGAGATGCAGAGAGACTGGAAGAGTCGCAGAAAGGCATAGAAGTGGATGTCCTTTGGTCACATCCCACACTGATCACTTCCTCATTGTGAAAAATGCCCTGCAGAACTGGATGAATGCCAACTCTAGGCACATTTAAGGGAGATGAGCGGCACCCAAATGTCACGTTCGGGTGTGGGAGGGAAACACCACACCGAACATAGGAGGGAAAGGGTTGAGGGAATAAGGCCTGGAAACTAGGGGAAGGAGATGGACACCTCCTAGTAAAACCCTAATCAAAGTCTTGACTAACTACCAGTATGAACAGACCCCAGAGGTGGGTGAGTTCATACACAGGAATACCTAATGTCCTAACTCACCCTATAGGACCTTGGTACTAATGTCAGGACTGAGACAACCTGTTCCTCCAAATGGAAGGACAAACAAGAGTTTCCCTCCGGCCTTAATACAAATGACAGGTAAATGCAACACACAGAACTCAAACAAAATACAAAGAGGGAAAGGAAAGACTTAACTTCAAAGAAGCAATGGAAGCACCAGGAACTCCGCCGAGATCCACACAACGGCAATCCAAAATTGAAGCTATAAACTGCACAGCATAGTGGGAGAAGCAACTATAAATAAGGAAGGTTAAATGACCACATTAGCAACACCTGAGGCAAGGGGTGTGGCCATTACCAGAAACAACACAGATGCCTATTGATCCACAAGGACGCCTGTCAGATCAAACCACGTGTTGCCAGTCTCACCGATCTCCAGCCACCTGTCTTGGGAACATCCACAACATCACATCAGGCCATTTAAAACTGTTTATATCAGCGTCTAGATGGGTAAGGGTACCTAACCACAGGTGTCATCGTCTTGCATGGGCCAGGGAGCATCTACGCAGGACGAGGGACCAGTGGGACTCAGTGCTGTTCACGGATGAAGGTCAATTCACACTGAGCAGAAACTCTGTTGGAGATGTCAAGGAGAACACTGTGCATGAGCCACTATTTACCTTTGGTGATGGTGGTGTTACAGTGTGGGCAGGTGTGTCTAGTCAATACAGAACTAAACTACACTTTGTGACTGGTATAGTGACAAGCCCATACTACTTGAATAACATCATTAATCCAGTCATTTGCCTCTGCATGAACAACACAGGCCTAATTTCATCTTCATGGACGACAATGCACCAGCTCATCGAGGTCACATCATTAGGGAACGGCTGCTGGACACTGGGGTACCTCAAATGGAGTGGCCTGAACTTCCTCCAGACCTTAATCCCATTGAAAACCAATGTGATCAGCTGATTCGCTGTTTAGAGGCACATAACTCTGTACCCCAGAACAGAAGAGTGGGATGCCATGCCCCTCATGGCATTGAAAGCATGAGGCATCGTTGTTAAGCTGTAATTGATGATCAAGGCCACATGACAAGTTATTGAGACACTCACATTTTTTGTGGGGGTATACCCACAACTGTTGGCTTTTGTTTCAATAAATTGTTTGAGATGAAGAAATCACCATTGCATGCTTCTACTGAAATTGTCTACTTTCATGATATAATATCACTGTAGAGTGAACTTTTTACATTTTCCATAAATATCTCCCAAAATACAAATATCTCTAACTTTTTGTAAGTAGTGTATGTGTGTGTAAAGGCCTTTGAATTTGAACATGGCCTTGGTTTATTACAGCTGCTGCTGGTGACAGGCACCCTTTAATTTTTATTATTTCCAAACAATATATTTCAATGATCCTGCTTGTGTTTTCTTCTGGTACATTATTCATTATGTTCTTTTAATGTTTTGCACAACAGTATGCTGCATTATGGTATTTCACATAGACTTTGTAAGAGAAATAGAAATTTTTAGTCTCAATCAGTCTTTGTGTCACCCGTAAACATATATTAAAGGGTAGAAGCAGGGTCATAATTTGAATGCCCTAATGATTGACTTTACTCATTTAAAATATATTTAGCATGAATCAATAGAGAACTATTTATGCAGTTGCCAACATCTTTCCAATTAAGATTAAACATCTTGAATATGTCAAAAACTATATGATAGATATACAAATCAAGCAACCTCAAGGCTGCTTTGGAAATTGCTGGCAGGCGACTGCATGGGACTTCTTTATTGATTTATTTAATACAATTGAAGGCATAAAAAAACAATCGTGAATGAAAAAGCAAGAACAGGTATGACTAACAGACTGGAGTTGTGTTCTAAAACCATTTTTCTGACAGAAAGAAGTTTTTATTGCAGGTTTCAGAATGTCTCTTTTTGATCCTGGCAGCCTTCCAAAACCTATTTTTTCTACTTTGAAAAGTTCCGTACTGCCATAAAACGTCACTTACTATGTCTGGTGAAGCCTACAATTTTACTCAATTTAATACTAGCTATTTGTTTCTTTTAGGTCTCATGCACACGGCTGTTGTTGTGGTCTGCGTCCGAGCCGCATATTTTGCAGCTCGGGCGCGAACCCATTCACTTCAATGGGGCCGCAAAAGATGCGGACAGCACTCTGTGTGCTCTCCGCATCCGTTGCTCCGTTTCGTGACCCCGCAAAAAAAATAGAGCATGTCCTATTCTTGTCCGTTTTGCGGACAAGAATAGGCATTTCTATAATGGTCCGCGTTCCGTTCCGCAAATTGCGGAACGGAAAGCGGAGCAGCTTCGTTGGTTTGCAGATCCGCGGTTTGTGGACCGCAAAACACCACAGGTCGTGTGCATGAGGCCTTAACAGAAACCAGAAACTCCAGATTGAATAGAGTCCACACTGTGTAAAACCATTTGTGTATACATACAACTGCAAGAACTAGAAAGTGAACCAGTTGGGACCATCTGCATTGTCTACTTTTAAAATGTGATCAGATTACTGACAAATCTGTTGTTCGCAGAAAGAGTGGTTAGTACAGTATGAACCATGCCACAACGCAACTTTCATAAGACCTCAAAAGACATGTTATATGGGTGCATGATGCTAGAAAAGGCAACAAAAGGTTTTGCTAAGGTTAGATGCACACTAGCCTCAGAAATCCGGCAGGGTACAGCCTGCTGGACCTTTGCGCACTTTGGCATTGCCAAAGGTTTGTAAGGCTCTATCCGCCACCATTCAACTTAAACCAATGAGACTAAGTGTAGAAGTTTAATAAGGAGGCATAAAAAAAAAAACATTTAACCTTTAAAGTCCCAGACGATTTTTCATTTTTTGCATTTTCATTTTTCCTCCCTGACTTCCCGGGGCTATATCGTCTTTATTTTTCCATTCATATAGCCCTATAAGGACTTGTCTAATGCGTGACAAGTAGTACTTTCTATTGGCACCATTTAATATTGCGTAAAAAATTCCAAATGGGGTAGAATTGGGAAAACAAAATGCAATTCCACCATAGGTTTTTATGGGTTTTGTATATACAGCATTCCCTAAGTAGTAAATCTGATCTGTGCCCTTCATTCTCTGGTTCAGTACAATTACAACTATATCTATATGTTCATATTGACAGCAAAATAAAAAGTTTGAAAATTTTTTTCTTTTCATTGCCATATTCTGACCCCCATAACTTTTTTATATTTTTGTCTATGGAGCTGTGTGGGGATCATTTTGATAACATTTTGGGGTGTGTGACTTTTTGATCACATTTTATTAAATTATTTTCGATAAATGAAACGAGGAAGAAAATGGCGAATCGGTCATTTCAATTTTCTTGACCATTATTACATTTGCCGTATGGGCATTTTGGGATGTGGCGATGCCGATGATGTTTATGTTTTTTATTGTTTATTTATTTTTATTCTGGGGAAAGGGGGGTGATTTAAATTTTTATATATTTTTATTTTCTAAACCCTTTAAAAAAATTACGTTGTTTGCCTCGCTTAGCAGGCTAGAATATGCTATCTTCATCTTCTAGAACTACAATCTAGGCTCTATTTGCTTTAAAACATGAAGTTCATTTATACCTAGTACACAGTTCACATTCATGAGTTCCTGAAATCCTGATGCTCTGCCACTGATTGCTATAGGAAGGAAGATGGCAATCACTGGCTGAGATCAGGGAGAGCCGAGAGATCATTAATTTGGGGACTCCTGGGCTTGTGCTGTGTACTCCAGTCTGGAGCAGCTAAAACGTCTGGGTCAAGTAAGTTGCCTAGCAATTTTATCCCTGTCTAAAGTTGTCCTGTAAAAATGTTCTATGTATCCAGTGTTTAAATATGTAATTGTATAACAATGTGTGTTAATGGCATATTTATTCTAAGTCCACATACCACATTTGTTCATTCCAAGTTTATTGTATGAATATTAATATTACATTATTATTGCAGCACAGGTAGTGACATCCATTCATATTAGTTATGAACTGCATCACTAGAGGTCAGTAAAACACTGTGATCAGAATGCATGAAATGGTATCGCAATTAACTAGGCATCCTTGTGGTGAACAACAGCAGAACACAGATTAGTTCGTCTTCATTCTAGATTAAGTAGTTATTTTATTGCTGTTATGTGATGCACGGAAGAGCTACTGCAGCACAAACCAAAGTTAATTCTGGCTATGATAGAAAGGTGTCAGAACATACAATGCATTCCAGGTTGTGTAGCCAGAAACGGATGCGAGCGCACATGCTAACCGCTGTTGACTACAACAATTGAGAACAACACCACTAATCAGTAGTGGACACAAGGATACCCAATAGATGTTCCAAAGCAATCAAAGTAACATAGTTTATAAGGCTGAAAAAAGACATCTGTCCATCCAGTTCAGCCTGTTATCCAGAGGAAGGCAAAAAAAGAAAAACTGTGAGGTAGAAGCCAATTTTCCATACTTTAAGGTGAAAAAAATTCCTTCCCAATTCCAATCTGGCAATCAGAATAACTCTCTGGATCAGCCAACTAATAAACAACCAGCGAAGGAGAGCTGAAGCATAGGAACAACATAAAACACAACTTTTACTTCAGTGTTTAAGACTTGATTGCAAAAAACACAAATTAACAACCTAATAGATTAGTTACAGCGTCACTATCGGATAAGGATAATACAGTAGTTAAGACTAATAAAACAAGTGCTGTCAAAGCATCCAAGCATGCAAAAGGGACAATTCCAGTGAGGGCTGCAGCACACTCACCTGGAGAACCAGAATAGGGCAGCAGGGAATCTTTCAGGAAAGCCATCCCAGATCAGGTCTCCTGGATTCTCCCTTGGACCACTTTGTTTAATCCACAATACTGGTAAGACCCATTGTTTGAGCATGGGCACTTTGGTAGCACTTGTTTAATTTGTCTTTACTCCTGAATTATACTTATCACATAGTGACGCTGCAACTTATCTATTAATTTGTTCATTTGTGTTTATTGCAACCATACTTTTTAAACATTGAAGTAAAAGTTATGTTTTATATTGTTCCTTTGCTTCAGCTCTCTTCCCCTGTCCACTGCTCAAAGTGCCTCCAATGGACACATGGAAGTCTGTACTGGACCATTAAGTAATTATAGAAAATGTGGACTGGTCTGATAAATCACATTTTCTGGTGCATTATTTGGATGACTGGTTGTGTGTATCTTTTACCTGGGGAAGATGTGGCACCATGATGCACTATGGCAAAATGACAAGCTGGAGAGTCCTGAAATTCATGTGGATGCTTTTTTGACATGTGCCACTTACCAACACATTGTTGCAGACTAAATACTCTCTTCATGGCATTGGTATTCCCTATTGTCAGTCTATTTCCTGCAGGATAACATGCCCTGGCAACGCAGAAATTGTTCAGGAATGGTTTGTGGAATGTGAAAAAGAGTTCAAGGTGTTGACTTAGGTTCTGATCCATGAAGTTCCCACCTTGCAATTTACAGAACTTAAAACATTTTGCTGCTAACATCTTGGCGCCCGATAGCACAGGACACATCCATAGGTCTTGTGGAGACCGTATTTCAATGGGTCAGAGCTGTTTTGTTGACAGGAGGACCTACATAATATTAGATTGTAAAGTTATGGCTGGTCAGTGTATATATAATGGAAATTTTAAGGGAACAATGAATATAAGGTTTATAAAATCTGATTATCCAAAGGGTAGTTTTATTTGTCAGTCCAACATTACCACTGCTGTCACAAGGGAGCTGTTCATTCAGCACCACCTGCAAACAGCATAACAGTGTCCATGAAGATGTCACATAAGAAAGAGAAAGCGATTATGAATGTGCTGTACTAGTCATTGCTCTAGTGATTAAGGATTATAGAGACTATTCATTCTGTGTTGTGAGACCTTGAATCTTGGCTCTACAAATAATAATTCCAAGGCAGAAACATTTACTTTAAGCAGACATATAACTAGACTATAGGCATATTTTATGCTGGTTTCTTATTAGTATTATATTTTCTCTGCCATTATTATACATTTCTATATGTCTGTCATTCTTATACAATCTCTGTATGATTTGTGTAACACCGACATCTTTGCTGAGAAAGATGTCACTGCTCCACAAATCATTTATAATCTTTCTCTTCTCTCTGAAAAACAAGAAGCTGGGCAAGTAAAAGGTTATGCAGATATGGATAATGTCAACATTATTCTTCAGAATTAATTGGGTTGCAAACTCTCTTAACCAGTTCTGGGCTGCTCATAGACTTTAAACACCCAAGAGATCTTAATTTATCTCTGCAGGGATGTTTCTTAAGGTGGGTTTACACACGCCTACCTGAAAGCCAATTGTTGGGAAGGAAGTGTTCCTTCCTGACAGCCGGCTGCTCGTAAGGTGAAGGAGACCACTGCATTTACATGCAGCAATCACGTCTACAGCATGAGAACGAGGGATGGCTACTGTTATCGCTCATCCCCATACAGCAGCACTGTTTTTGGGCAGTAGATCGCTGGTTTGACAGCACAATCTGCTTGCCAGAAATGATAAGAGGTGTGTCTGCACTAACGAGAAGATCACTCAATGAACGAGTGTTTCGCTTGTGACACATTTAAATGGGTAGATTGTCGGGAATAAACGTACGCAGGTACATTTATTCCCGATAATCTGCCCAACAATCGAGCAGTGTAAATCCACCTTTAATGTCCTTGAAGGCAGCTTATATTGCTACTCTAGGAGTGGGGAACCAGTTGTCAGTGACAGCCAGGGACCCCATTGTGACCAAGGCAGTTTTTAACTGTTCCTGCCTTCCCAATCTCTGAGAAATAAGCAATAAAAATATAATATTAAAATGCATGCAAAGGTTTAATATCAGAATGTGCAATAACTAAACAATGTGTAAAAAATAAAGACAAAACTAGAGACAAAAAAGAGAACACCACCATTAGCCCACATCACAGCTACTAGCCTTTTCACACCACTGCAGTCAATTGCTGCAGTACTGACCTCCTCTGCTTGCATCACGTCAAATGGTCATTTGACACAAGGGGGAAGGCCAACACTGCAGCAGCAATGTCAAAATCGAATTTTACATCCTGTTAGCCAAGCAGATAAGCTGAGGCAGGGAAGAGAAGCAGGTAAGTATGCTTCTGTTTGCTGAAGAGAGAGTTGTTAAACCCACCCCAAAGGTGCACAATCCTTTTACAGATTTGCAGCATCTTTTGTGGTCCATTAGCTAGAACACAAATTTACTCTAGCTAGGAGCACAGCTCTAGAATAATGTGCACCAGTTTTTAGTTTCACATGTTGATAAATGAGTCAGCAGACATTCTTGCCCGTGGCCCACCACTTCCCTTTAAAAAGTTTCAAGGGTGTCAGGAAAAGCTAAAATGTTGCAACATTTGCCACAAAAAGGCACTTGTAACAAAACTCAAGCAGGATATTAGTTCATGATCCTCTATTTCTCCTATATGAAAATTACCTTGAGTGGAAGGTGACACAATTTAAAAATGTATTTTAGTTACATTGTGTGATATTAAATTAGAAACAGACTATTTTTATATACCTACCATTTCACAGGAATGGTAGGTGGGTAAATGACCCTGTCTTGAACTGGTTAAAGATGATCAGTGGCTTCAGATTATGAAGATACACTAAACAATCATGTTAAATAATGTATATAGTTTAATTTGTCATCCAAAATCTGGGCTTTATTTTTTTTTTTTAAGTCAGTGATTGTGTAAGATCACTTTAGCATTGTGAAGAAACTTAAAGACGCAGAACATTATACTGCATACAGTCATTTTGTGATATAGGTCTCTATTAGTGACTAAAAAACAACAACTAGATAAGGGTTATGAATTTGTGAAGAATAAATGATGACCTTCATTGTTAGAAAATCTAGCACCCCTTTAATATATTATCCACTGAAGATGGATAGTGGTGCTCTATGGTTAAAACATACAGTGTACCTAACTTTTCAATAAACTCTGCATTAATCATCAATACAGTGTGTGTACATGAGGAATAACAATTTCTGGCCATTATATCACTTATATCTGGCATTTTTAGCAGTTTCGCCTTGTGACTGATGAATGTCTAGTTGCAGTTCTCCCAGAGATTGTGTCAACAGACTAGCTGCATACAGAAAGTAGAGAAAAAGTTGATTCCTCACCCTCTCTTACTCAGAAGTAGTCCCAGGGTCATGGAGAATATAACAGAGAGGTACTGACCTGTATGGTTGTGAATATAGCACATAGGAAGTTTACATCTCAGCCAGGTAATGCCAGCGTGTGTGCTCCTGCTCACACTCACTTCCCCCCTCCCTACTATGTCACCGTGCCACTCTGTGGTCTCCTCCTGATGCTGCTGCTGCCGCCACCTCCAGACTCTGTCATTGTGCCACTCAGTGGCCTTCTCCTGATGCTGCTACTGCTGCTGCTGCCACCTCCAGGTTCTGTCATGGTGCCACTCGGTGGCCTCCTCATACTGCTGCCACCTCCACACTCTGTAATTGTGCCACTCGGTGGCCTTCTCCTAATGCTGCTACTGCTGCTAACGCCTCCTCCAGACTCTGTCATTGTGCTACTCGGTGGCCTCCCCATACTGCTGTAACCTCCAGACTCTGTCATCATCCCACTCGATGGCCTTCTCCTAATGCTGCTACTGCTGCTGCCGCCACCTCTGGGCTTTGTCATTGTGCCACTCAGTGGCCTCCTCATACTGCTGCCAACTCCAGACTTTGTCACTTGATGGCCTCCATATACTACTGCCACCTTCACACTGTGATTGTGCCACTGGGTGGCCTTCTCCTGATACTGCTGCTTCTGCCACCTCCAGGCTTTGTCATTGTGCCAGTTGGTAGCCTCCTCATACTGCTGCCAACTCCAGACTCTGTTATTGTGCCACTTGATGGCCTCCACATACTACTGCCACCTCCACACTCTGTGATTGTGCCACTCGGTGGCCTCTTCATACTGCTGCCAACTCCAGACGCTGTCATTTTGACACTCAGTGGCCTTTTCCTGATGCGGCTACTGCTGCTGTCGGCAGGTTCTGGCTGCCGCCAGGTTCCGTCATGGTGCAACTCAGTGGCCTCCTCATACTGCTGCAAGCTCCAGACTCTGTCATTGTGCCACGGTGGCCTCCTAATACTGCTGCTACCTCCATATTATGTAATTGTGCCACTTGGTGGCCTTCTCCTGATGCTGCTACTGCTGCTACCGCCACCTCCAGAATCTGTCAATGTGCCACTCGGTGGCCTCCACATACTGCTGCCACCTCCACACTATTTCATTGTGCCACTCGATGGCCTTCTCCTGATATTGCTACTGCCTCCACATCCAGACTCATTCATTTTGCCACTCGGTGGCCTTCACCTGCAGCTGCTACTGCTGCTGCCGCCACCTCCATACTTTGTCATTGTGCCACCCGATGGCCTTCTCCTGATATTGCTACTGCCTCCACATCCAGACTCATTCATTTTGCCACACGGTGGCCTTCACCTGCAGCTGCTACTGCTGCTGCCGCCACCTCCATACTTTGTCATTGTGCCACTCGGTGGCCTTCTACTGAAGCTGCTACTGCTGTGGCTGCCACCTCCAGACTGTGTCATTTGCCTCTCAGTGGATTTCTGCTGATGCTGCTACTGCTGCTGCCGCCACCTCCATATTCTGTCATCATTGCATATTGTGTTGGTATTGTATTGGTATTGCCACCCACCTCCCTACTATGTCACCGTGCCACTCTGTGGTCTCCTCCTGATGCTGCTGCTGCCGCCACCTCCAGACTCTGTCATTGTGCCACTCAGTGGCCTTCTCCTGATGCTGCTACTGCTGCTGCTGCCACCTCCAGGTTCTGTCATAGTGCCACTCGGTGGCCTTCTCATACTGCTGCTACCTCCAGATTCTGTAACTGTGCCACTCAGTGGTGTTCTCCTAATGCTGCTACTGCTGCTACCGCCCACCTCCAGATTTTGTCATTGAGCCACTCGGAGACCTTCTCCTGATGCTGCTACTGCTGCTGCCGCCACCTCCAGACTCTGTCATTGTGCCACTCGGTGGCCTTCTTCTAATGCTGCTACTGCTGCTGCCGCCACCTCCGGGCTTTTTCATTGTGCCACTCGGTAGCCTCCTCATACTGCTGCCAACTCCAGACTCTGTCATTGTGCCACTTGATGGCCTCCACATACTACTGCCACCTCCACACTCTGTGATTGTGCCAGTCGGTGGCCTCTTCATACTGCTGCCAACTCCAGACGCTGTCATTTTGACACTCAGTGGCCTTCTCCTGATGCTGCTACTGCTGCTGTCGCCAGGTTCTGACTGCCACCAGGTTATGTAATGGTGCAACTCAGTGGCCTCCTCATACTGCTGCCAACTCCAGACTCTGTCATTGCACCACTTGGTGGCCTCCTAATACTGCTGCCACCTCCAGACACTGTTATTGTGCCACTCGGTGGCCTTTACCTGAGGCTTCTACTGCTACTGCCGCCACCTCCAGGATTCGACATTGTGCCACTCAGTGGCCTTCTACTGATGCTGCTACTGCTGTGGCTGCCACCTCCAGACTCTGTCATTTGCCACTTAGTGGCTTTCTCCTGATGCTGCTACTGCTGCTTCCGCAACCTCCATATTCTGTCATCGTTGCACTCGGTGGCCTTCTCCTGATGCTGCTACTGCTGCCGCCACCTCCAGACTCTGTCATTGTGCCACTCTGTGGCCTTCTCCTGATGCTCACACTGTCAGTGTGCCACACGGTGGCCTCCTCATACTGCTGCCACCCCCAGACTCTGTCATTGTTTTATTCGGTGGCCTTCTCCTGATGCTGCTACTGCTGCTGCCGCCACCCAGGCTCTATAATTGTGCCGCTCTGTGTCTGTATGGTCCCATCAGAATTGACTTGGTAGCCAAAATCAGGAGTGAGTACAAAACACAGAAGACATGCAAATGTTCTATTCACTTGTCATCTCTATTTTGGATCCACTTCTGTTTTTTTTTGGCTTTAGCAATGCTGATGGATTACTGACAAAATGCTGGCCGAATGAAGGCAGATGCTCAACAGACAGGATCCGTTTTTTGGGGGTTATTGTTGTGACGGATCAGAGGATGGGCAAAATAATCAGTGACGTCAACACAAACCTACTGCTGACACCCTCTCCACTCTGTTGGCGGGCTCTACTTGAATAAGCGTTTAATAGAACAGGTTCTGTAGACATCTATGTGGAATCAGCTGATGATGGTGTAAAAGGAGTGTGCTATTTCTTGATGCTAACATCGACCTGTAAGGCTGAGTTCACAATTGAGTTATTTGGTCAGTTTTGGCATGGTAATTGCCCAAATAAGTGAAGTGTGCAGTGATTCTAATAGTGACGCCTGTCATGTGTGTGTCATACTGACTTCATCACAGTATTGTTTCACTACCATAGCAGACTCCCTATGAGTGTTACTGCAAGGCAGAGTGTTCTACACCATTATACAGGCTCTCTGCATCCAGGAAATAGTTGTTTTTTAACTCGATTCGCCATGAATAAATTCGGATCGAATCGAATTTTTATCGGAAAATGCGGCAAACCGATCGAATCTAATTTTTAAAAAATTCGCTCATCTCTACTTATGAGCCATTGACTTCTAATCCTGTATTTAGATTACAAAAGGATATTCATTGCCTCTTGGATTCATACCTAGCTCAAGGTATAATTGATAAGTAGTATGGACACCCATACTTTTCTTTTTAATACGAATCCGATCACTCTGGTACTTTACACCTTACTGAAGATACACAAAAATATTTCTGAACCTCCTAGTAGACCTATTGACTTCAATACTAAGTCATTTTTGTTCGAGACTTCACAATTTCTTGGATTAATATCAGATTTGCAGAAAATTCCTTTAGACACATTACTCATTACCCTGTGAATAGTCTTTGCACCTTAATTTCACATGAACAAGGTTTACAGGCAGTTTCTAGTATACTAGCTACTTCTTCTTTAACTGCAACGGAACAAATGTTCTGCATTCTATTACTCAAATTAGTGCTTTATGAGAATTATTATCTCTTTGGTGATGAGTTCTTTAGACAAAAGAGAGGGACAGCAATACGGGCCAACTGGCGCCCCCATATGCTAACCCGTTTAGGGCTAAATTTGAAGATGACCAAATGTATTTCTGTGAATTGTACCAGACACATGTTTTGATCTGGCGCAGAAATAGAGAGGATGTGTTTTTTATTTGGCAAGGTGACAAATGTTTTTTTTTCCCCAGCATCAAAATGGTATTGACCAAAATCTTCAATTCACAACTCATATAGATCCTCATAGGTTCAGTTTTTTTAAATTTGTTAAGAGGGGGTATCCAAAAAAGCTACTACAGGATGAACAAGCCCGATTAAGAACCAATATTGAACCTGCCATGTCTAAATCCACGCCCATTCCCTGGTTACTACTCATACTTACATACCATCCATTCATTCCAAAGATCCAACGCATCATAAAAAAACATTGGCCTTTGTTACAGAGATTGTACCCTGAAATATCGGAATTTGCTAACCCCATTCATATGTGCTACAAATGTCCCAGGAATCTTCGGGATAGCCTAGTAAGGGCAGACATTGGTTCAAATACTCCATACTACAACAAACATTACTACCCTAGAGGAAGGGTACATTCCCATATTTGAATTGTGCACAGAGTACAAATGTAATGAATGGTAGCACATTTATTCATCCCCTTTCTGGCAAAATGTATCTGATAAGGGGTTTTTACACGTGTGCTACCCCCTATGTAATTTATCCTATCAAATGTCCATGCGGTCTCGCACAAATTGGGAAGTCTCTCCAACGAATGCGAGACCACATGGACACTTGATAGGATAAATTACATAGGAGGTATTTCAAAACACAAGTCTGATATATGCTGTAAATAGTCAGAATTACCTATTTCCTATCATTTTCTGAATGCTAAACATCAAATTAATCACCTTAGATTTCAAGTATTAGAACAGGTTACAAAAAAAGAAGAGGAGGCAATCGAAAACTCACTTTACAAAAAGGAGAGGCATATTGGATACATGAACTGAAAGCGGTATACCCATTGGGCCTAAATCCTGACTTTGATCTCTGCATTTGATTTATGTCATGTACGGTATATTATGATAACCCCACCAATATATTAATTCATTGCTCATTAATTAATTAATTACTAGGTTGATACAAAAATTGCCCTTTTCCTATTTTCTATTATTCTTTTTAATTTACTATTTCCATTTTTACTTTTATTGTCTTACTAGACATTAAGCCCGTTACAATAATGAGCGCTAGAACAGTAGTGGTAGTAAACATTAGTAGGAACAGTCTATATTAAATAGCAGGGGAATTTGACCACTTTGTATTTTTTGTTATACAGTATATATATTTTTTTTTCAAAATATTTTGCAAAGATAATATTTTGTCACTGGTTGTGCAGAGACTGCTGGCACCGACTGGTGGCTGAGACTGTGGGCACTGACTGGTGGTGTTGAGACTGATGGTACTGTGACTGGTGGCAATCACTGATGGCTGATATGGCTGTCACTGAATGATGGCTTAGACTGCAGGCACTGTGATTGGTGTCTGAGATGGCTGGCACTGACTGGTGGTGGTGAGACTGCTGGCACTGACTGGTGGTGCTGAGACTGCGGTTGATACTGTTAAGTGTGGCTAATTGCTGAGACTTCTGTCACTATGACTGGTGGCTGGTGGCACTGACTGGTGGCTGACACAGCTAGCACTGACTGGTGGCTGAGATGGCTGGCACTGACTGGTGGCTGAGATGGCTGGCACTGACTGGTGGCTGAGATGGCTGGCACTGAGTGGTGACTGAGATGGCTGGCACTGACTAGTGGCTGAGACGACTTACACTGATTGGTGGCTTAGACTGCGGGCACTCTGACTGGTGTCTAAGATGGCTGGCACTGACTGGTGGTGCTGAGACTGCAGGCACTGACTGATGGCTGAGATGACTGACACTGACTGGTGGCTGAGATTGCGGGTACTGTGACTGGTGGCTGAGACGACTGACACTGACTGGTGGCTGAGACTGCAGGCACTGACTGGTGGTGCTGAGACTGCTGGTACTGTGACTGGTGGCAATCACTGATGGCTGATATGGCTGTCACTGACTTATGGCTTAGACTGCGGGCACTGTGACTGGTGTCTGAGACGGCTGGCACTGACTGGTGGTGCTGAGACTGCTGGCACTGTGACTGGTGGCTGACACGACTGACACTGACTGGTGGCTGAGACTGTGGTCACTGTGATTAGTGGCTGAGACGGCTGGCACTGACTGGTGATGCTGAGACTGCAGGCACTGTGACTAGTAGCTGAGACTGCGGGCACTGACTGTGATGCTGAGACTGCTGGTACTGTGACTGGTGATAATCACTGATGGCTGATATGGCTGTCACTCAATGATGGCTTAGACTGCGGGCACTGTGACTGGTGTCTGAGATGGCTGGCACTGACTGATAGTGCTGAGACCACTGGCAGCAACTTGTGGCTAATACTGATAGCAGCAGCAGCTGCTGTATCTGTGTCTGACAGGACTGTAATGGCGGCGCTTCTGTTTCATTTAATGGCGGCTCTCAACCTATATAATAACGGTGCACTGCTGTGGACGGTCCGAATGGCGAGTGGTGCGCCCCTATTGGCCGCCGCAATTGGGGGTGGTGCCGGTGACGCGCTGTTGCTGTGGGAAGTTCAGGAGGCTTGAGGTGCGCGTCGTGTTTTTATTGTCCACCGATGTTCTGTCCGGGCGGCCAGCGCAATTGTGGGCGGTACCTTGGGCATGTGAGATGCGCCGTGTTTCTATTGGCCGGCGGCTGTGCTGGGAACCCATTGGCTGGCGCGCGGCGCATGCGCATTTAACATAGGCACGCACGGACACCGCAGGCACAGAGGGATTTTATTAGTATAGATTTTTAATTTTTCACATTTTTCATGTTTTTAATTTTTTTAATTTTCTCTATGCCACTTTAATAATGTACTAACATATTCATAGCTTAATATTTAATAATGCACTATTTATTTTGCTATTAATAAAGTTTTGTTATGATATCTCTCACATCTTTAATATGTCAATATGTTGTTAGTTCATACAATGTTTAGGTGAGCCATGATCAAAAAATACCAGTTCTATTAGCAACAATCGTGATGTCTCAGTTCCGCTAGTACCTTATAGAATGACGCTAGTGGTATTGCGCATACTTGATCACGGAGCCTCCACGTGTGGATGACAAAAGCGTGATACGTGACGTCAGACGTCGTGCTTAGCATGGGATTTAATTGCAGGCATGCGCACTTTGGTCCCTAGAACGCCATGCTGCATCTTTCTCATATAAGTGGTAGGTATCTATACATATGACAATACATTATGCCTCCTATGATATATTGTTGCGATCAAATCTTTCATGGTGTAGAAAATTTCAGGCCTCTTTCTCTTTGTCCTTTTTCTGATTACTTGTCTTTTTTGACCATGACTGATGTGTGACCATTTTATAACTATTCAGTTGGGGGAATGTGTTTTTACCATAGCGTCTAATAGTATATACATGTAACATAGTAACATAGTACATAAGGCTGAAAAAATACATCTGTCCATCCAGTTCGGCCTGTCATCCTGATAGTTGATCCAGAGGAAAGAAGTACTACCTGGATCAACGACCCATCTCTAGTAGCTATAGCTTGTAATTTTATTACACTCCAGGAATACATCCAGGCCCCTCTTGAATTCCTTTATTGTACTCACCATCACCACCTCCTCAGGCAGAGAGTTCCATAGTCTCACTGCTCTTACTGTGAAGAATCCTTTTCTATGTTTGTGTACAAACCTTTTTTCCTCCAGATGCAGAGGATGTCTCCTCGTCACAGTCACAGTCACAGTCCTGGGGATAAATAGATGATGGGAGAGATCTCTGTACTGTCCCCTGATATATTTATACATAGTAATTAGATCTCCCCTCAGTTGTCTTTTTTCTAAAGTAAATAACCCTAATTTTGATAACCTTTCAGGGTACTGTAGTTGCCTCATTCCAGTTATTACTTTAGTTGCCCCTTCTGTACCCTCTCCAGCTCTGCGATGTCCTCCTTGTTCACAGGAGCCCAGAACTGTACACAGTACTCCATGTGTGGTCTGACTAGCGATTTGTAAAGTGGTAGGACTATGTTCTCATCACGGGTGTCTATGTCCCTTTTGATGCAACCCATTATCTTATTGGCCTTGGCGGCAACTGCCTGACACTGGTTTTTGCAGCTTAGTTTGCTGTTTATTAAAATGCCTTGATCCTTTTCCATGTCAGTGTTACCGAGTGTTTTACCATTTAGTATGTACTAGTGACTTGCATTATTCCTTCCCATGTGCATAACTTTACATTTGTCAGTGTTAAACCTCATCTGCCACTTCTCTGCCCAAGCCTCCAATCTATCCAGATCGCTCTGTAGCAGTATATTGTCCTCTTCAGTGTTAATTATTTTACACAGTTTAGTGCAGTGTTTCCCAACCAGTGTGCCTCCAGCTGTTGCAAAACTACAACTCCCAGCATGCCCGCACAGCCAAAGGCTGTCCTGGCATGCTGGGAGTTGTAGCTTTGCAACAGCTGGAGGCACGCTGGTTGGGAAACACTGGTTTAGTGTCATCTGCAAAAGTTGATATTAAGGGTCCATTCACACGTCGTGTGTGTTTTTTTTGGATCCACGGATCTGCGGATCCGCAAAACACGGACATCGGCGATGTGCGTCCCGCACTTGCGGACCGCACATCGCCGGCACTCTCATAGAAAATGCCTTTTCTTGTCCGCAATTGCGGACAAGAATAGGACATGTTCTATTTTTTTCGGGAACGCAATTGCGGAACCGGAAGTGCGGATCCGCAATTGCGGACCCCAGCCGGGACATCGTCTGTCCCCATTGAAATGAATGGGTCCGCAATTCCGTTCCGCAAATGCGGAACATAATTGCGGACGTGTGAATGGACCCTAACTATGCAAGCCTTCTGCAAGATCATTAATAAATATATTGAAAAGAATAGGGCCCAGTACTTACCCCTGAGGTACCCCACTATTGACAGTTGCCCAATCTGAGTGTGTACCGTTAATAACCACCCTCTGTTTTCTGTCACTCAGCCAGTTACTTACCCACTTACAGACATTTTCTCCCAGTCCGAGCATCCTCATTTTATATACTAACCTTTTATGTGGTACAGTATCAAATGCATTTGAGAAGTCCAGATATACGACATCCATTGATTCTCCGCTGTCAAGTCTAGAACTTACCTCCTCATAGAAACTGATTAAATTCGTTTGGCATGACCGATCCCTCATGAAGCCATGCTGATATGGCGTTATTTGCTTATTTCTGTTGAGATCCTCTAAGATAGCATCTCTCAGAAAACCTTCAAACAGTTTCCCCACAAAAGATGTTAAACTTACCGGCCTATAGTTTCCAGGCTCTGTTTTTGGACCCTTTTTGAATATTGGCACCACATTTGCTATGCGCCAATCCTGTGGGACGTTCCCTGTCGGTATAGAGTCCGAAAATATCAGAAATTAGGGTCTGGCTATGACATTACTTAATTCCCTTAGGATACGGGGGTGTATGCCA
Organism: Bufotes viridis; assembly: GCA_033119425.1. Classification (NCBI taxonomy): domain Eukaryota; kingdom Metazoa; phylum Chordata; class Amphibia; order Anura; family Bufonidae; genus Bufotes; species Bufotes viridis. The sequence goes on along the minus strand of CM065589.1, from coordinate 155,678,454 downwards.
TCCGGTCCTGGCGATTTGTCTATTTTAATCTTTTTAAGTCGCTGTTGTACTTCTTCTTGGGTCAGACAGGACACTTTTAATGGGGGATTTATTTTTACATTAAGCATTTCATTTGACAGTTTATTTTCCTCAGTGAATACATCGGAGAAAAAAATATTTAACAGCTTTGCTTTCTCCTCATCGCTCTCTGCAACTCCCCCTTCACTACTCTTTAAAGGGCCGACACCTTCAGATTTATACTTTTTAACATTTATATAATAGAAAATTTTAGGGTTAGTTTTGCTCTCTTTGGCAATTAATTTCTCGGTCTCTAGTTTGGCGGCTTTTATTTGTTTTTTACATGTTCTATTTTTTTCCTTATAGTTTTTCAGTGCTTCCTCGCTACCCTCATGTTTTAGTGATTTTATATGCTTTCTTTTTTTCATTTATTGCTTTCTTTACATTTCTATTTATCCACATTGTTTTTTTTTTTGTTCCTTAACCTTTTATTCCCATATGGTATGTACCTCTCACAATGAGAATTTAGGATGCTTTCAAAGATCTCCCATTTTGTGTATTTTTGTTTTTGAGGACTTTGTCCAAGTTAGTTAGGCCTATGGCCTCGCTTAGTTGGCTAAATTTAGCTTTTTTGAAGTTTGGTATTTTTGTTCCTCCCTGTAGAAATGCTCTTTTAAATGCTAATTGGAAGGTTATTACTTTATGGTCACTATTTCCCAAGTGTCCTCCAATTTGCACATCTGTTGTTCTGTCAGGTCTATTGGTTAATACTAAGTCCAGTATGGCCGTCCCTCTAGTCGGGTCCTGAACCAGTTGGGAAAGATAATTGTCTTTGGTTATTGCCAAGAACCTGTTTCCTTTATGCGATGTACAGCTTTCAGTTTCCCAGTCTATATCTGGGTAGTTGAAGTCCCCCATAATAACGACTTCATTATGATTTGCGGCCTTGTCTATCTCATTTAGTAATAGATTTTCTGTAGACTCTGGTATATTAGGTGGTTTATAGTAAATGTAAATTGAATATAAATAATAGCACAGACACAACAATACTCTAGAGACAATTTTATTACGTAAAATATATAGAAAAAGTGTAATAGATATGACAACATTCTATATACAAAGATTTGTTTATTATATAAAATATATCTTGTAGCGCTATCAATGTGGGCAGTTTTTTAAACATTTGTACTTATCTCTTACATCTATTTTGTTTATTGTTCCTTACTCTTGGAGCTGAAAATGTTTTCGGTGGACTCTCTATCCCTATTTAGGGATTGGTTTCTCTTTTACATTTTTTTTTTTTTTTCATTATTTGTATTGTCTATTTTGAATTTTCTTTTTGATTGTCTTACTCCCTTTCTTGTCTGTCCTAATTGTGATCTGACCTCTGCTACATTGGACATTGATTAACTTTTGACAATATAATTATTTTCATTTATATATCCGCTATTTTACACATTATGTTGATGTAATTTTGCATTCGGTGTAGTCTTGTGTGACTTATGTCTTTACTATTTATGTTTATGTTTAGACGGTGAACAAGGTCCAGGATGGACCAAAACATTGGCCCCTACTAATATATGTGTACTCTAAGGATAGATATTGCAAAGATATTTTTTCATTTGAGTGTCGTGATTTACAGAAATTAACCATAATTTTATCTGAGCTTTAACTATTTTAGTACAAACTGATCCTGCTATAGATATCGGATTAAGTGTCTTTTGCACAGAAATGTTGTTGTGGAGTTGCTTTTCTCAGTAATATAAATGGAGACGTTCTACTCCTCCAGTTAGGTCCTGCATGTCTATCATCATCATTTAAAATCGCTAGAAAGTCATCAGAATAGATCAGGGATCAGTAAACTTTGGCACTTCATCTGCTGTAAAACAGCAACTCCCAGTATGCAAACTTATTTGGCTGTTCTTATAACTCTGATAGAAGTGAAAGGAGGATTCTGGGAGTTGTAGGTTTAGAAAAGCTGGAGTGCCGGATGCTGCTGATCCCTGGAATAGATTGTCAGCACTTCCTCAGAAGACATTTTTGGCTGTAAAATATCTAAAAATACAATTCAATAGGAGCTTCACTTGTTTCAATGCTTGCGCACAGATTGTATAAAGTAATCTGACTAAATCTAAAATCACACAATTTATTGTAAATTTCCCCAGACTAACATTATCTATCATTAAATTTTTTTTATTTAATGACAGTTGTGGTTAATTAGAAATTATATGATAACAGTGAAATTAAACAATATTGTAAGCTTTATAGACTAGGCTCTCTTAATTCTGCATCACAACATTACTTTCCCAATGATCCCTAAACCTATCATATATACATGCTCCAATTTCAATTACATAGATTAAATGATGCATATCCAATGATAAATGTATACTTGTTAAGTTAATAAAATATTTTAATATAACAACTTCAAAATAGAAATTGAGATTTAAAAGTCTTTATTATCGATTTCACTTGTACGTCTTCATAGTATGGCTCTACAGATGAGTGAATGAGAGATACAATCAAATTTTTTGGCCGATTCAGATGAATTGGCGAAGAAATTTGACACCATAGAGATCTATGGACTAGAGATGATCAATTTTCCCAAAATTCATTTAGGTTCCAATCAAGTCAGCTGTCAGATTTGATGCAGTTTGGGTAAATGTAGTCTAAATCAAAAGTTGTGTCTAACACTCTGAGGTCTCCTAAGACTGTATACAGCCTCTTGTCAACGTGACAGATACATATATGACTATGGGTAAACAGAAGGTAGCCAGTGTTAACAAACATACATATTTAATAACACACTGCATTATTGGATTTTTTTTTTTTATTAATTAGAAACGGTGCAGAAATGATCCATTTTAGAAGATGCCTTCTTCTCATGTGTGATTTGTGTGGGACAAATCCCCCAAAATTTGGTTTGTAAATCTAGTTTTTTGGAAAGCCATAACAAATTCAATTAGTTTAGAATCTGATTTGCTTATGTCTACTATAGGCTCATAAAGAACCTCTGTGTGTTTTGTTTAAAAAATGATAAAAGTGTCTCACTTCATCTAAAGAAGGATAATAGCAGGTTCTCTGGTCCTACTTCAGGAAAAATTTGATTTGCAACGAATGCGAATTTCCTCGCGCTTCATGGTAGCAAATCGCATTTTTCCTAAAATGGCTGCTGCGCATGTGAGAACATGGAGAAAGGAAGTATGGGAAGGCTTGATCACCCAGACTGACATGCATGATGCAGCCAATCAGCGGCCAGAAAGTCCTGTGGTGTCACAGCCCTGTAAATATGGCGGCCATCGTAGAATCAGACATTTTCCAGCATTCTAAATGCAGGCTCAGATGTGAGAAGGCGTTAGGGACAGCAATTGAAAAAACTTCATTGTGAAAAAAAACCCTGAAAAAACGATTTATAACTGCAGGGAAAGTATACGGAGGAATCATTTCACTGCATCTTAGTGCAGGGAGAGACATCAGAAGGCGCTAGGGACAGTGCTAGAAAAGCGATTTACAAGTGCAGGGAAAAATAATTTGGGGATCCAAATAGCCATTATACAGCTCTGTCATTCCAGAAATTTGTTCTTGGGGTGCAAGTGCTATATTGGAAAGCCTTTAGTGGCTTATATCTGTGGGAAAAGAAAAATATATACGCAGTTCACTTCTGCAGCTATATGGGGTGAAAGCGTTTAGTGGCGTATTTCAGTACAAAAAGAAAAATATATTCTGAGTTCACTTCTGCAGTTATACCTGTATGTGTTGAAAGCGTTTAGTGGCCTATGTCAGTACAGAAAGAAAAAAAGATATGCACTTCACTGGTGCAGTGATTTGTGGCAAAAGCATTTACTGGCCTATTTCAGTACAAAAAGAAAAATATATTCTGAGTTCACTTCTGCAGTTATACCTGTATGTGTTGAAAGCATTTAGTGGCCTATGTCAGTACAGAAAAAAAAAAGATATGCACTTCACTGGTGCAGTGATTTGTGGCAAAAGCGTTTAGTGGCCTATTTCAGTACAAAAAGAATAATATATTCTCAGTTGAGATGTCCCGAACATCGCGTGTTCGCGTTCGCCCTGGTGGGCGAACATATGCGATGTTTGATTCGCCCCCTATACTTTATCATTGAGCAAACTTTGACCCTGTACCTCACAGTCAGCAGACACATTCCAGCCACCCTCCCACCTCCTATCAAAAAGCAAGGACAGCATCCATCTTAGATTCATTCTGAAGCTGAAGTGTTAGTTAGAGCAGAGAGAGTGCTGCTGCTGCTGAATTAATATAGGGATTCTAGGGAAAGTGTTAGCTACTAGTGTTCTGTGTCCACTCCAGTCCTCAAAGACTCATCGGCCTCTTTCACACGAGCGTGTCTGGATTAGGCCCCATTCACACGTCTGTAGTGTGCTGCAGATCCGCAAATTGCGGATCCGCAAAACACCATGCCGGCACTTCCCATAGAGATGCCTATTCTTGTCTGCAGCTCTTTTTCGGAGCCGCGGCCGGAAGTTTCGGGCCGAAACCCGGAAGTTCGGGGCCGTGGCTCCGCAAATGCGGAAGCGGAGAGCACATAGTGTGCTCTCCGCATCACGTCCGGCCCCATTCACAATGAATGGATGTGTGAATGGGGCCTTAGGTCTGGATGCGTTCAGTGAAAACTGTGCGATTTCACAGACAAAGCCATTCAGTTTTGCCCGCGATTGCGTTCAGTTGTTCTGTTTTTTCCGCTCGGATGTAATGCACTTTGATGCGTTTTTCACGCGCGTGATAAAAAACTGAAGGTTTACAAACAACATCTCCTAGCAACCATTAGTGAAAAATGCAACGCACCCGCACTTGCTTGTGGATGCAATGCATTTTCACGCAGCCCCATTCACTTCTATAGGGCTAGGGCTGCGTGAAAAACGCAGAATATAGAACATGCTGCGATTACCACGCAACGCACAAGTGATACGTGAAAAAAAAACGCTCATGTACACAGACCCATTGAAATGAATGGGTCAGGATTCAGTGCGGATGCTATGCATTCACGTCACGCATTGCACCCGCGTGGAAAACTCACTCGTGTGAAAGGGACCATCTGCTGTTAGGACAGCGTCCTGACAGCACCCCAAAAAGCCCTTTTTAGGGCTGGTACATCAGTCTGCTTTTTTTTTTTCATATATATATATATATTGCAGTTGCCTGCCCGTGTGCGAGAGGACGCAGGCCCACAGACTGTACTGTGTGCATACCACTAATATAGGGTGGCACAATACCTTGCAGATAAAAAAAGTCACTTAATTTTTACCCTTTAATATAATTTCAGTTGCCTGCCAGTGTGTGTCAGGCCCACAGACTGTACTGTGCCCACTGCCCACCACTCATATAGGGTGGCACAGTACCTTGCAGATAAAAAAGTCATTTAATTTTTACCCTTTAATATAATTGCAGTTGCCTGCCAGTGAGTGTCAGGCCCACAGACTGTACTGTGCCCACTGCCAGTGCCCACCACTCATATCGGGTGGCACAGTACCTTGCAGATAAAGTCATTTAATTTTTACCCTTTAATATAATTGCAGTTGCCAGCCAGGGTGTGTCAGGCCCACAGACTGTACTGTGCCCACTACCCACCACTCATATAGGGTGTCACAGTACATTGCACGGCGCTCGCGCAGTGACCTAACATTCAAACGAAGCGGACCGACCATGGGTCTTTTTCCATCTCCCGATCCCAAAAATCTATTCACTACACCGGCCCTGGCCCTGATAAGGGACAAAACAGAGATTAAACTGATAGGAATAGTACTTAGTTAACACTAGTTGCATTGGTGGCAAATTCCATTGCAAGTGCCCAAAATTAGAAGGAAGAGGACAGAGCAAGATTTTTTCTCTATCTCCCCATGCAAGGATTCAATTCAATACACGTCCCCGAAAGGGGATTTAACAAAGATTAAAATGGTAAGAATAGTAGTTCACACTATTTGTATTGGTGGCACAGTACATTGCGCGGCGCACGCGCAGTGCCCCAAATTGGAAGTAAGCAGACGGACCAATCATCTGTTTACATCTCCTGGTTCCTAAAATCTATGCGATACACGTCCCCTGATAGGGGAAGTAACAGGGATTAAACTGATATGAATAGTACTACTTAACACACCACTCATATAGGGTGGCACATTACATTGCACGGCGCACGCACAGTGCCCAAATTGGAAGGAAGAGGACCGACCAACCATCTTTTTCCTTCTCCCTGTTCCTAAAATCTATTCCATACACCGGTCCCTGATAGGGGACAAAACAGAGATTAAACTGGTAAGAACAGATTTTTTTAATTTAAAAAAAAAGAGGACAGTCTCTGCGGAGCTGGGTATTTTTTGGCCGCGTTACTGAACGCTCATGCACAATGGCTGTAGGCTCATGCGTCATTTTGCGGAGGTGACAAACCTGGTCAGTCAAACCCAAGGCAACATCATCGACCTCATTCCATATGCGTTTTTTCTGGAGCGTGCCCTGCGAAGAGTGCTGGATCAGGCCGTAGATGAGCATAAAAAGGAAGAGTTGTGGTCACCATCACCACCAGAAGCAGCCTTGTCGTCGTCGATTGCTGGACCTGCGGCAATGCAGAGAGAGGAGTCTGAAGAAGAGGAGTCAGAGGAGGAAGGTGGCTTTGAGGAGGTGGAAGACCAACCACAGCATGTGTCCCAGGGGGCTTCTTGTCACCTTTCGGGGACCCTTGGTGTTGTACGTGGCTGAGTGGAGGAAGAGACCTTCAATGAGGTCAGTGAGGACAAGGAACGGGACATGGCTAGCTTGGTATCCAATCTTGTGCAAATGGGGAGTTTGCGGTTGTTTGCGGTGCGTTAAACGGGGAGTTTGGTCTGTCAGAGTTTGGTCTGTCACTGTGAAGCGGACGTAACCCTTACACTACCTGATCGATACAACATCATACCTGATCGTTTACACACACTGGATGTTTTAAAGCATGTTATTACAAACAATTTAGGAATGTTAGGTGATTTATGCCCTTTATGGATTAAAACCCGACTCTGCGTCAACTACGTGATTTTCCGTGGGAGTTTTGCCATGGATCCCCCTCCAGCATGCCACAGTCCAGGTGCTAGTCCCGTTAAAACAACTTTTCCATCACTATTGTGGCCAGAAAGAGTCCCTGTGGGTTTTAAAATTCGCCTGCCAATTGAAGTCTATGGCGGTTCGCCCGGTA